>CM041632.1:24396743-24453725 GCA_023333625.1 Bothriochloa decipiens | reverse complement strand
CTCCTTTTGTGACACTAAATACAAGGGGGCTGATGCGGTTGAAAGAACTTCCAATAGTGCACCCAGGGCTCTACAAAATAGGATGGTTAATTTGAGTCCACACCCCCAAACAGATTGTGGACCATGCTGCACAGACCTATATTGTTTGATTTCTAGAATGGCAGGGATAAAGGGAAAAGCATGAAAAAAAGGAATGAATCTCAATGACAATGCCAATTCAGCTATATCCAGAACATGTTGCTACTAAGGCAGTTAAAAAATGACATTAATTAATTAAATTGTGGAAGGGCCACCAAACATCAAGCCCAACTATCGCTGTTTCATTCTATATTATGTTCTCAGACTGAACATCAAATGAGCTGGGGATATACATACCTCATATCGTTGGATCTGATATTCTTCAAAAGTTGTAATATACTGAGAATAGGTATTTGTTAGCCCCGCAAGAACAACATGAATATTATTAAATTCACCACTGTTGTCACTTGTAAGTACAGTTTTGACAGCATCACGTAGCCTCCTGCCAGCCATAGTTGTGAATTCTGAACGAAAACATAACAATACAAAATGCATGAGACGAGCATAGCAATATCCACAATAAATATCAATAGTATGAACACATCGCATGCATTCTTTGCTTGGCAAATATCTTATAAATGAAGAATTGGAAACTTACCTCCAGGGACACACAAGATAATCAGCTGGCCAATTCTTATGATCTGAATTGGAAGAATTGCAGGCTGCATAATAACAATACATGATTCAGCCAAGAAACAAATTCAGTAAGCCAGACTCAATTACTTGGTTTCTAGTTCACGTGACATCATGGTGTTTAATGGCGTCAGGAGGGCTATGGTTCACAGCTGATATAAGAGAAATATCATTTTTTTTTTCTCGAAAATGCAGAACTCTGTGTCATTTCATTAAGATAATAAAGAATAAGTACAAGATTTAAAAAACAAGAGGAACCTAGTAAAGACCCACCACCCCACCCCACCCCACCCCACCCGCACCCACCCATCCACCACTCACAAAAAGAAGAATCATTTTGGAAAATTGGTAAATTCATACTGCCTATGATTATGCTCTAAAACAAAGCTCAAGATCAGTTAAGACTTGAAACGAATGATCAAATGAGACTCATAACGTCAATAATCTTACTAGAAAAGAATGCTATATCAGCCTATGTGGTAGTGATTTGATCAAGCAACAGATGTTATGTATTGATGGTGACCTCAGTGTCAACTACCAAATGAATTAAGGAATTTGAATTTACTGTGAAAACTAGAAGCTGTCCAATTGTTGAATTTTTTGAAAAAAAAAAAGAAGACGTACCGCCCAATCATATGGTTCCTTCATTTCACCAGTATCTAGCAAGATAGGTTTTGGTGCTTGACATTCGACTTGCTCCTTCCCTGGTTTCTTAAGTAAGTTTCTTACTAACCTCCAGAAAGGGTTTCCCTGATAAGACATAGAATAAACCGGTCAATACCATGTTAGTGAAACTTGTTAGGCTCATTTGATTAATATGATCAACCTTCGCATCTCCTTGTTTAAAGTCAAAAGCTCCAGGACCATCTGTGGTTCCAGCGGCAAAGGCAAACCCCATGGCTGCTGGGCATGTTTTCACAACTTGCTGACCTCCTGTACTTGTAGGAATGTTCACTTCAAGTTGCGAGAAATCTAGATAAGTATGCCTAAAGTCAACTTTGCCTTGTATTTCTTCAGAAGCTGAATTAAAAAGATCTACAGCCTTCTGAAACTGCCTATTGCCAATGATACGGGTACTTTCAAATTCATCAGGATATCTGCAACACAGCAAGGATTCATCAATAATAAATAAATTCTCCCAAATATACAAGAATATAAAAGCTATAATTATAATGACTTGTAAATATGGTGAATACCCTGGCCCTCGTCCATAGCATAGTTCATTCTTGCCATTGCATGTGCTGTGATTGAAGTCACAAGGAAGGCCAGTGTCTATACAGAAAGTTCCCAGGACATTTGGACTAACATCACCACAATTTGTCTGGCAGAATGCAGAAACAAATTTAGTACTGTTTTGTTGAGTGCTCCTAATGCGCCTGGTCATACTTGAACCAGATAATCGCCGGCCACCTGAGGCTTCATAGGATGACGCCAATTGTACTAAGTCATCAGCTGGTCAAAAGAAAATTACAAGAGCAGTTTAGCAACAACCTAAAATATTCCATTTCAATACAAAATTTATGCAGTCAAGAAGTATCGAACATACTTATCTCATTTGGTTCAGGAATTATCGAAGAGACTCTTCTCGGAAGTCCAGAGGTCCTGTGTAAAGATTCCAAACCATCATGATTTACATGAGCTGCCTGTTTTGGAATGCCATTTTGTTCTGCCCAATCTTCCATGAAACGTGCAGCTGCTCCTTTGTTATCACCACTTATCAAAGAATTTGTACGACTCATAGATGTTCCATGAGTTGCAAACCAATTGAAACTCCCAACCGGACCAGATTCGTCATCTACAAACTTGACGAGGGTCATTTCTGTATCAACATTATACTTATACTTGCTTCTCTCTTCAGCGGGATTATTTAGATATGCACTTGGGCTGCGATTCGCACCAGCATCAAGGAGGTCACCTGAAAATCATGTGGTCACAAAATATTAGCTGTAACTAGATTCCAGTGAAGCAGCCTTCACACAGCAAGTGGAACATCTAGCAAGAATTCAGGGCATTGATCACTGTGGGCTTGCCGATTGGCAAAACTCAAACAGTTAATTAACCAAACAGGCATAAGGTAATAACATCGGGAGTCCTTAAAACCAAATGCAATTTAAATTAGAGAGGTGATTATTCTCAGTATTGCTTGGGAAAACCTAATTGGCCCCAGAAAACAGATATAATTTTGTACCTTTGTTCACATAGATTTTCCCAGGACGGAGATTGTTGTGAGCTTCAACAATGCATTGCTCAATTCCATTGACAATCACATCAAATGATTGACGAACAAACCCAAGTGAAGTGACAATATAAACTACATATTGCAGATAACCACCAGGACCAGCATGCGTATGAATTCCACTGATAGCCACATTATTCTCATTATAAAGATCTCCGTACCTGCCAAATTGAGGTTTGTGTAGTCAGCTACACCATCATGAGGATGCAATGGAAAAACTTACTTTTACAAAAATATATAATGATCCATCAATCAACATTATGTCTGTGATGTAAAATGGTTAAGCATATTGTCTTTTCTCATGTAGGGTTGGAATGAAACTATTTCCAATATAAAGAAAAGGTTGGCATTAATTTTTTTTTATTGGATAACAAAAAAATCACTAAAGAAATATGTGAATGATACCCTGCATGTGCAAAGTACGAAGGATCAGGTTATACAAATAGATGATCATACAGAGAGACAAAGAGAGGTGATTTTCTGATATAAGATTCAGGAGTGATCACTCTTACCTTGCTTTGAGCCTTTCAAGCACCTTTATTGTAACAATCTGTGATGCCATGCAAGCATCAAGATTTACAAACACAGCACGCTTGCCGTTAGGCTCCGCAACGATAAACGCACGAGCCTTTAGCCTAAAGTGAATTCCTGATGCGATCTGCTCAGAATTTGCATACCCCATCATGTTAACGTCTGCTGCTGGCCCTGTTATGTCATAGCTCCCCATGCCGACCAAATATGGTGAATCTGAAAGTGCTGGGCTGCAGTTCTGAAGAACGAGTACCAGAAAAAAGCATAGCCATATCTTGGGCAAACTAAAACCAGAAACTGATGATGCCTCCATCGGGAACCAGGGATGGGCTTGTTGATCACCTCATGCAAATTGGATGTACCTCAATAAACTGGCAAATTGGCTACAGGCTGCAAAAGAGAAGGTATCTATTAGAAAAGCTCACAGATCATAGTGGTACACAGAGGAGGATATGTGTTATCCAAGCAAGTAAGAAAATGAGAGCATGGAATTTTTCTGGAAAGTAGTAATTGCTTTTCTCCACATAAACACAGTATACTAAAATACATGAGCTAACGTTTACCAAATATAGCTGCATATCCCTAGTTGATAAATTAAACCAAAAATAGATCACTGAATCGCAGCCAATGAGATATGTCGAGCATACAAAACTGTATTATTGAACAAAACAATTCGACCTTATGAGATCCTGATGTACACGCACCCAAGAATAGTTAACATGAATTCCTGGCAGCGACACAGGACTAGAGGAGAGTGCAGGGGCCTGGGAGAGTGGCGCTGGAAGTGGGCAGATTTTGGGCAGCAAAGAGCCAAAGAGGACGGGAATTGGGAGCCTGGGGGGCGAGGGGCACAAGTAATATCCTTGGAAGCACACGCCGCCCAGGCGACTTCACTACAAATCTGCCCTGACCTCATCAGATTCTTAAAGGCGTATATTATCACGCACCAGGGAGATCAGCATCACAAGTCTAATCAGGCAACAAGCAACCAACACAACAGTCCAATAGCTACACCAAATCCCACAAGCAACACCACAGCAAAGAATTGGGGCCAGTCTAGTCACTCCCCCACCAAACAAGCAACAGCAGCACAGTCTAACCGTCACAGACAGCACACACAAGCGAACCCAGATAGTACTAGCAGCCTAATTAACAAAAACAAGCATCTCAATGAGTAGCAGAACAACAGTGCTGAAACCCTAGCATGATTCCGCACCCAATTAGCACCAAATCGGGGGGAAATTGAGCACGGACGACGCGGGCAGGCAAGCACTCGAAAGCGAGAGGGAGAAGCAGAAACTCACCCCCGTGATCGGCGAAATCCCTCCTTCCCCGGATGATTCAGTTGCTGCTGCGGCCGCAGTGACTGGGCGCCTACGCCGCCATTTATACCTCGGCACTGCGACACCCCGCACGGAACGCGACGCGACCCGCTGGAAATTCCGAGAGCGTCGGCTCTGTGCAGCTCCGCTGCGCCCCCTGACACTGCCAGTGTGAAAACTATTTTAAGACGAGCCGGGGTTCGAAGTGCTGACGGAGGATGGGGGTGAGCGCAGCGGACGTGGACCGACGGCGACCAAGCCAGGGAAGAACCGAAGAAGCGGCGCGACGCCGCGACGGGGACAGGGGGGTGAGTCGTGGACCGCGTGGAGGACGGGGATGGAGTGTGTGTGCAGGGAAGGGAAGCCGAGCTGTGAGCCGTGAGCTTTCCGTCCGGGGCGGCGGTAGAGAAACCTGGCCCGCTCTCGCTGACCACCGGGTCCCGCACTAAGCGCTCGTTGAATTGCCTGCCAGCAGGAAACGATTGCCTTTGCGAGATGTTTTACTGCTGTTTTGTCCTTGAACAAACATAAATAAAATTCTAAAGTTATGTTAAATTATTTTTTTGAATTAGCTAAGTTTATACAAAATATAAACATATTTATGATATCAGATAAATAAAATATAAAAAATATATTTATAGTGTATTTGGTTATGTTAATTTGATATTATAAGTTTTGATATTATTCTTTATAAATTAAGTTTAAGTTTAAAAAACCTTTACGCGTTGATTTATTCAGCGTAAAGGAGTATTTGGAGTAGTGGATCACAGAAATCGATGTAGCTAGTCCAACCGAAGACGATCATATCAAACCTAATCCAACGGAATGTTCCCAGTCTCCAACTTCTTGCTCCGGCTGTTCCCAAGAAAGAAAACTTCTTGCTCCGGCTGTTCCCAAGAAAGAAAAAAGTCTCCTACTTCTTTGGACAGATCGAGGATTCAGGTTTGTTTGCCGGAAAAGGTCTGTAAACTTGTCCGTCACGGGGACAACAACTTTATCCAGCTTGTAATCCAAGGGCGATGGATGATGAATCCCACCGACAATTAAACTAGTTTGGTTTTGAATTTCGATTTCAAATTTATGTTTTTGGAAATGTTGTTCAATTGTATGAGGTCCATTTACTAAATTTTAGATCATTGTGATATGAAAGTAGTATAGCTAAAATAGTTAGTGTGTGTGTGTGTGTGTAGATGCACAAAATATAGATTGCTTTGGTAACGGGAAGTGACGAAATAGTACAGTATCCATAATAAGATACTCGTATCTATGTATCGAGAAGTTCCTCATGTTGTTTGGTTGTTTGTCTCGTAATTTTGTCTAGCTAGGCAGCAATCCGAATATTTGATCTTAGGCGTCTGGTGGGCAGAATTGGTGTCTTACTAGGACAACAACCAAACAGAAACGATCCACTGATACAGAAAGTTATGGTTTCGCGGAAACAAAAAGAAAATAATGAAACGGGCAGTGACTGATACAGATTGTTGCAAGATTTAACCACTGTACTAAAGTCTCTCTTCATGACAGCTTCCAGCCCGGCAATGGGGGTCCTTAAACCCGCAGTTACGGCAGCCCCCATCAAGGCACCGTATCGAAGCTCCAGGAACACGGCAACGGCGGACGTTCATACCCTACACAAGGCTGAAAAGTTGACGGCAAAGAAGAACCTCGAATTTTCGCATAATTCCTTTACTAACTTTCCAGATTCGAAAGTTATTTCAAACCTTGGTAGGGTAGGCATCAACCTAGGCTCCTCGAAGGTAGCAGTCATTAAAAACCTAGAGGTAGATAGGTTGGTCCTTTGCGCTAATCAAAAGAAGAGCAATTTCAATTACTCAAACCTCGAAAGCGATGATGAACGGGAAGAGCGACTTGAAGAATTTCTCAGCCACGCTAGTGGTAATCTAAAGGAGAATATGTTGGACAAGGAGAATGATTAAATCATAGATCTCTCTCCTCTCTGTCGTAAGAAAAAATATCATAATGCCAGAAATACAAACAAAGGCAGACTTCCCAGAAAGCCAAAGACCCCCTCTAGAATTAATTTCAAATAAAAGGGATTTTCTGGAATAGCAGAGGTCTTGGAGAATTGGCTAAACATCGGTTCTTGGCTGAATTAGTTAAGGAGGAGCAAATTAATTTTATAGCTCTCTCTGAAATAGGACGGGACTCGTTTCCCGATCACGTCCTCAAAAATTTATATGGTGGACAAGAGTTCCTGTGGCATACCATGGCGCCTCATGGTAGATCGAGAGGCATACTGCTTGGTGTCGACCTGAATGTTTTTGATATTGGAGCCATTGATGAGGGAGATTTCTATGTAAAATTTACCCTAAGATGCAAAAACAATGACTTCAAATTTGTGCTATATTCAGTTTACGAGCCAACGCAATCTCAAAACAAGGGTGCTTTCCTAGCTGAATTAGCCAATACTTGCTCTAAGGAGTCTCTTCCGTATATGTTAGGAGGGGATTTCAATATAATGAGAGCTCCAGAGGAAAAGAGTTCCGGGGATTTCGAACTCAAATGGCTTAATCTTTTCAATGCTGTCATCGAGTCTCTGAATCTCAAGAAGATTGTGATGTCAGACCGTCAATATAGTTGGGCGGGGTCAGGGAATAATGTAACACTCTGGTGTTAAGCAAGCATAATCATTTGCATTCTTAAGCATAAGCATCATTATGCATAGCATTGATGAAAAGATCGATCGTCATTTCATGTATCATGCTTGTTTATTCGAATTTTGATTGCCTTTCACATGAAGTGCATATGTGGTATGAGTGTTTGGTGTTGGATGACCTCTAATGTAACCTAGACATGTTTAGGACACCAAATTAACCTAGGTTTATGTTCATGGTTTTGGTTAATTAAGCTTTGTTGTCATGGTTGACCAAGGTGGACCATTAGAGTAGTTTTGTTTGACTGAATTGGAAGTGGTAGCTAGAGTGCTTGCATGGGTGTGTGCCCTAAATGAAGTTTGTAGATAATTTTATAAGGAACAAAAGTTGTTTTTACCACTTTTCATGAAAATGCTTGGAAGGTGTTCAAAAATGTTGAAAAAGGGCAAATTGGGGGCTGATTTTCCATTTTGGGAATTTTTCAAAGGTATTTTATTTGGATTTTTGTATTTCAAAATCTAGACAGAATCTGGTAAAACTTTTTTAAGATGAAATGTTCTACTCTTCAAAAGCAACATTTCATCTATTTTGAGTTTTTGCTAATTCGACTTAGTTTATGAGTTATTAAGCAGCAAAGTTTGTTCTGAATTAGTGAAAATAACATTTTGGTGACGGCTGTACCCTGGCCGTCAGGAAAATGTTCGGCCACCGCCCATGTCGCCCAGCCCGCGCGCTCCGCGTGGCGCGCGTCGACCGGCCGTCCGGGGCGGCAGCGGCCATTCGGACAGGTTAAAACGAGGCGCCCGCTCTCTCTCTCGCGGTCCCCTCCTTCATTTTCCCCTCCCTACTCCTTCCCGCAGCGCTGCAAGCTCTCGGCCGCCGCCGCGCAGCACCAAGCTCGCCTCGCCGCCGTTCAAAATTCACCGCCTTCGGCCACGCATTGACCCGCTGAGCCCCACAATCGGACGCGCCCGAGCCCGCTACACTGTCCTCCGCCCTCGCCTCGGCCCGTTGCTCCAAGGTATACTCGAATCGACGAGTTTTCTCCCCGGCCGCCATGGCCGCACCTCGGCTCCGCCGTGGACTCGCCGCTCTGCCAGTCATTTTCTTGCCATTTCATGCAAATAGGATGCGTTGTGCCCCGTAGCCGCTAGAGCCCTAGCTAACCGAGCCGATTAGGGTCGGCCCTCGCCGGAATTTTGGATGCGCCGCCGGCGGAAGGTCGCCGTCCGCCTGCGCACGTGGCCCGAGTGGCCTCGGCTTCGCTCCGGCCTCGATTCTCCCTGCAATCGACTCGCGCTGTCCCCCTCGTGCTATCCCTAGGGTCGGAGTGGCCGGAGAACCCTGGTAGCCGCCGGCGAGCCCGCGCCGTCGCCGTCGTCCTCTCCCGTCACTGTGCAGGGACGTCGGGTCAGAATTCAAGAAACCCTAAGGGTCTTTGTGCTAAGTTGCCAGACACAGCAATTTACCGGTTAGGGCTTGGTTAGTTTCTGGAAAGGTCAGGGTCCCCGGTGTAAAGTGGTTTTCCTTTTTCTTTTTCAGAATAGATTTCAGATTTCAGTTTAAACTTTGAAAATTCATAACTTGCTCATTTTTCATCCAAATGAGTTGGTTCAACTTGCAGTATTTTTCTTATGAGATGATCTATGCATGAAAAAATATGAAATGTGGAATTTGTGAAACTTTTCTGTATAGCTTTATTTATCTCTATTAATTGTATTTATCTTAGGAAATGCATAACTAATTCTCTGTTGCTCAGAAAAATGTGAGACCAAGTTTGTTGGTTTTCTTATGTCATGCTCTATCTGTGAAAAATGTTATTAGGCTATGTCATGTGTAAATTTTTCTATGTCTAGTTATGGTGCCTATTTTCATGTGAGGATAAATAATTCATAATAAATAATGTATAAGGAATTTGTTCATGAAACTTTTTGGAGAGTGTTTTTATGTCAATCTAGAGCTAATTATGTTCTGAGATCTGTTGTTTGATATACTTTTATGTACAAAGTATTTTATGCCCCTGAAATTATGCTGCCTTGTCATTTTTGTGCAGGATAAAGTACTTACTGTTTTGACTTGAAATTTTTATGGTAGTCTTTGTTTGGTATGATTAAGCTTCTGTAATTTTTACAGAATTTTCTGAGTAGTCTAAAGTCATGTTGTAGTTATACCCTGAATTCTTTCATTTATAAATAATGCTTTAGAGTTATCATTTCATGTGTGTAAAAATGCTTATTATGCTATTCATGATATGTATGATCTTCTATTGGTTGTGGTTCAGTAGAGTGTAGTGTGCAAAACAATGGGTGTTTATAATTCTTTATAGTGTGCGAGTAAAGTTTTAATACGAGGCTTATTTGGAGATTTATCGGTAGAAGAGAATGCGGATGACATGTGCTTATCATACATGTTTTCAAATATCATATCATATCATTCATCTTAGCTGAGCATTCATTTACCATCACCATCAGCATTGTATTTATATGTATGCACGGTATTCATACGCACTATGCATCATACAGGATCGTCAGAGCTCGCGACGGTAGTTCCCGGAGCACCAGGAGAGGAAGACCAACAGGAAGCTTTGGTGCGGGAAGCAGCAGCAGAAGAGGATCCCGAAGCTGATCTTCCGGAGTGTCCCGACCATCAGCCAAGTGCTTTCCTGAAAGGCAAGCCCCGGAGCATTCTCCCTGTGGTTTGCAAAATATCTAACTTGAGTCCTTTACTTGTTTGTTGCATTAAGTTATAGGCGTTGTTTTATACCGTTGCTGCATTACTTATATTCCTTGCCAGTGTTTATACTTCAACCCTGTTAGGTTCAGGTACGATTATATGCTTAGCCCTGCTTAACTAGATCGGTAGAAGTCGGGTGATTTCCTGTCATCCGCGAGTTATAGGTGGTAACTCGGATGGTTGAATACATTGTTATCTTGGATAACCATGTGGAGATAATAAATTGAGACCGGGCGGGATTGGAGTTGAGAATGAACTGGAGGTTCAATGTGGTTTATCTCGTCTGTGTCAAACTAGGACCCCGTCCGTTGTACGTCCTCAAGTCATATTGAATTTATGCCTCACATTTAGCTGGAAGGATAAGTCGTTCCGACCGCGAAGCCTAATTTTAATTTGGGCCGGGAGTCGACCTGCTGTACGCATCGCATTGGTGAAGATGGGGGACCACGGGTTACGCGGTTGTAAGGCCTGAATATAGCATGGTGCGCCCTGCTGGCAGCCGGACGGTGCCCGGATGTGATGGTACCTGTTGATCTCGCGTTTTTCCTGAATTGGATGTCGGTGACCTGTAGCTCACCGTGGCTGGTGAGTGTGGTTTGTGTGAGGAGTACCCGCCAGCTGGTTAGTAATCGATTATAATCGCCATCGTTCCTAGACAGTGAACACTTGACTTGAGCAGCGGCATCGTAGTAAGAACTTGAACAAGAGGTGAGATGGTTGAGCTGATGAGATGGAAAGATACTCAACCGGAAATGGTTACTTGCTGTTGAATAATTATTACCATGCTTGTTTAGTACAGGTGCTAATGTAGCATGATAAGGATAATCAGATTAAAATACATTGCTAGAAGGTTCTTATTAATTGTTTCTTAATGCAAGCTTTTCCGCAATTTTAAATGAGTCAGCTATCCTACTTATACAGCCTTGCATACTCCTTGGAGTCTCTTTATTTTAGTTTCTGACGGGTAAGTCTAGCTGAGTACATCCTCGTACTCAGGGTTTTATTTCCCATGTTTTTGCAGATGGTGAGATGCTTTATGGTTATTGTCAGAACTGTTTCTATCCCGCCTTGGGCGATGACTAGACCGTGGGCATGGTCACTCTTCTCTACTTGATGCTTTTGCTGGATGTGGACCCAGGACCTGGCACTGTATTTGAACTAAATGCGTGTGTGGCTTTAAACTAATTTGCTTCCGCTTTTATTTAAATTTGAACTTGGTTTTGTAATAACTCTATTTCGTACTCCGATGATGTTTTAAACTTGGTGCTTGTGAATGAGTACGCTAAACTATTACGATCTTGGTCGTGCCGAAAAAGTTTGAAATCCTTCGAGATTTCACGGACTACCGGGTTTATTAGGTCTCAATCATATGATTTGCTGAATTAATGGCGGATTATGTGCTTGTGCTCTAATAAATTGGTCGGTTCTGTTTCAAATAACCCAACTTTTGAAAAGTTAGATACAGTCCTCGTCAGCACAGAGTGGGAATATCAGTACCCACTGACGATGGTCGAATCTATATTTCAGACCATACTCCCCTGGTACTCAACACAGGTGCCTCGACTCACTAGTCCCAAAATCGACCTTTCAAATTCGAGCGGGGATGGTTGATAAGGGATAGATTTTATGACATGGTTGCTAATATCTAGCAATCTTAATGTTCTGGATCAACTCCTCTGGAACTTTGGCGGTCAAAGATCAGAAGACTCAGACAATATTTAAGAGGCTAGGCTAAACATACAGCAGGGTCATACAGAAAAGAGAAGCAAACTCTCTTAGCTCTTTTAGAGAATCTTGATAAGAAAGCGGAGTGCAGCTCCTTATCAGATCAAGAAATTAATCTTAAACATTATCTGAAAGAGCATTTAGTCTACCTTTTGAGAGAAGAGGAACTAAAATGGTATGAAAGAGCCAAAGTTAAAACCCTATTGGAGGGTGATGCTAACACTCGGTTCTTTCATCTTGTGGCTAATGGGAAACATCGTCAGCAGCATATCTACAAACTTAAAAATGATCAAGGTACTGTGGTTGGTGATGAGTGCCTCAAAAGCCATATCACAAATTATTATAAGAATCTCTTTGGAATACCTGAACATGCTGCGATCACACTAGTGGAAGACCACAACTTAGATATTCCACAAGTATCCCCAGAAGAAAATGATATCCTCATTAGTCCGTTCACCGAATCTGAGGTGAGAGATGCAGTCTTCCAGATGGAGCATAATAAAGCTCCAGGCCCGGATGGATTCCCTGCGGAATTCTATCAGGTGTTTTGGGGAGTTATCAAGGATGACCTTCTACACCTCTTTGCAGATCTCCATAGGGAGACTCTCGATCTTTACAGCTTGAATTTTAGAATCATTACCTTAATTCCAAAAATTCAAGGTGCTATAAAAATTTAGCAATATAGACCGATTTGTGTCCTAAATGTGAGCTTCAAAATATTCACAAAAGTGGGCACAAATAGACTAAATATGGTCGCTAAAATAGTGGTGAGCCCAACGCAGACTGCCTTCATGCCAGGCAGGAACATCATGGAAGGAGTAGTGATATTGCATGAAACTATACATGAGTTACACACCAAAAAACGTGATGGGGTCATTTTTAAAATTGACTTCGAAAAGGCATATGATAAGGTAAAGTGGTCTTTCTTACAATAAACCTTACGTATGAAAAGTTTCTCCCCCAAGTGGTGTAGGTGGGTTGAGAGTATGATCACTGGGGGAAGTGTGGGGATCAAAGTCAATGATGATATTGGCCTATACTTCTAGACAAAACGTGGACTCAGGTAGAGAGATCCTATGTCACCTGTCTTATTTAATATCGTTACTGATATGCTAGCTCTTCTTATTAATAGAGCAAAAGCCGATGGTCAAATAAGAGGAGTCATCCCCCACCTTATTGATGATGGTCTATCAATCCTACAATATATAGATGACACCATTATTTTTTTAGACCACGACCTAGAACAAGCAAAGAATCTAAAATTTTTGCTATGCACTTTTGAACAATTATCTGGGCTTAAGATTAATTTCCACAAGAGTGAAATCTTCTGCTATGGTGCGGCTAAAGAGATGGAGCCTTATTATACTAGTCTCTTTAGGTGTATTGCAGGGGAATATCCCTTCAGATATCTAGGGATCCCAATGCACCATAGACAACTCCTGAATTTCGAATGGAGAAAGGTTGAAGAACGTTTTCAACAGAGACTCTCTTGTTGGAAAGCAAAATACTTGTCTTATGGAGGAAGACTAGTCCTGCTTAATTCTGTATTAAGCAGTCTACCCATGTTTATGATGTCCTTCTTCGAGATTCCTAAAGGAGTACTTAAAAACCTTGATCACTTCAGATCAAGGTTCTTCTGGCAAGGATCTTCAGACAAATATAAATATAGACTTGCCAGCTGGGACATCCTATGCCGTCCTAAGGACCAAGGGGGTCTAGGTATCCTGGACTTACAATTGCAGAATAAATGCTTATTGGCCAAGTGGGTGGTTAATCTACTTAACACAGAGGGCATGTGGCAATCCCTTTTAACTAATAAATACCTGCAATCAAAAACCCTCACTCAAGTCACAGCCAAACCCAATGATTCGTATTTTTGGAGAGGCCTCATGCACATCAAAGATGAGGTGTTGGCTAAGGGTTCCTTCGATATTAAAGATGGGACCAAGACGAGGTTATGGGATGACACATGGGTTGGTGACAAGCCTCTAAAAGTAAAATATCCCTCCCTTTATAATACAGTGCATGATCGCCACGCCACGATATCGAAAGTGATGGCAACTATTCCCCTAAACATCTCTTTTCGTAGGGTACTGGTGGATAATAAACTTTTAGAATGGTTAAATCTAGTAGCACAGATTTCTAGTGTTGATTTGGTGGAAGGTTCAGATTATTTTAGATGGAACTTAACCAAATCTGGGTTATTTTCTGTCCGCTCGCTGTATCCCCATCTCATTGATACACAACCGCCCTTTCTTCATAAGAAACTTTAGAAAATAAAAATCCCTCTAAAGATCAAAATCTTTCTTTGGTTCCTACAAAGGGGTGTTGTCCTAACCAAAGACAACCTCGCTAAGAAAAAACTAGAAAGAGAGCCAGAAATGTATCTGCTGTAATATGAATGAGACTATCCAACACTTATTCCTTGATTGTCCCTTTGCCAAAATAATTTGAAGGATTATTTTCTTTGCTACAAATTTAACTCAACCGAGATCCATCAACCATATGTTTGGTGTCTGGCTTTTTAATCAGCATAAGAGAGTCAAAGGGTTGATCTGGGTTGGGGTGGCTGCCATGTGCTGGGCTATCTGACGATGCCGGAATGATGTTATTTTTAACAAACTCAAAACTAACTCTATTATGCAGGTTATTTTCAGGGGAGCGTATTGGCTTCGTTTCTGGGCCCCGCTACAGCGTGATGAGCAAGCCAAGGACATCCTCTCGACGATAAGCAAGAGATTGGAGATGATTGCTTTAGAGATATCTAATAAAGAATGGAAACACTTATATTGTTTGCTTTAGTGTCCTGGTCTATTTTTAAGACCGTGGTTTTCTCTTATCTTATCCGAAACGTTGTAATACTGGGTTGTGTACATCCTTAAATGTGGCCGGATATTTATATATCCCTTGTCTAAAAATGATTTGGGTAGCTGGGTTGAGTCCGGATTGCATCAAACCGTTCTGCACGCAGCCCCCTGCGGCACCATCTGCTCCAACTCCACCTTGTCTGCTGGCTTTTAACAATGGATCTGGATCCTCTCGCAGAAAACAAATCTGTGTGCCGAATTAATGATAACTGCGTAAGTGATGACTGATGACTCCTGCTTGTTCTGTAGTGATAAATGGTGCTTCTCCAGAACCGGCGTTTCCTCCTCGTTGGGCTTTTCAGTCCGGACAAGATCCAGTGGGTTCAGCGACGTACTGTATGCTGCAAAGTGCTCTGATTTGGACCTCTCGTTGGACTATCTCAGTCATCATTGCGGTGCTTCCTTCGGTTCTTTCGGGGACAATCGGATCGTGATGTGGTTATCATTTCACCCATGACGTGTGGGTCCTTTGGCCACCGTAGACGCTACGCGGACGTGATTAGTGTGAGCACAAGCAACAGGTTATTGATCCATTCCAAACTGACGTGCACGTACAGGCCGGTGTGTCTCCCACGAATTTGTCGGATAACAATATATATTTTTTTTCAAAAGCGTGTCTTATCATTAGCACGATGAGGCGGTCTTCAACGATTTTTCTCACCTTCTGCCCCTTTTCGTTCTCGTCACAATACAACAACGCGTGTGTGCGGTCACTGCGGTGTGCCTGCAACGTTGCAGAGAAAGGGAGGCGACTCGCCGAGGGGTTCCTCGGCTGCGTGCTCTGATGCATGCCGCGTGCTCACCGGGGTACCGGACGCATGAGCTAGCAGGCACACAGCATGCTGCCGGCCACCTGCCAACGCCCAATGATGAAAAGCAGATCGGCACCGCTCGCGACGCGACAGCAGCGGCCACCATCCGTGACCGTGATCACTAATCACACTTCTACATTTGGACGTGTGGCGTGTGTGTGATCCTCTCACGTAGATCTCGCGCGCGGTTAGGTATATTTCCAACAAGAACACCAGTTTAAAAATGACAGGGGATGATCGATGTTATTATTAACATCAAACAAGTACGTGTAAAAACCGAAGGGAAAACATTGCAAGACATATTTTTGGATGGTGTGAATTTTATAGGTGTACTGTATACCAATCTTAGCGTACTACGAATGCGCTAGAGGTCCCTGTGAAATAGTTGATGGACCCAATCAACGGCTTAGAGGCACCAAAATGCCTCAACCTGTAAACACCGGACGGGGCATCTTCGGGAACTGTCCACTCCAGCGTTGCAAAACTTACCGGACTCACCGGCAGAGGCCTCGACCACTTGAAGCGCAGCGACCAGTCGTCGTCGTCGTAGACAGGAACCCAGTCGCTGCCGCCGTCCAGCTTCTCAACGAGCGCGAAGGTACCGTCGGTGAGGAGGTCGTTCCTTGGGCAGGCCGAGTAGAATGTGGCGTTCACGACGCTGCCCTTCCTGAAGGTTGAGTTGGCGGGGACATCCGACCTGACATCTCCGAATGTGACGCCGGGAGGTGTCTCGTCGACTATGACACCTGGGAGCAGACCGATCTGCCGGTTTAGTAGATCAGGAGGCTGCAGATTTGTTGGGACTTCTTTGTTTGTGACCATGGATGTAGCGAGTTTTTGGAATTCTTGAATGTAGGCGCTCAAGGTGTGAGGACCGTACAACGTTGATGCTCCCTGCAGAAACGCATTAGTCTGTATTTTTTATGTACATTTCATTCAATGTTTTGTTCTTTTAATAAAGGGGAAAAAAAATACACACCTCGTATCTCTGAATCTGATATTCTTCATAAGTTGTGACATATTGAGAGTAGGTGTTTGTTAGCCCCGCTAGAACAACATGAACATTGTTATTGAACTGACCACTTTTTATTAGCACATTTTTTACAGCATCGCGTAGCCGCCTTCCTGCCATTGTTGTGAATTCTGAACAGAAATAACCATGAAAGCATCATGATATGAGTTTTGGATATCTTAATAGAAGTCAATAGATCAAGACATCACATGGACTGGCGAATGGCGAAGAATCAGGAATATACCTCCAGGGACACACAAGGTAACCAGCTGGCCGATTCTTATGATCTGAATTGGAAGTATCGAAGGCTGCATAAAAATAAATGATTCAATACAGGACCATGGAATTTGAGCACGTTCAGTTGGAAGCTCAATCATATGGAGCCTTCATTTCAAGCTTGTATTGTATATTGCTCATAAAAAATACAAAGACTTACTGCCCAATCATATGGAACCTTCATTTCACCGGTATCTAGCAGTATTGGTTTCGGAGCCTGACATTTCACTTGCTGCGGGCCTGGTGGCCTAATTACATCACGTACTAACCTCCAGAATGGGTTTCCCTATCGAAAGATTATGTTAAAAGAACCAATCAATGACATGTCAACAAAATTTGTGAAGCTAGGTAGTATTTGATTGAGTACATGCAGAAGCAACCTTGACGTCTCCTTGTTTAAAATCAAAAGCTCCAGGGCCATCTGTGGTTCCAGCGGCGAAGGCAAACCCCATGGCCGCTGGGCATGTTTTCACAGTCTGCTGACCTCTTGTACTTGCAGAAACATTTACTTCCAGTTGTGAGAAATCTCGGTAGGTATGCCTGTAGTCAACTTTGCCTTGTACTTCTTCAGAAGCTGAATTGAAAAGCTCAACAGCCTTGAGGAATTGCCTATTGCCAATGATACGAGTACTTTCAAACTCATCAGGATATCTGCAACAAGCAAAATTTAAAGGAACAATATACAGTGAGTTCTTTCAGATGTGCATAAGAATATGAAAGCTTCAATTGATTTGTATGCAAGCGGAAGAATACCCTGGGCCTCGTCCGTAGCATAATTCATTCTGCCCATTACATGTACTGTGATTGAAGTCACAAGGACGGTTGGTGTCTGTGCAGAATGCTCCCAGGACATTTGGACTAACATCTCCACAATTTGACTGGCAGAATGCAGAAATAAATTTAGGCTTGTTTTGTTCAGTGCTTCGAATGCGCATGGCGATACCTGAACCTGATATTTGCCTGCCACCTGAGGCCTTGTAGGATGATGCTAATCGTATTAAGTCATCAGCTGGAAAACAAAAGGCCATAAAAATAAGTAGTTTAGCCATAACCTATAGGATATTCAATTTAATCCGATACATAATATCATCCACCACTAGCAATGCAACATACTTATCTCATTTGGTTCAGGAATTAGTGCGGAGACTTCGTGGATGCCCAGAACTCACATGAACTGCCTGCTTGGGAACAACGTTCTGTTGTGCCCAATCTTCCATGAAACGTGCAGCTGCGCCTTTGTTATCGCCACTGATCAAAGAATTTGTACGGCTCATTGATGTTCCATGGGTTGCAAACCAATTGAAACTCCCAATTGGACCAACTTCACCATCTACAAACTTAACAAGTGTCATTTCTTTATCGACATTGTACTGATATTTGCTTCTCTCATCAGCAGGGTTGTTCAGGTATGCGCTCGGGCTGCGGTTCACACCAGCATCGAGGAGTTCACCTGAAATCACGTAGTATTTGTAATAACCAAAATAAAACTTGTAGCAACCATCACATAGAGACTTGGATGTCTGATAAAAACTGTAGGAAGTTCATCAGTGAGAGATTTCAGAGAATGGTAAAAAATGGATTAACAGATAGCTCAGCTAGTTCAAGTATAACCTGATAAATTATTTTTTTTAAAAGATCCAGGAACAGACTGTTCCGGCATATATTAATAAAAAGAGGATTGATCCAGTTTATAAGGAAAACCGGGCCCGAAAATTATACAACCCACGCCAACACAACCGAGAGAAACGACAACCCTTAGAGGATAAGGGACCGGGGAATGAAGGGTCAAGTAGGTCATCGTTGCCCAGCATAAGCAAAACGCAAGCGCAACTTTGACTTCCGACCATGACCACGCACACAACCGAGCCGAGTCGACTTCCATAGCGACGCCTTTAGGAAGGTTACGACGTTTGAATGCCGTTGTCGCTCGTCCGACGGACCGGGTTCTCACCCGTGGAAAAAAAAGCTGGGACACGACGCCCCCGACAGGGAAAACGGCGCCCGTAGGCGTCATCCTGGTCCGGCTTTCGCCCAAGGTAACCCCCAACTCCAACATCGGCCTAAAATCCGGATCTCTGGTTGTACCATCGTCGTCGCTGCCAGACTTCCTGCAAAAACCTCGCCAGAGGGGCCTCGACGCGCCAGCTGCACACCGCAGCCGCAAAGCTGCATCAGCTACCCCTGCCGACCAGACGACTTGCCGAAGACCAGCCTCGCTCTGCCACATCGTCGATTGGGCACCCGCCGAAGTCGCTGCCAACGTTGCCGCCATCAGCAACCTCACGTGCGCCCCCCCCACCGTCTCAGGCAGCGCCCCCAGCCCTGGGGCCACCGGATCCGGATACCCCCGAACCCGGCGCCCCTGCCGACACCGCCGCCTCCATCTCGACCACAGCCGCAACCAACTCCAAACACCACCACCCCGGGATAGCCTGTAGCTTCGGCCGCAGCCATGGTCGAACAGAGGGAAGCAGCAAGAAGAGAGCACCGCCCCCAACGCCTGCACAGACCGGCCATGACCGCAACCGTCGACCGCAGGACAGATCCCGCCGCATAGCATCCGCTGGGCTAGTCCCCTGCTCTGGCTGTAGTCATGACCGTGCAGAGGGAAGCAGCAAGAAGAAGAGCGCCGCCCCCGATGCCTGCACATGCCATCCATGGCCGCCACCATCACAAAACTTCGATGCTACTGTGCCGTCCATTGGCCCGAACCGTCGTCCGGGCCATGTCCAGCCACCTGGCAAGCTTGGCCGAGGGGGGCAGCAAGGACGCGCCACCCCCATCGCCGCCTGGACACCGCCGCCATAAGCCCCGCCACCGCCGCCGCCACTAAGCCTCACCGGCCGGCCAGATCCGACAGTCTAGGGGAGCACACGAAGGAGGATGAGCCCCGTCGTCGTCGTCGCCCCCCGCGCCGGTCCAGGCCCTAGCCGGCGCCGCCATAGCCGCGGCGGCTCTCCCCGCAGCGCTCACGCAGCACACGCGGAGGAGGGGCGCCGGCCGGCTGCCGCACGCGTCGCTAAAACATGGAGGAAGGCCCCGCCGCCGCCATCCCGGCCGGCCATGCCGGCGGCCAGCTCCAGCGGCGGCCCGGCTGGATGTAAGGGAGGAAAGGGCAGCGCTAGGGTTTCCGGGGTTCCCCCCACGTCGCCCCGCGTGGGAGGCGACCGGGAAGACGAAAAGTGCAACTTTTTCTATGACCAACCTGATGAATTATTAAGAGTGAGATACAGAATAAATCACAAACACTACCAAAATAGTGCCAGATCGATCTCCTAGAAGACAAGGATAATTTTATACCTTTGTTTACATATATTTTACCAGGACGGAGATTACTGTGAGCTTCAACAATACTCTGCTCAATTCCGTTGACGATGACATCAAATGATTGGCGAACAAACCCGAGGGATGTGACAATATAAACTACATACTGCAGATAACCTCCTGGCCCAGCATGCGTGTGGATTCCGCTGATAGCCACATTGTTCTCATTATAAAGGTTACCGTACCTGGCAAATGAAAGTAATGAAGTCAATCGTCACGATGATGAAGAGAGATTTTCGCAAGGCAATGGCTGGGGGTAACAGCCTTACTCTTACCTTGCTTTCAGCCTTTCTAGCACCTTGATAGTGACGAGCTGCGACGCCATGCAGGCGTCAAGATTGACGAACACGGTGCGCTTCCCATTCCCACCAGGGTCAGGCTCGGCGACGATGAACGCGCGCGCCTTGAGCCTGAAGTGGATTCCTGACGCGATCTGCTCGGCATTCGCGTACCCCATCATGTTGACGTCCGCGGCAGGCCCCGTTATGTCGTAGCTCCCTACGCCCACCAGGTACGGCGACGGCGAGGCTGCTGCTGCTGATACCGCCGGGGCCGGGTGGATGCAGGTCTGAAGAACAAAGAGCAGCAGGAGACACAGACGTCGTATCGTGGGAGAGGGAGAAGCGGAACCGCGAGGTCTGCTGTGGCGGGAGGAAGACGATGGCTCCATCAGGAAGCTAGGGAGCTGACTCGCGAATGAACACGCTGCAGAAGTTGGAACTCAGAAGAGAAGGGATCATGCCAGAGAAACTTCAGAAAGCATAATGATGGCTGACAGAGGAGGGAGGATATGTATAAAAGAAAAATGGAATGCAACTCACTCGGCAGCTCAAGCGTAGAACATATTCAGACTGGTAAGGTGTTTTGACCTCCGAAGAATCTACAACGAGCGACGATGATAGGGCCAGAAATGATGAGATCTGGCGAGAGTTTTAGGCTAGCGTTTGCGGATGGGGCCATGTGAGCTTGCGGCAGAGTGTAGTGGAGACAGTGGAAGAAGCAGAACAGGAATGCCAGGGGGGGAGACAGGTTGGTGGATAACAAATTCGCCGACAGAAGTGTGAACCATCTTGGCCGTCATTTCTGCTTCTCGTCATCATCACGTGGATTTAAGATCCGGGGATCCGATAGGAGCCTTCTCGAGACTGACAAGTGACAGCACACCGTGATAGTGCGGTTTACATGAAACCGTCGGATGGCAGGCAAGTTCGTTGGCGTACGATTTGGCGTCATGCATATGGCATTCCTATCTCTTTAGCAAATTCTACACTTTCACATTTGGTTTTCCCCCGTTTCGTTCCGGCGACATGCGTCTTCCATTGACCGAGAGAAAAGCAGCAGGCAACTCGCTAGTGGTTCGATCGGAGGTTCGACATCAAATCTGGCTCAGAACATACGAAGCATAAATCCGTCACACTCCAATTACATAATTAGACATACCAGGTTCCTATAGTTTTAGGTAGATCTCTAAGAAAAAACTACTGGCGAGATAGATCTTTAAGAAAAAAAAAAACTCAGTAGTAAACTCTTACAGCGGAAATCATTGGCCATCACATCACAAAGAGAACATACTGGGAACAACCCATATAGGTTGCACCATGCTGCCGCTACATAGGAAAATAAAGACATGAGGCTTGGTGGCATCATCTTCATGCAGTGGTTTGCCCAACTCGAATGCAACCAAATGGCCAGAATCATAGCAGTATACACAGTTGCTCCTCCCTCCCCACCTCTCTGGGTTCATGCATGATAGCGGCTGAACTCTTTGTTCAATTGCTGATAAATATCGCCCAGTTCTCCAACCTCTCCACCTTCACCCACTTTGCAGGTTCAGTCAAAGGTTCAAGACGGTAAGCTTCAAATACATCCCCTTGTTCCTGGGAAATCACTATGGCAGCCAACCATGAGAAGCATGTCGCCGCACACCGTGAGCCAAGGGTTGCTAAGATGCCATTTGGTCATGCTATTTCTTCCACCCCAGGAAACCGCAATTTTCTGTAAGCGGATCTGAGGAGTCAAGTGCACCATGAACAGCCGACGATCAGAACCCATGCCAAAGACCTGGCCCTTGACGACTACAAACTAGGTGAGTGTCCCATTGCGAGGAGAGCGTTTCGACCAAGAGTTACTACCAACACGCCAAAAGAAGTTGGAGGACGCAGTGGAGACAATGAGATGTGAGTTGGCAGATGATAAAGGACCTGTGAGGGCAGCACAATAGTAGATCTCAGTGTATTCATCAACCGGAAGTAGTGGAGGTGAAACATCAATACCAGTGAACACATCAAAAAGAAAACATGTTCTCTTGCTGGAGAAGATCATATGAGCAAAAGAAGCACCCCTAAACGCGAACTTATCCAAAGCACCTGGTGGACAGTTTTTTCCATAGTCGATAGAAAGCAAAGGAATCTGAGAACACAGCAAAGTATGTTGGCTGCCTAGATCAGTGACATAACATGGGCGTTTGGGTAGAGAGGTGTTTCTGGCTACATTTGGAAAAGGGCGAGGGGAGCAGAATGAGATATTAGGATCAAGGAGAAGAGGCGGAAACAATGTGTACAAGGTAGATTTGGATGGGTAACAGGAGAAAGCAGAGCGCCAGGGGTGGCAGGTGGCTGCAAAGGCAAGAAGGTCAGGGAATGAGCCCAACAATGCAATGATGGAGTCAACAGGCCATCTGGGAGGCCTGCCCAATCTCGAAGCTCAGACATAACTTCTACAGGTGAAAGCAGCTTCTCTGTGACAGATTTGTAAACCCAAAGCAAACATTAGAAGATTGAACTAGATAGAAATCAAGAAAATAAAGCTCCGGTAAATTGGAACATGGCAGCACATATGGTTTCTCATATTGTCAATCTAAGCATAATAGATTAAGAATGCAGCTGAAACAGAACATGCGAAAGCAGAAATGTGATTCTTGTTATGCCCATGGTTGGATTATATGGATATTTCTGGTTTTGCTAAGATAATAATGCATACCAATGTGCATAAGCGGACCGACCAATAGGGCGAGCCTGGGCGGCCGCCCTAGGTGCCCTCTGGCGAGCACCACTAGTACCCCCTGTTCTCCTGTTGACGACGGCGTCCGACGAAGTGCGAGAGTAGGCGCAGCCGCGCAGGTCTGGTGCGAGATGACGGAAGGTTGAAGAAAGGTGTCACCCGTATGCTGGGCCGTCTGGCACTATGGCTGTTGGAGGAATGGCTCATTTTCTGGCCCATTTGGCCCTTTGGTCTAAGCACACGCACGAGAGGCAGAGAGCGCTCCAAATCGGGAAATTTTCCCCTTCGTGGTTCCGCCGTGCTGTCCTCAACTGGCGGCGCAGCTCCCTGTACCTGCCTCTCCGTCCCTAGCCTCTACATCGGTGGCCAGCAAGGAGCAAGCGGCGGCAGGCGGCCCTGTGCTGCGCCCAGGTAGCCAAGGCGCCGAGCCGCCCAGCTTCGAAGAGGCAAAGATGCCAGCAGGCCGGCAGGCAGCAGCAACCGATATGCACAATTGAGCCACAAGCGGTACTCCGTATAAGAAACTAGGTACCATCATTAATCCACTGTAAATTGTGTATCAATTAAATAGATAGAGATTGATCTCTGTTAGTGAAATCAATTGAATTGTTAATTGATAAATTATATGGAGTATGGAATAAAAATTCTCCTTATGTGCTCTTCATGTGAAATGTAATCAGACTAAAATTTCTTTTGTAACTTTTTGTTTGTTGAATTATATATTAGAACACAATTGTTATGTAGCATTATTACAATATAAATATGACATGCATACATAGTTAGACCAGCATATCTATCAACTTTTGAATTTGTACATATCGATTCGCCCTAGGTCATATTTTCGGCTGGGTACGCCACTGTCAATGTGTTCAGCCTTCTTGAGATATAAAGTCTTTTGAGCATTATCCCAGTACGTGTCCCTTCGATTAGTAATTTCAAAGACCTAGACAAGGATAATAACCTACCATGATTTATCATCATCGTTATTCTACTAGCCTACTACAGAAATACAACTAAACATTGATTTCCTACATTTTTTAATGGATAGAAGCTAAGCTGACACTATTGGGGATAGTGGGATACAGTAGCCATTTAGATCCGTTCAGCCAACAAAAAATGATATGGTTGGCCCCAATTTAACTGAGAGTCTTCTCAGTCCAGATCAGATGTAGTTTCATCCACAAAATATCAACTAAAGTAACCATAAGATGCCCTTAATTGAAACTGAAATGGTACTCCTCTGCACGGTTAACGGGGGCTAGTCCTTTCCCATTATACAGATGTAAAGTAAGAATAACAAGATGCAAGATTTAATAAATACTTCTAGTTCAATTAAAGATTTCAATACTTGCAAGAACCAACCGATTGCTTATAAAAAAATAACCAAACATTATTGCATTAGGGGGGTCCACGGGAAACAATGGAGGCAGAGGCGAAGGGGGAGAGGGTACAGCTTGGATGAGCAATGAGCGTACATGCCTGACCAGCAGATCGTGAGCGGCGGAGCGGCGGAACAGCGCGACAGCCTCCGGCGGAATGGCGGCGCCTTCGAGCCGCACGACCGGCGTCACACTGCAACTGGAAGCTTCCGTGCGTTTTGGGCTGACTATATTTTTTCAGAGGACTGGGCTGACTATATATAGATGGAAAAGCTTTGCCTAGTGGGCTTGGCCTCTGGGCCGTATGATTTCAGTATGAAACTATTTCTTAATTTGAGAGCTGTTTCTATTCAAATTCGTTTTCTAACATTTGTATCACCTGTGTAATCGGTACGTAGTAAGATGCAAAATTATCATAGACCTAATGATGACACTATTTATATCCGTTTGGATTTCTGCTTCATATTAAACTTTTACGTGTGCATAAAACTCTAAATACCAAGTGATCCAATGGTGTATTGCGATCAAATTGGCGTACACTTCTAAATTTGAAGATATCAAAAAGTGATAGTTTTATGCGAGGGACTTATTTGGCCGTGAAAAAAAGTTTATTTACTTATTTGGTCTTTTTTTTAAGTTGTCTATTTGGTCTCAAATTAAAATTTTATTACTTATTTGTTCTTCTGTTACTTTGGAGGTGCTAATAATGTTAAGTGTCACAACCATTTTATCTCTGCGCTAAAAAAATAAAAAAAAACAGGGCCACCACCACACCTTACCGGTCGACGAGAGCACAAATCCAAAGAAAAATCAATTAGTAATCTGAAGAATATGCATCCGGAGGCTTGAAGGTTTGAGGATCGGTGGTGCTGCCATGCCGCATCCGCCACATCCGCCAAAAATTCAGGATACCGTTGTCGATGAACCGATGAGGGAACCCATGAGGATGACGACGTCGACGCCGCTGGTGGAGATGCCGAGGTCGATGCCGCCGGGCGAGGTCGAGGGAAGGCATGGCTGGATCCGCCACCTGCCCACAGTCTCAATGTATCAGATCGACGTAGTTCTGGACTCCACCACCGCCGTCACCGGGATGTAGGCTGCCCGTGCGTTGGTGGTTTAGGAGCGTCGTTGTGGCTGTCATCGTGAGTGAGGGAGCCTGTCGCCGTCTCCACAGGAGGAAGCTGCCCGCCGCCGCCGCGCTATGGCTCCACCGCGCGCCATCCTCGGCCAGAGGATAAGTAGCACCGCCGGAGGGCCTGGTCGCCGCGGGGGCTGGCCGCCCCGGCCTGCAGGGCTTCACCGCGGGGGGACCTGGCCTCCCCGGCATGCAGGGCAGCAGCAGCTCCCCCAGGTCGCCTCCGGCCAACAGCAGCTCCGCCGGCGCCCGCGTGCTGATCGGCGCCCCCAGGCGGAAGCTCCTGCTCGCGAGATGGCCGGCCCTGCCGGCGAGAAAGAAGGAGTAGAGGGCGAGGAAGAGGAGGCGCTGGCTCCGGTAGGCCGGCCATCCGCCATTGAGCGCCGGCGGCGATTTTTTTTTTTTTTTTTTTTGTTTTTTTTTTTTTTTTTGTCGCGAGCAGGACAAGGGAACCGAGGCCGAAGGGGACTTCGGGCAGGCAGCGTGGGAAACTGAATGGGTGAGGGGTAACTTAGTCTTTTTGCGTGTGCTGGAGTGGGAAACCTAACAGAAGGAGGTGACAGAGGTAACAGAAGCCCAAATAACTAACGAAATTTTACTTTGAGGCAAAATAGACAACTTTATAAAAAGAGGACCAAATAAGCAAGCGAACTTTTTTTCAGGGCCAAATAAGCAATTCTCCCTTTATGCAATGCAAGTCCATGTGTTCCGCGCGTTGTCGACGCACCCTACACGTGATGGTGGTGATGCATGCAACATTTCCAGGCAGGCACAAGCGCACGGCCCCCATTCTGCGCCTCGCATGAAGGCTGGTGCCTTCCTCTCCTGTTTCGCCTTGTGCGGTTCCCACTTGCCATTTTTCCACCACAAATCGTCTCCGGCCGCACGCGGCAAGTTCGTTCCCGATTCCCCAAACATGAGCGGGGCAGAGGATGAGAGATCCGGCGCCACCGCCACGGATACGGGAGGGGAGGAGGAGCGACGAGAGAGGAACGTCGGCCTGATGGCCGGGCTCGTGGACAAGGCCAAGGGCTTCGTGGTGGAGAAGGTGACGCAGATCCCCAAGCCCGAGGCGGCGCTGGACCAGGTCTCCTTCCGGAGCATCAGCCGCGAGGGCGTTGAGCTGCACAGCCACGTCAATGTCAGCAACCCCTACTCGTACCGCATTCCCATCTGCGAGATCACCTACACCTTCAAGAGCGACGGCAAGTACGTCATCCATGTCCGGTGCATGGCCGCCACATTCTAATTTCGTTCCATACCATACACCATGCATGCGCGTATGGCGCATACCACTAAAGCTATTTCTGGTTCCTGTATGGATCCTACTTAGGGTGATAGCGTCGGGCACGATGGCGGACCCCGGGTGGATCGCGGCGAGCGACAGCACCAAGCTGGAGCTGCCCGTGAAGGTCCCGTACGACTTCATCGTGACATTGATGAAGGATCTGGGAGGGGACTGGGACATCGACTACCTGCTGGAGGTGGGGCTCACCATCGACCTCCCCGTCATCGGTGCCTTCACTATCCCTCTCACCACCGAGGGCGAGATCAAGCTCCCCACCTTCCGGGACTTGTTCTAATAATAAGCACTTCAGATGTTTGGCAGATGGAATGGTTTACTTTCATATCATAATCAGTGCTGTATTTTCAAGCAATGATGGTTGATGATTAGAAATATTTGGACTTTTTTGTGTTCAGGGATTTCAAACTGTCACACCGGTTTGAAACAAATTTTAAGCTTGAAAAACAAATATCCAAATGTAGAAGCCCCTATGCATGCCATGACTGTTTTTCTTTATTGGAACCGATATACATACATGATGAATACAACTAGCATGTGTCTCAAGATTTTGGCCTAATAATTCTACTTGCACTAACTATAGTTCTGCAAGCCTAGGGTGATCAGGAACCTAAATAAGTCGAGTATCATAATAATATATGCTAGGTTGCTACAATCAAAAGGAAAGTAACGGAAGAGCTAGAAACGAATACCAAATAAGAGATGACACAATGATTTATCCCATAGTCACAATAATTTATCCCATAGTTCAGTAACTTGCTAGACACCTACGTCCACATTGAGGTAAGCTCAAGGATCACCGCTCATCCATTAGAAAGTGTTCACAACACCTCTATCCACTAGTCGCTATTTGCCTTCTCCAATGGGGAAGAGCGGAGAGCTCCTCAAAAGTCCTCTAGAGCATCACACAATGCAATTTCTCAAAGCAAATGCACTTGAAAGCACACGCCAATCTCTCCAAAGTTGAAGTCGCAAGCAAGCAAATGACAGTGTATGGTTGGGTTGAGCTCTAATGTTTGTTCATATCAATTAGGGGGTCCAAGAGTCATGTGATGCCTGGCCAAGCCCTTTATACATTGCCTCACACATGACACACCTAAAACAATTTTCTACATTGCTTCTCTTTGCATATTATACCTTTGCCTTCACTATATCTTCCACTTCGTTGCTTCTCCTCTTTGCTTCCATCTCTTCACCTTGTTGAGCTTTTGCACCTTCGTAATCATGCCATCCCACCATGGCCCTTCATGTAGCTTAAGTCTTGCATGTGGATTACACTTGACCTTTATCTAAGATAATTGGTCCACAACTATTTTCATTAATTACCAAAACCTAAAAATGACTTTCAACCTTTAATATTTGATAGATCACTAGAGAGCTCTGATGTTCTTTCCTTCTCCACCATGTTCCAGTGCTAAACTCTGGTGCCCACACAGGAAGAACACCATGTACTGTTTTTAGCTCTACCAGCTCTGGCGCTCATCTAAGTGTGTTCCTTCACTCCAATTTATTTGGGCTTCTCTTTTATGATGTCTAGCTTCTTGATTGTCATCTAGTGTTTTCTCAATACTTATCTTCGGTATGCATTTGTGTTGATTCCTTTATCTTTATTTACCTTAGGTGTCTCGAGTCTTTCTCTTCCGTTTATAAGACTAAGTACTTTGTATAGTAGCAAATACTGTTACTCCTAGCAGTTATATTTTTATTCAACCATTAAAATCACTAAACCCTTGTTAGGTACATGTGTGGCTAGACAAAATCTTTTGATTGAATTTTGATTGAATTCATTTTTCTTCTGAAATAAGAATGAGTAGATTTTTGAGTGATTGTTGACTTATCCTCAATTCGTTAGGCTCAGTTTAAAGCTGGATGTCCAGCAATTCAGGATTTCCATGATAAGATTGTGTCAATTTCGAAGGAAGCTAAAAATCTGTCAATACCACAACCCATACAATTTCTTCTCACCATCTTCAAATTGTTAAAGCTTCAAATCTGTTACATGTCATTTGTTGTAGCTTTTTTTTTCTTCTTCTTTTTTTTTTTTTTTGCTATTGTAGCTATCTAAGGGTTAGCTTCTTCATTTGTACCTACATCTCTCTATCACAATCTCTTTAGCTCACTTTTCGTTAGTCAAAATAATTGTAAACGTTGCTTTGCGAGAGTCATTTATACTCATAATATTTATGATGTCTAATAAGTATTATTAGACTTATAGTGGAATATTTTTTCATAATAAATATATATTATAGAAAATTATAGAAAATATAATTACTGACTATATATTTTTATAAATCTGGTCAATTATTTTTTTTAAAGAACGAAACGTTTACTGTGTGTAACCTCCATTGGGAATCTCGTTTTTTTTTTGAAACCCATTGGGAATCTCAGGTTGCCCATACATGCCCGCGACCAGCGAGGCCTGATGCTCACTATAAAGATAACGCCAGTGAGGATCCCATCCCATGGCACATTCCTAACCACAGTTCCAAGCAACACCATGACCATGAGATCTAGCTAGTCACCTTAACCACGTCACAAAACCACGATCCTGCACCCAATTCTTGATCGATCGATCAAATTAATACACAGAACCAGCGGAAGAGGTTAAATAAGTAGGCACAAGGCCACTTGACAGCCAGCCAGCAACTAATCAAATCTAACCAATCAATGAGCGGATCGCGAGCCTTCCTCGTAATTAACAAAACAAAATCATACGACCGACTAGGCGACTACTTGATCCACACAAAAGAGCAAAAAGAAGAAAAAAAGAAAAGAAAAGAAAAGCAGAACAAAGCCCAAAGAGAGAGCACCAGCGGAACTTCCCCGCAATTAGGGCTTGTTTGGTTGGTGGCCTGGATGATTTGTTTGGCTAAATATGTTGTCTGAGAGTTGCCTAAAAATTTGATGGAATCTGTCTGGCCAGACAAGTAGAGAGTTAGTCCGTTTGGTTGGAAGCCTGTGCCTGAGAAGTTTAATAAAGAGAGTGAATGTATTTTCTTGTATATATAATCTTACTTAGTATTATTTGAGTAATACAAACACAACTAATAAAGGTGAGAAATAAATCAAACGATTTTATGAATCAATAAATAAAAAATAATTTATTATTTGATTGTTAACTATTTGTACATATAATTAGGGTGTATGATTAACATACACTTTATGGTTTGTGTGACTTAACAAATACATGGTTTAGAATAGTGTTATTGTTCCATATGCGTATTAGAGACTAACAAGTAACGGCAAAAATGTATTTAAAAATAATTAAGTTTCATCTCATGGTTAATTAATAGATTCATTCACGGACATTAATTGCTTAATCACCATGATAAGAAAAAAGGCCATTCAGTTTTATATTTAAGAGAAGTAGAAACCAGACAAAACAAACAAGACAAACCGTATGGAGATAAAAAAAAAACACTCACAGGAGTTCTTTTCCACCGGTCAATAGACTAATCCAAGCAATTACCTCAGGCAACACCGGCACTCTAGCCAGACGCTCCATTTCGGTCGCCTGGACATCCACACACTTGCCTGGTACAGGCTGCTACTCAGGACAGCAACCAAACACACTCCAGGCGAGGTCCATGCGACGTTCAGACCAGGTAAATCTGTCCAGGGTTCGAACCAAACAAGCCCTTAACCCCGGCCCGGCCCAGGCCTCGGCCTCGGCCTTTGGAACTCTCTAGAACCCCCACGGGCCCCTTGAAAAGGCCGCGTCGTTAACCCCATCCCTTCGCCTGCCCTTGCCAGTGACCTCGATTATTCTCTTCGCTCTCGCCCCCCCAAGTCATCGTCTGGTCGTCGCCCGCAGACGCCCCAAGCCGGAGGGAGGGGGCCGCCGCCATGGCCGCGTCGGATCTGGAGAGCAAGGCCAAGGAGGCCTTCGTCGACGACGACTTCGAGCTGTCCGCCGAGCTCTACACCCAGGCCATCGACGCCGGGCCCGCCACCGCCGACCTCTACGCCGACCGCGCCCAGGCGCACATCAAGCTCGGCAACTACACTGGTATATACGGGGGCAGTGCTCTTCCCCCCGCCCCCCTGTCCTTACTTCTCTCCTGCTGCTCCGATAGGGTTCGATTCGACTGCTTGTGCGCTGATTGTGTGGGTACAGTAGATAGAGACGCGCACGTGGGTGTGAATGTAACCGCAAGGGCCTGGTTTTTAGAAGTTAGTTTGATTCGCTGTGTGCCTGTGTTTTTGTTGTGATGAGCGAGTGGCGGTTCTAGGGTAGGGTGTGGGAGGTCAACGTCGGCCTTTGTTGTAGCCCTGGAGATGAATCATATGATTCGAATTTCAAAGAGGGCACTAGATGATTGGGGGTTTCTGAAACGGCCGAGCAGAGTTGAGAATATGATTGGTCAGAGTTGAGTTCGTTGTTGGCTGTTGTGTGGACTATGGAGATTCAGATTGACTGATATGTCCAGTGCTAATTAAGATGTTTGGGATATAGCTTTGACTTATGCGTTGCACGGTAGTATATTCCTAGTGCCCTACTTGTCGCCTTGCTGTGTGCGTGATATGGTTTATCCCAAGTTCCCCAATTGCTGTGTCGTGATGTGTGTTGTAAGGTATGTCCCTAGTTTGGTACTGTCGTGATGCTGTGCATGTTTTTAGGTTTGCCCCCAAGTTCCTTACAGATTTTCATCTCTGTGCTTTGTAATGTGTTACCCCTGGGCAGTTCCTTGTTTCATTGCTATGCTTGCTTTTTGCTATTGCTCTGAGAGTTTCAGGTGAAATGTGATGTATACATGTGAAGTAGAACAACTTAATTGGCGGCTTGAGGGTTTTCAGCAGCATGTTGAAGAAGTTGTGATGACAGAGTGGTTTGGAAGGATTTAGATTGTGTTAATCAGTTTAGAAGGATTTAGATTGTGTTGTTCCTATTCTAGGGCTATGTCATTTTGTTGTATTACTCTCTTTAGGTTGTAGTGCAAACTAGTAGCTCATTTTGACCGCATTCTACAGTTAAATTGATAAAAGAAATGCCTCCTTTAATAGATGCGTTTATATATTAGTTGTGTCTATTATAGCTTCCCCCTTTCCCTAACTGTACATCAATATCAGCAGTTTACAAAATAAGAAACTACATGTTGATTTACTGTCATTGCAGTATTTGTTCGCAATAAGAAATGGAATGCAAAGTTTGGCTCCTGTTATATATGAATCAGTAGGAACCATAAGAAACGCATGGTGTTGCTGTAATAAGAAATGATGTGTAAAGGCTGGCTTCAGTTACATACTTACATGTGAATCATTGGAACCAAATTACTAAAACAACATAAACTACATGGTGTTGTCATTGCAACTTTCTTTGTTTGTGTAACAAGAAAGTGTGCATGAAGTTTCTTCTCAGTTTGTAGTGTTATTCATGCTACCGTCATTGCCTTGCATATTTGTTTTTAAGCACAATAAATGTATAACCCTAAAGGAATTTACTAAACTTGCAGAGGCTGTGGCGGATGCTAACAAAGCAATTGAACTGGATCCTACGATGCATAAAGCCTACTACCGGAAAGGGTTAGTGGCACTATTCATTTTTTTCAACAAAAGTTATACATTAACACTCTCATAATTCTCTCTGCTACATTTTTTCTATTTGCTAAGTTATTTCTTGTTTACAGTGCTGCATGCATCAAGCTTGAAGAATACCAAACTGCAAAGGCTGCTCTTGAGTTGGGTTCTTCCTATGCATCAGGCGATTCAAGGTTTACTCGTCTATTGAAGGAATGTGATGAGCGCATCGCTGGTGAGCAAAATTAACTCCAGAAGTTAGTATATATATATAGCACAATGTGTGTGTGTTGGGGGGGGGGGGGGTGGGGGGTCTTGGGAATGCAATGTGGCGCCTGCTATTTTCTGATTATTTGTGTCCAATTAGCTGCCTTGCCTGAGAAATGTTTACAACAGCCTTGTTTCAGTTTAATCATCTCATACTATCTGCCCTGTTATTTGGTTTATGTGTCCAGAGGAATCTAGTCAGGCACCAGTAAAGAAGGTTGAGGCTCCTGTGGCTGCTACTGTTGAGGACAAGGAGGATGTCGCAAATATGGAGAATACACCGGCAGTGGTAGAACCCCCAAGCAAACCTAAATACAGGTAACTTGTGTAAACTCCTGGAATTCTTTGAACCACCTAGCTTAGACTGAATGCTATGTAATCAAACCACTTTACCTTTTTCCCAGTAAAGATTTGTTTACTGATAAGCATATTCTAATTTGGGGAGCCATACATGGAGAAAGCAAATGATTCTCCCTTACTGAAATTAATGTCAAGCATGAGTTGCTAGTCTTTCGCTAAAGTTTTCTCTAATTTGTGGTGCAGGCATGACTACTACAACAGTGCTACAGAAGTGGTGCTGACAGTATTTGCTAAGGGTGTTCCTGCTGATAGTGTAGTCATTGATTTTGGTGAACAGATGGTGTGTTCTGCTCATATTATTATTTATTATAGTTCTCTTGTCCTTTTTACTGTATTTACTAATCTTGTTTCTCATTTTTAATATATTCACTAATCTTGTTTCTCATTTTAGTTAAGTGTATCCATTGAAGTCCCTGGTGAAGAACCTTACCATTTTCAGCCTCGTCTGTTTTCTAAGGTAATCACTCATGATTCTAATTTGATGTTGCTTTTTGATACTTATTATCTATTAGACTGTTATACTAAGGTGTAAGTTACACCGTGTAACCTATAGCTAGCACCTTGCCTTCAAGACAAGGGTTCGATACAGAATATAAATTTATTTATGACTCCTAGCTGTTGAGTCTCAATCAAAAGGTCAAGAGTGGAAAATTTAAATTTAAATAATTTTAGATTAGATAAACAAAACAAAAACACACATAAGCTTCACTTTGCCTTTTTTCAACTGATAAACACGGGAAATGGGGTTTCAAATCAAGATGTTGCTTTGTGTTATCTTTTAAAGTAGTTAGCAGGTTATGTGCTCAACTGTGGATGTTTGTGGTTAATATTACCCCCTGTGAAGTTCAACCACCTGATTCTTTTTTGTGATTTAGCTAAACTGGTTAGCTACTAAGTCATAATAATAGTGTGTCATTCAAAGATTTGAGTTTATACACAGCATTGCCTTTCTTTTTTCTTCATCATATATATAACGCACTTGATACAATTCTTTTGATAAGCATAGAATGGCTTGAATTTTTGAACTCCAAAAATTGCTTCAACAGCACTTGTTGATTTGTTTTTAAATCTGCGCTTGGTAAATAATTTTGAATACTAGTATAAAATTCATGTATATTAGGTTTTGGAATGATCGTTTGTTAGTTTGTGGAAACTAAGTTGATGTTGCATTTCTGTTCTCTCTTTCTCCTTTGGAGTGACCTATAAACCTAATACGACCTGGTAATGGAGTCATTTTCTTTTGGTATTGTTGACACGGGGGCCTACTGTTTAAATTCAGCAAAGCATTGCTTATCAGTCCAGTTATGTTGACTATTTGTAGTTATCTGACTAGCTTACTGGATATATCCTTTATTTATGTGTGAATGAATGTTTTATTTATATTGTTGAAGAACAGATTATCCCTGAGAAATGCAAATATCAAGTCTTATCCACCAAGGTCGAAATACGCCTTGCAAAAGCTGAGCCGGTGACATGGACAACTCTGGATTATAGTGGAAGACCAAAGGCTGTTCCCCAGAAGATAAGCACGCCAGGTATCTTTTATAACTATTGCCACTCATCATGTCCGTGTCTGAGTTATTTTACTGGGCTAATCTCCTTCCGTCCTGGAGATGGGTCAAAGAATAGTCAGACACCTTTTCAGTGCTGACTCTTGAAGTCTTGAGTTGTGGTTCTGAATTTTCTTTTGTTTCTTTGATTGTCTTCTGGTTTGCTGTATGTTTTTATATGGGTATTTAAGTATTTCTACCTCAACCCTTCCTTTGCTCAGTTCCATATCCCCTACCCTAAATTAGTGTGCACACTGCCCCCTGAAACTAGTTTCATGCCTGAAGTTTATAATAGTGGATATCAGAATGGTGGTGCAGTTAGATGAACGAAATGAACTGAATTATAATAAACCTGCATGATGAGCACATACATGATATTCATTGCTATTGCATATTAGGGAAATTATGGTCAATGGGGTGTATCATATTGTCATTCAAAAGGACTTTGATATTCTAACATATGTAATACCCGTATTCCTTAATATGGCATATTAGGGAAATTATGGTCAATGGTGCTTCAGACAGTCGATGTTCTTTCCCCTAATGTTTTGCTGTGGCGTATCAGGGAAATTATGGTCAATGTGTACATAGGCTGTTGATATCCTTTGCCCTAATTCATCTATTTGAAGTATTGGATTGAAACCAACAGAAGAAGCATAGCATGTTGCCTCCTATGATTTATGATGACTTTCAAAAATATGTTAGCATCACTATAATGCTGCCAACCAGAAGTATGTTCAGCAACATTAACGATTGATTACTCTTAGAGACCATTTGTTGAGGTGTCCTCATCTTGCTTTCCATAGCAAGAATTTAGTTTTTAAGTACCATTGAATGAACTGCCAAGTTAAGATATATGGAGTTGTACACAATTTACTTTTACAAGTGTTCCATTTCATGGTTCATGGATGGTCGATTATTAAGCTTGGGAACTGTGTGCATGATAGATAGTTTGAGATGAACAGCCTTCTCTAGATGATATTGGTTAGCTAAACAATCTGGATTGTTGTTCAAGTAACCATATTGTGAGGCTACTAATCTGAGTGTAATGGATTTGTGCACACATTAGTTTTGTAGTGTGCCCATTTTGTGGTCATGGATGAACAGTTTGAGATGAACGCTGTATATGATCTACAGTTTGAGATGAACAGATTTCTGTAGATGATATTTGCCAATTAACAATCTGGATCATTTCTTTCTTGAACTGTCTTGCATTTCATACAGAGACGTTTTATTTTTATATATGTTCTGCAGCTGAAACAGCGCCAAGACCTTCATACCCATCTTCAAAGCCAAAAAAGGACTGGGATAAACTGGAAGCTGAAGTCAAAAAGGAGGTTTGATCAAGATTCCCACTTATATATCTACCAATCTGTTGCTGCAACTTGGGTTTCTCGAATATGAATGGGTTTGCATGATTTGTGCTGCATCAGGAGAAGGAAGAAAAACTTGATGGTGATGCTGCATTGAACAAATTCTTCCGTGACATCTACAAGGATGCTGATGAAGATATGCGGAGGGCCATGATGAAGTCATTTGTACGTGATCTTTGTCCCGGCTAATACTGGATTTGGAACCAACTATATTATCTGTCTGTACTTATGTATCCTTACCTGTTCCTGCAGGTGGAATCTAATGGCACTGTTCTGTCAACTAACTGGAAAGATGTTGGATCAAAGAAGGTCGAAGGGAGCCCTCCTGATGGTATGGAGCTCAAGAAGTGGGAATACTAAAGTTTGGAGTTGCCCGTCTTTGTAAATCCAGGTCTTGGATATTATAACCTACAGTAGTTCCGTCCCACCCTTTTGGTGCCATGATCTTGGTTAAGTCTCTGCTTTTGTAAGCTTTCTGTATGACAGTCTAGCGTGTCTGAGTGCTACTTGCCGTAGTTTTTGATGGACATATGTGGTATGCTATTCTGTCGTATCGACTGCGAAACATCTGTGGTAACAAAGACAGCAAACTATAATCTGTGGAATGCCTATTCTTTTTGGTCTAAGATGTTTTTCTTTGCATCTCTTTGGTTGATGAATTGGATTTATGGGAAATTTGATTTCTATACGTGATATTAATGTGTCGGAGGTTTACTTGGTTCCAGGTTTTTTGCCTGGTCCATGTGTTCGGTACAGTCAGGGGGACACCTGAATTATAGGAGTATAAAATCCAATGCGCACCGGCCTCTCGGAGATTACGCAAGTACGCAGATAGGTACAACGGAAATTCAGGCATTCAGCCCGTTGGTTTCCGGGATCCTGTTTGTCAGAAACGCGCACAAAAAAGACGCCTATACATAGCTTCTCTGCGAGGCGAGATCTCTCGTCCTCTACTGCAATTGAAGGTTCTGATTTCTGAAGTTACAGCGCCCACACCTAGAGGGAGAGCCGTCGTCCCAGTACGTCATCTTCCTCCACGACTTGCTCGAATCCAGGTCCATCCCCGCAGGCCAGAACTCGCTGTCGTCGTCGACGGCCGCCGCTATCTCCTCGCCGCTAAACTCCCCGGCCATTGTCGACGACGTCTCGTTCTCGTTGTTGCCATGCTCGCGGTTTCCGGCGCCACGACCGACCGCTTTCTCGGCCGCCTGGACCTGCTCGTTGCTGCTCTTGGGAGAGGAGGCCGCGCCGTGCTCGGCGGCCGCGCCGGACCCGGACGACGTCTTGTGGCGAGTGGTGCCCGCGAGCGCGTTGAGCTGCGTTGGCACGGGGTGGCAGTGCTCGGCCATGTACGTGACGATGAGCACCCCGGGCTTGGCCGGGCTGCGCTCCACCAGCCTCCGCGCCATGCACCCCTTCATGCTGCTGCACTTGTAGTAACCCCTGCGGTCACACACAGATTCCCATCGCAACGGGCTGTTAGTTTCGTTGAGCGAGCCTGCGGGGCAGCAGCCAGCCCGCCCGTCAACTGCAAGCACGCGGGACGGCTATCGAATTGTCCTGTAGTACTAGAAATGTACACGTGACGTTCAGTGCGACCAAGCTTGATGATGCCCAAGTGGCATGGCGTTTCATTCTTGTGGCTGAACGATAAATCAAAGCTCCCAACTAGGACAATCTTTGTGAACCCTCAAGTTTGGCATTTCATTTCCCCCTTTTCTTCTTGTTTGATTAAAAAAAGGTGCCAATAATTAAGGTGTTGGGATCCTACCAAGTTGATCCGAGTGCTCTGCAGTCAACGATCGACGATAAGGCTAACTATACCGGCTAGCAGTACGGCAGCGAGTGCAACGCGTGGAAAGTATGGAAGGCGAGGTCAAAGGCAGTTACCGTGGAAAAGGCGAGCCCTTGATGGGCTTTTGGCCATACTTGCGCCACGCCCACGGGTCCGACGACGACGAGCCGCCGTCGGCCACCGGCATCTCGCGCACCACCTTCTTCAGCTGGCTCTTCTTGCTGTCATGCCACCATAACCAAGGAGGAAAAAGGAAAAGCAATAAGCCATCGCAGCACTTCATTCTAATTCTCTACCCAAATCATGCACGCAAAATTAAGCCTAAAAAAGGAATCTTGCACTAAATCGGTGTCGGCATCTTGACGGTATCCGTATGGTGCTACACACGATGATGATGGATGGAGTTGGAGCGCACAGCTCGGTAGTCGGGCACGGTACCTTCTTTTCGGCCGCGGCGTGCGCGCGCCTGGCTTCCGTCCTGGCGGCGACGACGCCCCCCTCTGCTGCACCCCGGACGTGGACGACGCCGCCCCCGCGGGGAAGGAGATCATGACCTCGCGCTCGCGCCCGTGGCCGTCGTCGCCCGCGCGCGGCCTCGTCGGCGACGGCGCGACCACCGGCAGCAGGAACGGCTTGTGATCCAAATCCAGGTACTCGAGGTCGTACAGGAGCGCCGCGGCCTTGGCCGCCACGGGCGCCGCCGCGCGCTCCTGTCCGCCCCGGACAGCCACAGCCACCGGCGGCGGTGGCGTGGCACGAGCAGCGGGCGGCGTGGTCGTCGTCGGCTCCGGCGGCGCTGCGTCTGCTACCTCGGCCGCCCTCGACGCCGCCGCGGGCGGGTCCGGGTGCGCGACGCTGCCGCCGCAGCTCCTGACGACGGCCTGCAGGTCCCAGTCGTTGAAGTGCTCCGCCATGAGCAGCAGCACGGCGCGCATGAACCACGACCGAGCCTTTGACGAGGCGGAGGGGAGGGGAGCTGGGGATGCGTGCGTGCCGCTCCTGCCTGCCCGTATGGGGGGGACTGGCGAACGAGCACAGGGAGGAGGAGCGAGGGGGGTTGACTTTTGACACTGACAGTGGCAGTCCAGCTCGGGCCACGCGTATACTACGTGTCTAGAGAGTATAGTACTATTTAGACCTAGGTCTTAGATAGCTGACTATAGCCTCAGCTGTCTCCGGCTATAGTTACTGGGAAAAACAGCCACTATGACTTTAGCCAATCCGTTAAATACTGTAACAGACAGCCCCATGGCTAAACCACTTGCCGGCGGGCCAGAGGCAGTCGGTCCGCAGAAACGCGGCACGGCCCGATCTCTGCGATGCGAAGTCAACCCGCGGCAAGTGGTGGGCACGGCGGCAGCAGCGGCGATAAAAAAAGGGAGATCGCGCCCGGATTTGCATCCTTGGCTGTGGGGAGCGCGTTTCTTTTGTCGTTGCGGCTGGTTTCTGGAAGGGATGCTGCTGTTGACAGTGCCGCCAAGTACACTTGTCAAAAGGGGGCTTTTTCGTGTTGTTCTCTTTGACTCTTCTCCAAATGTCAAAAGGGAGAGAGGAGAGAGAGACATGCATGTGTTGGACTGGAAGGAAGATTCGAGCTTTCGCTCACCCGTGTCATCCATCATAAAGGAGCCTGCAGGCTGAGGCTGAAGCGTGGGAATAATAAACAGGAAGTTATGATATGGTGATGCATCGTTTTTACTATTATTACGTAAGTTGGAGCATATATTTCGGTCCCCATTATTGGTCACGCTTGACTACAATATAGGCGCAGGCGTCAGTTATTCTGGTTCCGATCTGACCCTGCGCAAATGTCAAAGGGCAGAGAGAGATCCGTCCTGCTACACCGATCCCGTAGTTTATCGCGTGGGGGCCAGGCCAACCAACCGCCGCGGCGGTGAGTGGTAAAGTGCCGCGAGAGTGAGGCGCTTTTGGACACGAAAACGACGCGGCCGCGGCCGATGAGCGATGAGCATTGCTGCCGCCGCGCTGTCGAGTGCGCGCGGGGGCCGCGGCCAGGGGCCTGGAGTCCGCATGCATATTCTTTGTGCCGGGCCCCGGCCCCGGCCCCGGCGACGACGACCGATCTCCCCGGCCGCTTTTCTCGAACGGTCCACTGGCAGGTGCCTCCATGCCATGGACAGGACACAGGAGGAGGAGGAGGATCTCGCGCGGCGGGCTCCGCCTGCCGGTGCCGGCGGGGCTCCTACGTTGCGGGAGCCACGCACGCACGCACGCACGCACGCACGCACGCACGCAAGTAGGCACGCGACGCCACGCGAGTGCACGGCGGGGTTTTGGATAGAGTTTGGTGTGCCGAATGCATTAGCTAAGCCAGTGCGTACGGTCCGGTCGATCTGTCGCTCCCGGCGGCGGATGGATATGGATATGGATGGCCACCACCGCACCTCCACTCTCCTCCAGCTTGTTAGGTTTGGGCGCGTGCTCAAGCTCAACCGCAGCGGCACTGCAACCGATCGATGATGGATGGTTGATGGACACGTGACTGCGTTTGTTTTTTCTAAGTTGTGTCGCGATCGGCTACCCTGACTTTGATTGAAGCAGCAACTGGCAGCAGGTAGCTGCCAGGCTTCGATCTCTTCTTCTTTGCAACGATTTCTTTCTTCTTCCAGGGGCTGTTAGTCACGGACTCACGGATTGCCTGGCATATATGTAGCATTTTTGGATAGCCGATAGCCGTTGGCTCGCAGGCAATTCAAGCCAAACATTATAGGTCTGGTGTAGTAGCATGAGCAGGCAAAACTCAGCAAGTTAACATAGAGAACATCCAAAACGGTTAGGCAGCAGCCACAGGTTCAATCAAACATGCATAAGACACTGACTGGATTGAATGCAATTGATGGTCTGGCCGGAGCTTCAACTAATTCAAAAAAAAAACTGTTATTATTGTTGGACATCAATTCAAATCAAATACTTGATTATCATCAGTCGGTGCCCATACTGATGGAACCCCGTGATATGAAATTATCAATGAATGGTTCATGAAAACAACATGGTTTACGATACGTCGTCGTTGTATGCCTGGCCTCTTGAAAACCCGAAAGCTACGAGTTTTGTCTTGATGCGGTCCGCGCTAGCTGTAAACCAACCGCTTTGAGAACAGTAAGCTTTGGATCGTGATGGATGATGAAAGGCATCTGTCCTGCCAGGTTTATTCGCTTTAAAATCGATGCTCGGAGCGCCTGCAACTGCGATGCCGATCGATGGGCGACGGCGGGCGATAGCTCTCTCTCCCCCCCTGTGTCATGATGAGTGTCTCCTGCACTGTGGAGAAAAGAAGAATCCCGCCGCTCCCCGGCTCCCCACCCTTGCAACTTGCGCCGAGAGATGCGGCGGCCCTTGCACGGCCTGACGGCCGAACGAACTCGCCGCTGTTGTGCGCAGTCCTGAGTGAGTGCCGGGCGCGAATTCTGGGAGACGTTGCGGTGCAGGCGGGCGCCTGATGGAGTCGCCAAGGGGCCTCGCCCAGCTGGGTGCTGCTGCTCGCGGCGTCGGGGTTTGCATCGTCAGTCGCTCGCGCGATGCAGACATGGAGTGGCGGCGGAATCTTATACCCGTGCATCGATCACTGATGCACGCGCATGCTCCCGTCAACCTGTACCCCTCCCGCTTTCCAATGGAATCCTCACGTCGTCGCCATCGTCATCACCAACTACATTTATATTATACTATACTTTCTCTTGGACTTGCAAAGGTTTCGAATGAATTAACTGAAAGTGTGTCCAGAACGAACTTGGCCCGTGTAGATGTTTTAAAAAGTTAGAAATTTCACTTTCTCTTCATCGCATTAAATGTTGTGTCGAATGTATAGAATATTAAATATTAGTAAAATAAATAACTAATTATACAGATTAATTATAAATCACGAATCTTTTGATCCTAGTTAGGTCATAATTAAACAATATTTGTCAAATATAAACAAAATGTTACCGTACTTTTCAGGCTAGAAATTTCGCGATCTAAACGAGGCCTCAAAATATATATTGCTGATCTCGTTCATGTACGGAAAGAAGGGATAAAGCCAAAGTCTATTTCATCTATCGTGCTCTTTTCTCTTTCTCGTATGTAGCTAGATACTTCCTCCGTTTTAAATTATAGTTTACTTTAATTTTTTTATATGTATTTTGCTATGTGCCTAAATAAATAATATGTTTAGATACATAGCAAAACATATACAAAAAAAAATTAAAATAAACTATAATTTGAAACGGAGGAAGTAGAATGCAATACTTTTTGTATGGTATAAGGTTGTGCTTAGTGCTTGAGTTTTCATTTTATTCGTGTGGTTTATTTTAGTGCTCGACACGTTAGACAGCTGGCCCGAAAGCCGAACCAGAAACAGAAGGGGGTCACTCTACTGGGCCGAAACTGTGTGGCCCATCCGATCAGCCTTGTTTAGAAAGTTAGAACTTTTTTTATTTTTAATTTTTTTTAAAAAAAATTTACAAAATTAATTTTCCGTTTTGAAATATGACAGAACTAGTCGTCTACAGTGGGCGAAAAACGTTCACTGTGTGGGCGTTTTTTGTGACGTGGCACAGGGCCGGCCGGCGCCGGTGCCGGCTTTTGCGGGCGGCCACCTGGCGGCCAAAAAACGCCCACCGTGTGGGCGTTTTTCTGTTGGCGAGGGGGCCGCCTGCAAAAGTACGCGCTGTTTTGCGGACGGGCCTCGGAGCAGTAAAAAAAACGCCCACTGTGTGGGCGTTTTTTGCGCTGCAGGGGGCCGCCTGCAAAACAGACGAGGCCGGCTGCGCACTTTTGCAGGCGGCCCCCTCGCCGCTAAAAAACGCCCACACAGTGGGCGTTTTTTAACCTCCACACAGGAGAGGAATCATGTGGGTGCCTTTTGTGTCGTGCTCGAGAGCAGTTTGGTGAGGCATGGCATTTGCTGCACTCATTTCTCTGGATATATAGCATCATGGAACTGGTCTCGAGCACACACAGACAGACAGCGGCAATGAGTGCAATGAGTGCACACAGACAGACAGCGGCAATGAGTGCAGACAGACAGGCCAAGCCAACCTTTTTTCGCTGCACATAGACAGACAGCGGCAATGAGTGCAGCAAATGCCATGCCTCACCAAACTGCTCTCGAGAACGACACAAAAGGCACCCACATGATTCCTCTCCTGTGTGGAGGTTAAAAAACGCCCACTGTGTGGGCGTTTTTTGGCGGCGAGGGGGCCGCCTGCAAAAATACGCGGCCGGCCTCGCCTATTTTGCAGGCGCCCCCCTACAGCGCAAAAAATGCCCACACAGTGGACGTTTTTTTACTGCTCCGAGACCCGTCCGTAAAACAGCGCGCACTTTTGCAGGCGGCCCCCTCGCCAACAAAAAAACGCCCACACGGTGGGCGTTTTTTAGCCGCCAGGTGACCGTCCGCAAAAGCCGGCACCGACGCCGGCCGGCCCTGTGCCACGTCACAAAAAACGCCCGACTAGTTCTGTCATATTTCGAAACGGAAAATTAATTTTGTAATTTTTTAAAAAAAATTAAAAATAAAAAAAATTCTAGAAAGTTATAGGGCTTTTCTTTAAAAGAAGTTACAGGACTCTCTCTATTGAAGCCGCCGTTAGGCACAGGAGCCTATGTGATCTGTCGGTAAAGGCAGGCTCAGTAAGGGAGGGCACGTGTTAATTTTGTGCACGTGTTGAAGCCTAAGTGATCTCTCAGCAAGGGCAGGCTCAAAAACAAAGTTAGCAACAGGGCAGGCTCAACAATCGGGTGCCTAGCAGGTTTGAGAGCGGCGGCCAACATGGATTGCTCGATCGGGTTACTCCGCAGACTGACACTGACACATCCCTCGCGAAGGCGGCAATGGAGGGTGACGAGTATCGACTGTCAGCTATGGGTGGCGTACTGGCGTAATCATTGAACTTTGACAATTGATGATAACTGAGTTTGTAGCTTGTAGAGTGAGCCTTTTTCCACGATCTTCTAATAAAATAGAACATGGAATTGCCGTTTTCAGACCACCTAGGATGTACCTCATTTCGTTGAGGTTTTGGTGTCAAGCGGTTATGCAGTGGGCCTGTTTGGTACAACTTTGCCAAACTACGGTCTTTTAGAAATATTACCTATATTTAAAGGGTGAATGTACGTATATATTGTGAGTGTGTTTGTACTCTGTAATTTTTAACAAATAGCTTTATAGGCAAAGTTGTTTTTCTTCCTCTCTCTTATAAACATCTTAGCTCTCTCCCTCATTTCTTTCTTTTATCCATACATAAAGTTATTGATAAAGTTATTTTACCAAACAATTTTCTAAAATAGCTTAACTTCATTTAGAAAGTTGCCAAACGGGGCCAAGACTGATGAGGTAATGAAATCAGCTTTCCCTAAAAATGCAATAGAGTTAGATAAATTTTACCACGCTTGGAAATAACAAGTCATCCATTTGGTAAGATCGGGTGGTTAAGAAACAGGAGGAACCTATCAAGAGGAACTTAAGTTGTGGGTAGGAACTAAAATTTTTATGAGCCCGGAACCATCTCTAATTTAAGTGTGAGGGGGTAAAAGGGTACTTTCATTAAGGTTTTGTGCTCGTCCAATGACTCCATTAGCACGGATTGGCTCCGGCGTCGCAGGCACAGACTACCAATTGACACTGGCATCTCCCTAAACTTCGTCCCATCATGAACCCTGACACTGTTCCATCCGATTGCTGCAAGCCTGCAACCGGATACTCCCTTCGTCCGAAGATAAGTCATCTTTTTGATTTTGATACATCATGTTTGACCGTTCGTCGTATTTAAAATTTTTTATATAACTTATAAAATAAATAAACTATTATTAAAGTATCTCTAGTGCTAAAATAAGTCATATTAAAATGAATGATGTTTGTATAAAAATCTAAATAAACTATTATTAAAATATCTCTAATGATAAAATAAGTTATATTAAAGTAGATGATGTTCGTATAAAAATTTTAAATAAGACAGACGGTCAAACATGATGTATAAAAAAAAATGAGTTTTTTGCGGACGGAGGGAGCAGGAGGTTGCTGCCGGCCTGCAAATGGAGAAGAGCTGCCACCGGCTCAAACGAGGGCAGGCGGGAGCAGATCCATTGTACCGGCGGAGTGGCAGGCCATTGCAGGCGGGGGCCGGACGCCGGAGAGAGCCCTGCAGATGGCTGACGGCGAGTCTAGATGTCTCCAGGCGATTGCGAGGACAAGTTGGCCTGGGCTGGTCTGCCCCGTGCAGTAGGCCGCTCGCGGCGGCGGCGGCGGCGGCGGCGGCGGCGGCGCGAGGCCCTTCCGTGCGACGGCGCCCGAGGCCCTTCCGTGTCCGTGCGACGGGAAACGAGATCGGACTAATCTATCCTCAAGCTATTTTTAGTCAACTCTTGATACACCATATGGCTACGAGAAATCCAACCGGGTGGAACCGGTGGTTCCTACCAAGCACAGTAAAAAAGCTCATAGAGTTAACATACTCAAAATCTCTCATTCAGCAGTTTACATTTCCCAAGTTGTAAATCGTGCTTGTCATTTTTTATTTCCACCAAACCACTTTCCGCTCCTATCTGGCCATTCCAGACCTTTGTCTATCCTTGCCACTGTTTCCAGCTTTTAGGGATGAATGCGAAAATGACATGTTTTATCGGAGCTTTATTTTCAACGTATTATCGTATTTTGATCATTTAAATAATACCAGCAAATATGTTCGTGCGTTCTAACGAGAATTATAACCTGTGTCATTTGTTCTAATACACTTTAGAATCATATAGCGTATGTTGGTTGGACATATGCTATCTAACTCGTATGAATATAAATCATAAGTCTAGACGGCTATGCCTATTGCTAACGACGTCACATGTTTATTTTACAGTGTGCGGTGACAACAGCTGTCCTCAACAGCGACGCTAAGGCCAGTGACGGCTCCCGTTCATTTGGCCTTGTGTGCCTCGCTATCGCTATCATGGCTTTCCACGTCCAGTCCAACGCGGACGAGGTCCTCGCAGCGTCAGTTAGACAAGCTCGCCGCCTCTCCTAGACAAGTGGACCTGGTTGGCAGTGTAGACTGCGAAAACCGGGGCGCGGAATCTTGATCTGATTTCCACTAGGATCAATTCGTGCTAGCTAAGCTCGCCGTCTTGCCTGCACAAGCGGACCTTGATGGCAGCGCTGAGGCACGTCGTGGGCACTTTGGGCGACCTGGAGGCTTGATTTGATTTCCAAATTGATTGATTTGTTTATAGGTGGATTGGTTTGATTTTATAAGCTATTTGTGTTTCCGGAGCTATTTTTATTTGAGCTTAGATTTGGATGGCAGACCATCCATAATGATAAGTGTCAAAGTTGAACGATAACAACACAGACAATTCTCATTCATGTCAAGTTTTTTTGACTATTTCTTTTATCTTTGCTGTTGCTTACTATTTTTGTTGGATTTGGATTTACCTTTTACCCGATCTTCACCGTTTGAATAGAAGCTAGGATGCCATAATTAAATAATCCTAGTTCTAAATGGACTCTGAACGCAAACGAGAGAAGAGATAGAAAATTAAATATAATCCTAATTCTGTACAGACTGAACATAGAGGAGAGGAACCTACCGTCACCGATCAAAATACGGAGGTAAAAGAAAATTAGATGGAGAAATTTTCGTTTTTTATAGATAGGTACAGATGCTCTTGTATATACGGAGTATGTGATTACCGATCGATAGCAACCGTGTTCTATATTTATGTACGTATAGTATCAGTACGGTATTAGTTTTTCCCACTATTTCCTACCGTTTCCATCTATGATTGCTTCGTTTTGTTGCAATTTCTCAAAGCTGACGGCCAAACAATTGGGGTAATTCTTATCTTCCTTGCTAACCAAAACATGATAATTGAATTGGAAGCCCTTGGTTTTTTATTTTCACATGAAACTAAATAGGGCATAGCTCAACTCATCATTATCTATTTTTAGTTCTTAGTTATAAACATCAAGGTTCCTTTTTATCACGTGAGGCAGTGACTCAATATAATGACACTATATTTTTTTTTAGATGACTGATATCACTCCGTAGTCACCTCCATACTTCCAGAAACGTCCCAACACCCTCATTTATTCGTAGGGTTGTTCCGGTATTTTAGCAGATGGCTTGGGTCCCGGCTCCAATCCTAAAACATCCAATATTCTAGAACGGAGGGAGTATATAAATACTTCTATAAATACCTCGTTAAGACAGACTCTGCTGGCCCTTTTCACACTCTCTAGCTTCATAAGAAAGTGTCAATCAAGCATTGAGATTTCCCATTCCTGAGGGTACTCTATTGCTTTCTGATATTTTGTTAATTTCTAAGATCCAAGCGGTTGCTCGTAATAGGAGATGTCTTCCATGGCCCAGAAATGAGAAGCTAAATGGTGACCGCTTCCATTGGCTGCAAATAGTTTTTGGTTTCTAGGAAACATCTTTTGGTGATTGTATAACTTATCCTTTGTATTGTTAGTGCTATCATTTTCTTTAATATTTCGTTAACTTTTTGACATGCAGGTACATAGCGTATGAAATCAACAAGAGCTGATTGTATATATCCAGCCTTATCTAACATTGCTCCTGTTTATATTCCTTGTTGTTTCCATAAAAGGCTTCCATTTCAATCTTTGCAAATTAAAATTCTTGTTGTAGATGAATCAAAATATGTCGGATGATGTGTTAGAAAAACTATTGAAGAACTACAAGATGTGGTTCAAGTTGCATAGTTGTCAGAACAGTCTTTGGTTAGTGTGACAATAGACTGATGAAAGATACTATCGTCCATATGGCCATAGACCTATGAAAGATATTATGAGTTAGAGACATTATCTTGATAACATTGGGTTAAGGAGCGTTTACTTTTGTTCTTTATGCATGAGGGGTCGTGCCCCAACCACACACAATGAGTTCTTTTAATATTCATATAAATAATTTAATTAATAGGACATTTATATGAATATTAAGTTTATGCCTTAATAAATGTCCTATTAATAATAGAACTAGGAGGATCTTAGAATATTAAGTACTTTTTTATGAATACTAACTACATAAACATATTAAAAATTATTAAGGCATAAACTTATATATACATTTACCATAATTAGAACTAGGAGGATTCCCCACGTTGTTGCCGCGGGTCCTGCAGGCCCTAATTTTTAGGGTCCACTGTGCACCACATATCACTCCCTGGATTAGTAGGTGATACGCACAATTGAGACAAGATTGATATCAAAAACCATACTTTTATTAATCTAGGGAAAACACATTACAAGGTTCATATGTTTCTAAATTGCTTGGGCCATTGGCCTTACAACAATCATCAGAGTTTCTACTATAGCGGTCCTATGATGTCATGGTTCCATTTCTACAGGTAACTTGGAGTGCGGTCGCAACCCTAGCTTTATGCGTACTTCTGTGTCCTAGTTGCGGTAGTCCTCGAGTAGCTCCTTCGTGAAGTTGCATGGTTCCATCTTCATGTATGCTCCTGTTGTCCTATCCTTGCATATTCTTCAGTAGCTTCATCCTCATGTGCTCATCTGTATCTTCACTCCTAAAAACATAGAATAGAGGGGATTGGGTACATAAAGTACTCAGCAAGCCCTAACTTTGGGTGGAGGAAGATGGATGGGAAGGCTATATGTGGAGGTGATTAGTGAAAGGGTGAAGTAACTATAAGATATAGGTTGTAACACCATGGTGTTAAGCATGCATTATCTTGTATATCATGAGCATAATCATCTCTTTGCATAGTCATTGTTTACATGAAATGATAAAATGAAAAATGTGCTTGCTTTGATTTGAACTAGAGCTATGTGATAGGTTACTTGTTTGGGGTTGAGTGTTAAATGAAGTTTATAGAGAAAATTATTTGGAGCAGAACTTATTTTTGGGTCATTTCATGAAAAGGCTTGGAAGTGGGTCAAAAATGTCAAAAACAGTTTATAAAAATGTTTTTCTCTTAATTTTAAATGGATTTTAAATCCCTATTTTTGAATTTAAAATTCTAGGTAGAATTAGGCTTTGATGTTTAAAAGTGAAATGTTCTACTCATTGAGAGCAACATTTCATCTTTTACAAGTTTCTTCAAATTCGGATTATTTTAGAAAATATAGAGTAAATCAAGTTCTGTATGAATCTTGGTGCAGTGGGACCCAACTGCCAGTCTCTTCTTCTTCCCTCTCTTCTTCTTTCTTGGGACGGTGTCGCGGCCGACGCTGGCCACGCGGCGTCCGTACGCCGGGCGCTGCCGCTGCCCGCTGTTTGGCCCCGGCTCGCACGCGCCGCACACGCCCACGCTCGCCCGACCCCACTACCGCCCACGCGCCCCTCCGCTCGGCCCCGCTCCGCTCGCATGCGTGCCACGCGCGCGTCAATGCCCGACGCCGCGGTCTGCCTGTCCGAGCTCGAGCGCCTGCTTCAAGGCGACTAGACCGCGTCACTCTCTCCCTCACTCTCTTCCCCATCTCCAGACGCTCCCTCTCGCCCCATTTCCCTTCGCCAGAACCCGAGCGCGCTCGAAGCCGCCATTGCCGCTGCCCCGAAGCTCGCATCGCCACCGCACCTCATAGCCCTGCCATTTTCTTCGCAGAGCTCGCAACAGCTTCGCCTTGACGTGAGACGCGTCTTGCGCACGCTCACTGCCCCCGAGAACCCAGGTAGAGGTCGAATCGACCGTTTCCCCCTCCGCCGGCCATGGCCGCCTCGACCGTCGCGCGGTCCGCCATGACCAGCAACCCCTTTCTCCCTCCTTTAGCTCACGCATCGTGGTCGCCTGCATGAGTAGAATAGGTTGGTGTAGTTTATGGGGTCGATTAGGGTTAGGGTTCGTCGGATTTTGGTCGACCGCCGTCGCAGGTCGCGCCGCCGCTCGTCGGCTGCTCGCGCGGAGCTCACTCTGATGGACCTTTGCCTTCATGTGCTAGTGCAATCGAGTCGCCCCGACTTCAATTAGGTTGAAGGATGGTTCTTGGGCCTTGATTTGGTCGGAGTTGGCCGGCAGCCGTCGAACCACCGACATGCACGCCGCCGCTCACCGGTGTGCACCACCGTCATCGTTTCAGCCAGCCATTCTTCGCATTGTCGGGTTAGTTCGAGTCGCCTGAACTCGCTGGAGCTGGTAGGCTAGTTCTTGCGCCCCGCCGTAGCCCGAGATGGCCGGCGCGCCGCCGACCGTCGCCGCCGCCCGCCGTCATGCATGGCCGTCGATCAAAACCACACTAATAGCCTACATCTTGTACACTGTTTGGTTCGCGCTGTCAAGATGAGTCTTGTAGTGGCCGTAGTCCGGCCTGTGACCTCGCCGTCGGCGAGGAATCCCGACACCGGCGACCTTTCCCCTCGGCGTGGATCACGGGCAGAATATGTCAATCTTTCCCGGACTTAAGTGCAAAGTGGCCAGACTCAGAGAGTTTTAAAATAGGGCTCGGTTGATTTTAGAAAAGTCCAGGGTTCCCGGTGGAAAACGGTTTTTCTTTTTCGTTTTAAAGAATCTGTTTCAAGATTTTGCATAAAACCTTTGAAAAATAATAACTTCCTCATTTTTAGTCCAAATGAGATGGTTCAACTTGCAATATTTTTCTTATGAGGAGATTTATGCATGAAAAATATGAAATGTGAAATTTGTGATACTTTTCTATATAGATTTATTTATCCCTATTAAATGCCTTTATCTTCAAAAATGCATAAGTAATTCTCTGTTGCTCAGAAAAATGTGAAACCAAGTTTGTTAGTCTTCTTATGTCATGCTCTATTTATGAAAAATGTTGTGAGGCTATGTTATGTGTAAATATTATTCTGTCTATTTATGGTGCCTATCTCAAGTAGATAGTAAATAATTCATAATAAATAATATACAAGTGTTTTATGCATGAAAATTTTTGGAGAGTGTTTTGATGCTAATCTAGAGCTAAGAATATTCTGAGATCTATTGTTTGACATTTTTCTATATACAAAGTATTTTATGCCCATTGAATTGTGCTGCCTTGTGATTTTTGTGTAGGATAAAGTACTTACTGTTTTGACCTAAAAATTTTATGGTACTCTACATTAGGCATGCTTAAGATTTTGTAATTTTTACAGAATTTTCTGAATAGTCTAAAGTCATATTGCAGTTCTACCCTGATTTCTTTTAAATAATTAATAATGCTTTAAGTTATTATTTCATGTGTGTAATAATGCTTTTTCTGATGTTTGTTATGTGTATAATCTGTTATTAGTTGTGGTTCAGTAGAGGGTAGTGTGTAAAATAGTGGTCGTTTATAATTTCTTTTAAGGTATAAGTAAATTGGAATGTGATGCGTATTTACGAAGTATTATGGAAGAGAATGCAGATGACATGTGCTTATCTTACATGTTTTAAAATCATGTCATTTATCTTCAACTGAGCATTCATTCACCATCAGCATGTACCTTTGTATTTACTATATATTCATGGTATTCATATGCACCATGCATCATACAGGATCGTCAGAGCTCGAAACGGTAGTTCCCGGAGTACAAGGAGAGGAGGGCCAGTAGGAAGCCTTGGTACAAGGGATAGCAGCAGAAGAGGATCCTGAGGTTGATCTTCCCGAGTGTCCCGACCATCAGCCAAGCTCTTTCCTAAAAGGCAAGCCCCGGAGCATTCTCCCTGTGGTTTGCAAAATATCTAACTTGAGTCCTTTACTTGTTTGATGCATTAAGTTATAGGCATTGTTTTATACCGTTGCTGCATTACTTATATTCCTTGCCACTGTTATACTTCAACCTTATTAGGTTTAGGTACGATTATCTGCTTAGCCCTGCTTTAACTAGATCGGTAGAAGTCGGGTGATTTCCTGTCATCCGCGAGTTATAGGTGGTGACTCAGAATGGTTGAATACATTGTTATCTTGGATAACCATGTGGAGATAATAAATCGAGACCGGGCGGGATTGGTGTTGGGACTGAACTGGAGGTTCGGTGAGGTTATCCTGTCTGTGTCAAACTTGGACCCTGTCCGTTGTACGTCCTCAAGTCATATTGAATTTATGCCTCACATTTAGCTGGAAGGATAAGTCATTCCGACCGCGAAGCCTGAGTTTGATTTGGACCGGGAGTCGACCTGCTGTACGCATCATATTGGAGAAGATGGGAGACCACGAGTTACGCGGAGAGTAAGTCCGAGGTCAGGGTCGCCCTGAATAAGGCAGTCGGGCGGTTCCTGGATATGATGCTACCTGTTGATCCCGCGACTTATCCAAATTGAATCTTCGGTGATCTGTAGCTGACCTTAGCGGGTGAGTGTGGTTTGTGTAAGGAATACCCCACCAGCTGGTTAGTAATCGATTATAATCGCCATCATTCCTAGACAGTGAACACTTGACTTGAGCAGCGGCATCGTAGTAATAACTTGAATAAAGAGATGAGATAGTTGAGCCGTGATGTTGAAAGGCACTCAACCGGAATTGGTTACTATTCTTATTGAATAATTCTTACCACGCTTGTTTAGTACAGGTGCTAATTTAGCATGATAAGGCTAATCAATTAAAATACAATGCTAGAAGGTTATGATCAAATCTTTCTTTAATGCAAGCTTTTCTGCAACTGATGAGTCAGCTACCCTACTTATATAGCCTTGCATACTCCTTGGAGTCAATTTATTTTTAGTTTATGATGGGTAAGTCTAGCTGAGTACATTCTCATACTCAGGGTTTTATTTTCCCATGTTGTTGCAGATGGTGAGATGTTTTATGGCTATTGCCAGCACTACTTCTATCCCGCGTTGGGTGATGACTAGACCTTGGGCACGGTCACTCTACTCTACCTTATGCTTTTGCTGGATATTAACTGTGGATCTGGCACTGTATTTGAACTAAGTGTGTGTGTGGATTTGTACTAAATCGCTTCCGCTTTATTTGGAATTTGAACTTGGATTGTAATAACTTATTTCAAACTCCGATGTTTTAAACTATGTGCGAACTATGTATGTTGTGAATGGTGACGGCTAAACTTATTATGATCTTGGCTATGCCAGAAAGTTTGAAATCCTTCGAGATTTCGGTATGACTACTGGGTTTATTAGGTCTCAATCATGTAAGTTTGCTATCTAATGGCGAATTACGTGCTTGTGCTCTAATAAATTGGTCGGTTCTATCACATAGGTTGGGCCCTGATAGGGTATTATCATCCTCACTAGTTTTTGACTTAAATATAGGTTACCTTAAATCATAGTTGTCGAAGCCTAATCATTTGAGACCTCATCCCAATAGTTGCCCATTACCAAGGACGTGGCTATTCGAATAGGATTAGTAAACTTTGCAGCGGTGTACAATTTTCCCCACATGATAGGCACCATTCCTAACCATGCGCAATTGGCAGAAATAGGCCTGACGAGACCTTGTACCCAAGAGGGCGCTACCTTATATTTTCATATAATTCTACCACGGACTACTCAGGGATCAGAACCTACCAGCATCAGGATGATCACACAGTGAAACATCCTCAATTTTCCACGAAGGGAAAATACACAGAATGAAGGATATAATGATAGCCCAGGAGGTCAAATCATCAATTATCCAATAATAGTTGATTACAAAGCCATACATCGAATAAAAGAATACAATAGAGGGGTTTACATAAATTATTACATCGCCACATGGCGGGATCATCAGAGTATCTAGCATCCAGAACAGCTGCGAAAGTAGAGGGATATCACGAAAGCATTGTCTTGCACCATCATGAGCATAGGCATGAGACCATCTAATCCTTTCGTCCTTCAGGGGCGTCGACAAGCCATCATCCAAACCTAAATCCAAAATTTTAGTATAATTTGTACTGGCCACATCTCCCACCCTATGCTTTGCTTGTGCTATGTAGGCTTTGGTGGATGAAGAGGATATAATCAAGGGGCCTAATATATGGTGTCCTATGCAAGTAGTGACCAATATTAGAAATATAGTTCATCAAGTTTTAACCCATCTCATCCACATATCCAACCCATCCCATCACATATATGGTGTACTATGCAAGTATATGGTGTACTTTTATCCCATCCCATCACATATCCATCCCATATATGGTGTACTATGCAAGTAGTAGAAGTAAAGCATCATAAGTAAATAAGCATGCGCCTAGCCTATCAGTGGATGTGCAGGGGTAAGGTTGTGACAAGGTAAAGGCCCAACAAGAAATTCTACCATACAACCTATCATCAGGTCAAATTCATAAGTAAAGCACTAGCAAACTAGATATTATGCCATGCGTAATAGGATTCCACAAGGTTGGGTGGGGTGTGACACCTGAACAGCTGTCACTCGAGTCCTTGGCGTGCTCCTTAGTCCTCCTCCTCGGACAACTCCTTCGCAGGATCTGAAATCGAGACATAATGGTCATAGGAGCAACCCCTATAGATCAATCTCAAAGAACCAAATGAAATCCAATAACTCCAAATGCAATCATACATAAGCCTATGACGTAGAGCTCATTTTTATAAAAATTTGGACACTTGGTTCATAATTTTCAGAGTTCGTATGAGTTAGTTATGAATTTCCGAAGGTTTAATCTATTTCTGAAAAAGAAAAAGGTCTGGATACCAGAGGCTGACACGTGGCAGCCTTTGATTGGTCCACGTGGTACGCGGGTCCAGCAGTGGTGGCGCAGTGCTCATGTTATGCTGACATCATGCTGACGCCAGCGTGGGTCCGTGACTCAGTCACTGATAGGTGGGGCCCACTGTTCTGGTCGCTGACATGTGGGACCGGGGTCAACGGTCAACAACGACCGGGCTCGGACCAGGCCTACGAGGGCTTGAGTAGGGCCGGATCTAGGCCGGTTGGGCTGGCCTGGCCCTGACACGTGTCAGGCAAAGAGACTTGCCACGTAGCGGCTCTGGGCCCTTAGTAGGGCGATGCAGTGCCTCGGTGGCAGCTTTGGCGTGTGTTACGGACTCGGGAGGTGAAGGAGGACGCGGTCGCAGGGTCGCGGTTGGCTTATGGCGCTCTGGCTCGTCGGCGCGCGCGGCGACGGTGCCTGGCGGCATGGCTGCGGCTGCGCGGTGCAACGGCATGCGGGAGGCATCATGGGCTTACGCGTGGACTGTGCGTGGCCTAGGAGAGTGCAGCGGTGGCATTAATTTTGGAAAAAGAGGCCCCTAGCCGGTGGGGAGCAACAAGGCACGACGGCGACTGTCGGCGACGGCGAAGCCAAATTCGCTGGCAGAGCTTGAAATTGTCCACCGTCTTTTCCTCCTTCCTATCGTGCGGAGTAGCTCGGAGCTCCAGAGGCTAAGGGCGTAGCTAGCGAGGGCTCAGCGGGGGCGCGCGTGACGATGAGGTCGCAGCGGCGCTCCGGTGACCGGAGTCTGGGGAGACCGTTGCCCGCAAAGGTGCTAGGCCCCAACTGTGGTCTGTGCTGGCTCCAAGAAGTTGCCAAAAACATGTTCCTGACTATTGCCAAGGCAACGGTCGAGTTGATGAAGCTAAAGGTTGTGTGGAGGATGAGAACGTGGAAGGTGAGCTGGCCGGCGGCCATGGACAGAGCGAGGATGAGCTCACCTGTGCTGCGGCGGCTCGGGGCTGTGGCGATGAAACGGTGGGCTCGGTGAAGGTTAGGCAAAGCAGCTACGCCAGTGTAGTCAATCGGGGCCTGGGGGCCTCTCTCCAGCGAGCGCGGACGGCAGCGGTGGTCTTGCTCCTCTGCTCCGGCTCTGGCTCTGGCTCTGGCGTCTTTCCCTGCCTCCTTCCTCTCCTTAGCAGCAGACAGGCAAACTAGGTGGCGGCTGAGCACAGGGGAAACCCTAACGCGCTGGGACGGTCTCTTTTATAGGCGGCGCGGTGGCAGCCATGGCGGCTTGGACGGCACCGATGGCAGATGCCGATCGGGCCGCTGAGGCACGCACGCAATTAGGGTTAGGGCACCAGGGGTCACGCGGCATGGGCGGATGGCACTGATGCGGCAGCGCACGCGCAGGCGAGGATCAACTGCTGGCGTCAGTGTTGCCATTTTTGGCGCGATGGACAAGACACGCCGGTGGACATAAATGGGAAGGGGAAGAAGCTGACATGGCGAGCCCACACGTCGGCGAGAGAGGGAGAAAGGCGCGGGCGAGCGAGTGGCGCTGGCAGCCTTGCGGCCTGCTGGGCCAGCTCACCTTCGTGGGCCGGCGGTATGGGAGCACAGGCGCACGGGCGGTGGCCGACTGGGCCGCTCAGCCTGGTTGGGCTGCGAGGCCGCGTGGCCGGTGTGGCAGTAGTGGAAGCAGGCCGCTTGCTGGGCTGCGAGGCAAGGCGTGGGCAAGGCCTGGCTGGGCCAAAGCGGGGGAGGGGTAGCAGGACGAGCTCGATGGCCTTGCTGGCTTGGGATGCTTTGCCCTTTTTCAATTTTTCTCCTTTTCTCATTCCCTTTTCTATTTCTTCCAAGGCCACTAAACCAACTATGGAATGATCTATGTTAGCAAGGTTAGTGACCATGGTGCATACACCATGATAGGGCCACTAGGGTCTCATGGTGATGTTGGATCCACTTCTAAGGTTAGTACTAGTATGTATACACATGTATAATTACTTATTTGATTTTATTAAGCATCACATAAAATCAGATAAGAAGCAAAACAATCTCTTGTAATTAAAATGCAAATGCTCAATTAACCTTAGGTGCTACTTGTACAACTACTGGATGGTTTCCTACATGACGCTCACCGTTCATTGGTTATTTTTAGAAAAAATTTTGTTGGTTGTGATTTTTGGTGTTTGGATTTTTTAGGGATGTTACAGTCCTACCCCCTTATGAGAATCTCGTTCTCGAGATTAAAGGTGTAACCTCCCCTTCCAACAGGTTGGGATAGAGCTCCCTTAAGTTCTGACTTCTTCACCAATGATGTTTCTCTTTGGAGTGACTGCATGCTGATCCTTGCACATTGATATGATGGTGCTTCTGGTTTCCTCGGTGGTTCTAGTTCAGAAGGCGGATGGGGTGCTCTTGGTATTCCATGGTGTTCTGAACATCAAGCACCTCTGGGGAATGTCGGTTGTTCCAATAGTTCCAACACCTATGTTGTTATAACAATAGGAACACGGGGTGCACATCTGTGAGTTGTCTAGGCAACTCTATCCTACAGGCAGCTTGCCAAATTCTGGTACTGATATTGTATGGTCCTTCATATCCTGATGTTAGCTTTCTCATTTCATGGAA
>CM041632.1:24274548-24396733 GCA_023333625.1 Bothriochloa decipiens | reverse complement strand
TTGTATGGTCCTTCATATCCTGATGTTAGCTTTCTCATTTCATGGAAGCTGGGGTTCCATGCGGGGAGACCTTGAGGTAGACAGGGTTCTCGACTTCAAACCCAAGCCTCTAAGCCTCCTGTCGGTATAGTCAATCTGATGGCTTTGGGGCAATCTTTTGGTTCTTTGCTCCCGCCTCTTGTAGAGTTCCGCCTCCTCGAGGCCGGGTCCACTTATATCTGGCCGCTTATCTAGGACATAGACTGCCCTCACAGACCAACACTAGTCTTTTCTACGCACTTTATCCTCACTCGTGCGCACCCGGAAAGACTTCCCCGTCAGTCACCCATCCCTAAATTGCTCCAGGCCAAGCATGCTTAACCTCAGAGTTCTTTAGTGATGAGCTTCCAGAAAAGAAGTTGCAACTTGTTGGTAAAAATATCCTATTAATCCTATTAAGCCTTGGGCCAGAGTGTTACATACTCACCCCCCTTAGGAGACCGACGTCCTCATCAGTCAACCCCAGCCTAGGAACGTCCCCTCCTGGCCATGTTCATGTGTCCAATGCCAGCACATGTGTCATGCTGTGTGACCACTCAAGATCCACACCAGCCATGCACACCATGCCTACACAACTGACTCACGCGCCCGTAAAACCGCAAGGGTTGGCTCATTCTTTGGCCTCTCGATGGTGACAGGTCCAAGGAATTATCTCCATTATTTCCTATCCACATCAGGGGTGGATCCTCCATGGTTCTTCTTTCAAGGCCTCGAGCGGTGATATCTAGAGACTGTCATGGTGTCTGATGTTGTATGAGAATTCCGCATGGACCAAACTATTCTTCCTCTTTGTCCATATTTGAGAGCACAAGCTTGAAGCATGTCCTCAAGGATCTAACTTTTCTTTTCTGTTTGACCGCTGCGATGCGGTGGTCCAATTCAGTTTCTATAGCATCTCCCAGGACTTTTCCAAACTTGGACGTATACTAAGGTCCACCATCAGATGCTATACTTCTAGGGCTCTATGCATCTTGAGAATGCTCCAACATACAGATCTACTAGCGATCCAACTCTGGTGTCACTCTTTATTACCCAAAAGGTGAACTACTCTGGGTCAGGTGTTTGATCATCACTCATATAGCAGGTCCTTTGGGGTTCGAGGCTAAACCATGTTGAATTCCATAGGCATACTATCATGTTTTCATTCAGATACCTCAAGTGGATTGGCGGTCCTACAGACATCTTGTGCTCTGCTTGACGTGTCTACTTATGCCACTCCTATTAGCACATTCTGCATTACCTTCCTTCATATTCTTCCACCAGAATTTCCTTTTTGAAACCACATACTTCCTGGTGCTCCTAGGGTGGGCGCAATACTTGAGGTCATGCCCTTCTGATGGGGTCTCATTGTGCATGATAGGGTTGGAAAGCGTATAGATTCTGTCCTTGAGCCAAAAGGCGCTTTGCTTATCCTTACTTAGCCCTGGGCACTTGCTGTGTCTCTTGAGCTCATATGTCCTCTTTAGGGTCAAGAAAAACTTGTTTGTTCCCTGGTGCGTCCACTCAAACTCTTTGGCCTTCTTTGGAAGGTTGATCCTGGGGCGAGCTGTCTGGAGGAAGTTTTCTATCAACAGGTGGTAATGACCAACCACTCACACAAAACCCTTCATAGTAGTCGCCGCATTTTGCGGTTGCTCTCTCTTCTTCATTGTCTTCATGTCGGACAGGTCAACTACTTATTCTGATAGCGTTGTGTACATGGCCTAGGATAATTGACCTATTCAAGCTAGACTCAAACTTGCCGAACTTGGTGTAGAGCTGATGCTTCTGTACCTTCTCCAATATTATCCTTAGATGCTGCTCATATAGTAGCATGATCTAAGGGCAATCTTGCCAAAGTACTTAGCATTGCAGCGAATCTAGCAGGTCTCAATCCTTGTCAGGGGTACTTGTTCTTGACGGCACGTCATCTTGTTCCCTTGTGTCCCTTTTGGCGTAGAGGGTTGCGTTCACCCAGTTGAGCTTGCATTGCTTCCTGTGTTTCTTGCAGAGATTTTTTCCAACTAATAAGGTATTGCTCATGCTTTCAAGGGTGGTAAGGTGAGCTTAGCTGCTAGGGTATCCTAGGGTAGTGTTCCATATAACCCACCTCTCCAGGGGTGGAGGCATCAAAAAGGACTAGGATTGAGGGAATCCTCATATGGTAGTGTGCAGGTTATAATCTCATGTAGACTTGGTAGTAAGTGCATAAAAAGATGCAATACTAGATTCAAAACAAAATTGAAGTGTTAGCTCCAATTATAAGCACATACCTTGTTCCATGTTGGGGGTGTCCTCAGCAGCTTGCATGGCGAGATGCCAGTAGGCGGCTTTCTACTCTTTGTGACTCATGGGACTTGCGGTGGCATCCTTCAGAGGGCAAAATGCAACCTTATGACCCTTTTGGCCACATCCGAAACAGGTTATTCCATTGAGGGTTATGGTGACTCTTGTGCTCTGCTCTTCATTGTTGGGGAGGTCTTTATTAGAACTGTGCGTAAGTTGCCAGCGAGCAGCTTGCGCATCATTGCGACCCTTCTTTGCTGAACCCTGAATCCTCTTGATAGGGATCATAGTTGGTGAAACTTTGTTGATCCCTAGGCAGCTGATGACTTTTTGACCTGGTTGACCACATCCAAAACAAATGACGGGTCCACCACTTGTAGGTGCGGGCGTGGCATCTCTGTTACATGGGCACCCTGAAATTCTATGGCCAGGCTGGCCACATCTATAGCAGGTGAAAGGCACATTGTTCTCAGGGGCAAGTGTGGTAGCCTCCCATGTGTCACAAACCTAAAGAGAGTGACTCTGGAAGGAGCTGCTTCGAGGAAGTTTATGCGTACGTGGTATCTGCCGGACCAGGTTCTGAGATGATCCCTCAAGGTGATGCTTCATTCGGACGAGCGTGCCTAACTCATGATGGTTCTTCTCTGACTTTATTGCTACGCTGATGGCCTCCTCAAGGGTGTGGCAAGTCCTTCTTGTGATAGCACCACAGTGGGGAACTTCCAGTCCCTGAATGAAGTAATACAGCTTGTCCTCCTTGGTGGCCACACTTTCAGGGTGAACATACTGCATCAAGCGAATGAAGCAGATAGCATACTCGTGGACTGTGCTGGCTCCTTGCTTGATGCTGTGGAACTCTTCTGCTAGAGCCTCCTCCACTTCTGCTAGCACATGGCGTTCGTAAAAGGCCTTAGTAAACTCGTCCCACGAGATGTTGTCGGGGTCTCGGTGAGACGCGCTGAATCCATTCCACCATGCTTGAGTGTTACCCTTGAAGTGGTGGGCTATGATCTTGACCTAATCCTTCTTTGTGTAGATGGTTGATTTCAGCCACTCATTCATGTCATATAGCCAGTCCATGGTGGCGATAGGATCACCGTTGGCGCCATCAAAGGTAAGGAGTTCCAACAGGAGTGCACTAGCCAACTTCTGCTGGAATTCTTCAGCCATGATTCCTAGAAGGCGAGTCTGCTGGGTCAATACCCTAGCCAAAGGTGGTGGGGGTGGTGGAGAATGCTCCTCAACATGGGTCCTGACGACTGGCGAGGTGATGACCGAAAGTTCTTTCTTCTCTAGGTCGAGACCAATGGGGGTCCGGTGTCCCATGTAGCTATGACTACCACCACGTCCATGGCCCATGTCAGACCCTGCGAGTGGTGCGTGGCGCTTCAGGTGAGCTGAACGGTGGGCAGACATCGTGCTTCAAGATCAACAGACTTAGGAACATGTGCAAGTGATATGAGTTATTAACATCTTAGCTAAGTAATTGAGCCAATTTAAATAATTTAAAACATTTCCATCTATCCAACACTCATTCAAAAAAGGCATAAAAATCCATAAGAAGCGATAAGATTCGAGCATTCATTACATCAAGTTGGTTACACGGCGATGTCTCTAGTAGCTACACTAGAAGACTCGCTAGAATTTTTGCACTACGCGCAGGTAGGCTTCAAAAGGGGGACAATCTACTCTACTTCAGAAGTGAGTCATGTCTTCTTAGCCATTGCAGGGCTGTCTTGAGCTGGGTTATTCTGCATCAGCTGTGGATCACTGCTCGGGAGTCAAACTTGGTGGCACGAGGGGGAAGAAACTAGTATCCATCTCCTAGAAACTGTGCGTTGGTCCTGAACATCCTTCACACATGCTTCCGAGCTTCTTCCCACTCTGGAGTATGTTCTGCCGAAGGTACAGGGCAAGCATCCAGGTTGAGACTGGTGGACCCCACTCTGAACTTCTCGGCGTGAGGCACCTTGCGGCGGTGGGCAGGTAGCTATATCTGCACCTTCCAGTACTGTCGGATATGGCGTGCATCGAACTGCTTCCACTTCTCTTGTACTGTCCTCACGACATCGCGTAGATACACACAAGCTTTCATGTATTTAGCAAGGTGTGTTGTCTTGGACCAGCTTGACTTCTTCGTCTTGGCCAATTCTTCCTCTTGGGCCTTCACCTTCCTCTCTAACTCAGAGACCTGATGCTTGTAGAAGCGCTTGTCACCTTCTAGTAGCATGATAATCTTATCTTGTATGAGTACGTGTCTCCCCATACTCTTGAGTGCAACGTCATCCTCCTTAGCCCAAATGCTCATGGCCTCAGTCCAATGTTCCTTGTCATCCTTGGAAGGGTCATGAGCTTGGGGCAACATGCGAAGTGGTCCTGCCTTGAGCAGCTCGTAGGTGTCTCAAATTACTACTTGAAGGGCGGCGCGTGCTGCAACCTGTGTGGCATAGGTGACAGTACGTTCCACCTCGTGGACTATGAAGGTCTTCAGTGCGGGCACCTCCACACACCCAGTAATCCAAATACTCACCACATAGCACTCTTCTGATCTGTTGGGTTTGTTCTTGTGGTAGCAAGGCCAGCTGCAGTTCTGCTTGGGGACGCCAAGCAGCTGGAATGTCTCACATAGGATTTGAGCATATTCTTGCTGCTTCTCTCTATCAAAGGGGACCTCTGCAAAGGTTTCCATTTGCATTCAGAACCTGAGAAATAAAATTAGATGGTAAGTGAGAGAGGAGGTGAGCCAAGCATAAAAGCGCTATGCAAGGTCGGTATATAATCGAAAATAGTTCAGGATCTTCCTATTCTATCATCCAATCCTATGGGTCTTGTCCTAGGGTCAAGCATGGCTCTAGTACCAACTGAAATATCCTCAATTTTTCATGAATGAAAAATACACAGAATGAAGGATATAATGATAGCCCAGGAGGTTAAATCATCAATTATCCAATAACAGTTGATTACAAAGCCATACATCGAATAAAAGAATACAATAGATGTGTTTACATAAATTATTACATCACCACATGGCGGGATCATCAGAGTATCTAGCATCCAGAATACCTGCGGAAGTAGAGAGATATCACAAAAGCATCATCTTACACCATCTTGAGTGTAGGCGTCTAATCCTTTCGTCCTTTAGGGGCGTCGACAATCCATCATCCAAAGCTAAATCCAAATTTTCAGTACAATTTGTACTGGCCACATCTCCCACCCTACGCTTTGCTTCTGTTATGTAGTTTTTGGTGGATGCAGAGGATATAATCAAGGGGCCTAATATATGGCTGTGGTTTCCTATGCAAGTAGTGACCAATATTATAGATATAGTTCATCAAGTTTTAACCCATTTTATCCAAATATCCAACCCATCCTATCACCATCTGTTGACACCATTTTTCGGCACGTGTCAATAAGGATCGGAGATTGGACTAATCGGCAAGGATTGCCGATGAGAGCTAGGGGATCATTGCTGATGAAGCTGAAAAAATGTTAAGGATCGTTGCCAATGAGACGAAAAAGCTATTGCCGATGAGATAGGCAGGAAGACTAGAAGGTTGTTGCCGATGCCAGGGATGTGCCGATGAAGGGATAACTTCATCATGATGGAAGCGAACAGAGGATCGGTGACACGGAGCTTATGATTTTTTTATTATAGTTTAAGTCCAACTCCTATACGAGTTTTATTGCTTTTTCTTAAAGAAATAGAGTTCGTATAAGGAATTAGTTTGTTTCTTCTTTATTTGAGCTTTGCGTGTTAAATTAGGACTCTTCGATTAGCAGAGTATAAATACATACCAAAGAGCATTGTAATGGATATCCAAGCATCAATAAACAAATCTACTTTTTATTTACCTTTACCAGTACTTTACTTTTCTATGACTTTGTCAAGTACCTTTTCTTTTTCAACGAGTTCTTTCAAGAATCGACGGGCTGCATCAACTTGATCTCCGGTGACCTTGCAGGTTCCGTGTCTACCGAGCATGATTCAGGCTTTGACTTCTGGGCGTATCGCTATCGTTTCGTCTGATCTGTTCAACAGTTATCGAATACCTTATGAGCTTTGATGTCCGGGCATATCGCTGTCGTCTCGTTCGGATTTTATTCAATTTTATCATCTTTGTCGATTAACAGGTCAAATCGACTGGCACGCTTTGGATATCAATTTTGGGTATTAGCCCGGAGTGTTTGCAGATAGAATTTTGCATCGACACATCTTTTGGCACGCCCGGTGGGACCAAGTCAACAGATTTATCATGAAGAATCCTGCTGATATTAATCCAGAGAACATCATCGAGATATCAGAGTCAGATCTCAAGGAGGATCAGAAGCTAGCCATGGAAAAAGCTATGGAGGATTACAGGCAGCTCTGCTTGAAGTCTTTCAGCAAGAATAGGGGCGGAGAAGTCATCCAGAAGTAAGATCTGTCGTTGCCTCGGCAGGTAACCTTTGACTCCAACCCTAGTAAATTACAGGAGATGGTTAATTCTGCATTAAATCAAGCTTTGATCAACCACTCCACCATGCTGTCCAATACTGTTTACAATGCTGTTGTGCAAACATTAAGAGAAGGACAAGCACCAGGGTATGTCAGGCCGGCATATCATCAGCCAGGATTGGCATCTATCAGTTCTCCATCGGCAACTCCAGCTGTTGAGAGTATGGAGGCGCCTACTCCTCCAGTTATATCAGGACCATCTATCATTGAAGCCACGCCAATAGGATCAGATCCAACGTCTCAGGAGAGGCTCAGTACTCAGTTGAGCACAGATCTATCAGCATCGCAATATCAGGTCCTTCAGGTCAACACAGCCAAGTTGCTGCTAATTGGTGGGGATACGGGATGCCTCCAGGTCCATCTACTGCCAACTCTGGACTGCCTCAAGTGCATGATGTAGCAGGGAAGGGTCCAATGACATCGGCTACTCTAATTCGGCCGATGGCTCAAGTGTCACATTATTCTACTGCACCTCCTGCTATACAGCCATTGTCAATGGGATTCTACATGCCTCCGCAACAGATATCTTATGCGAATCCATTGACTAATCCTCCACCAGTTCAACAGAGAGCTTCCACTGCAGAACAGCCCATGGTGCCATTTGTATCTCAATCTGGGTTATTTGCAATTCAGGGCAATTATGCTAGCTATCATCCACCCATACAAGAGCATCAATTATCCGCAAGCTATCAGCCATCGGCAAGTCAGGTGCCGATGAGTTATAATCTCAATTGGTCAGGGCAAGCGCCAGTTCAGCAATCTGCTATTCAACCAAGTTACCAGGCAATGGGGACTCAGCAGTATAGTCCACAGGTAGCTTTCCAAGATCAACCATCGGCAAAACAGTCGATGAATTTTACTCCACAGATTGGTACCGTGAATGTGCCGATTCCTCCAAGCCAAGTGCCACAGGGGTATGTAGAAGCATATCAACCAACGCCTCCAGTGGAGATGCAGCCAGTGCATCGGCAAGAACAGGATGCACTCTTAACCGATAAGATCGCAGAAATGATGAAAGAGCAATTTGTTATTCAGCCCAAGATTAATACTTACTCTTATCGAACTCCGTACCCTCCAGCTTATGACTCAGTTCCTTTCCTAAATCGGTACAAGGTGCCAGATTTCACTAAGTTTTCTGGGCAAGATGATACATCGACGATGGAGCACATCAACCGATTCATCATCCAGTGCGGGGAAGCAGCGAACAGGGATGAGCTGAGAATCTATTTATTCTCGTCCTCTTTGTCTGGATCGGCATTCACATGGTTTATCTCATTACCACCAAACTCTATTCTTACTTGGGCCAATCTAGAAAGACAATTCCATAAATACTTCTTTGCTGGTGTCCACGAGAAGAAGCTTACCGATTTGATGAAATTAAGACAGCAAAGCGACGAATCGGTAGAGAGCTTTGTGCAAAGGGTATGAGACATGAAGAACAGGTGCTATAGCTTAGTGCTTGATGATCGCCAATTAGCTGGTTTGGCTTTCCAGGGTCTGTTGTCGCATCTCAGGGACAAGTATGATTCTCAGGAGTTTGAAAGTTTAAGCCATATTGTGCAGAAGATCTCTGATCAAAGTGCTCAAGCTCCAGAACATAGGAAGAGCTGGAACAAGAAGGTGTCCTTTGTAGAAGAAGTAGAGGAATTAGACTCAGATGAAGAACCAACTATCTGCCTGGCTGAGTGGGTAAAGGGTAAGAAGCCTATATCTTGTCCTTTTGGTCAGAAAGAACCAGAGAAATTCACGTTCGACGTCACAAAGGCTGATAGAATATTTGATCCGCTACTTCAAGAAGGCCAAATCAAGCTGTCACCCAATCATGTGATTCCATCGGCAGATGAGCTGAAGAAGATAAGGTATTGTAAATTTCATAATGCAACTTCGCACAGTACCAATGACTGCAAGGTGTTCAGACAGCAGTTGCAATCGGCAATTGAATCTAGGAGAATCAAATTTGATAACTATAAAGCTCAGAGGCCAATGAAGATTGATCAACATCCTTTCCCTACAAACATAGTGGATGCCGTAAGCAAGACCAAAGTATTGACATGGGCAAGCGCTAAAAGGAGAGCATCGGTGGATCCTAAAAATCAAGCAACTGCCGATGACTTGAAGGGGAAAGAGATAATTGAAGAAAATAGTAGTTCTCGAAGACCTCCTAGACCAGCTCCGTACAGAATTTCAGGTGACCGCTATCGACATCGGCAAGAGGAGTTGCGTCGAGAAGAATGGCGTCGGCATAAAAATCATTGGAGATGCCCGTTCTTCATCTACTGTTGAGAAGAAGGCATTAAATTACCTACCATTGATAGCTGCCCCGAGTGCAATGATTATGATTGAGCCAATCAGGCAAAAAGAAGATCGCGCTATGGTAATCAGAGCAGATACATCAATGAGCCGATTAGGGGAAGAGCATCGGTACATGATCAGCTGGGGGGCAGAACCAGTGTACATGAAAGGCTGGGTAGGCATGACGATTGCTTGCCGATGAACCGAGAGGAGATCGAGGAGATGGCCAATGTGAGAGTTCCTGATGAGGCGATTCTTTGCAGAGACTCCAATATAAATTGCCCAGGTTCAAGTACAAAACTGTATCAGCCCGTCTGGAAGACGAAGCTTCCTCAATGGTGCCCTGAAGGTCTGACGAAAACTCAGAAGAGGAAGATGCAATGAGAACGTAAAGGAGACAACCCCGTGAGGTAAAATCTCAAGTGTGGCAGCCAAAGCGTAAAGATGAAGGCTCATCGGCAGATGTCAACATGGTTTTCATGTTGCCGATGGAATTTCGAGCACTTGTCGATGAGGAGGAAGAGAGAATTCTTTCAGAACAAGTGGCGCAGCTAATTTTGGATCCGATGATGGCCGTCTTTGAGAAGCCTACCGACGATGAGAGACAGCATCTCAAAGCTTTATTCATCAAAGGCAGAGTTGATGGGCAGCCAGTGTCAAAGATACTTGTAGATGGAGGAGCTGCGATTAACATCATGCCATATGCCGTGTTTCGGAGGCTTGGAAAAGGAGATCAAGATCTAGCCAAGATGGACATGAAGCTCAAGGACTTTGAAGGGAACATATCACCGGTCAAAGGAGCGCTATGCACTGAGCTAACCATCGGCAGCAAAACGTTGCCGACTACTTTCTTTGTCATCAGCGGCAAAGGTGCTTATAATCTGCTGTTAGAAAGAGATTGGATTCATGCTAATTGTTGCATTCCTTCTACGATGCACCAATGTCTCGTGCAGTGGGTTGAAGATAAAGTTGAGGTGGTTCCTGGTGATTCATCTTATATAATTGCATCAGCAGAATCAGAGACTTACGAGCGGTCCAAGTGCATATCGGGAGAAGCATGGGATTCGGAGTTCCTCAGGATTGCCGATTATGAGCTGCCACCGATCCAAGCAGTTGGTCTCAAGATGAGTTGTAAATGGATAGGTTTTCCAATGATGAAAAACTGGGCCATGGGTTTACATCGGCAGATGATTTCTCCAAAGCAGAGAACAGTTGATTGCTTTATTGAAAGAATATAAGGATTGTTTTGCTTGGGATTATACAGAGATGCCTGGGTTAGATCGATCTATCGTTGAACATCGGCTACCTATCAAGCAAGGATATCGGCCACATCAGCAGCCCGCACGCCGATGCAATCCTAAAGTGCTACCTGACATTAAGGCCGAAATAACAAGGCTGATTGAAGCAAAGTTCATCCGACAATGCCGATATGCTGAATGGATTTCTAATGTGGTTCCTGTCTACAAGAAGAATGGGAAATTTCGTGTCTGTTTTGATTTCAGGAATCTTAACAAAGCTACACCGATGGATGGCTACCCGATGCCCGTTGCTGATTTATTAATTGATGCCGCTGCTGGACATCGGATTATTAGCTTCATGGATGGGAACGCCGGATATAATCAAATCTTTATGGCCGAAGAAGATATCTCCAAGACTGCCTTTAGATGTCCAGGTCATGTGGGGTTATTTGAATGGACAGTCATTACTTTTGGTTTAAAGAATGCCGGTGCTACTTATCAGAGAGCAATGAATTACATTTTTCATGAGTACCTCAGCACATTAGTTGAAATTTATATAGATGATGTGGTGATTAAGTCTGGAGACTTCGAGAATCATCTGGCTGATTTGCGGAAAATATTGGAGTGCATAAGGAAACATGGGTTGAAGATGAATCCTAACAAGTGTGCATTTGGTGTATCGGCAGGACAATTCTTAGGCTTCATGGTGCATCAGAGGGGTATTGAAATTAGCAGGAAGTCCATTAATGCCATCAACAAAGTGATTGCTCCTACCGATAAGATTGAGCTACAATCTCTGATCGGCAAGATCAATTTTATTTGAAGATTCATATCTAATTTATCAGGAAGAATCAAAGCTTTCAGTCCGTTATTGAAGCTGAAGGCCGATCAGAAATTCATACGAGGAGAAGAACACAGCTGGCTTTAGAAGAAATTAAGAAGTATTTGGTGAATCCACCAGTGCTAGTTCCACCCCAACACGGGGAGCCCTTCAGGTTGTATCTGTCAAGCGATGATGAAGTCATTGGGTCAGCTCTAATCCAAGAATATGAAGGGAAAGAACGTGTAATCTATTACCTGAGCACAAGATTGATAGATGCTGAGACCAGGTATTCGGCCATTGAAAAGTTATGTTTATGCTTATATTTCTCCTGTGTTAAATTAAGGCATTATCTGTTAACGGCCGAATGCATAGTTATATGCAAAGACGATGTGGTCAAATATATGCTGTCAATGCCAATTCTAAGTGGAAGAATCGGCAAGTGGATTTTAGCGTTATCATAGTTTGATCTGCGGTATGAATCAGCTAAAGCAGTCAAGGGGCAAGTCATGGCTGATTTTGTTACTCGGCACTGCGGCACGGTGAATTCTTTGGAGATTGCTCCGTGGACACTCTTTTTGATGGTTCTACGTGTGGAGAAGGAGCAGGCATTGGCATTGTGTTGATATCACCTCAGGGGAAGAAATATGAATTGTCATTGCCGATTGCTACCACATCGACAAACAATCAGGCGGAGTATCAGGCTGTGTTGAAAGGTTTGGAATTACTCAGGGAAGTCCTTGCCGATGTTGTTGAAATCTTCGGTGATTCGATGCTGATCATTAATCAATTAGCTGGGGTATATGAATGTCGAAGTGAGGTTTTAATCTCGTATTACGAGAGATGTCAACAATTATTGAAGGAATTCAAAGATTTTTGCCTTGAACATATCTCCAGATTGCATAATGAAGAAGCTAATCGGTTAGCGCAACATGCTTCAGGGTATCAGCCAATCCGCGAAGTGTTGACATCGGCAACTGATGCCGATGACTGGAGGAAGTAGATTATCGATTACTTAAAGGATCCATCTAGGAAGGTCAAGAGACGTGTAAGATTTCAAGCTACTAAGTATGTGCTCCTTGGTGATGAACTATATTATCGGACAATGGATGGAATTTTGCTCAAGTGTCTTGGCGAAGAAGAATCAAAGAATTTAATGGGCGAAATCCATGAAGGAGTATGTGGGGCACATCAATCAGCTTTCAAGATGAAATGGATGATTAGGCGAAATGGATATTACTGGCCGACGATACTCGAAGATTGCTTCAAGTATTTTAGAGGGTGTCAGGAGTGTCAGAAATTCGGCAACGTTCAAAGAGCGCCTGCATCGGCAATAAATCCTATCATTAAATCGTGGCCATTTCGAGGATGGGCTATTGATCTCATCGGTCAGATATATCCACCATCAAGCAAGGGGCATAAATTCATACTGGTCGCTACCGATTACTTTACAAAGTGGGTCAAAGCAATTCCTCTGAAGAATGTGACATCGGCAAACATGATTGATTTTGTAAAGGAACATATTGTGTATCGGTTCGGTATTCCTCAAACTATTACGACCGATCAGGGAACCATGTTCACGTCAGGGGAGTTTGATAGATTTGCCGATGAGATGGGGATCAAGGTATTAAATTTCTCGCCTTATTATGCTCAAGCCAATGGTCAGGCCGAAGCCTCTAACAAAGGGATTATTAAACTCATTAAGCGCAGAATTAAGGAAAATCCCAGAAAGTGGCACACAGTTCTGAACGAAGCTTTATGGTCGTATCAGATGGCATGCCATGGTACTATTAAAGTGTCGCCTTATCAGTTGGTATATGGACATGATGCAGTTTTGCCTTGGGAGATCAAGACTGGTTCAAGGCGGATATTTCATCAAGATCAGCTGTTGGCCGATGACTACAGTACACTCATGAAAGATGAGTTGGAAGATTTGGCAAGTCATTGACTGAAGGCTTTTGTTAGCATCGAAGAGAACAAGAAGAGAGTTGCTAGGTGGTATGACAAGAAAGTGAAGATGAAGGAATTTGTCGATGGTGATCTAGTTTGGAAATTGATCTTACCGATAGGGACTAAGAGTGTAAAGTTCGGTAAATGGTCTCCTAATTGGGAAGGTCCTTATCGCGTCAATCGGTCCGTTCCTGGTAATGCATATATCCTAGAGACTCTCGAAGGGGAAGTATTTCTAAGAGCATTGAACAATAAATATCTGAAGAAATATTATCCTAGTATTTGGATAGACGCTTGAAGGAACAGGATTTCCACTACAGCGAGCGCAACCCTCGAGGAAAAGTTTAAAACGGCTTGGGTAATCATGACCTGAAGGAAATTTTGATGCATAAAGTATTTTATACTCCAAAATTGGGGGCATGTGTTGACACCATTTTTTGGCACGTGTCAATAAGGATCGGAGACTGGACTAATCGGCAAGGATTGCCGATGAGAGCTAGGGGATCATTGTCGATGAAGCTGAAAAAATGTTAAGGATCGTTGCCGATGAGACGAAAAAGCTATTGCCGATGAGATAGGCAGGAAGACTAGAAGGTTGTTGCCGATGCCAGGGATGTGCCGATGAAGGGATAACTTCATCGTGATGGAAGCGGACAGAGGATCGGTGACACAGAGCTTACAATTTTGTATTATAGTTTAAGTCCAACTCTTATACGAGTTTTATTGCTTTTTCTTAAAGAAATAGAGTTCGTATAAGGAATTAGTTTATTTCTTCTTTATTTGAGCTTTGTGTGTTAAATTAGGACTCTTCGATTAGCAGAGTATAAATACATGCCGAAGAGCATTGTAATGGATATCCAAGCATCAATAAATAAATCTACTTTTTGTTTACCTTTACCAGTACTTTACTTTTCGACGACTTCGTCAAGTACCTTTTCTTTTTCAACGAGTTCTTTCAGGAATCGACGGGCTGCATCAACTTGATCTCCGGCGACCTTGCAGGTTCCGCATATACCGAGCACGATTCAGGCTTTGACTTCCGGGCGTATCGCTGTCGTCTCGTCTGATCTGTTCAACAATTATCGAATACCTTCTGAGCTTTGACGTCCGGGCGTATCGCTGTCGTCTCGTTCAGATTTTATTTAATTTTATCATCCTTGTCGATTAACAGGTCAAATCGACTGGCACGCTTCGGATATCGATTTTGGGTATTAGCTCGGTGTGTTTGCAGATATAATTTTGCATCAACACCATCACACACATCTCACACTCTCGCACTCAGTCGACAGGTCCAACTCCCTCTGGGAGCCTGTCTCAGTGGCTCACAGCCGGAAGGGTAACACCACGGGGAGAAATAGAAGGACTCATCTCGCTACTCCCGAGAAGCGTAGGTCGAGGGAAAGGCCATGCCGAGGCCGCGGACTATATATAGATTCAAACTCTGCAGAGCGTGTACTCCCATAACCACAAGATCACCATCATCAGCGGTGCGCTCCGCCTAGGCCGATTTCGGCTGCTTTCTAACCGATGCGATGCCACCATACCACTCAGTGCTAGAACATCCCGGATAAATACCACCGACACACTGAGACTGTGAGGCGTGGTTACCCGGGCCACCAAGGTAACTATGCAGCTTTAAGGAGGGTGTGGGTCCAAAACGCCCGTACCTCCCGACACTATCTGCTAACAACCTAGTAGTAGTGGCACCGTCCTAGCTAGTCAGACATCCGTCCCTCGCCCATTCAGGGGCGAGCGGTGAGCATGTAAGTCCCAAGGTTCTGGTTCTCTAGAGATATCAGGTCCTAGGGGGATCAGACAGGATTATCTTCTCATAGGGACTAAAACAATCCATCCTACAATGGCACCTCCTACCTGGGGCCTTGCTCCACGAAGGCTCTCACCCCCGGGATCACCATATACCTCACAATGTATCCGCCATAGATACCTTTCATAGGGATGCCTAGAACACACCCCCGGCAAGACTCGCCCTCAAGGCTCATCGTAGAATCCTGTCTGATCAACTCAAACCCTCACCACACACCCAAGACACACGCAGCACTCTCCCCGAGTGAAGTGGCACCACATGCCTTAACCATATACCATACTATACTCTCCACCACGCATCACATCACATATATAAGTGTAGTAGAAGTAAAGCATCATAAGTAAATAAGCATGCGCCTAGCCTATCAGCGGGTGTGCAGGGGTAAGGTTGTGACAAGGTAAAGGCTCAACAAGCAATTCTACCATGCAACCTGTCATCAGGTCAAATTCATAAGTAAAGCACTAGCAAACTAGATATTATGCCATGCGTAATAGAATTCCACAAGGTTGGGTGGGGTGTGGCACCTGAACAGCTGTCACTCGAGTCCTTGGCGTGCTCCTTAGTCCTCCTCCTCGGACAACTCCTTCGTAGGATCTGAAATCAAGACATAATGGTCGCAGGAGCGACTCCTATAGATCAATCCCAAAGAACCAAATGAAATCCAATAACTCCAAATGCAATCATACATAAGCCTATGATGTAGAGCTCATTTTTATGAAAATTTGGACACTTGGTTCATAATTTTCAGAGTTTGTATGAATTAGTTATGAATTTCCGAAGGTTTAATCTATTTTTGAAAAAGAAAAGGGTCTGGATAAACCAGAGGCTGACACGTGGCAGCCTCTGATTGGTCCACGTGGCATGCGGGTCCAGCAGTGGTGGCGCAGTGCTGACGTTATGCTGACGTCATGCTGACTTCAGCGTGGGTCCGCGGCTCAGTCACTGACAGGTGGGGCCCACTGTTCTGGTCGCTGACATGTGGGACCTGGCCTAGGAGGGCCTGAGTAGGGCCGGATCTGGCCGGGTTGGGCCGGCCTGGCCCTGACACGTGTCACGTAGCGGCTCTGGCCCCTTAGTGGACCGGTCCACGACCTCTTTCTTCGCGGACTTGGTTCACGGTGACCCAATGACCGTTGGTCCAGTTGTCCATCGCCTATTGGTCCAGCTCAGCGCTCGGGGGACTCGGTGCACCGGGGCGGGGAGAAATCGCCTTCTTCTTCACGCGCGGCTGTGGTCCGGTCGGACGGCGCCAGCGGCGAGCGGCGTAGCGGCGGTGGCCGATCCAGGCGACTAAGGCTGCGGCTAGGGAACCGTAGAGGCGAGGCTCACGCTGGCCCGCGGGGCATTGGCTCACCGACGCACGCGGTTCGGTGGCGGCCGACGGCGAGGCCACAGTGGTGGGGCGATGCAGCGCCTTGGTGGCGGCTTTGGCATGTGTTACGGACTCGCGAGGTGAAGGCGAACGCAGTCGCGGGGTCGTGGTCGGCTTGCGGCGCTCTGGCTCGCCGATGCGCGCGGCGACGGCGCCCGGCAGCATGGCTGCGGTTGCAAGATGCAACGGCGCGCGGGAGGCATCATGGGCTTGCGCGTGGACTGTGTGCGGCCTAGGTGAGCATAGCGGTGGCATTAATTTTGGCAAAAGAGGCCCCTAGCCGGCAGCGAGCAACAAGGCACGGCGGCGGCTGTCGGCGACGACGAAGCCAAATTCGCCGACGAAGCTTGAAATTGTCCACTGTCTTCTCCTCCTTCCTATCGTGCGAAGCAGCTCAGAGATCCGGAGGCTAAAGGCATAGCTAGCGAGGGCTCAGCGGCGGCGCGCATGACGATGAGGTCACAGTGGCGCTCCGGTGACCAGAGTCTGGGGAGACCGGTGCTTGCAAAGGTTCTAGGCCCCAACTGTGGTCTGTGCCAGTTCCAAGAAGTTGCCAAAAACGTGTTCCTAACTATGGCGAAGGCAACGGTCGAGTTGATGAAGCTAAAGGTTGAGTGGAGGACGAGAACGCGGAAGGTGAGCTGGCCAGTGGCCATGGACAGAGCAAGGACGAGCTCATCTGTGCTGCGGCGGCTCGGGGCTGTGGCGACGAAATAGCGGGCTCGGTGAAGGTGAGGCAAAGCGGCTACGCCGGTGTAGTCGTTCAGGGCCTGGGGGCCTCCCTCTGGCGAGCGTGGACGGCAGCGGCAGTCTTGCTCCGCTGCTCCGGCTCCGGCGTCTTTTCCCACCTCCTTCTTCTCCTCTCCCTCCAACTTCTCCTTAGCAGCAGATAGGCAAACAAGGTGGCGGCTAAGCACGGGGGAAACCCTAACGCACCGGGACGGTCTCTTTTATAGGTGGCAAGGTGGTGGCCATGGCGGCTTGGACGGCACCGATGGTAGATGCTGATCGGGCGGCTGAGGCGCGCGCACGATTAGGGTTAGGGCAGCCGGGGTCGCGCGGCGTGGGCAGACAGCACTGATGCGGTGACGCACGCGCAAGCGAGGATCAACGACGGGCATCGGTGTTGCCATTTTTGGCGCGACGGACAAGATGCGCCGGTGGACAGAAATGGGAAGGGGAAGAAGCTGACATGGCAGGCCCACACGTCGGTGAGAGAGGGAGAGAGGCGCGGGCGCTGGCGGCCTTGCGGCCTGCTGGGCCAGCTCGCATTCGCGGGCCGGCCGTATGGGAGCGTGGGCGCACGGGCGGTGGCCGACTGTGCTGCTCAGCCTGGTTGGGCCGCGAGGCCACATGGCCGGTGCGGCGGTAGTGGAAGCAGGCCGCTTGCTGGGTTGGGAGGCAAGGAGCAGGCGAGGCCTGGCTGGGTCAAAGCGGGGAAGGGGTAGCAAGCCGAGCTCGATGGCCTTGCTGGCTTGGGCAGCTTTGCCCTTTTCCAATTTTTCTCCTTTTCTCATCCCTTTTCTATTTCTTCCAAGGCCACTAAACCAACTATGGAATGATCTATGTTAGCAAGGTTAGTGACCATGGTGCATACACCATGATAGGGCCACTAGGGTCTCATGGTGATGTTGGATCCACTTCCAAGGTTAGTACTAGTATGTATACACATGTATAATAACTTATTTGATTTTATTAAGCATCACATAAAATTAAATAAGAAGCAAAATAATCTCTTGTAATTAAAATACAAATGCTCAACTAACCTTAGGTGCTACTTGTGTAACTAGTGGATGGTTTCCTACATGACACTCGCCGTTCATTGGTTATTTTTAGAAAAAAATTTATTGGTTGTGATTTTTGGTGTTTGAATTTTTTTGGGATGTTACACATAGCATGCTAGATTATCGAGTGGTTGGATGATCACATAGCATCCAAATTAAATAAAAAGGTGCTCGTACACCGCACAACAATAAATTTTACATGGAAGACCACTTAGCAACCATGCCGATCAGACCACGGTAGATCACACAGCAGCCGTGTCCTCTCCTTTTAGTCTGTTGCCACTCTGGCCTCCTAGTAGAAATTATACTTCTATCTAACGGGGTGTGAAATCAAGTCTACCCATATAGACATGTGGCCGTACGTAATTCTGGCTAGGCGAGATGGCCAATTAACTAGTCGTTATGTGACCGAGGTGAGTATCTCTCACAGGATCCCACACAGGCTATCCTGCCAATGTAACTCATGCCACATGAATTACCCCCACTCGCCCCTGTCGAGTTTAGTCCAATTTTATCAATTTAAGTTGCATAGTTATTATCGTCAAATTTATAGTTCTCATATCTCATCAAGGTAACCGATACATTCTCATAAAATATATTATTACAAGCAAACTCATAATTCATCATAGCTCAATATTAATTCATGAATGTGAATATAAGGAGTATATATATTAAGATTGGTAATTGGTAGGGTATGCTGGGTTTATGGTGAAGGCTAGCAAATGTAGATGTAATAGAAGGGGAGTAATTAAAAGAATGGTAATGTAGGAAGTAAGGTGAAATTAGGACTTGCCTCTATTTGATGACGAGCACATCCGAGGTTCCGATTCTGATGCTTCTAGCTCCTTTGTCTTTGTGTAGCAATGCTTCAGGCGTCTATAGGGTTCTCTAGTTCTTTATCCTACGCTCGCCTAGCGTCGACAAGTAGGAAGGCACAAACAAGAAAATAACAAACAAAACATGTAAAAGCAATCATAGGCAACCAATCGTTCCTAACGGGTGACAGATGATTATCTATGGTCATCTTTACTATATCAACCTGAAGCATGAAATGGCTAGAGACATTTCGTCCAACAAGGTGACTCCTGCTGGCTATGTTAGGTGTATACAACTACATATACACATATTAGAGTTAGCGACATATACGCTTACACATATGTATGTGTCTAAGGAGTTAGCTGGATGAAGATCGTAAGGTTAGCCATACATAGATATATGTACTCGGATATCGAGAATTACTTATGTATGTACAGATATTCTATAATTTTAGGTGATTGGGTATGGACATATCGAGATACGTGGATATGCACCTGTGTGAATATTCCATTTAACTACTTCTACGTGAAAACTAGAAAGGAAAAGCAATCATATCTAGAATCTAAATGGGCACCATTAATTAGGTTTATGGCCATGATTAATTAGGGTTTTATTTTAGATAAATTGTGGTTCAGGAATTACTTAGTTCGAAGCTAAAACAAAGGAGATCTAAATTACTAAAAACCTTATCATTAATTATTAAAGGAGACAAGCATGCAAAATTATTTCTATAAATTTTATATAATCAGCATGGGTGGAAACTATCTAAAATAATCTAGAATTAAACTAGTTTACTTAGAAATTTTCTAGGAATTTTTCTAGAATTATTAGGCTTACCTTTTCATATTCTGTGTACGTGTCTCCGTGTGCGCTAGTAATTTTTGCACCGCAGCTAGCACGTGGGCCAGCGCCTACTACGTTGACTGCGGTACTATGCTCGTAGACCGCAACACAATATGTGGACCCAGCTCTGTTCTCTCTAAATTTCATGGAACCAGGTTCATAGAGGAAACGGAGAGGGAGTTGACTCTATGACAGGCTGGGTCCATAGAGAGGTGGCGCCTTTCCATTGGCTACCATTCATGGCCATTTGGTCATGGGGCTTTGACCCATCGTCCTCATCCTCACGGTCTCGGAAAGAGAAACAGAGAGAGGGAAAGAGAGAAAGAAGCAGTAGAGTAAGGAGGCGGCACAAGGCAAGGGCGACGACAGCAGCTGAGCGAAGGCACTGGGCGGAGCAGGGCGGTGGTGTCCATTGGGCCTAGAGGGGCGCGCCTGTCATCCTCGTCCTCATCCGGCCGAACAGAGTCGGGCACGGAAGAGCTGCGGCCGGCGGCGGCCATGGCTCCGGTAGCGGTCTCCGCGACGAGAGGGACAGGAAGGTGAGGCGGCTCGGTGGCTGGGCAGCGGCAGGGCCATCCATGGCTCCAGCACGGCGGCCTCGGCGGCTGGGCGGCGGCAATGTCATCCATGGCTCCAGCGTGGTGTTTGGTCCCAGCGCGGCGTTCCATCAGCAGGGTGGCGCGATGGCGTCTCCGGCGTGACTTCGTCATAGGACACCAGTGCGGCGGCAGAGCAGTGGCCGCGCTCGTTCATGGTGTGAGCCGCGGAACAGAGCAGCAAGAAGAGGGATAAAGGAGGAGGAAGCAGAGAAGAAAGAGGAAGGAGGAGCTGGACGAGTTCATCAGCAGGGTCGTCGTGCGCGGAGGCATAGGTCTTTGCCTCTATGCAGACCTCAGCGCCGGCGGCTTCCGAGCTCGACTTCCACTTCGCGTGCTTGGCTCCATGGCGGGGTATGCGAGCTCGGCGGCCTTTCATAGGCGCGAGTAAGGCGGTGCTCCGGAGAAATATCTCCGGCGGCCAGCTCGCGTCCTTGCGGCGACCTGTTTGGCAGCACAGTGGTCAGCGAGTAACAGTGCCATCGGCACAGTGGGGTCGTCGACTTCGGCGACGTGACACAATAGCAAGGAGGCAGCCATGGGAAATATCTCGGGCCTTCGGCCAGGGGTCATCGTGAGCTCCAGCTGTTCGACGAGACGCATCATGGCGGCCGTAGCGACCTCGCACTGTGAGTCAGCGGTTGCCGGAAAATTTCCCGGCGGCGTTTTCTTCACGAGCGCAAGGAGGAAGACGGTCTCCGCGGCTTTCGCGGTCTCGACGTGGCGCTTACGCGGCTTGTCCACGACACGGACGTGACGAGGCGCTGTGCGCTGTGTCCTGGGTGCTGCCCGTGCGCGTTGCTCGGTCTGGGCCGAGGCCGGCGGCTTGGGCTGAGCCATGGGGATGGGAGGCGATATGCAAGGTATATGACATGTATATACGTACGACGATAACTTGTATACGATGTATATATGTCTATATCTAGGACATGGGTAAACAACTAAACATAAATGACGCATATATGCACGACTAAGGCAGATACGTATATACACTATGAGAAGATCAGGCATCAGCGGCGGAGCCAGGATTTTAAAGTTAGGTATTCCTATTTTTATATGAAAAAAATTCCAATCCATAATATCGCTCATACAAGTATGTTGTCGATAACTAATATCACAAAATAGTGGAATTACAGATTGTTTAGCTAATCAGTACTGTAGTAAACTCTAAACTAACGGGAGTAGGAGAGTGGTTAGTGCCTTAGTGGAAATTGGAGAACGGTGATAGCTGGTGCCTCGAGTCCTGCTCACTGCACGGGCGTGCGGCGAGCTGGCCCCTGGCCTTGGCCGGTCGCTCGCTACTGCCTGGCGCCCTGCCGCGGCTGCTAGCTGCTGTCGCGCACGCGCTGGCTGCTCGGCCGCCACCGCCACGCCACCGCTACATCGCGCGCCCATGTCCAAGACGGTAGACGGAGCGTCGGGGTGACGAGCCAGGTCGCTAGGAAGGGCTAAAATCACTAACTGGACCTAGTGGGCCGATCTGTGGAGGTGAGAAATTTGCGAGCAAGGCCGAAAGGCTGTTTCACTGTTTTGGTCTGAAATACGCGAAAATACTGCATAATATAGTATTACACATTTATATATATAATTACATACACATATTTACATACTAGTGCACCAAAATAGTTGGGTATTCCCGGGAATACACGGGAATACCCGTAGATCCGCCCATGTCAGGCATGTAACTAGGGCAAAAGACAACATGTATATATATACTACTACGGAATTGAAGGGAGGCATATATGTGTATGACTAAAGCATGGCATGAACATATATATATATATATATATATATATATATATAAGGCATGGTTGTATATATAACGTACTAAAAAGGAAGAGATGACATTTTTATGCTAGGACAAGGGATATACTACCAAAGAAGATATATCATGCATACATATATGTAGAGAGAGACTTAACGTTATAACGAGCAAACTGTCAAGGTGATGACTATTATAAACAGAGCAAGTAAAAACAGGGTATATTAGCTGCTACTATATTATAGACAAAGGTTCTTACTAATCTAGGGTTCAGGTTGATATTATTTTGGTGCCACAAATAAATTCTAGAAAAGCAAACATGCAAGCACACATTCAAGCCAAGCATTCCATCATTCGTAAATAAATGCATATGTTGGATTTTAAATATAAGTTTTTGGATGAGAGGGAAATAAAGTAATCAGGTTTTAAGTTGTTAACTATAAAAACTTTAAATTTTTAGTAAATTTTATAATGATGCAAAACACAGGGTGTTATAGGTACTCCAGTAGAATTTTAATTGCATAGAGAATATATTTGTAGCAATTACTTGAGACATGTCTATGAGAAGGGGAAAGGCAGAGGGGCTGGCACTCCAGCAGGCATCGATGCATGTTCCTCTTTATTAGAACTAATAACTGATTTTGGTAGGACACTCATGATGACGTGGCTTAAGATGTTAGAGAATTAGTTAATGGGATTTATTTTTATAGAAGATATAGATTGCCATCATATTTGTCTGACACTTTTAATCAAAATTGCTGTTAGTAGAAGTATAGTACTAGCCAACCATGCAATCTTAACGAAATTCTTGAATTTTATAGATCCTGAAAACGAGTTCACATTTTCATGTGTCCTACACTTTACATGGACGACAACGATGCCTTGTCCATAAAATTGATGAAAATTTTGGGAAAAAAGGGATAACGAAATGCCTGTTCCACCAACCAGGCCCCGGTCGGCGGTCGAGACAGGCGCTGCGTAATAAAACCCTCAAAAAAACAGCTGAACAAAAGGTCCCCTCGCTTCAAAATGACGACGGAACGCACCTTCTCCTCCTTTTCGTCCCTACCTGCAGCAGCACAGCCTTGAACTCCACTCCAAATTCAAACTTGGGGGCGTCCACGTAACGTCTCGCAAATCCCAGGGTGCAACCTGAAAAATCACCCTCTCCGGCTCACCGAAACAGAGGTCTTGTTTTTCTTTTACTCTAGTCCACTCCTGGCAGCGAGCCGCTCCTCCGCCTCCCAACGTTGTCCCCTCCACCAGTCCCCCTCGGCCTTCTCCGCTCCACACGGCGTCGCCCGCGGCCCTCTTCCGCCGGCACCGACGATGAATGGAGGCGGCGGCGGGCGGCGGCTGTACTCCTCGGAGCAGCTCCTCTTCGACGTCCCCGCCAATGCCGCTGCCGGCCGGTGGGCGCCGCAGCAGGTACGGGCTCAGCGCTTCGTCGAGATCTGCGCGGGCTCCAAGTTTTCCGGTTTCTTCTGGGACGAGCTCATCGGCCGGGTGTCTTTGTGTTGCGTGCAGCGCGGCGGCGTGCGGCGCGGGGACGGGGAGATCTTCGTGTCGGTGGAGCCCGCGACGCCGTCGCGGATGCGTGGAGGGGACGTCGCGGCCGGGGACTCGCCGGGACTGAGGCAGCAGCTCAGTCCCGGGCTGCTCGATCTCCATGCGTTCGACACGGAGCTAATCCCAGATGTGAGGCCAATCATCTGCACCCTTTATTTTTATTTTATTTTTTCATCATCAGTTGCTGCTTCTGTTTCAGTGACATCGCTTGTTTGCGATGAATCTTGTTGTTCGAGAATGCTGTAGGCGTGCTGGATCTGATGTTGCTAAAGTGAATGGAGAGGGCCATGTGATGGGAAAACATCGCTTTAGTTTCGTTTCCGAATTGGTCATTGGCTTCGATAACACACATTTTTCTGTCTTAGGCGTGCTGATTTTTATGTACAGAAACTAGAATGCTAAACTTATATTTTGTTGGTGGAATCATGGTCGGTTGTTGAGATGGGACACCACATTAAGTATATGTTGATTTGTTAGCATTTTTTAGTTCAGAATATGCATCTACTTTTATTCAGTGATGATCCTTCATTCCTTTAATCCCTCCATTCCTTTAATCCTAACCTTTTCCCTGGACAAGATGACGCTGTAGAAAAAAATGCCTTATCATTTCGCCATTGTCAGTTCTTAACAAGTTGAGCTAAAATTGTTTCATTTGTACAGTTTCAAGTACCGGGGATGTATGATGATGCCCAACAGTTTGGCTATGGAGGAGGTCTAAATGAATCTGATATTAGATTCACACCACACAAGTTGATGAGCAAGTCTACTGTTTTTCCTGATGGTAACTACCTGAAGGCCTTCACTGAGAAAGAAAAGGCAGCACCTGTCGCAAAAATCAAAGTGGTGGTATGTTCTTTCGTTTTGTCACACACTTTCTGATAAATAGTTCTTGTTGACTTAGCTGCTATGTCATAATCTGTCCATTTCTAATAGTTTTGATGTGACATATAAAATGCAGGTGCGCAAAAGACCACTTAACAAAAAGGAAGTATCAAAGAAGGAAGAAGATATCATAGACATTGAACAAAGCTCTCTAACTGTCCATGAGACTAAACTTAAGGTTTGCATTTCTTCTGTTTCCATTCCTGATGACAATGTTGAGAATCTTAATCTGAATATCTGGCACATGATTCACAGGTTGACCTTACTGAATATGTCGAAAAGCATGAGTTTGTATTTGATGCTGTCTTAGATGAAGATGTTTCAAATGATGAGGTGCGTACAAACTACAAAAGCTTTGCTATTAGTGGTAGTATTGTGCATTCATGCTCGGTCCTTTTTTTATCCAACCTACAGGTTTATCGTGAAACAGTGGAGCCTGTGGTTCCTGCAATTTTTAATCGAACAAAAGCAACCTGTTTTGCTTATGGACAAACTGGTACACGTCCAATCTTCTCTAGATCCTATATCCACAGAACACTTGATATCATTTGAACTAATATACTCCACTCAGGTAGTGGAAAGACGTATACCATGCATCCCCTTCCACTTAAGGCTTCCCAAGATATCTTGAGGTTAATGCACCATACGTATCAAAACCAAGGATTTCAGTTGTATGTTAGCTTCTTTGAGATATATGGTGGCAAATTATTTGACCTTCTCAATGATAGGAGGTGAGTTACCACAAAATCTGTGATGTTAACGGATTGTGTATATCTATGTGCCTGCTATACCTCACATTTTGAATCTGAATTTCTTCATGCAGCAAACTTTGCATGAGAGAGGATGGCAAGCAAAAGGTTTGTATTGTTGGTTTGCAAGAGTATAGAGTCTCTGATGTTGAGACTATCAAGGAGTTGATTGAAAAAGGCAGTGCTACCAGAAGTACTGGCACAACCGGTGCAAATGAAGAGTCCTCGAGGTCTCATGCCATCCTCCAGCTTGCTATTAAACGCCGTGTGGATGGCAATGACTCCAAACCGCCCAAACCAGTCGGCAAGTTGTCGTTTATTGACCTTGCTGGCAGTGAGCGTGGTGCTGATACAACTGACAACGATAAACAAACAAGGTCACCTTTTGCATTCCCACCCCTTTTATTCTAGTTTGCAGTGCCTTGTGAATGTATTGGCATTTTGTTTATGGAACTGTTGTTTCTGAAACACAATGCAGAATTGAGGGTGCTGAGATCAATAAAAGTTTGCTTGCCTTAAAGGAATGCATTAGAGCACTTGATAATGATCAGACTCACATTCCTTTCCGAGGTAGCAAATTAACTGAAGTCTTGCGGGACTCATTCATTGGAGACTCACGCACTGTCATGATATCATGCATTTCTCCTAGTTCTGGCTCTTGCGAGCATACTCTGAACACGTTGAGATATGCTGACAGGTGATTACATACCTCCATTTGTTTCTGTTGCTATAACTGTTAATATTCTTATAATACGCAGAACACATTTTCATTTTTCAGAGTGAAGAGTTTGTCAAAAGGAAGCAATGCCAAGAAAGACGTGTCTTTGGCAATGCCTTTAAGAGAGTCAAGTCCTTCCCCATTGACTTCAGTTGTACCTTCATTCTCTGCGTCTGAGGTGATGAATGATATCACCGAGAGAAGCAATTTTGGTTGGCCCAAGCAGCAGTATGTTAAAGAACAGCCTGCTCCAACATTTGTTGAACGAATGCCCAAGGTGAAGGATACGGTGGAGTTCACATCATCACTTGGTGCTTATTCGAAGGAACAAAGAAGCAAGGGTTGTATGGCACCAAACATAGCTGAAGTACCAGATATAATGTACCAACCAGCAAGGAAGGCTAAAGATACCACTTTTGGGAATAGTATGAGAAATTCTATTGCTTACCCAACTAGAAGAGTTGAGCCAGATGAAGATGAGCAGCTGAATATTCTTCTCCAGGTAGTGCCATCTCTATGAGATTTTCTTGTCACAACATGATTGAGATGAATATTGACTTCGAATAATTGCTTCAGGAAGAGGAAGACTTGATTAGTGCTCATAGGAAGCATTTTGAAGAGACTCTGGACATCCTCAAAGTGGTTAGTACCATACGGATCTCAATTGCGTCGTTGTGTTGCTGAATTATTTTGCTCTAACACCTTTGCCCCTGATTAGGAAATGGACATAGTAGGCGAAGCGGATAGGCCTGGCATCCAACTTGATGACTACCTAGCAAGGCTAAGCAGTATACTCTCGCAGAAGGCGGCTGGAATTGTGGACCTACAGGCTCGGTTGAAGCAGTTCCAGAGGCTTTTGAGCGAGAACGACGTGCTGCGATATGCTCAGAGCCCTTGATCGTACCTCCATCGGATTCATCTGTTGCCTTGATGCCACCGGGGAAGGTGGGCACTGGTGATTTCTACCAGAGTCTCAGGTGGTGGCAACCTATGCGGTGTTGCTGTGGCCTTGATGCTGCTGCGATTGTAACCCATATAGGTGCCCGTGAAACGCAGAACTAGATGGCTAGTTCACAGCCTGCTGCCATGGTTCTTTGGCATGGCCGGCCCCGGCAACCTATTTTGTATTAGATTTGCTCCATCCTTGTGTCCCGGCCCTCCATCCAATGTGTATATCTTATATCTGTCCGTGTCACATGAATGCTCTGTTTTATTGTAGCTCAACAGATACGTTTTTTTCCCGGTTATGATGTATGCAGTTTTCCAGAGTGTATGGTATCTTCTGGTTATACCCACATACTTTTGCCAACTACTCCGTGCTTACGTCTGTTGACGTTGATTGTGCGAGGAGACGCATGATGCATCTGCGCTGCTCAGTTATTTGCACGGTCTAGCACTCTATTTCTGGACATAAATTTCTTAATGATATATCATCACTACAGGAATCTATCGTAATGATGAGGAGCGCCTCGCGTTGCTGCGTCCCTCTGAAAAAAAGAAGGAAAAAAAAAAGAGCGCCCATTTAACTAGTTGTATATATCCTGATTTATTTACGGAGAACTTGTTTTTTTGGGGGGGAAAAAGGACACTCAGATTCATCAATTTCGAGTCCGATCGTCACGTACTTTAAACCCTCGGAGTACAAACTACTCCTATATATAGTATAGTAGTATACAAAACTCGAACCGAACCAGCCAAATTGCAAAACAGATTTTATCACAAACAACCGATCGATCCTTCAGAAGACCAGAGCGCGCGAGGTCAAGGTCGGCCATGCAGTGCCTGGCGCGGGCAGTTGCACGGAGCGCGCGCGCAGCGGCGGAGGGATACAGCGGGCAGAGGTTTCTCGCCACTGGCCGCGCCACTGCGAAGAGCTACAACATCAAACGGAGGCCCGTCGTCAGCGCTCGTGCCCTAAGCGGCCGCCCTGTGGTTTCGGATTCGGACCTAGACAAGATACTAAGCGAGGTGCGGGCGACAAACGCCGAGTTGGCGAAGCAGCTGGACATGGGGCTGGGCAACCGAGATAGGGAGACAGCTCGGTATCCACATAGTTGTCCAAACATTGTTTGTAATCTTTAAATTATATAAACCAGTGGATTATGGCTTAAATTGTCTGTAATGTAACTGTGGCTTAAAGTTGGTAACTGTAAGCTGTTAGAAAAGGAAAATTACTGATTATTTGAGGGTAACAGTAATGCTTTTCTTTTAGATGGAGAAGTAGATTATTTGACAATGTAGAGTTGATCACTGGGTTGGTGGGTGTTTTGGATGGATCTTATCACACTTTACCACACAGATATGTCCCTGTGATACCCTTGCTTTTTCTATGTAGAAACCAAACATTCTCAAGTAAATGTAGGATCAATGGTACTTACCGACAGGGGGCAAACCATACAAACAAAATTAAGATAGCTTGGTTCCTTGGGATTAGGGAAAAACATGACTAAGCTAACTTATTTTGACTTTGTTCGTACATTCGCTGAACATACCTGCACTCATTCAGAGTTATAGATACCAAAGAAAGGTTTGTCAAGATCATAACAGAGGCAAAAGGATTATTTCTATGCTTATATTTAGCTGTTCTACATCCACAATTTTTCAGCTGAAACTGCAATTTCTTTTTTGTTTATATCTGGTGATATCAGAAATCTCAGTTAGGTGTTTGCTTTTCGACCTACTGCCCCAGGATCTCCTGCTACTTTTTACTTTATGCAGGTTTTCTTTAGGTCTTAGTTTTTAAATTTTCTAGTGCCAAATATTAACTTATTCATAGTCTCCAGAATTTATGATTAAGTGGATGGATCCTTTATGTTTCTAAAGACCAATAAAGCTTGCAAACCTAAGGCATCTCCCATGCAGAGTCCACTAATTGTTGGCAGTGGGGATTGGAGGATTTTGGTGCAAGGCTTCATCATTCTCCTCAGTACATATGTAAAATTCCTTTCTAATTATAACACAAATGTTATTTCATATTGACAAGTTTCACTTTGACCCAATTTCATTTTTTTAGAGAAAAGAAAAATTCGAATTTGAGGGCTAGTGTTGTGGTTGTGCTGCTACATATGTTCAAATTTGAAAAGTCACATATTTTATAAGAAGTTCAGTGTCTGCTATCAGTTGACCAAAATTTTGCCTTTCGATGAGTGCTTTTATTTATTTACACTATTGCAATGTGTGTTCAAATAATATCCATAGACAGGTCAGGAGCACCGCAGCCTTCCAAGATGCCACAAGTTCTCATGGTTTCCAGCTCTCTACTTCTTCCACTCATAAGCCTACAAAATTTAATGTCACCTTTAGTTTGATCCAGAGCATCTTGAGCATGATCATCCTTTTTTGGACCCTGCCTTGTTCCATTCAAATAATAGTCACTAAAAGTCTAAGACACTTTTTACACAAATATATTCATTTTAATGAGAAGCAGAAGTCTTTTTTCTATGATGCACTTAAACATGGTTAGTTGGTTGGCATTACATGTTCCATATAACCATATGTCAGATGCATAAGTTATAAACAACTTCATTTGTTTCTATGGGTTGCTGACTCAAATGGCAAGGAGATAAGGAGCAAGACCAAGAAGTGGAACGACAAATTCAAGCAAGACAATGCTAAATTGACGCTGTGTACTGCATAGTTTTTTGTGTTCACTGGTTCCTACGAGGATTATGTAATAATTAAACCTTCTAATTTTCTCCTGGAACTTTGTTGGCACTAACCTTTAAAATCAGGAAAATAGTATTTTTTATACTAAAGTGGACCCTCTCTGTGTGCACATAAACAAGAGCAGCTATCAGTAGTAGCCAGACAAAGGAAAGAGGTATACTTCATATTATTCTGAGTTTCTAACTGCAGCCAGTTCCTTCTTCTCAAGTTTCTGCAAGTCCTTAAGAGACAATGAATTTGATATTTGGTGCATATCATGAAATGAACCATTTTTAACTTGTGAAACATATTGCAATGAGAATTTTGTTTATATACTTTTGTACTATTTATCTAACTATAATCTTACTTTACGATGGGTTTCCCGAGCCACATACCATATATGAGATTTTATTTTGCCGAGACTACTCTAGCTCCTAATTATACTAACACAATTGTGAGTAGTAATACATCATACGGAGACTGGACAACTTCTTATGGTGTCTTGAGAGTGAAGGGGTAAGAGGTATTTATAGTTGATGGAGATGAAGAATAAGGGCACTCCTTGAGCCATGTCACCAATCCGTGTGACATGCCTTCATAGCCATTGATCCAAAACCACCATTGCATCAAGGGTTGAGATGTGAGGATGTTATGTTTCATTGCATGGGAGCATCAAAGGGTGGTTTCCCAACCATAGGGGGGTCAACTGACCCCATATGATAGGTGGGGCTTCTTCTCTTGATCATGTGTGGGTATGAAGTGGTGAGACCATGTGTAGATGTCAGTTTAGTGAAATGTGGTCCATCCAATTTGTGTGCTTCATATGTGAGTTGTCTAGAGAAAGCACCCATTACATCCAAGGGTGGAGAGTTGGAAGGCTAGTGCTAGTCCACTAGCTCATCTCCTTCATTTAGCTTATATCTACGTACAAATACCTGATGGATGTGTTGAACTAGTTATTGATAGAATTTGCTCATGCAATGCTCATTTACCTTTTATTCCAAGGCATGTTGATGGAAATGAATACATTTTGACCATCAGCAGGGAGAAAGGTCGGGCAAGTGGTGGGGAGGTTGATTGTCTGTTTAGTGGGCGCCCTGGCAATGGTGGAGACAGTCGGGCAGGACGAGGGCGTCGTGGCCTTGGCCATGGCGGTGGCGAAGAAGGGAGGGGGACAGGAAGAAGGTGGCACTATAGGCGAGCTAGGGTTTCATAGGAGCTTCACGCACGCAACCACTAGCTGCGCCACCACGAAGAGCTACATAAACAGATGCCCGTCATGAAAGTTCGTGCCCGTGTGGTCGCGTGATTTTGGATTTGGAATGCCTGCTTCGATATAGATTACTAGGCGAGGTGCAGGGACAAATGCCAAGTTACGTTTAAGAAGCAAGTGGACATAGGGTTTGGAGTCGCAAGTTAGCAACATAGTTATGTGATGATAGTATTAAGATGCATGATTCTTCATGATATGACAAGCTGTTTTCTTATGAATGAACTACATGGTAACCTTGTTTGTTAATAATTCTATATGTGATGGGAGGTTGTACATCCTAGTGCCGTCATCAATAGGAAAACGTTGTCGCTACCCTTACTTCTAGGTCCTCGCTGTTGCCACGCGCTCCATCTTGGGATTCTTCCTCTCCAGTTCATTTGTGGCTTTATTTAAGTTTATTTAGGGTTTAGCCTAAATAAATCCACCTGATGAAACCAGATGATTTTCTGTTTGGATCTTGTTACCTGCGATGAAGTTAGTGATTGCCATGACTAGATCGCCAATGTAGGCAGCCAATTTGTGGCCATTATCTGCAAGGGAAGGAATCCTCCTAGGTACTCCTAATAATAAAGAGATTTTCCCTGGGTCATCGACTTTGTCGTCGATGGCCGCCGAGAGGAAATCAATGAATGGAGGTAATAATGAATCTACATCCTATGTTGTACCCAATAAGGCATCGATTCAAATACGTCTTGTACTTGTTCTAGAACATTGAATCTTGCGGCATGTCCAATGTTTTGATGTTATTCGTTGGATCAAACATAAGGGATGCACTCTGGTTGCGGTGTTCAACAAGGTTGTGTTTACCTAGAGCATCAGCTGCATCCAAAAAATGGAAGAATATGGATAGACTACTGTACATTATTTATTTCAGTTTTTCATTTATAATTTGTCGATGTACAATGCTGAATTTTAATATAATTCCCGCTTCCCTTGGGGAGAAAAGAGATCGCATCTTACTTTGTAATGTTTTGGATATCTGGAGATTACGATCTACCCCTCCAGCTTGGTAAAAGAAGTCCTTTTAGATAAGGTTTAGGTCAAACATCGAAAATATAAATCATGAATAACTTTTAAGTTAAAAATGTGAAAACCATATGAATAGATTTGTCTTGATTTTTTTATAAAAGTATAAATATATCACTTTTTAATAATTAGTTTTATAGAAATATGGAGTCAAAGTTACACTTTAGAGACTTTGATGTTGTCTAAATCGACTTATTTTACCAATCTAGAAGGAATAACTTTTAATTACATGCATTAATGTCATTACTTTTTTAATAATAGGAAAAGGTTCCAGATTAATGTCATTACTTTATGAGCATCATGAAATATAATTGCATTACTTAATGTTTTTAATGAATAAAATTTAGGATGAACCATTTTTTTCTTTGCTATATAGACACCTGGCCATGACACGTTTTCATGTCCGGCAACAGGAGAAGTCCTTTCGTTCAGGCCAAATAACGACGTCCACACATCACGTGTATTTGGCTAACAGTAGGTACAGTGCATGTGCATGCGGCAAAGCTGACACTGCTGAACTCTTGTTTTGGTAGGAAAGGGAACACTTTAAACAATTATCCCAGTTAATAATATCACTGTCAAACAGGACATAAGCAAATTCGGGCGCTTGAATGCTTGATCCTGCCAAAGGGGGGAAGCAAGTCGGTGCCTGTAATACGCAAATGGACATTCGCCGGAGGCCGGACCTGGTTTCCTTGTTAAAATCGGTGTACCATGATGGGCCTCGCAGAGCGCGGAGGTCCAAAGCGCCCACAGTCCGGCCCACGCGCCGTGCAAGCCGCGCGCGATGCGTGCCGACTGCCGACCCACCGTGGTGCCGGTGCCGCTGCCGCTGCCTCCTTCCTCCTTCCAACTGCAATTGCGAACGCACAAAGCCGCGCTTCCTTCCATCCCCAGCCGTATACCGGGTCTAGTGATAGGCGTAGGCCGCCTGCCCATCTACCGCGCCTGGACTGGATCGGCCGCGGATTCCTTGATGTTACGGGCGCCAAACCACACCACAAAAGTGATATGATCGTCACTGTCAAACACGGATCACACGCGATCAGGGCTAAATCAAGCGAGCTCTCTGGACTCTGGAGTCGGAGACCCGACGGCACGGAAAAGTCAGAAGCCGCGTATCCAGGTCTAGCTAGCTAGGGGTAAATTTTGATCATGCATGGGCGCATCAAGGGTAGGGCCACGGCGGCGGCGGGAGTGATTAGGTCAGGAGTTGGTTACTTCCAGCAACGAACGCCGGTGGGCGAAGATGAACCGTAACCCTTGCATGCGACCAGCGATTCCTCGTCACACGGCGATCGCGAGGCGAGGCGACAATTCAACGGCGCGCGAGGCGATGTCTCCGGAGACCAGCCTATACATAGCTGCTAGCGGGCCTTCCCTCTTTTGCTTGGATGGCGATCAGACGAGCGAGGTGATGTTCCTTGCTTGCTAGCTTGACGTGGTCACCTGGCCCGCTGCTAGCTTGGCCGGCCCCTCCTTCCTCTTTATTTTTTGCCCTTGCCCGGCACTCTGTGAGCCTCAGTGAGCCTTGTCTGTTACTCGTATATACATACGTTGTCTGTAAAGTCGCCCCAGCAGTTTGTAGCATCGATTCGATCACTAATTGAAGCCTTCCAATCCATACATGGACGTGAAGAATGCACTCACCAACCTCGCTCTAACAAGCGGTTCATAAACTTTTGCCACTCTGCCATAACATGCCGTGCGCACTGGCCGCCTCGACGTGAGTACATATGCATGGAGCCATCGGCCATGGACAAATCTGGCCGTGAGGTGTTGCTATGCGACCCTACCAAAATTGGAAGGAGCCCATAAAATTGAAGGTGCTTTGCATGAGCGGGAATAGAGGGGAGGGCCCAAATAAAGGAACGTAGTGTTACTCATCATGTCTATATCCTAGTTCCTAGTGGTACTGTTAAGTAATATATCTTTGTCTCGCCACAGTACCATATGCGCAAATATGTCGGGACTACCTTTATGAGCGCGCGCATATACCTTAATTACCCCTACAAAAACGCCTTCAGAAAACTTGGGCAAGGCGGGGCAATTAAAATACAGAGTTTTCATGATCCTTTACGCGTACTCTCTCAACCATACGATTGTTAGAACTGTGTATTTAGGCATAATGCAAAGTTCAACCAAGATGAACTAAAATGCTTAGTGTTTTTTTAGCGTCAATGCTTAGTGTTTTCGTGGCGTCGTCTGAATATGAATGGAGGTGCACGGTCTTTCTTAATTAACCTGGAGAGATAACTGTTGATTTGGTGGAGAGAAAGCATACATGATCCGGCTTTGTGTAACAAAAGACTCAAACCTTTCAATCTTAGCACCTCATCTCACCTAGTCCAAACTATATAAAAAAATGAATCGTCTATATGCCCTCAACATATCTCCAATGCCAATACATGATCCCTTAGAGCTGCAATTACTTATTAGCTTAATAGATTTCTTAGAGCTGGAGTTCTGCCAAATGGTGTCCTCACTATCTTGTTAGGTTAATCAACTTTGAAACATAGGTTCATAAAAAATCAATGAAAAAAATCACAAGTGTATATGCTATCAAAAAAACTTATTAAGGTGCCAAATCAATAATTTATCCAATGCCTACCCATTATTATTTGTTAGAGCGTCAAATAGCCCATAAGTTCTAATGTGCCTAGTGTGAACAACCATATGTTTGATGCCGTCTGAGAGGAACCCATCTTGGCAGGTGGAGCCCAGTCACTACTCAACCACCCTAGGCAACCGCTAGGTGACAAAGTGTAAAGGTTCTATCAAAGATGACGCTATAATTTTCTTCATTTACAATAAGAATTACTTGGGCTCGTAAAAAAAAATCTGGCTCTGGCATCAGAAGGGACAGTGCCGGCACGAGGGAACCCCAAAATGAACAAGTTAGTATGTCATGGGTTGTGCCCATTGCAAGCGCGGATCTGACACCTAATTGCTGGTCACTGGATGATATGTAGATGAACCAAGCAATGTGGTTCATTGCTGAAGAGCTTGATTGTATGACGTTTCTATATTACTAGCATCGCCTCCAGGACGGTGAGGAAGTCCAAAACAACGCTATTAATAAAACTCACTACCTTTTGGAAATTGAGTTTGAGAGTATATGTTTGGGCATTTTGACTATATGAATTGGTTGGCTAACTAATTAAATTAGGTGGCCTTCCTTTCTTTTTCTGGAAACAGTGTCATATCACACTGTTTAAGCAATTATCACCACTTGACTATTGTTATCTAACCGGGAAGCCCAAGTTGAGAGAAGGAAGAACGGACAAAACAAACCACCAACACTTTGCAATAGCTAACCAAATTATAAAGAAACCTAACATAAAGATGGGTACCCACCTTTGCTTTCACGATCGCCGGCTAATAAAGCCTGTATTTGCAAAGTAATCCTCCATGCCCGATTTGGAAGGCAGGTATCGATCAGGCAGCTGCTGAGCTTGGGGACCAAGGCTGTGTTTAGTTCTCCCAAAATCACCTCAAAATTTACTATGCAGAATTCCTATCACCCGTCACATCAAAATGCCGGTACGTGCATGGAGTACTAAATGTAGATAAATTTAAAAACTAATTACACAGTTTTGTTGTACTTTACGAGACGAACATTTTGAGTCTAGTTACGTAAAATTTAGACAATTTTTACCACATACAAACGAAATACTACAGTACGCTGAGGTGACATGATGTGATATTTTTATTCGAAATTCAGGGCAACTAAACACACCCCAAGTAGAGCTCGCATTGGCATGCATGATGATGATGCATCCCATTCCCATCCCATCCTTGCCTGATCCATGCATCTCAACTCATCCAAGCAGGAGAGGAGTAGGCTCCAAAGGGGACTAGATATTTTCGAAGGGAGCACACCTACAACCTAGCGTGAATTTGTTTAGTCTCAACTCATCCGGGTATGGTAGTAGTCCCCACACGAAAAGCTAGGGGGTCCCTACCTGACCCGGGCCCAGCACCCATTTGCAGAAAAATGATGAAAAGATTGAAGACGGGTGTAAAAAACTCGGGGCCATATCTGGCGCTGGGCCCTTGCCTGATCGAGACGATCTGATCCGCCCCGGCAGCCGGCAGCAGGTCGCGCATGGAGCGGCCGGGCAGGTAGCAAATGAAATCCACCACCCTGCGCAGCCTGCGCACGCTGCACAGTGGCACACAGTGCACTGCGGACGGCGGCTGCAAGCCCTGCGCGCATATGTAAGCACGCGTCTTGTCTCGGCCAACCCCGGCGCCTTTAGCCTGCATTAGGGTACGGTGGCGTTCCACCAGCCTCCCCGGCAGCCGGCCGGTCACCGCCCTCCGATGGATCTATCTCCTCTCTGTCTGCCCTTCCATCGCGCCCACTGTGTAATGCTCACGATCAGAATCACATCGATGACATTGTACCACGGGCTAGTCTCAACGTATAATTTCATCTCCCAATTTTTAAGGCCATAAAACAACACACGAAACGTATCTTAGTCTCAGGGTATAGTTTCATCACACAGTTTCATAGATTATTTTAGCTTTTCAGGGTCCCACCAGGTCACGCGCTCACGAACATGGTAGTCGACGACACAAACACGAGCCGCGCCACGGAAGAGCACGGCGGGCGGCGGAGCTCGCGCACACGATAGCCGGCGGAGCCTGTGTGCTCGCGCCCAAGCGGCCGGCGGAGCTCGCCCACGGTGGGGAGGCGGAGTCCGCGTGCTATGGAGCTCGCGCTTCTGTGCCCGCAACGACCCCCTCCAGCCGCCGGCGGAGCTCCTCCTCGCCGACAGGCGGAGTCCACGTCCCTGCGCCGAGGCAAGGGCGAGCCCCGCCCGGCGGAGGTCGCGCCCCTGCGCCCGCGGCGAAGCGAGGGGGAGCCCCGCCCGGCGGAGCTCGTGCCCATGCGCCCACGCAGCCGGCGCCCGCGACGGCCCCTCCAGCCGCCGGCGGAGTCCGCGTGCTTGTGGTGAGGCCAGGGGGAGCCCCACTCGGCGGAGGTCGCGCCCCTGCGCCCGCGCGGCCGGTGCCCCTATTCGCGACGACGTCGATTTCCTATGCCTCCGTGACAGAGTCGATTCCCTCTGCCTGCCCCTGTTCGCGGCGGCGACGTGCGGCTCGCAGCGGACGGAGCTTCCCCTCCAGCGATGAAACGCTTGAGCCCCCTCAACGCTGTTTCAATCCCGTTTCACGGTGTGGGAAACAACGCCGAGGTCGTGTCGTGGGGATGAAACGAGCTCATTCTCTCTTCTCTCCGTTTCATGCAAAAAGTGCAAATCTGCTGATGTGGCAGTATATTTAATGTATATGACACCCCTATGAAACCCCACTAAGACTGGCCTAAGGCTAGTCTCAGTGAAGGTTTCATTTCAATGTTTCCAAAACTGCCACATCAACAATGCACACTTGAATTGATAAATGAAACTAGCTATCTCAATGGAGGGTTTCATTTCACTGCTTCATAGACAACTTGTAACGTTTAATATGTGCTTGGTGCTATGATATAATGTGCCAACTAAACTATGCAACCATTTATCTAAACGTGCATGTTTACTTCCCTGCTGAAGAATGCAGTGAGTGACCGAGTGTCGAGATCAAAGAAAGAAAGAAAGAAATACAGCGATTGTCTGTCCAAATTCAAGTTAACAAGCATCAAATTACTGTCCTACTGCCAAAAATTAGCTTTCACATAACTTAATTTTGTAAGTTTAATGGATTAACTTTCACACAACAGAGGCAACGCCTGCACGTTAGCATCTCTGGCTGTTGATGTTCGTCGATCATAGTAGGAAGGAACAAATCCACCAGCATTCCCGAAAAAAATTTGAGAAGAACAACTTCAGAGCAATTCCGCAAACAGCTTGTGGGCAATTCCTTGATTGGCGAACATCCCAGGCAACAAATTGAGAAACACATCCCACATAATCGTTCAACAATCACACAGGCAACTGGATCAAACCATGATTTTCCAATAGGCGAAGCCCACGGTGGAGCTCCCGCTCCCGCTCGCGCCCATGCCCCTAGCCGGTGGAGCTCGTGCTCGCACCCGCGGCCGGCGGCGCTCGCGCCCGGTGAAGCTCGCGACGCGGCCAGCAGCGCCCCCGCCCGGCGAAGCTCACGACGCGGCTGGCGTGGCCCGCGGCGGATCTCCCGCTCGCGCCCGCGCCCATGGTCGGCGGAGCTCACACTCGCACCCGCGGCCGGCGGCGCCCGCGCCCGCGCCCGTTTAAGGTCGCAACGCAGCAGCCGGCGCCCCGGCCCGGAAAGCTCGCGAGGCGGCCGGCGGTGGCCGCGCTCAGCGGAGCCTGCGTGCGGCTGGGGGTGGCGTCCTCACCCGCGCTCGAGAAGGAAGAAGAAGTCACGCCGCGGTGTTGTTGCTGTTACTGCGGTGGTGCGCCGCCGGGAACCGCGGGTGAGGTGGGCGGAGTCGCGATGGCCGGGAACCTCGCATGCGTCCGGCGGCCGGCCCGGGGGTTGACGTCGTGGCTTCCGAATCACAGCGAAGCATTGACGGAAATCGGCGGCGGCGGAGGAACCAGGGCAGAGCCATGCACACGGGATCAGAACGTTTCGCCATCAGTGCGCGTTTCTTGCAGTTACCGAGACATTGGAAACGCCGCTATCTCGTTTCACCGCGATGAAACGTTTCCCTCTCTCTCCTTCCCATTTCATACAAACATTTTCATTTTGTTGATATATCACCTTATTAAATGTACATAAAACACCCATTAAAACCGGCCTAGATAACAACCACGAGACGACCGATAACGTCCGTGCACGGTGCGAGACGTAAGCAATCAAACAGGGACAGGTGCGGCACGCACTCACTACTGTCACTGCCCACAAGCTAGAGATGGAGGAGCAGATCCACCCGCGATCCGGCTGACTTGCTGAGGTCTCAGCAGCAGGCACCGGCTAACTAGATTAGGCATGCAGGCGGATGACCTGCATTTTTAATTGCAAAATTAAAAGATTACCCGCATCACCGTCTTTATTTTCCTCACCGTGGGATCACGCAAGCATTATATATTATTAATGGTCCAAAAAAAACAAAGGCGCGCGCACAGTGTTGCCGCACCTAAAATCTCACGCGACGATGGCGACTCCCACCCCACGAGCCCGGACGTGAGGAAGGATCACGAGCTCGACACTTGTCGCCCGCCGGAGCCGGCCAACAGGGCTCGCCCCGGCCGCCTATACCAGCACGTTCCGGATCGGAGCGGCGGCCTGAGATTGAGACGACGGGCCGTGCGGCTCACTACTGGCTACTCCCCCGCAGTAAGTATATGATATGATACGAGGACGCGCTCATCGGGCTTTTTTCTTCTTCTTTTTGAAAACTCCCTTGCTAGCATGTTATACTAGAGGAGTAGTTTAGTCATGTCACGCACGACGACGGTAGGCATAATTAGTAAACCCCCGGCCCTCCGCCGGCAACCCCGCCTGCCTGCTGCTGCAGCCTTTTGAGAGAAATTGACACGCCCATCCATCCAGCTCGGAGCGAGACCGCCTCGCACGGGCGCTTGCCTGCTGCTGCGTGCTCAGCGGAGCGGGGTCAGCGGCGCTGCAGGCGCGAGGCGAGGCTCCAATCGCTCGATCGCGTTTCCTAGCCTATCATCGATCGATCTCGGTTTCCAAGGTATCCTCTGGCTGATGATGGACGGCCTCCACACGGAGCTCGCGCTGGGGCTGCTCGCCGCCGGCTGCGGCGTCGGCGGCGGAGGCGACCAGCAGCTCCTCCAGACGGCGCCGTTCGTGGCCAAGACGTACCAGATGGTGTGCGACCCGAGGACGGACGCGCTCGTGCGATGGGGGAGAGAGAACAACAGCTTCGTCGTCGTCGACCCCGCGGGGTTCTCGCGGCTTCTCCTCCCCTGCTTCTTCAAGCACAGCAACTTCTCCAGCTTCGTGCGCCAGCTCAACACATACGTGAGTGCGTTCCTCCGTGAATAAGAGATCATCATAGTCGGGTCGTTGTCTTCCTCACATAGTCAGTCACATGTCCTGCTGCTGTACACTTACCCTGGCGCCATGGATGCCTGGCCGCAGGGGTTCCGGAAGGTGCAGCCGGACCGGTGGGAGTTCGCGCACGAGTCGTTCCTGCGCGGCCAGACGCACCTGCTGCCGCGCATCGTGCGCCGCAAGAAGCGCGGCGAGCAGGGCGGCTCCTGCTCCGCCTCCTCCGGCGGCGATGCGCAGGCGCAGTACGCGGCGGCCGGGACCGGCTGCTGGATCAGCACGGGCGGCGAGGATCATCATCATCAGGAGGAAGGTTATCCGGATCACGAGCAGGAGGCCCCGCCGGCGCTGCTGGAGGAGGTGCAGCGGCTTCGGCAGGAGCAGACGGCCATCGGGGAGGAGCTGGCGCAGATGAGCCGGCGCCTGCAGGCCACGGAGCGGCGGCCCGACCAGCTCATGTCGTTCCTCGCCAGGCTCGCCGAGGACCCCGACGGCGTCACGCGCAGCCTCGTGGAGCAGGCCGCCGAGAAGAAGCGCCGCCGCATGCAGCTCGCGGCCCAGCCCGTCCGCCCGCCCCCGCCCCCGCTCCCACTGGCGCCGCCGCCAGTGCCAGTGCCAGTGCTCCACCACCACCAGCTGCTGGAGGCGCTCGGAGGCGCCGCCGCCAAGGGCATGGACGGCTGGCAATGGGCGGCGGAGCAGAAACCGTCGTCTGTGGTGCAGCTCTCCACCTTCGACACCCCCGCCGCAAGCTACTGCGGGGTAGGGGTGGTGCCGCATGTGCCGAATCTTGGTCTCGGAGGCGGGAACGGCGGCGGCGGCGGCTTCATCGGCATGGGCCTGACTGCTGCTGACGAGACCACGGTCGAGACCACCACCCCCTTCCCGTTCTGCCTGCTCGGCCAGAGTTTCTTTTGACCTGCTAGCTGGTAAATCATGCACGTGCACCTTCTACCTCACTGCTTTCTACCACCACTGCTACCAGTACCAGTCACTCAGTCAGTCTACCAGTACCTCCTTGTCCTCGAACTGCAAACCATTGTTCTGCTCTGCACATCGGAATGACATCTGATGTTAGTTATCATCTGCTACTGCATCTGCATCTATTGTATGTAACCCTTGCTAGAACTGAACTGATCGTTGGATGATCATGTTCATCATTAGTTCTAGTGCATGATTAGTCCTTGCATTTGTTTGGTTGGACATACACTAGCTAGGATTTTTTCAAAAACATATACTCTCTCCGTTCTAAATTGTAGTTCATTTTAATTTTTTTGATGCATGCATTTTACTATATATCTAGATAAATAAAAAAATCAAAGTGAACTATAATTTAAAACGGAGGGAGCACTAGCCATTAGCGTTCGTGTCCTCCAAGTTTGTAGCGTTTTCAAGGATTAAACTATGCCCGCCTGCACTTTTTCGCGCGTTTTCAAGGATTAAACTATCTAACTTCATTCGCTCTGTCGACCTGTAATAACTCGATTGATACCATCTGACCTCACTTTAGCTTATTGCATTACTCTATACACATTATTTGTAGCAGTATATGCAATGCTGGTGTACGTGTTACCCTCGGGCTGGGGCTGGTGCAAGTGCTCTCTAGTTTTTGGTTTTTGCCTTGGATGTTTTCCTGGCGGGGCCCACGACTCAGCCAATAGGAAGGCGATGGATTGCCATTGGTCCAAATGTCGGTCTCGGTTACGAAAACACTAGTATATATGAGTACTTTCTGTAGTGGTGATGTTAGATTATTTTCTATTTAATTTCTGATGAGAGGGAGAGTGTAGTGATGTTGTTTATTAAAGTTGTGATTTGGATGTTGATGTTGAAACGGATCGGAGAGAGAGGAAACTCGAAGGCCTCTGGGCTCACCAGAGGGCAGAGGCTGCCATCCGGCCATTCCAATTATATTGCCAGCTGCTTCTTGATTTATATAGTCTTATTAGTTCATCCCTTTATCTTATCCAAAAATTTCTTGGTTTTTAGTATATGTAAATACATAATTAACCTATAGAATGAATATCTAACGAGTAATAAATTCAACATGGCTACTGCATGCTAGAGGGAAAAGAATAGTACAGTGCTAGCCATTCATGGTCCCCCTGGCCGTTTAATCTCCACCATCCACGTGCCGTGGATCATATTGGTCCTCGCTCATGTCCCTCTCGACGACAGAGCAAGCACGCATGATGGCCGATGATTGTGATCACAGGGGACTACTACTGGGGAGCTAAAGGGGGGTCGCTATAGCCAGGTGAAACGCTCCAGTTCTGTTATTAATCGAGTCGGATATGCAGTGTGAATGCCTGCTACGTACCATGGTCCATGGCCGATCAAAACTAATTAAGCTTCAAAAGGAAGTCATGCACGTAATATATAACTTTTCGAAAAAGAAAAGCCGATCAATGTGGAACAAATTAATTTGAGCTCCGGCGCCCGATCTTAGCTCATCTCAATAAAGGTTTCATAAGGTTGCAGACAAACCAGAAACAAGACGAACCTATTCAATGAAAGATTTAAGAAATCATATTTACTACTTTCTCTATTTTAAATTATAAGTTATTTTTATTTTTGTATATATATTTTGCTATGTATCTGGATATAATAATATGTCTATAGCAAAATAGATGAATCAAAAAAGTCAAATCAATTTATAATTTAGAACGAAGAGAGTAAAAAAAATCATAAAAGCACCCTAGTCTACCTCCAAACTACCATTATCTAACGTTTGAACATAGTGCAAAGTAGCACCTAAATTCTCTTTTAAATTACCCACCCTAGCTATCATTATATTATAGAAATTATTAAATGTCTAGTTCGGTATTCTGGTGCGTTGATCATGTGCAGGGCTAGCTTGTCTAGTATGGAATCATGGGAATACCCGTTATAGAAAGAAAGAAGTTAAACATATCGGGCTAGTTTCACTGTACTCAACCACTGCTTACCAAATATACCAAGTAACAAATCTGGTCTCCCTGTACTTGAGTTTGTTGCCGAAAAGCAAAGTTACTTTTTTTTATGAACATACCTGTATTACTGGTTCAGGAAAGCGTACAAGTACATATCGCCGGCTAGGAGGATATAGGGACAGCTGTCTCCGCCATCTTGCACAAAGGCCCCTCAAAAAAGAAAAAATTACAATCAGGTCCAAGAACCCCGTGCTTCTCGAAGTCGCCAGGCGCCTCCACCAACCGCCACCGTCGCTGGCCGCCGTCGTCGAGGAAGCTGCAGTAGACACCCGGCATCAAGGCCGGGATGACGCCGTTGGAGAGCAATCGGCCGGGGATCCACCTCGAGCTCCGCCGATTCCAGATCGAAGCTCGCCGACGACTCACGCCGCCGGAAGACCGAGCCTGATCCACATACCAGCAAGCCACATCGCCCGCAGCCATCGATGTTCCTTTGACCAAAAGCGTCGCTGCTACCACCGCCCAAATGAGTCGACGGAGCAGCCGACCGCGCATAGATCCAGACCCCTTACCGGTGATGGAGCCAACGCCGGTAAAGCAAGGACGGGGTCGGAGAAGCTTATTCCACTGCGGTGACGATGCCGCCTCGTCGCCATCACCGCCCGGAAGCTTAACCCTAGCCGGCGATATCGACGCCGCGGGCCAAAAGAGCTTCTAGACCTAAAACATAAAGCTATACACGCCCACCCGCCAAGGAGCCGGGCACCCCTCTCATCTCCGCCGCCGGCAAGGACGCTGGAGGAGAGGGGGCCGGCGGATCGACGGAGGGACAGGCGAGTCGCCCTCGAAGTTGCCTCTTTCACTGTAGAAGGGGAAAGAACGGTTCGAGGAAAAAACGGGGTTTGGGTTGATTTGAAAAGCAAAGTTACTTGACCGGGTGAGCACGCGTCAAAACGTTCCAGGATGGACCCGGTGGTTAATTTAGTCTGTAGCTAGGTGGTCCACCATGCATTTCCCAATTCCCGTCACTATTAGAGCAAGTTGATACTGAGGAGAGAGTGTCAACCTATGCACAAAATTAAGAAACTTTACGATAGAAAAAAGTTAGTCATATACTAATAGTAAAATGTTAACTATTATACAGGGAGAGGAAAAAATTGCCTATAAAGCCAACGGGTAGGCCATATTGTATTAGCCTTGCTCGTAGCCTCTCAATGACGAGGCAAGCGTGCATATATATTAAATTAAAGTTTGTTTATCTGCCAACCGCCATAACAATATGATAGTAATTGACTGTATAGAAGCCAGTAGACAAAGGGATCACATCACATACAGTTCATAGATACGAGACGGGATCTGCAGTGCTTACTACGCTACTGTACTTGCATTCAGTCACGCGCAGGCGGCTGCCCCCGAGCCAAGGATGGCAGGCGGTGTACCGTGGCATCCGTGACCGTGATCCGTATCGTATCAAGCTGCACCTGCACGGCATGGGGACGTGACGCGCCACACCACACTGTAGTATTCCGCAGGGCTGCGGCCTCGTGCACGGCGGATCTAGCTTGCACTGTTCCGCATTCAGTGACGTGCTACCCGGTCCAGCCGGGACCTACGTGTCACGTGGCAGTTACGGACTAGTACAGTGTCTACCTGACCATCTCAAGTTCTCCACACCCTGGGCCCCGGCTCCGCCCGTTCCTTCCTGCCCTCTGCTCCGACCATGATGCCCTTGTTAGTAGTGGAGCTGGTTAATTTTCAACTCTAGAGTCGCTATCTGAGAATGCATAAACCTGCCGCACAAGGTCACGTAACGATAGGTCACCAATATATAATACATAAATACATACATAATCTTAGATGATGTTTCATTCAGTTCCACACTAATATTAATGATAAATTTGATGAAAGTATAGAAGTAATAAAATAAACTAGTAACTAATACTGGGCGGCGCGTTCAGCTACAGCAGCGGCTGCTGCAGTACGTACTGGCCGCAACCTACTGGCTACAACAGTTGTAAAGCTCAGCCGAACAGAGAGCCCGATTTAGTTCATTCTTACGTCTCATACTTTAATAATAATAGTAGGGTGTTCGGCAGATGTAAAGTTGTGGTGGTTGACGGTTGGTGCCCGTTGTTGCTACAGTGGTTTTGCCAAGGTTACACCAGACGTTTTTATGCAACAAACATCCCTGATCGATGAAGCTAAGGACGCGTTTGGTTGCCCGCATGCGGCGGAACCAGGCTCCCAGGATGCAACAACTGAGTGTTTGGTTCTTGTATCGACGCTTGGGCCTGGCTCGCGTGATGCAAAAAGCGTCCTTCAGCCAGGCTCTGCGGAAACGGAGAAATCGAGCGTTTTTCGACGGCCAGGCTCGTCCAGTGCACGAGGTGCATGCAGAGATGCAGCACGCGGCAAAAATGTGAAGAGTTAAGCACCGAACCTGGCAACCAAACAACGTTTGTGTGCAGCCTGTTTGACTTGATGCAAGCAACCAAACGCAGGCACCTTGCACGCGGCAAGGAGAGCCTGGTTCCCTGCTACGAGCTTGGCTCCAATGGGCAGTGAACCAAACAAGCCCTAATTAAACCTACACGTGCAACCTGGGCATCCGAAACTATTAGGAATCTACAATCTAGTTAATTTCATGTTATTGGGGTAAAGTTTTTTTGGACTTCATAGATCAGCTTCCTTGGGCCCCGTGGCCCAAACTTTTGAGATGGCGCTCCTAATAATTAAATCCTACTATATTTTTCTCAAAAAATATTAAATCCTACTATATTTAATCATATAAAAATTTATCAAAACAATCATATAAAAATGTAGATTCCCCTTAACAGAATTTTAGATTCTACCCTGTAAATTAGGATCACAAAGTTGTAAAAATGTACATAGAATCGAGGTTTCAAAATGTACTCAATAGGTAAGGAGTATTTTTTTAGGCAATGGCCAACGACCCTGTCTAATGCACATCTGTCTCTGGGACTAGTTTTGTCTTGAATCAGGTTTTTGCATAAATTATTAAGATTTGAACATGAAAACATGCATTATATATTATAAGACATTTTAACTTTTCTAGATGCACTGTTTTTCTTGTATTTAGATACTAGATTGTAACGAGCATAGCACTTTGATCTCGGCTCAATCAGAACGAAATCGAATACGACATGTCGTCTACAGATCGATGGCACCTGCCTATTGTGGTCGTGGAGAACCATGATGGAGTACGTCGACAAGTAGCAGCAGTGGGATGTGTGGATGCGCTGTAGCGGCAGGCTGCGGCGCCATGCGTGCTCGGTGCAGCACCATCCCCTCACACGTGTACATGTTACCCTGTAATCTCGCATGGCATTCGATGTGCGGAATATTTGGATGCATATAGTTGCATAAATATGGGCCACACGGATCGGTTCTACAGAAAAAAAAATACATCTCCACTACCAGACTCACTCATTCCCACGAGATGAAAAATAAAAGGCGATTTTTGTCCTAAGACACAAAAATATGTATTATATTAGAACACACCGTCAACGGAGAGTTTGTTCAAAGACATCGTAAAATCGTATATGTGATAGGACACATTGCGACGATTATTTTATTCATTTTCAGTTTTAAAGAGAAAGAAGGTAGAGGAAATGTCCTAATTGCCCTCGTCTTCAACCTCAGACTGGTCACTCATTTTTGCTTACCTGTTGGCCGCCGCGCCCATGCGTGCTCGCTCACTTGCTGGCCGCCGCGCACGCCCTCCTGCCCGGGTGCCACGTGCTCTCGCCCGCGTTGCCGCTACGGGAACTAGCCCGCATGCCGTGCTAGCCCATAGGGCGGAGCTCCTCGGCGGCGTGGCCAGCCCATGGGCGAGCTCCCGGCGGCGCGGCCAGCTCAGGGGCAGTGCTCCCCGGCGGCGCGGCCAGCCCAGCGGCGGTGCTCCCTGGCGGCGTGGCCAGCCCTAGGGCGCAGCTCTCCGGCGGCGCGGCCAGCCATGGGGCGGAGCTCCCCGGTGACGCGGCCAACCATGGGGCAGAGCTCCCCGGCGGTGCGGCCTATGCTCTTTCTCGTAACAATATGTTGCGGCAAATTTTAATGACCAGCCTGAGGTTGAAGACGAGGGCAATTAGGTCATTTCCCCTACCTTCTCTCTGTTCAAAATCAAGAAATGAATAAAATAATCGCTGCGGTGTGTTCTGACAAACATACACGATTTTGCGATGTCTTTGGACAAACTCTCCTGTTGACGATGTGTTTCAACATAATACGCGTTTTCTTGATGTTCCAGGCAAAAATCGTTAAAAATAAATATAATGCAATACAATATCTGAACTGGCGGATTGGATTGCTATCGAGATACATGTGTAGTTCCGTACTAGGTGGCCACAGTGCAGTACAGAGTTTCGTTACGTGCACTGTATTGCTCGGATATTTTTAACTTATTGTTAATTTATTATCATTATTAGTCTATGAGACCATGTTCTAACATGTACTTAAATTTTAATTTAATAATACACCCTCCATTTCAAATTATTAGTTCTTCTAATTTTTTTAAGTACATAACTTTTCTATACACTTAGATATATATATTATGGAGATACATAGTAAAATTAATGTATTTAGAAAAAAATCTTACAGTATAATCTATATCTCTTAATTATAATGATAAACTCCATTAGGGATTTCTCTCAACATGCAAATTATCCACATTAGCAATCCACTAGAAAATTTGTAATTATAGCCATCTAGCACATATAATTATGAAGCTATCTCTTCACGTAACTTGCATTTACTTGTCCACATCAATGTGTTAAATTATTCACCAAAATTAAATTAAATTTTTTTATTCATATAACTATAAATATAAATAGTCTAATTTATTTTTAAATTATCTAAAATTACCACAGTAACGCACGGTGTATTCTCCTAATTTAACAGAGAGAGTAATAATTTTTAATATTTTTGTGAATGAATTTTATATATAACTTACTATAATATCAATCTTCTCCGAAAGTTATACGCGACAAACTCACCCTAACCCACGGCAAAATCCACACCCCCTGCACAAACGCGTCGTACGCCCGCGCACGTTGAGACGCTCCACCACGGTTCGGTTCCTGACCGACTCTCCTCATACCATTTTTTTCTTTTTTTTTCTTTTTCCTTCCAAGAGAAGGTCAGTAGACGGGAACAGGCGGGTCAGGAGACGGCGGCGGCGGCTCCACGCAGAGTAGCGACAACTGCGCTAGGGTTTGGGTGAAGGGCACGACGGCTCCGTGGCGCGCAGGCCTAGGTGTTGGGCGCCGCTGGCCTCCGGGGAGGCGTCGTCGTCTTTAGCCTAGTGGCATCGTCGTCGTCGAGTGCAGCCTAATGGCGGCTGCTGCCTGGTCGTACTGCGGCGTTGGCTCGTTCTGCGGCGTTGGCGCGCACGGACAGGCAGCGGTGCTGCGGGGCGGCAGCCATGAGCCACGGCCGGAACCCTAGCCGCCAGCCGAACGGGATGCTGCACTTCCTCTGTCCTGGCCAGATCGACGATGGCATGGCCTCTCTTCTTCTCCCTAGAGTGGATCAACTACGGGATGGCTGCCCTTCTTCTATCCTGGCCGGATCGACGACAGGGTGGCCTCTCTTCTTCTCCCCAAACCGGATCGACTACGGACTACGGGATGGCAGCCCTTTTTCTCCACACCTCCTTCTCCATTGGGGCCTTTGCTGGCGACGAACTCCCTAGCTAGGTATGTTCATCCCATTCTCCTGCATTCTTGTTGTATGGTGAAATTTGATCATGGAGTAGATCATTGTGCTGACATGCAGTTTTGTTGGAGGCCTTGGACCCTCCATTGTGCAGTTGTCGAAGTGGATCAGAATTCTCTTCATGTTGTTCGGAGGCTTCTGGCTACATATTGCGCATCAACTCAGTGCTGTGCTCAGATGATTGGAATAACTGCTCGGCCAAGGTAAGCGCTTGTACTGCAGCACCTTGTTTTTATTTGAGAGCTGATTGTGTTGAACTGTGTGCTGTTAAGTAACTTCTCATGAATGCCATGGTGCTGAGGACTACATGTCTTCAGTAGCTGCAGTAGTAGATTACCCCAGAGTCTCTGATGGTTAATTTGGTTGGTGTTTTCATAGGCCTAAGATGGCAGTGCTGGGTTCCCATGAGCAGATGTGCACCCACGATGAAGTGAGTAAACTCCGCAGTGCCTGCCACTTCCTTTGCAAGAAACAACGGTGCCCTCATAATAAACAAGTTGGTGGTAATTGCATATTTTTTGTCCTACATATATTTGTTAGTGCTATAAATTTTTTTTCTGGGAGTATATTCACCATCAGCGGTGGCCGAGCGAATTCCTGGAAGTTAGATCCAATCAGTCTTTTTTTTTTTTTTTTTTTTTTTGCTATGGTGTGGTCAATGCTTGTGATTGCCCATTTGTTCACCATCCAGAATTTTAGGACTTTAAGCAGTCCTATATGTAGGACCTTGCTGAATTCAGCTATCTGTTGCTTCTCTTTTTCTGAATGCTACTACATTGGTTGATAAGTCCTTCAGACATACCTATTCATTCATAGTGCCCATTGTTTTCATTGGTTGTGTCGTGTTTGATAGTGTAGAACCAAAATTTTAACACTATTGTAACTTTATCAGTGTTTCCTAATTCGGATAAATTTTGATTCATTCATGTAACTCAGGGACAGGCTCTATAAAACTTGTTTATGGTAACTTTGTTTGATTTATGTGGTTGTCCTTCAGCTACTCTGTGTATTTTTTAACCGAAGAAACTCTGTGTAAATACAGTAGTTAATTCTGTCACAATACTTATGAGCTACACATATTTTGTCTGACAATGTTGTCTGCTTTTCCTTCTCCTTTTTTTCTGTACTTTACTGTTTAAACTTTTAATAAAGTTAGAGTAGGAGCCACTGGCTCCTCCTGATTCCTTAGAAAGGGAATTAGATCCAACATGAAGAGCACCAGGAATGTAGTGTATAAAGATGTCCTGGAATGGTGACAATGTGGTAAGTAATGTCCTAAATGACTATTTTTAATATTAGTTAATCCTTGTCTGTTGTCAAAATAAAATCCATGTCAATTTAATTAGTTGACCCAACATTTGTTTTGCCAGTGATTTGTGAATTTTTTTTGCATCCTTCAGCATAAACTGAAATACTAAGGCGGAGAGAAGGGCTTCGGCAAAGCCCTCAGGGAGCAGATATCAAGGCTTTATATATTATCTAGAGATGCATTCTTATGCTGATCCGGTGGTATGACTGACGAAGAGCAGTTTTGGCTCCTGATTATTTCTATGTTCTTCAAGCTGTCGTGTTGTTTTTCCTTTCCGGTCTTCCATTTCCGGCTAATAGAATGGTAGGGAAATTGTGTGTATGAACCACCATGCTAAAACATGAATCGATATTCAGTTTTGTCTCTCTCATTGTTTGTCGTCTTGTGTACCAGTTTACACAATAATGTAAAAGTTACTCAATGGTGTTATTTGCTTTTCCTATGATTTGTTTTCACATGTATCCCTAAGATAAAGTTGTGACGTTAGTACGTGTATTATACTAGTATAACAAATAATCAAATCAAAATTGATTATATCCATGGGCGGAGATTGGTTCAGACCAATCTGGGCCATGGCCGGGTTCACCTTTTCTGAACTCCAGCGGGAAACTAAAAGGCCCAATCGTTTTTTAATGATGATGGGTAACTTATAGGGGGCCGAGCCCTTTATAAAGATGGGCCGCATAAATATTGTTAGCTACTGCAGCCACTCTGCCGGTGTGCGGCCGACCTAGCAAGCAAGCGCCGTCCGTAGGTCCCTCGCGTCTCCTCACCGGCTCGACTTCCGACTCTGAGCGCATCCCCTCTCCCCTTCTCGATTCGATTCGAGCTTGCTTCTAGGGTTACCCGCTCCACCGTCTCCCATGGCAGACGAAGCCAACCGAGCGGTGCGTTGCTAAATTTTTCCTTCTTTTATTTTCTGCGATGTCTGGCTGAAAGTTCCTTGTTTTGCTCATGTGCAGGCCTTCATGGAGCTGCAGTCCCGGATGATCGATACCACCGCAAAGATCAAGCAGGTTGCTCCCTTCTTCCCGCTGTCTCAACCGTTTCATAGGTTCCGGCCGTGCCTCATCTTATGGCTTTTTAGTTGTCTGGGTCGTCTTGGTTTGTCCCGCGGATTGAAACACTGACAGTTGTTCTCCATCTTGGCTGTTCAGTGCGGCTTCTGCTCGTAGTATAATTGTAGAGTTTTCTAGATCTCGTCTGGTCAGCTCACACTTTGCTGTGCTGGAAACCCTTTTTCGGCTGGTGACAGGCTTTGGTTGTATCAGTGTCTCATTGCTTGCATTACTTCTACAAACAGTTACAATTTATGTAAAAATGGCCAGCTTGATGTTCAAGAATTTTAGTTTTAATGCAGTGATATTGTTTGCCTTCAATTTCTTTTCCTCCACATGAGAGCTCCCATATGAAGTGTAATGCTGAACCTTTTAAGTTCACCTTAACATATGTGCTTTACAAAATTTTCTACCTTGTTTATTTCCTACTATGAACTCCAAAGAATAAGTAGAAAAGGAATTGATTTGATTTTTGTTATTATTGAAGTCAGTGGTTTGCTAGTAATGCTGTGATTACACCACTTCTGTCGTTTTACAATCATATTGCACAAAATTATTTAGAGACTTTGTAAATGCAAGCATATTAGATCGATTTTGATACCTTGATGGGTTCTACTCTGTTGTGATTGTCTTTGATGGAAGTTTCTTTGTGAGGAAATTGCTGTGGTAACTTCTAGCCTGTATGTCATAGAACCTCTGTTGTAATAATTCCTTTCTTTCATCAGTTGCAAACCCCAATGCGTTCTAAAGAAGGGGAAAAGAAGTGTGCTTACCTTACTTTGGAGGAACTTCGCCAGTTGCCAGATGATACCAACACCTACAAGACTGTCGGTAAGGAATTTTCTTTCACTTCCTAGTTCTATTTTGCAATCTGAAACCTGAATCCTAGATAACCTATTTTTGGGTGTCCAATTGCTAGAAAATATGTTGAAGACCAATAGCTCCTGTGCTAAAATTACTATTGTCCAAACTGATATCTCGTACCAAATGATGTAACTTTGTTCTGAGGTGTCAATAGTGGATATAATCATATTTTTTATCTAAAGTCATTTCAAGTTCTGACGCCTTCACTTTTAGTATCATATTTGACAATTAACATCTTGAGATTTAGCACTTGAAAAGTATGAGCTTCTGTTATCCAAATACATATTTAAGAAAAGTACGGATTTAGCATCTTTTGTGAGGAATTGAGGAACCAAACAAGTAAAATAGAACACCAATAAACTATACTCCCTTCGTTTCAAATTATAGTTTATTTGAATTTTTTGACCTCAAGTTTGACCACTTGTCTTATTCAAAAATTTTGAGCAAACATAGTGAAATTTATGTCATTCTCGATGACCTCTTGTTAATAAAGCAAGCCACAACAAGAGAAATGATATTTTGTACAAAATTTTGAATAAGACGAACGGTCAAACTTGGAATAAAAAAGTCAAATGAACTACAATTTGAGACAGACTAGTAGATCATTCTGAAACATTAATAGATAGGAGATTATTAATTTTGATCTAGGTTTCATCTTCTTAGAGGCCCCCCTTTTCTGTAAGTGTAATGAATTTTTGAGTGGTTCTGTGTCAAATCCACTGGATGAATTTTTTGGAACTACTTGCATATTTCACTGTATCTGGTTACCTTTTAGTAGACTACTAGTAGTAAAAGTGAATGGTAGTGCTAGTCTTTTTGTATATTGTTGCTGCATGCAATATCCCTAAACAACAATCATCCAAATGATTTTGAATATATTAAGAAAGGAGCCAAATGTATCTGAAAGTGGAAGTTTTCATATTTTGTGTGAAATGTAATTGGTTTGAGATCTTCATTGAGTAGAAAAAAATTTGAATCTGGGTGGTTGGAATGCACAACCAAACATGTCACCCTAACCAGCTAGCTAGGCACGCCGCACGCCTACATTCCCTTGATTTCCAACTGCTATTGATTCAACGTTTCCTGTTGTGTTATGCGAATAAATGGCATATACAATAAAAAATACAAAATCATGCATATGATGTGGTTGTAGAACTTACAAGTTATTCTAGTGACTCAACTAAATTCTACTGCATATGTTTTTCCCTTGAAACATACATATAATGGTAACTTGCATAACTGAAAATCATCCATTGCAGCTGTGCAACTTTGAGTGAAATACTGAGATGTTATATGTGCTTGCTTTCTGCTGATTTGATGATGGCTGCTTTTGTTTGCAGGAAAAGTAAGTAAACAAGGATGACCATCTTTTACCATGGGGGAGTTCAATTTCATTGTTGTGTATGGTGTTGTGATTCATATATAGTATCTTGCATTTCATTTTTGCACATCCATTTGTTGCAAGGTTTATTCTTGAGCCAAAATCAGTTCTGTTTAATGAGCAGGAGCAAAAGCTTAATGACAGTGAGAGTGCGATAGCTTCAATGCAGGTATGCTTCATCTCTGATCTTGTCTTACCAGATTGTGTCAAGATCGTGAGAGAAAAATAAGCATAGATTCCTCACTATTTTTTTTTTCTGTTATTGTCCAAGTAGACATCCAAAGAATACCTTGAGAAACAGCTGGGCGAAGTGGAGAACAACATTAGGGAGCTGCTTCAACAAGATCCAGGGCTTGCTCGTCAGATCCTCTCAATGACCGTTCAATGAGAGTTGTTTTGCTCTGCATTTATTCTCTGATGATTTGTAATGTTGCAGTTTTGTCAGTCATGTTGTGGTCTTGCCTTATCTGTGAGACATGTGCGGTCTGTAATGGTCAAAGAATTTGCAGTTGCTTCTGCAGTAGATTGTTGTGCTGGAGCAACTCTTGCCTCGAACATCTTGGTCACATTTTCAGCTGATTTCCTCTCACGAAACATTATTGAATCAGCTGAAATAAGCCGGCTTTTTCATCAGCCGAACACTAGTGAATGGTGTTTTGGAAGTCATATTCTGCCTGTTTTCACTACCTCGGTAAAAAGCATGTGCTAAAGCAGTCAGTACTTTGTGTGAACCAAGTTTTGTCTCATATGTATTGTATCAAATTCTATATAAAGATTTTGGTCCATCTGTAAAAAATCGATTCGCCTAAAAGAATCAGCTTTCCTCCTCTCTGACAGCGACCGCGCCAAAGCGAACATCGAATCCACATCCCAGTCCACACCACCCTGACCCTTAATTCCTCAAGAGCGAAGTTGAAGCTAGGGTCAACAAAGGAGGTCGAGGAAGGAGGCCGCGGGACAGAGAGACGTGCCTGGTGGTGGTCTGCGACGAGCCGGAGCGCGTGGTGGCCACGTACCAGGCGCCCGGGTGGTGCCCCTACTGCGGCGGTGGCGTGGTGGCGGCGGACGTGGAGAGCGCGCCGCGGCTCTGCTTCGTCCAGCTCTGCTTCCGCATCCGGCGCCGCTTCTTCTGCTCCCTCTGCTCACGCAGCCTCGTCTCCGTCGCCTGAACGGTCGCCGGAACAGGGAAGGCACGCCGCTCGCGGACGCGACGGAGCCCTGGCAGCTGTGCGCATGCTGTGTGTGTATGCAGCGGATCCAGAAGTTTTTGGCAGCCCGGGCAAGTAATATTACGCAGCAATAGTTAGCTAGTACTCCCTCCGTCCACGGATACTAGGCGCAACTGCAAAATCGTAAAGACCAAGGAAACTTTAAATACCCATGAGTCTGTTCGATTTTGGCTCGGTGCTGCCTCCATGCAATTACGGCGCACGCGCTCTCCGTGACGAGACGTTAAGAGGCCTCCATGCAATTACGACGCGCGGCTCTCCGCAAGTGCCGCCGCTAATTATTCTATTGGCACGTAAATCTTTCCGTTGGCTTCCACCGCTACTTCTGTTGGCGCCTAACTTCCACCGCTACTTCCACCGCTATTTATAGGAGCGCGTAAATTTTTCTCAGTTAAAATTTTCACTCTTGGCGCCTAACTAAATATTTGGGCAAGTGCCGCCGCTAATTGCTCGTGCTCCTATAAATAGGCAATGCTTATGCGCTTGACAGCACATCGCTTTCTCTGACCTTCCTTCTTCCGTTGAGCACGTAATGCCTGGCTTAGATTTGAATCAGCCTATCAATTGGGATGAGATTGAAGAGTTTGAAGGAAATGTACATGAATTGAACTACGATTATGTTTGGGACCCTGCCAACGAAGGTAATCACCGAGACTTTTCTGTTTCTGTATGCTTTGATAGGAAGAGTCGTGTACTTAAATCTCAGTAATGGAAATGATACAGCTGACCACGATGACGACGATGAAGGTGAAGATGGCCAAGATGAAGGTGATGGTAACATGGCTGATGGCGACGTCCATGGAGACGTCGTGGTTGAAGTTGAACCTGAAGCGGTGCCTCAAGTTGAACCTGATGGCAACGTCCATGGAGACGTGCAACAAGATGAAGTTGCAGATGCCGTGCCTCAAGCAGACGCCGGCGATGAAGCTGATGGTCTCGCATTCGACTCAGGTACTCTCCATCCCATGCAGGCGCTTTTTTTATTTTTCAAATGAGCCGTAGTTTTATGCATGCAAAACTAGATGAACAGTCCCATGCAAACCATGCAAACTTGAGTATGCAAATGTCTTTGTGTAGGCGGTCCTACCAATATCAAGAGGAGGCGGTTCTACCCTCCTGAAATGAAAAGAATCCTGTATGCGATGTGCTTAGAAAGAACAGCTCCAGGCATGCTGAAGGAGGGAGTGACAAAATCTGTTGCTAATGATACGGGGGTGCCTTTGAGAGTTGTCCAGCGTGTATGGCGAGATGGACAAACTGGTGGTGGAATTTCTGCTTTTGATTCCAATAAGAAAAAAAATTGTGGTGGTAAAAAACTTCCATTTAACCCAGACGTTATCAAAGATGTTCCACTTAGACAACGTCATACTATCCGTGACCTAGCCAATGCCTTGCATATTCCAAAGAGCACACTGCATAAGCGTCTAAAAGAAGGAAAGTTTAGGTGCCATACAAATGCCATAAAGTTCACCTTAACTGAACAAAACATGAAGGAACGTGTACGATTTTGCACACAAATGCTTGACAACCTTAGCTTACCAGAAGACCCAACATTCCAATCTTTGTACAATGTGATTTACATAGATGAGAAATGGTTTTATAGGACAAAGAAAAACCAAATTTATTACTTGGCACCGGGTGAACAGATCCTCGGAGGGCTGTGAAGAGCAAAAATTTTATTGAAAAAGTGATGTTTCTAGCTGTGACAGCCCGTCCAAGGTTTGAGAATGGTATATGCATATTTGATGGGAAAATAGGAATTTTCCCCTTCACTACATTGGAGCCGGCCAAGAGAAAAAGTCCAAATAGGCCGAGAGGTATGAATTTTAATTTTGTTTAAATTTGAGCACTACCAAGTTGTAGCAACTCTACTTAGGAGTACCTTGGTTATTCTACTTGCATGGTTGATTACAGGAACATTGGAGCTCAAGGCCATGACATCGGTTAAAAGGGACACTATCCGTAGTTTTCTAATTGAAAAGGTCTTGTCTGCCATCAAAGAAAAATGGCTAGCTGAAGAACGAGGACGCCCAATATTCATTCAACAAGACAACGCGAAGACGCACATTGCAGTTGATGATCCAGAATTTTGCCGTGTTGCAAAAGAAGATGGGTGGGATATAAGGTTGATGTGTCAACCACCCAATTCTCCTGATCTTAATGTTTTGGATCTAGGATTTTTTGCAGCCTTGCAGGCATTGTTTGAAAAATCATCTCCATCAAACATCCAAGATATTTAGGCTAATGTGACTAAAGCCTATCTAGAGTACCCGGTGGACAGGTCAAATCGTGTGTTCCTTACACTACAAGCATGCATGAGGGAGATTATGCTTGCAAAAGGAGGACAACATTATGCAATTCCACACATGAAGAAGGGAACATTGGAGAGATCTGGTCAACTTCCAGTAAGGCTGCAAGTAGAGAAGGAAATTTATGAAGATGCAATGCGTTTAATCACTGCCTAGCTTACATCATGTCTCTTTTTGTTTGATGTGGAACAAACTAAGCCGCGCATGTAACCGATTACATCATGTGATCATTTAGATCCTTCATGCAATTCAGAAAAATTAGGAAACTAGATTTTGTACATCATAGGCTTGATGATTGCAAGGGCTTTCTCATTTTTTTCCCTTTCCTTTTCTCTTTCGGCGGCAACAGCTGCAACGATGCTGGCTTCTTCCTCGACGTCCACAAATGAGTCCGGAACGCAGGTGTCACCGGCCAGGGAGTCAGGGACGTACCCAACGCTGTCGAAGTTGAAGTCGGCACCTTCGTCGACCTCGGCCTTGATCTCGAGCGGACGACCTCCATGATCTCGGCCTTGCTGCTGCAAGGAGACGGCACCTTCGTAAGCTTCCTTCGCTAGTTGTCGCGCACGGATGGCACGAACACGGAACGCTCGTGCGCGGCGGAGCTCCAGCAGCGCCTGGGCGTGCATACATCGGGCACGCATGCATCGAGTGCCCACAACCCGCTGCTTCTTCTCCGCCGAGCTTTTTCCCATCGCCATCACACGCAAGGAACGGAAGTGAGAGAGAGATGAGGCTGTAGTACTAGTCGACGAGAGATGCATGCAAGTATACTACTCGGTGACATATATACTCTCATTTGACAGAGCCGTGAGGGAGTAACGTCTATACTCTAACGGATGGCGAGGGGTACGAGAAGCCAGCGCTCCAGCAATAAATTTGCACGGGTAGCGAGGGGTAGCATGCGGATTCGACGAGACCAGCGCCCAGTATCCGTGGACACCTCAAAAATCTAGTTGCGCCTAATATCCGTGGACGGAGGGAATAAATTACAGGATTCTATATTGAAATAAACAGTTTTCTTTTCAAATTCAGCGACGAGCCCGGCCGGCTGCCCGGGGTGTCCAATTCCGCGTGTGCTAAATCCATTTGTATGGCATACTCCAAACAATTATGCAGCTTTATTGCGAAAATTAATTACTGATCTCGGTAAATTGTATCGTGTCTTTTTTGTGTTAGTGTCCGGATGAAATCGGCGCGAATTGTTGCATGGACACGCAGGAAGGGGAGTGGGCGATGTACATGTACTGAATGTGATTCCATTCTTTTTTGCCCAGATTGTAGCAGAATTGGTTACATTCAGGTTGAACTCTCTCTTTTAAATACCAGCATCGCGAAAACGAATGACAGGCCGGTAATCCCTCAGAGCCTCTTCAGAACAGAAATGACCAACGGATTGACGAAGATGAAGCATCGAAATAGGGAGGAAAGTTTTGACCTCTTTATTGCGGCGAGAGTAAAAGGGAGAAAAGGAAAAAGAAACAAAGGTAGTGAGCTGACTGCGCAAGCTCAAGGCCTCAAGGACTACTCGAGAGGCGAGTCCACCCGGTCGCGCGAAGGCCAGGATGTCCGAGGAGCCCGTTGCGGCCGCCGGCTTCTTGCCGTCCGGCTGGGATACGATGGCCTCGCGGAGGAGCCTCGCCGCCGTCGGGTTCAACGAAGAAGGCGGTTGCTGCTCCTGCTGCAGCCGGTTCTTGTCTGGACCGACCTGCTGGGCGTGGGCGCTCGCCGGTGCGACGTCGCTGTGGCCGTGGTTAGCACGCCGCTGCATTTGGTCCATGGATGAGGAACGAGTTGGTCGGGGCTGTCGCGCTTGTTAGCGGAGGGGGAGCGGTGCATGTGCCCACACGCTGCAACGCGACGGGTAATAAACCAGCTTCGACGGCTTGGCGATGCTTCTTCAGGGACCTTAGGCCGCAAACAGTAGACCCTACGTAAACCAGCTTCCTGTGTAAACTATGAAAACTCTAATCAGGACCATCGAAATCTAATCCGATGACTAGAGGTGGAGGAGTTTAAGTGCTAAAATAACTCATCTTTAGGAATGAAATGAGTAGAGGAGTTTAAGTGCTGAAATAACCAACCCACCTCTATCCATCGGATTAGATTTCGATGGTCATGATTAGAGTTTCCATAGTTTGCACAGGAGGCTGGTTTGTATAGCATACGTTTTCTAAATAGTATTGAAGTATATACGTATATACAATTCCGTATTCCGTCGAGTCATTTGCTACACAGGGAGGCCCATCTAAGGCCTCGTTCGGTTTGGAGAGTTTTTAATCCAGCTGCCCAGCGAGCAGGCACGGGGATTCATTCCAGGCCGAGCACTTCGGCAGGCAGGGGAGGTGTCGCCAAGTAGGTCATAATCTGGCTGTCGTGAGGACCCAGTACGAGGATTCATTCCGTGCCTCTGGAGGAGCGGATCGATTCCGGGGGGTTTCGTCAAGATTTGACGAGAGAAAAATCCTCACATTGCTTAGATGAACATGCGTTTCACCAAGGATTTGGATTTTATCCAGACAGGTGACCTATGGAGGGTTGGCTCCAATCCTGGCCAAGGTTGTGTTCAGCCAGCAGATTTCGGCATGTTTTGGCATGTTTCCTTTCACAAATCACTATTGAATCTGTCGAATTTTGCCGGCTTTTCTACCAGCCGAACAGAGCCATGGCCTAGGCAGAGCTGAAACGTCGTGTTGAGACCCCTCACCTCTCGGGGATCCAATCCGTCTGTTATCGTTTCCTGCTGTCGGCGTTAGGAACCCGGGGGTGTCCTAAGCCAACGAGTAAACGTATGTGTGTGTAACTCGTTCGGATGGTGATGCAAGAAGAACACAGCGATTTATCCTGGTTCGGGCAAAGAAGGCCCTACGTCCAGCGGGGGGAGAAGATTTGTATTATCTTGCACCTAAGTGCTTGTACAGGGGCGAATACAAGCGAAGGAGAGAATTCGAGGGGGGGTCGAGTATAGAGCGAAAGAGTTAGTCAGAGTCTAGGAGTCTGCCTAGGCGTGTGTTCGGTTGTTCGTGAGATCATTGTCTAGGGTCCGTTCTCCCTCTTCCTATTGGGTCTCCTGGCGTCCCCTTTTATAGGCCAAGGGGAGACACATGGGTACAGATATCCTGGTTCGATGACGCGGTGGTGACGTCGCGAGTCGTGGTGGTCAACTCGAGGCCTCTGTAGAGACGTGCGCTGAGCATGGCTTGTTCTGTAGCAGCGTGGCTCGGAGTTGACAGGCGTCCTTCGGAGACGTGGTTGCTGACCGGCGAAAGACGCGATCCCCTGTAGAGGACGTGCGAGTTCCTGTTGGGGTCGCATCGGGAGTTGTTGGTGCAGCTTTCGAAGTCGATGTAGGTTGACCGGAGGGCGTCGATGCGTTACTTGAGGCCCAGTCGAGGGGTAGCCTCGAGCATAGTGGTTGAGCAGATAAGATTGAATTTAGGGAATCCGATGTCGGTTGTTTGTCGCGTAGCGCGTCGAAGGGGGGCCTCGAGCTACCTAACAGCGCTGAGTACGGCGTAATAGTGCCGTGCAGACCGATGCACGTCCTCAGTATGGGCGGTAAAGTGGGATTCGACAGCTGTGCGGACCACTGTGCGGACACTATAGCCATACGATTTGACGAGGTTAGGTAGTTTTGCATTAAATGCGCTATCGGACGCACCTGGAGTTGGTGGATCAAGGGGGGCTCGACCCTTGTCGTATCGAGGCGTCCGTCCTGCCGGGGCCTCGACACTTGACGCGGGGTCCCCCCTCGAGTGATCCTCGGCTGGTGTCGTCAGTGATTTGTCGAGGGTTGCGGCAGAAGCTAAGTACTCTGTTGTGGGCCAGCCCAGTGTGTATTTGCCGGTGGGCCCCGGTGGGTCGAGGATGTACGGTCTGGTCTTGCACGTGTTTTTTCGAGGGTCCCGCGAGATTATTCTGAGGGTAAACTCGGGGTTCAACCGAAAACAAGGAAGGTTTAGGTTACCCCTTTTCTCGGTAACCGACACCTGCGATGCAATTCACGATTTCCGCTCGGAGCGTCAGTGTCGCATGTAGCAGAGCTACGCACTGGCAGCTGCCATCGGAACACAGAAGGATCAAGGATCTTGGACGACCGGAGGCAGTTCCGTAGCACGCCGCGGCACTCAGGGTCAACGGTGCGCATTAACAATCACCCAGCAGATCGTGTACAACACAAGGATCGATCAGGTATGTCCGTTTATAATTTATTTTAGTAGTTGATTGATTATTTTATTTGAAGCAAGATATTATTAGGATCAATTGCGGGAGTTAGAAATTAGAGAAATTAATGCCTGAAAACGTCTTGGTTTGCTGCTCAACAAGAAAGCACAGAATGAATGAAAGCTTCAGAGCAATCAACAGCTCATCATCGGAAATACAGAGTTAATTTTCTTAGTGATATATGGTTAATTCGTAGTACGACCCCTTTATACAAAATTTCTAGCTCCGCCACTGGTGTGCACGTGTGAGCCTTTTACCCGTATACCCTTATGAAAAATGGTCCGATCTCTGATGCCCCTCAAAAGATCAATTGCACATATATGTACAACACAACCTTTGTTTTGTCCTCCATGCCACTCCATTCATTTTGCCCTCTAACGGTGTCAATCTGCCATGCAAAAAGTCTCGAATACCTTTACACCCAAACACTAATAACATGTGGCCCGCATTCATTCCCTTTCCCAGACCCCGTAGTGCGGAAGCCTACGGCACTGGGTACGCCCTTTTTTTCTCCCTCCCCTGTGGCCCTGTCCAATCGGGGGCTCGGCAGGGCAGCCCGCGACTGTTTCGTTCTTGCCAGAAAGAAACAACTCTGGCATGGCCGTGCTCCTGCCCGCCATGGCCATCGGCCACGAGACCTGCAGCGCCGCCCGCAGCTCTAGCCACCATAGGCGCCTCTTGGAGCAGCACCGCCTGGAGCAATCCGGTGGCGAGCTCTGGCCACCACGGCCGCGACCGGGGGCTCCGCCCGACCTGCAGGGGCGCACCGTGCAGGGGCAGCAGAAGGAGGAGGATGGGATCTGGGACACGACGAGTCCTCTGATGCCGAGCCGGGGAGGCCCGAGCGCGTGCTGGCGGTCGTGGAGCACCTCTGTCGCGCGGAGGGCGGAGTGCCTGTACCAGAGCTCGAGGCGGACGACATGGACGCACGCACCTCGTCCTGGAGACGCGGCGTCGGCGGCGGCGTGCACGCGCTGGATGCGGCGGCGGCGGCCCAGGCCCACGAGTAGGCGTAGGGACGACGTCACGGCTCAGGCTTGCGAGCGGGCGCGGGGGCGGTGGCGCTGCCCAGGCCCCGCGAGCAGGCGCCGGCGTGAGCCAGGCGCGGGGGCGGCGCGGCGAGCGGGCAGGGGGCCGCGCTTGGGCGAGCTCCCTCGACCACCTTGCCCTCTGCCCCGCGTAGGCTGTCCTCGCCGTCGACCGCCTTGCGCTCTGCCGTCCTCGCGTGTGGGCCCTTCTCACCGCCGGCCGCCTTGCGCTCTGCTCCACCCCGCGTGCCGCACTCCGCCCCGTCCGCACGTCCTCACCGCTGGCCATGCGCGCGCCGTGCTCCACCCCACGCGGGCCGTCCTACTGCCGCTGCTTCACCCCCACGACCACGACGTCCGACACGAGGCAAGGCCGGCCGTGCAGCCCCGGTTGAGCCGAGGTGGGGTGCAACCTGTGGCTGAGGAAGTGAGGAGGAAGAACACTGCCCATGTCTTTACTGAGTGGCCCACTGTGCAGAGATAGAAGGAGAATGAGAGAAGAGCATTTTGAACATTGATATAGACGGGACCCACACATCAGTGCGGTCAAACAGCATAGATCGAATAGAACGGAGACGGAATGATATGAAGGGCAATACGAAGTTTGTGTTACACACACAGGTGCAAATGATATTTTAAGGGGTATCAGGGACCGGACCATTTTTCATAAGGGCTACAGGTAAAAGGCTCTGCACGTGTGCATCTCTCTAACCCCCGTTAGCCGCTCCTCTTGCGACGCGTGTCTCCATCTCTCACCGACATCTGAGCGTGAAACAGAATGAATTTCAAGATGAGTCTGTTGTTCAACAAAACTGCCAATGCAGAACTGAACAACCGGACCATAGAATTAAGTGAACTCCGATCGGTGTCGATTGATCTAAGCGCTACCACTAGCAACATACTATGCTGATGCTGCAAACAACCGGAGGACGATGAACGCCGACGTCAGCCAGGCAGCAAACTGCAGACGGGCAGCGCAAGCCGCGGCGCTGCTCGCGCCGTCGTCGGGAAGAGGGCGCCGCACATGCGCGCGGCCGGCACGGCCACGGCGTGTGGGCACCGCCGGCACTACGACTACGAGGCTCGGGTTCTCGGGCGCAGGGAGCATTCCGGCATCTGAAGCCCTGCTCGCCGCGCGCGGACAAGCGCGCCGGCGCCTTTGGGCGTGTCGCCGGGCGCGCGGGCGCGCGACTAGCTAGTAGCTAGCGGATCTCGTCGTGCAGGGGTTCAAGGAGCAAGTTCCACCGTTATCCGTTAGGCTGCGCGGGTCCCTCCTGCAAATTACTACAGTAGTTACCTTGCCTCTAGGTCCACCTGTCAGTAACGGCAAATCGGGGAGAAGTTCGTCGACCAGAGAAACCAATCGCTTACATGGAGCCAAACGCATGTGCGCTCTGACGTCATCGTTTAACCCTAAACATAAATCTAGTTAAGGCTAATCTAGTCCGGTAATCCTATAATATAAGCTTATTGTGGGCCTTGGCATGTTGCTCCTGTTGATATGTACAGTGCGATGTAAATATGCACGCAAATTTGGCGAGACAAGGAGACCTGTTTGGTATGCGGTCATCAAACCTAAAGTCTGGCGTGTTGACTCATTTGGGCTGTCAGTTTGGTTCATATCGATAGCTTACGAGTGCTGCAGTTGCTCAATCTTGTCTGTAGTTATTTGCGTCCGATTTTCATGCCAAAAGTCTGGTTAACGATTTAGTAGCCAAACTTGCGGCGCGGCCGTAGTGCGGTGCGCGCGGTAGGGTAATGTAACCTGCAGCCAAACAAAGCCCTATTTGGATGAAACCAGCACCAGGCTATGCTTTTTCTCTATGGAAGAAATGGTACAAATCCGTCGTAGTTGTTAATAGACCCTAGTTCATCTCATCTTAGAGTGTATGTTTTCTTCGCGTACGACTATATTTTCGTTGGGTCTATATGCTAACTTTGGTCTAATTTTAAGTCCAGTAAAGCAACTGCTACAATGGAAAGGTGAACCCCATAAGCCCAATCCGTCCATCGTTTTGTTGGCACTTGGCAGACGTTGCTGTTGAGAACCCTGCCCGTGTCCAAGCTCAAACTTAGGACATGAACACAAATCTTAATTCTCGCACTCAAAACACACGTAACTTCCTCAAATGGCCCTACTACGTTAGAAGAAAAAGCTGAAATCTGCTGCGTGTGCATGATGCGGGTGGTACTTGCAATAGAGCTCAGTAGGTATATATGTGGGCATTTGCAACAATACGACTTTTGGAGGGATCTTTTTCAACAATGCGACAAAGAGGATGTGCAACTCTTACCCAAATGATGGTTCACATATTGACATGGACCTTGTTTGCCAGTAGAACTGAGCCACTCAGGCGGCGCTCAAATATCACCATGTATATCAAAGTCGTTACATACATGAGCACCACAGCATTTTGGTGGCAAAATGATGCCAATTTATGCATTGGCATGTATGTATACGTAGCTTTTCGAACAGTACTCTGAATGATCACACGTGACTACTTGAGTCGTTGTCGTCGCTGTTCTCACAATAAAACTCTTCGCCGAAGATGGCCTCCCAGACGTCCTCGAAGGCAGCAAGGATGGCCGGGTGGTGGCGCGCCGGGTTGAGCGAGAGGTAAGACCCCAGGAGCTCTTCCATCTTCGCCACGCTGCCGATGCGCCGCTCCACCACCATCTCCACCATCGAACTACGGAAGTCCAAGTACGGGTTGCTCGAACGCTTCACCACTGCCATGCCCGCGCCGGCGGCGGCCGCCGGCCCCATCATCATCAGTTTCCCAACGCTGAGACCCTTCTCCTCCTGCTTGTTCCTCTCGTCGCATTCCCTGTGCTTCTTCTTCGTCATCTCCACGGACGACACCAGAGGCCGGAAAGCGTCCGGCGGCGGGTCGCTGGTTCTCGTCAGCGCAAGCCGTGGCGCGCGGCGACGACTGCGACCCGTCGTGTTCCTGTGACTGTGACTCCTCCTGGTCCTGGTGTTGCTGCCGCCGCCGACGCCGTTGGTGTGGTAGAACTCTGACGTGGAGTCCGATGAGAAGCTGAGGGACGAGAAGAGCGTCCTCGTCTCGGCCTCATCGCCGCCCTCCTCGTCGCTGCCGCTGAACGGTGCGATCTCGTCGTCTGTCGCGGTGGAAGACGGCGACGACGACCAGCTGTACGGCGTGGGCGTGCTGCTGGGCAGCCGCGCGAGGCCCCAGGAGGAGGACGGCGACGAGCAGTGCCGCCTCGACGCCGATGGAGACCGCGCCACCGGCTTGCTCCAGCTCCTGCCCCTGCCCCTGTCCCCCCTTGCTCTGCTTCTTGACGACGTCCCTCGCCGGCACTGCAGAAGCGGCGCGTCGGAGCGGACGGAGCGGCGGCCGGAGACGTCCCCGGCGCCCCCGCCCGTGCAGTCCACAGAGATGTGTATGAGCGACGCGCTGCGGCTGCGGCGTCGGGGACGGGGACGGGTGCCGCCGTCGCCGCCGACCTTGGGACGCTCGTAGGTGCAGGGCGTGCAAAAGTACGGGGAAGGCGGTGCTTCCGGCTCGGTGTTGGTGTTGGCGTTGGTCATGGCGAGGCTGACGAAGGCCGCCGTGCCGGTGCCGCCCGAGCCGGCGGCGGCAGTGGCGTTGGTGGTGCACGTGGTGCGCGTGAGGATCCGCGCCAGCCGCTGCTTCAGCCGGCTGCCGGCGCTGTCCCGGCGGTGGGGGCTCTTGTCCATGAAGGGCGTGTGCATTGTAGCTTCAGTGGGAGGAATGGTGGATCGACGTGAATGAAGTGGAGAGACGTGTGTCTCGTCTTTGGTTTTGTTGTGGTGTGTACCTTTGCTCACGGTGATTCACCTCGCAGCTTCGTGGTTCCCTTAATAAGCAGTGTGAAGTGAGTAGAGGCAGAATCTGCCGAGATTTCTTAGCCACGTGTTGTATGCTAGGGTGCGTAGGAGATGGTGTACACGGGCTTAAAAATGCAGTACATGGTGGTGGAAGGTACGTACAAAACCTGTGAGCCCAAATCAAGTCGCAAACGCAACAGGCTGTGCGCATCTCGTTATCTCGCAAACGCAACGGGCTTAAAAATGCAGTACATATATGCTTCCTGCCGTCCATGGCGGACCAGTACGGTCATGTTAGGTGAGCGTGGCCTGGCTCCTTTGGCCACAGCGGAACGCGGGGATTTGCGTGCATTCATGGACATTGATCACGGCTGGGCTGGAGCACTGCGGCGCCACGTCGTTCGGTGCAGAGAACAATCACAAGCCAACGAGGAGGGCGGTACGGTACGGTGCCGGGTGTCAGGATGAGGACCCAGGCCGCCTGGTCGAGCTAGCAGTCCTCCCGCTGCTGGAGCTGGCGGGCCGCTGCGACGTGCCGTGTCGGCCGGGGTGGCCCCGTTGACCACTCTGCTCCCGTGCCGGCCGGTCGTCCTGGCTACGGATGAAAACGCTCGGAACCGAGTTCGTTTAGAGGGGTTTTAATCCGTCCGTATTAGAGTGCGGGCATTAAATATTCGATACTGTATCCGTATCCGAATATTGAAATCGTATATCTATGATGTCGATATCCAACTATATCTTATCCGACATAGCTGACACTATCCGTATTCGAATCCGAATCCGAACAGAAATATGACCGATGATATCCGTCCGTGTCCGATCCATTTTCATCGGGAGTCATGGCCATGGCGGTGACAGTGGAAGAAATGAGCGCGCAGGTCCGTGGCTCCGTGCCTGAGTGCCTCTGATCTCTGGCCAACGCCGTCACATGCATTCTTACCCTTCCATGATTCAGCATCTTCCGTTGCTACTCTTTCATCAAGAACCATGTTGAGTGCTGACTACTGCGACAGCTGATCGAGAGCAGGCTAGCAGCAGAGATACCCGAGTTTGTGAAGCTCAGGTTTCGCAAGCATTGTTTCCTTCCAAGGCGGTTGCGCAGCACAATATTCGGGTCATTCTCTTCCAGATTTGATGTGCCACCGTACCAACAGGGCCATTCCCATGCTCTCCCGTGCACGGCACTCACCTTCTGACCTCGCTCAATGTGTCTTTGTTATCGAAGCCAGCGCACGGCACCAAACACAAACAGACATTCATTCTCCCATCCAATTCTTCAAAAAAAGTTCTCCAATCTAGGCACGTCGTACAAGTAGCTAGCTAGGAGTATTTGTTCGTCCGTCCATCAACTCAGCCGTAGTCCCTCGCTCTGATTTCAAACAAAAGCACGGAGTTTTACCAAGGATCAAACAAAACCCAACGGCCTAATTTTGCTCCAACCTAGGCGATCCTCCCGCCACAGAGTTTGTAACCACATGATTAGGAGGTAGCGGAATGTTTCATGGTGGTCCCGATGCAGGCTCGATCAGTTACAGAATCGTATGCGCACCTGTCCCGCTCAATGACTTCTCGAGGTAACGCGCCAAAACGTTAGGCGTGTTACATGTAAACCTACATGCGAATACAAGGCTAGATCCAAGGGGCAGCAAGCTTACACCAGCAACGAAACAGGTAAGCAGGTCTGCGGTGGCTCTTGAGTCTTGACCCTGCTCAATCGTCGCCTGCGACAGAAAATAAGAAATAAAGTCTCGGTTGAATTCAAATACATGTGGACTAGCTTGAGATGATGGGCAGAGCAAGGCACATGAATATGCCCTGCTGCTTGCAGGAGGAGCTGAAGCACGGCATGTGCAATGAGAAGAAGAAAAATAACTGCAAACTATGGCATGATGCACGGCATGGTGGTGAGAGGAAGACCTCCGGGATTGGACCTGATTTTAATTTGGTGAGCCCTTTGTTGGTTTCTCTGTTGTCTCGTTATGTCACAGGCTTAGCTTAGGTACGATGCCCTCCGTCCCGGAGCATCTCTCGCCCTTCTGCAACTACCAACCCATAATATATCCATGGACTAATTTCAACTTGGCATCACGCTGTGTTCAACTCCCCTGACATATGCATGTGAGCACCGAAACGGAGCCCCTGGAACGTCGCTAGAAAGGAAGAAGCGAACACATCCACAGCCACAGAGTAGCTATCTCTGGTAGGAGCTAGCATGTAATGTAACTACCGTGCGTGACGCTGCCACGCTAGCTGCTCCTTGGACTGTGGTTGGCTACAAATTCAGCCACGCGGGTGGCTTGACAGGTATCCTAAAATGCTACCAGAACTTTCACATGACATCATCAGACGTATATGTATACGCCAATCGACATCTACTGTATCTTATCGTCAGCCTACAGTCAGTTTCATGTGACGCCGATCCGGGCGAGACCTTCGTTCATGCACCGTGGGCGTATACGTGGAAACCAGCAGCATCGACTTGCTATGGCCAGTAGTGGCGCCTGAGTGGTCACGCAAGGGAGCGCGGTCCCTGCTTGAGCCCCAGCAGCAGAGGCTGCTGGCCGACGAGTCGGCGAGTCTCCAAACGGATACGTCCGGCGTACGCCTGGGCCTGGAGCGGAAGAAGCTGGCTTCAACGAACCGTCCTCGGACGCGACACGAGCACGTACCAGTACACCAGGCTGCTACTAGCTGATTTCTGGTGCATCACGCCTGAAATGGGCCTGTACAATGGGTGCAAATGTCATTATTATGCCATGCCGTCGCAGGAATGTTTCTCGGATGCGTTCGAGAGCATGAAATGAATGCAGGAGGAGGCTACGCGATTTGTCTGGTACCACACGTATCGAGATTAGATGAAGGGGTCGTCTATCCCTGGTGTCCGGCTCCGTGTTATATAGCCAGAGAAAAGCCCCCTGACGATGGCACATACATGTAAAGATTTACATGATCTCTATGCTTTTTAACTTGTGCTACAATGTATGGATTACTTGATATACAAGATTACAACGCACGTAGACATATACAAAAGATATGCTATATCTTAACACTCTCTCTGAATCTTAACCTGCCACAAGGTTGTGATTGCCTCTAAACAAAAGTAACTTAGCCAGCGGTAATGCCGGTAAACCCATCCGCCAGTTGATCATTGGTGCCGATATGTCTCACCTCCAACAGTCTTTAAATATGTGGCTGCAAGGTTATCACACCATAGTCGTGCTGCTGGAGGATGTTGAATCTTCAGTTGTGTCAATAATTTTTGGACCCACATCATCTTGGCTGTTGCATCTGCAAGAGCCTTGTATTCAGCCTCAGTGCTTGAGCGTGAAACAGTGGCTTGCTTTCTTGCACACCATGAAACAAGGTTAGGGCTGAGAAACACTGCAAAGCCACCCGTCGATCGACGATCATCTACACACCCGGCCCAGTCAGCATCAGAGAAGGCGCTTAATAGCATGGAGCTGGATTTTCGAACTAACAGACCAAGTCCTGATGTTCCTTGAATGTACCAAAGTATCCTTTTGACTGCACTCCAATGGACAGTTGTGGGTGCATGAAGGAAATGACACACCTTATTGACTACAAATGAAATGTCAGGTCGTGTCAAAGTGAGGTACTGCATGGCACCTACAACACTTCTGTACCTTGTTGAATCATTCGGCCCAAGTACACTGCCATTGGTTGCACTGAGTTTCTCAATACTGGAAAGAGGTGTATTCATCGGCTTGCAATTACCCATTCCAGTTCTCTTGATAATATCTTTGGCATACTTCTCTTAAGACATAACCAGCCCTTGCGCATTCTTCCTAACCTAAATTCCAAGGAAATAGTGTAGATCACCAAGATCCTTAAGGGCAAAATCTTTCTCTAAATCTTTGAGCAAAGCACTTGTTGCCTCTTGTGAAGAACTAGCAACTATGATGTCATCAACATAAACCAAAACAAACATTGTGTGCTTCCCTTTGATGTAGTAGAACAATGATGTATCAGCTTTGGAGGGCTTGAAACCAAGTGCTTGAAGTTTTCCACTCAACCGAGCATGCCAAGCACGTGGTGCTTGCTTGAGTCCATACAATGACTTGTCCAACTTACACACAAAAGTTGGTTTTGATTTATCTGCAAATCCCGAAGGTTGGCGCATATATACTTCCTCTTCTAGTACACCGTGAAGGAATGCATTTTGAACATCTAATTGTCTTAAAGACCATCCTCTTGAAACAACAATGGAGAGTACAAGGCTAATAGTGGCAGCTTTGACAACCGGGCTAAATGTATTTTCATAATCAATTCCATACCTTTGTTTAAAACCTTTAGCAACAAGTCGAGCCTTGTATCTGTCCACTGTTCCATCAGCCTTTCTTTTGATTTTATACACCCATTTGCAATCAATGATGTTCTTTCCTTTTGGAGGAGGAACCAGGTGCCAAGTTTTGTTCTTCAAAAGAGCATCATGTTCGCTATGCATAGCTTCAACCCATCTCCTATCATGCAGCGCCTCTTCAACTGTGGTAGGTTCACTAGTATCAATCATAGAAGAGAGACCCCAATGCACTGTGTAGATCTTTGGCTTCTGTATCCCATGCTGAAGATGTGTTACAGGACATTGAGGAGGATCAAGCGGTGCTGCAGCTCCAGGTTAGCACAGGCGCACTCGGAGCAGTTGATCCGGGAGACACAATCTGTGCTCCCCCTACACCCGGACTCAGCTGCAACGTGCTCGGATCAGTCTATGGCGTCGACGTTCGTGTTGCTGAAGGTGGAGTAGCAAGCTCTGGTGTAGAAGATCCGGAGGAGACCGGCACAGGCGACACAACTCGTGCTGATCCCGAAGGCGATCCAGGCGCTGCTGCGGTGCCGCCAGAGGACGAATCGTCCTCATGTCTTGTGCCTGCATTGTCTCCAACCAGGGAGCACGTATGATAATGCCCATTTGAGTGCATATTTCCATCAGGCGAAGCCAAACTTGTCCCTGCATCATTCACAGAACCACTAGGACTTGATCCCGAATTAGTAGGCGGAGAATTAGACTCACAATGGTCAAGTAATATTGCATCCCCAAAATTAGAATCAGGATTCAATAGGACATCAGGGAGTAGGGATAGTTCAGCACGAAGTCTAGCACCTGCGTTAGAGTAAAGTTTTGCAAAGGGGAAGACATGTTCATCAAAGACTACATCTCGAGAGATATAGATACGCCCTACTGATGGATAAGGACACTTAAACCCCTTGTGCATATTGCTATATCCAAGAAACACACATTGTTTGGACCTGAATTGGAGCTTCCTAGTGTTGTAGGGTCTTAGATTTGGCCAACAGGCACAGCCAAACGATCTAAGTAAAGAATAATCAGGAGGGATTTTGAGCGAACGTTCATGAGGTGTTTCATTGCTAATAACTCTAGATGGGAGTCTATTAATAAGAAAGACTGTAGTAGCAAAAGCTTCATCCTAGAATTTCAATGGCATGGAGGCATGAGCAAGCAAAGAGAGACCAACTTCTACTATATGATGGTGTTTGCGTTCAGCAGACCCATTTTGTTGATGAGTATGAGGACAGGAGACATGATGTGCAATGCCTACATGCCTAAAAAAGGAGTTAAGAGATTGATATTCACCACCCCAATCTGTCTGCATAGCTAGGATTTTACAATCAAATTGGCATTCAACAAGATGTTGAAAATCATGGAAGCATTGAAAAACCTCAGATTTGTGGCGAAAAAATATGTCCAAGTGAACTTGGAGAAATCATCGATGAAACTCACATAATAAGTTTTGCGACCAACAGAGGAGGGAACCGGACCCCATACATCTGAGTACACAAGATTTAAAGGACCAGTAGAAACACTAGTCAATCTAGAGTACGAGAGTTGATGACTTTTTCCTTGTTGACACACATCACACACTGACTCTTTATTAGAGTCGCTAGAAAACAAAAGCATATGGCGATTGAGCACCTGCTTGACTACATTTGTCAAAGCATGTCCCAATCTATGGTGCCACAGGGACACAGACGGCTTGACAGAGACACCAAGAGCTTGTTTATTTGGACTCGACTTGCATGACGACTTCAAAGGGTAAAGTCCCCCGTCACATCTGCTGCTGAGAAGGATCTTCCTCGTTCCTTGTTCCTTGATGGAAAAATGATTGGGATGAAATTCTAAGAAAGCATTGTTATCACAGGCAAGTCGATGAACAGATAGTAAATTTTTGGTGGCTTTTGGAACATGAAGGATTCTTTTTAGATGAATATCTCTAGAAGGGGTATGCAGGATACTTGAACCAATATGATCTATCTCCATACCTGCTCCAGATGTAGAATAAACCTGATCGTGTCCTCCATACTTGTCACGAATCGTGAGCTTTTCAAGCTCGCCGGTGACGTGGTTGGTGGTGCCCGAGTCGACGTACCAGTTGGTGTCGACACCATACGAAGTTGCAGAGGAGGCGCTCTTCTGGGGAGGACCGGTGAACAAGGCATTAAACCTCTTGAAGCACTTCACCACGACATGTCCTTCTTTGCCACATAGCTGGCAAAAGACATCCTACTGGAAGCTGCTGCCACGACCACCACCATTGTGATCTCCCTTCTGGAAGCCACGCCTAAAGCCACCGCGGCCACCTCCACCACGGCAGCGTGCGTTGTTGTTGTTGTTGCCACCACCACGGCCACCCTTGGTGGCCATGTTTGCTGATGAGTTCTGGCCGTGGCCATTGCGCGTGTCCATGCGTTGCTCAAAGGTCGTGAGTTGGGTGAAAAACTTCCCAACTGTGATCGGTTCAACACGGGTGGTAACAGAAGTCACCACCGCATCATAGTCAGCGTCGAGGCTGGTCAAGATGTAGGAGACCAGCTCATCGTCTTCTAGTTTCTTTCCTGCAGTCGCCATCTCGTTTGCAAGAACCTTCATCTTGGTAAAGTACTCCGTCATGGAGGACGCCCCCTTGGACGCCGTGGCCAGAGCCATCCGGGTGGTGATGACCCGGGCCCTGGACTACGAAGCGAAGAGTCCCTCAATGGCATCCCACACCGAGGCTGCCGATTTTGTCGAAGATGTGATCTACCCAAATATCTCTTTGGAAAGAGAGTTAAGCAAGTAATTAAGAACAGTTTGATCTTTGGCAAACCTCGCCTCGTAGTCGGGGTTGATCATGGGAGGCTTCTTCTCATCTACGCTACCATCTGCCTTCACCGGAGCAATGTACTTCTCCGGTGGCACCGCCGTTGGGCTAATAAGATCCCCAAGCTGAGCACCGCGGATCACCGAGAGGACGGTGAGACGCCACATCGTGAAGTTGCTCTTGGTGAGCTTCTCGTTGACAGGCCAGAACCCAATCTGCTGAGATGGAAACACAACGAAGGAGTATGAGGTCGCCATGGATCAGTTCCGCGAGGAAGCAGGCTCTGAATACCATGAAAAGATTAGATGAACGGGTCGCCTATCCCTGGTGCCCGGCTTCATGTTATATAGCCAGAGAAAAGCCCCCTAGCGGTGGCACATACATGGAAATATATACATGATCTCTATCCTTCCTAACTTGTGCTACAATCTATGGATTACTTGATATACAAGATTACAACGCATCTAGACATATACAGAAGATATGTTATATCTTAACACAATGACCTTCAGAAAACCATCGTTCCTTCAGGAAATAGATTGCATTGACAAGTTAGCAGTGGTCACCATCATCTGCTATTCTGCTAATAACCTAATGTTTGTAAGTATGAAGAAAATGGAACCAAAGAATTGCACATCTCCCACATCTCCTTTCTTTTCGACTAGTTCTGATGCATCTCCTTTCTTTTCCAGTTCCGACCAGAAAATTGTTTCTTTCATGTCTTTCTTCTGGCATAACATTCACCAGAATCACATGATAACAAGGAACACTATATAATTAAGTCATCAATCAGGAGAAGCAAACACCAAAAGTCCATTACCTCCACGTTCCAGCCTGTCAGGTAGATCTCTAGAAAATAGGAAGTAAGCAGGCAAAGTGACAAGAGAGTGCTGCTCGAGCCTTATTATGCATGATTGCTGTGGATGTTTGACAGAAAGGGGTGAGGGCGACACATTTCAACATCATTATGATAGAAGGAACCAACAGGGAGCAACAGATAAATGAACAAAGAAAATTTCAAGCATCAATTTTAGCTACAATAATTCAGCACAAGAATCTTTATGTTCTTACTGGATAAAAATAACTTTTCACAGCAATTATGCAACACGTCTTTTTTGTCAGATCACAAGATTTAAGGAGCCTAACGCGGGGGGCACGTGGCAGCCTAGGAGAGGGGCGGCAGGGGCGCCGGCACGGCGTAGGGGGCGGCGGCGATGGGAGATAGGAGGAAGATAAGGGATTGACCCCCTTTCTTTATCGATTTGATCCCAACAGTTACAACTCTTATTTATAGTTGGCCTAGCTTGACTTCTAAGCTATCTAGGATATCCTTATAATCATGGATTCTCTTTTACAATTCGGTCCCTTTCCTTCTATGCCAACAATTTTCAAATCGGGGAGATTCAATTAAGGAAACCTAATCGATGATGGAAAACGGCGGCTCGTGGGGGTTGCACCCCGGCGGCCAGTGCGCCAGCACCTAGTAAGTGTGGCGGCGGCTAGGCCCCTTTCATTGGCCCAACTTGGCCCAAATTCTTACCCAATTTGGAGAGCCTATGTTGTACTTGTTATAGCTCTCCCCCTTCTCTGATCGACACGTCCTCACGGTGAAGCACGAACCAGCTTATGACGCCAAACTTTGGGAGGGTGATAGATGGTGGAAACTCCTCCAAGAAGCAGGTCATGCGACCTTCCATTGGGTTGTTGATGATGGCATTCTGGCATGTGTGAAATGGAGCAAAGTCGAAGCAGTAGTGTAAGTTGCCGATGCTGCAAAAAATGTGGTAGATCGTGTCGTCCGTTCCTGGCCCGTGCCGAGGAACTCCTCATACTATCTTCAGGAGTTCCTTAGAAACCGAAATAGTCATGTGAAGAGTGGCTATCGCCTTGGGTGGTCTGTTGAAGAGGTGGGTGTGGTTGCTCAGCTCTGGCTCGATGTATAGAGGTAGAACGCGCCATAGCGCCTTCTTGACAACCATCGGAGGTGAGGTGGTCAGGTCCAGCATATCACCGAACATGAATGTGCCCAAGTCAAAGATGTTGGGGCATAGTCGATGTCCACCTGTCGCCTGAAGGAAGTCGATGTCGACGTGCTTGACGTGGATGAACATGCGTCCTCTTCCGTCAAGGAAGACAGTCGTAGTGTCTAGCACTGGCTGTTGCTGAGTCCATGGTTGGCCCTGCAGGATGAATGAAGGCATAAGACCTTCCTGGTTCATCGTAGGTGGTCGATAAGGTCCCACTGCTAGCCTTTTGATACTTGTTGGTCCATCCTATGTGATGTACCTCAAGATGTCAGGTAGTAGGGGTGAAGCTGCAGTGATGAAGAGGCGGCCATCGTAGAAGAGGATGCCGTCGATGAACTTCCACGCATTCGCTGCCTTGCCATCTGCAATGGCAATTACGATTGCGCGCATGTCCCAATCCTCCTGTATTGCCTTGCGCAGTTGATCGAAGATGGCGTTGTCGCGGTTGTTGTAGTTGTTGAAGATGTTCGGCAGGCATCCCTGTTCCTTATGTGCCATGATGCATGGGCGTACTGCTGAGTGAAGTGCCAACGGTTGGTGCGGTAGGGGAAGCGGAAGGCGAGTTGTTGGTGGAGCTTGTAGATCTGTCAGGGCGTGGAGTAGGTGTTGGTGCCCATCGCATTCGTAGTGGAGAGTTCTGTCGATGAAGTCCCACACGACACGCCCAAGGCTTGCGAGCCATGGAATGCCTATGATGACGTCGACGTCGTGGCCAAGGTCGATGAGGAGTGCGTCGAAGGTGTAGTTGTCGGTGCCGATCCGTAATAGTACTACGAATGTTGCGGCGTGGCATGGCGTCCCTTCTCCATTGCCGACGATGATGGAGGTGTTGATGCGGCGTTCGAGTAGGCCAATGCTGCGGGCGATGTTGAGGTCGACGACGTTGTGGGTGGATCTCGAGCCGACAAGGACGGGTCCTCCGAGTTGATGATTGTTCCTTGAAGGTACAGGGGAAAGCTCCTTGTACCTCGATGTTGCGTCGTCCGATCAACATCATGACTCCATTCGTTGGCGAGGCAGATGGTGTCGGTGTCGGTGAGGGCATGTTCGACATTTGGAGACGGCGGAGGTGGCCAACCAGCGGCGGCGCTGGCTATGCCTCTTCTTGTTGCTGGCCTGCTCTGTTCGCGTGGATGACGACGCTCTAGCTGATGTTGACGGGTGTTGGGGTGATGGTGCGTGCGCCCGTTGATTCAATCTCGATGTCAGTTGTTGTAGTAGTTGTGCGTGGAGTCTCCTGCTTGCTCTCCAACGTGTGTAGGCGAGTGTTGACGGCTGCGAGTTCCCCATGAAGATCATTCATCTTGCGGAGAGTTTCAGCGGCGAAACTTTGGAGAAGCTCTTCGATCTCAGATAACTTGGCCATGGCAGCGGCGTGGGATCGAACCGGTTGTCCGATACCAGGTTTAAGGAGCCTAACGCAGGGGGCACGTGGCGGCCCGGGAGAGGGGTGGCAGGGGCGGCGGCGCGGCAATCAGCAGCAGCAGTGCACGGTGCAGGGGGCGGCGGCGATGGGAGATAGGAGGAAGATAAGGGATTGGCCCCCCTTTCTTTATTGATTTGATCCCAACGGTTACAACTCTTATTTATAGTTGGCCTAGCTTGACTCCTAAGCTATCTAGGATATCTGTATAATCATGGATTTCCTTTTATAATTCGGTCTCTTTCCTTCTATGCCAACAATTTTCAAACCGGGGAGACTCAATTAAGGAAACCTAATCGATGATGGAAAGCGGCGGCTCGTGGGGGTTGCACCGCGACGGCCAACGCGCCAGCGCCCTAGGGCGCTCTCTGCAGGTGCCCGGTAAGGGTGGCGGCGGCTGGGCCCCTTCCGTTGGTCCAACTTGGCCCAAATTCTTGCCCAATTTGGAGAACTTGTGTTGTACTTGTTACACAAGAGCATTTTTTTTCAAAAGACCTGTTACCGACTTTCATTGATAAGAGTAGAGTAGCAATTACATGATTACAAGGCACGAGTAGCACCCAATTTTGCCTGGTCTTCACAAAGCAGTGAGGACCACGCCACCCCTACAGTTTGTGAACTTGATTTACATACGAGATGTTACAAAGAAGTGTCGATTTGCTGCAAGAACATGGATAAGGGCCGGTAACAAAGATCCGCTGCAGTACTTGGGATCACCATTTCTAGCCCTTTGTTACCGGCCCTTATCCATGTTCTTGCCTCCTCTTGAATTGCATATTTATAACTAACAGAGATATAGAAGTTTCGCAAAAAAGAAGTAAACCAAGAAGAGCAGGGAGTATTTATCTCTGAATCCGAAGAGGGAAATGTTTTGATCCCAATAGGAAGAAAAAAAAAGTAAAGGCCCAGTAGGTCACGCTTACTAACCGTTCACTATGCTCAATTCGCAGAAGCAAGTACTTGTCCATTCCTAACTGGAGTGCTGGATTCGTTTATAAAGTTATTCACTTGCCACAAGTATGAACTATTTGTTTCACTGACAGTACTATGGCCTCCTTAGTTATCATACATACTGGATATCTAGAATTCTAGATACAAACAAAACCTCTCAACCATTACGTCCTATTTTTCATAAAAGGAGATGACGTCTCTTTTTCACAACCTTTAAATAATAATTGCTCAAAAAACCTTTAAATAATAAAATAAATTTTAGAAATAATAAATAAAATAAATTAAAACTTCAAGACCCTTTTCTATTTATGAATACATCACTTGGCCCATGTGGCCCACATAATTAGAGTTCATTAATAAGGCCCATGTGAAATCTCGTGTTTAGTTTTGATAATTGATGACACCCAATGTTGCTAATGTTTTACTCTAATTGTGACTAGACACATAGCAACATGATGGTGAGGCCTCGGGCTCGGTGATGGACTTGGACATGGTGATGATCAAGCATCGAGGGTCAAGGCTAAGGTATCAAGAGATAGGTGTTTTCTCTTTCGGTGATCGAGACACTGTAGAGAGTGTGATCACGTTTAGAATTGATAACCGACTATCAAGAGGGGAATTCACGGTTGAATTCGCGGTCCAAGTGCCTCTAGGTTCAACTTTGCATGATGCATATGAGAGACTAACTAGAGAGCTAACACTTGCCATATTTCATGTGATGAAATGCTAACTCATGTGATCGAGAGTGTTTTACATATTGGAGTTGGCACCCTAAGGCAAGTGGTTTGACTTGGATCGACGACGGCATGACGACGATGACAAAACGACGAAATCAGCCGTCCGGCGGTTGATAGAGAAGCACACGCACAATAGACGCTGCGCCAGACGCTCGGCCAGAGGGCCGGACGCGTTCGGCGCTCGATGGTGGGCTGCAATGGCCTGGCACGCCGGACGTGCGCGTCGGACGCGCTGCTGGCACTGTTCAGCGTCCAGCGCTGCTAGACGTGCTAAGTCTCGCGGTGCAGTGTCGCCAGACGCGTCCGGCGCCCGCCGGACGCCACCCAGAGCGGACCAGCAGCGGGCCGAGCCGCCGAACGCGAAGCGCCGGACGCGGCTCGGTGGCGCCGCATGCTGACGTGGTGGCTACAGTTCAAACGCGAGGCTCTAACGGTCGACTGACGCATAAGGCGCCGGACCCGTCCGGCGGTCCCGGCTGACGCGTCCGGCGCGTGTAACGCCGGCCCCTGAAGTGCGAAAACGGCGTCGAACGTCCGACGCCTCCGGGCGAACGCGTCCGGCGCTTAGAAAAAAACGCCCCCGAGCTGAGTAACGGTTGGATTTTGTGGGGAGGCTATAAATAGAGGTTTGACCGGTTGGGGAGCAAACTCTTGTCCATTTTAATATCTTTGAGCATCCTTTGAGCTAGAGAGAACCTCCCCCACTCATCTCTTGACTTGATTTTTCATCTAGAGTGAGATTGAGTGAGAATCAAGCGCTAAGCATTGAGAGTTGCATCTAGAGGCACTTGTTCTTCGAGTTCGCTGCGGAGTTCTTGTTACTCTTGGGTGATTCCCGTCACCCTAGACGGTTTGGAGGCAGCGGGGGTGTTGAGCTCGAGGTGGAGATTGTTTGAGGCCGCACCCAGTGATCTTGTGAGGGGTTCTTGGTCCTTCCCCGCGGAAGTTCGCAAAAGGATACTCTAGTGGATTGTGCGTGGCTTGGAGGATCCTTGTCTTGTGTTGAGAGTGCGGCTCCCGGCAGCGGTATTTGGCATTGAGAGCCAATTGAGTGAGCACCTCTCCAAGCAAGTGTATCGCCACAATGAGGACTAGCTTGCCGGGAAGCAAGTGAACCTCGATAAAAAATTATTATGTCAATATTGTGATTACCGAGGGTTCTCTTGTATGATTATCTTGATTGGGTGATTGGCCGTTTACACTTCACGTCGGTATAACAATCCAATCCCCCTCTCTTGTATCTAGCTTTATAACTTTGTTCATACATTGCTTGTCTTGCTAGATATCGAGTATAACTTGCTAGATTGTGTAGTTTTCACTTGTTCATATCTTTGCTCTTGGTAGTTTAGTGAAGTTCCTAAAGTTATCTTGTATAAATTTGCTAGACTTGTTAGAAAGGCTTGCATAGAAGTAATTGAAGCTCTAGCATTGCAATTGCGCTATCTCTTAGTCTAACAAGTGGTCTAGTGTATTTGTAAGAATTTTATTAGGCTATTCACCCCCTCTAGCCATTTGGACCTTACGCCATGTGGCCCATTTCCTCTTGTTTTTTTACATAGGAAAAGGTAAAAAAAGGGTTATGTTCCCTTGATTGAAGAAAAATACCAAAAATACAGGTCATTATCTTGAGTGTCACACAATACATAGATCCTTCATATTTGTTTAGATTCAGAAGTGTACTCAAGAGAGAATTAGTTGGTCTTCAAAATTTCATGAAATCATACATTGTTTAAATCTGAAGTGTTCAAGGAATATATATGATTTTATCTTTTTTTACAAATAATTCAGAATTTCTGTTGAACATTTTGTCTACTAAATAATTAAAATTATAAAGAATCAACTATAAAATTTTATATCTTGTCAACTAGTAAAACTTTGGCATGATGTATCTCCATCCAATATTTTGTTTAAAAATACAAAAAATTTGAATTTCTAATATGTGAATTTAAAATAAATATTAGAGACACTAAACAACTTCAAATAAAAAACTTATCAGCATAAAATATGAACATAAGGATGACAATACAACATCGATATTACTTATGTGAACATTCAATATTGTTTAGAGATTCCAATTAGAATTTTAAACTCTATAAACTTAAAAAGCATATTTTGGACTCTAAACAAACTCAAATGAAAAATTTTCACCTATATAAAGTTATAATAAAGTGTATCCAGAATTGTCATCTCGTTACATGGTCACGGTATTTATTTGCTCAAATGCCATTTCTTTTCTATTACAAAAAATACGTATTCCCTCCACGTAGGCGTATCTGTTTCTGGTCCACCTGTCAGCCTCTAGTGCTACCCCGTTCACAGTCACAACTCAGATCCATGCTTACCCAAGCAAAGCACCACGGCTCGTCGCTTCCTCCCCACGCGAGGCCAGATCCAACCTGCCGCGGCCGACCACCGCCATGGCACCTACCGTCCCTTCGGCGGCGAAGTCCGCCTCTCCTTCCCAACCCTCCGGGTTTGCCGCTGCCCCCTGCTCCGCCGCCCGAAACCTCCCTCCTCCCGAACCCTAAACTAACCAGGCAATTGGCGACTCTGTGAGTGCAGGAAGAGCGAGGTGGCGGATCTGAAGCAGCAGCTGCGGCAGCTGGCTGGGAGCCGCGCTCCCGATGCGGACGACCAGCGTCGTGATGTCTTCAAGAGGGTGATCTCCTGCATGACGGCCGGCATCGATGTGTCGGCCGCGTTCGGGGAGATGGTGCTCTGCTCCGCCACCTCCGACGTCGTAACCAAGAAGATGTGCTATCTCTACGTAGGCGCCCACGCGCGCGCGCACCCGGACCTGGCCCTCCTCACCATCAACTTCCTCCAGCGGGACTGCCGTGATCAGGACCCCACCATCCGCGGCCTCGCGCTCCGCAGCCTCTGCTCCCTCCGTGTCCCCAACCTTGTCGAGTATCTCGTCACGCCACTCACGACCGGGCTGAAGGACCCCAGCGCCTACGTCCGTATGATCGCAGCTGTAGGTGCTGCCAAGTTGTATCACATATCTGCAACCGCCTGCATTGATGCTGACCTTCCTGCTTCGCTCAAGGCACTCATGCTATCTGATCCAGACGCACAGGTGAAGTACCCTACCACGAACTGCTTGGTGAAGCTATGCAGTAGTCGTATCACATTATTTCTAATTTGTTTCAGTGACCACTACAACAAGTTAATTGAACAACTGTTGAATTGTCACTGAGAAATGAACCTTTTGCATTCTGTGGATTTAAAATGGAGCTGGAAATATTGTTTGATGCACACAGAGCGGATCCCAACTCTGATTGAGTTTAGGCACTGCATGCCAATTGTAGCTGATAAACTTGGGGGACATCATGTAGCTGTCTGGTTTACAGCTTGTTTGATTACATAGATGAATGAAAGTGGCTATTGTGGCTGCATATTCATGATTATTCTCCTAGCAAGAAAATGACTGTAATCTGCCTTTTTTTGGCTATATTGGCTGACCAATTTTCTTTTAGATTGTCTGATAACATCATTCAGACTGAAAGTTCAGACTCTCTTGTATATAACCTGTTTTTAGTTTTGCATGACAATTGAGCCTGCACTGCCATAAACTTGTAATTGGATGACAATTTAGCCTTGTGATGTTTGTACAATACCTGCAAGTTGTTAAATATGAGTGTGAGTTTGGATCACAATTCACTGCTTTTACTTGTTTCTATGCATAGCAGAAGCTATATGCAGGAGACTTTTGAGTTTTCCTGATCAGCATCAAGTTTACAAATCCATTTGTCGCAAAAAAAAGTTCACAAATCCATTGTTATTCATTTCGGAACATCAGAACTCAGTAGCTGAAATGAGCTTATGTAGTTAGATTTGTCGTGCGACTTCTGATAAAAGGCGTTTCAGCTATGAACCTGCAAAGTATTTTATGATTCTGATCGATTACAGTTGGTGCTTTGGTTCAACTGATTAATGATGGGCCCAATCCATTATTGTTCATTTCTGGAACATCAAAACTCGGTTACTTAAATGAGCTTCTGTTTGTTGTGTGGCTTCCATTAAAAGGCCATTTTGTAAGTTCTGTGTTTCAGCTATGACCTTGTGAGGTATTTTATTATTCTGAAGATTGCAGTTGGTGCTTTGGTGGAACTGATTAATGATTGGATGCTATCTTGTTGAATACTGTGATTTTCTGAGATATAAGCTGATTATATTGGTGACTTGCAGGTAGTTGCCAATTGCCTACATGCATTGCAGGAGATCTGGACCCTAGAAGCTGCTAACTCAGAGGCAGCAGCAAGAGAGATTGAGACATTGTATAGCAAGCCAGTGGTATTTTACCTGTTAAACAAGTGAGTTTCAACCTGGCTTTGGAGCCTTTTCTGGTAAATAATCCCAATGTGAATTTTCTTGAGTTCTCTATTTTTATGTGCAGAATCAAAGAGTTCAGTGAATGGGCACAGTGCATTGTTCTTGAGTTGGCATCAAAGTTCCTTCCATCTGATAATAACGAAATATTTGACATAATGAATCTGCTGGAGGATAGACTTCAGCATGCAAATGGAGCTGTTGTTTTGGCAACAATTAAAGTTTTTCTCCATTTGACAATGTCTATGACTGATGTTCATCAACAGGTGCACATGTTACTCCTAGAGACATGGTTTTGGTCATGCTGCATTATTGCCATTGCTTTTCAGGAGCATTTTGTTCTTTCTTGTTCTGGATATGAGATTTAGTATATGAGCATGTTTTTAGGATGCATAAAAACAAAATCTTACTTGGATTAAGATCTGATTTCAGACTAGCACAGGACATCACAACAACCGCAAAATTGGTCTCTAGATGATCTCTAGCCTTCCTGTATGTATGTTTCGATATGCAATCAATAGGACGAATGTGCCCTTTTGAATTTCTGTTAGCTGTATATAATTCTATTATTTGGAAGTTAACGCAGCTGATTTTTTTTTTTAATTCCATGGACGCTTTATTTCTTTGGATTTCTCATGTTTATGGATTAATAATTGTTGTCTTATTTTTGTGTTTGATTTATCTTACGGGCCTTTGGTGGAAGATCCATCTAATCTCTTTTAGCTCCTCTGTTTTAGGTTTACGAACGTATTAAAGCACCCCTGCTTACTCTGGTGGGTGCTGGCAGTCCTGAACAGTCATACTCTGTTCTATGCCATCTACATCTTCTGGTGATGCGTGCTCCAATGTTATTTTCCTCGGACTATAAAAGCTTCTACTGCCAATTTAGTGATCCTTCATATGTGAAGAAGTTGAAACTTGAGATGTTGACTGCTATAGCAAATGAAAGCAACACATATGAGATTGGTATATGCCAGATATCCTATTTCCAACTATAATTTGATATGTTTTTACTCATTAATTACCATTATTACTGTTTTAAAAATACCTACTTTGCCTGTTTCTTCCCACCAGTCACTGAACTTTGTGAATACGCTGGAAATGTTGATGTACCAATTGCAAGAGAGTCTATCCGGGCAGTTGGAAAAATAGCACTGCAGCAATATGATGTTAATGCCATCGTAGACAGGCTTCTACAATTTCTTGAAATGGATAAGGATTATGTGACTGCTGAAACTCTAGTAAGTGTTTGTAATGCTAGTTTACCTTTACTCGTGATCTAGTCTACCAGGATTATGATTTACACTCGACTTGCATCTTGATGTTTCTGATTAAAAACTAAAATGCAGGTCTTGGTGAAAGATCTTCTCAGAAAATATCCTCAATGGAGCCATGATTGTATAGCTGTTGTTGGAAATATCAGCAGCAAAAATATTCAGGAGCCAAAAGGAAAAGCAGCTCTCATATGGATGTTGGGGGAATATTCGCAAGACATGCATGATGCTCCATACATCCTTGAAAGTCTTGTTGAAAGCTGGGATGAAGAGCACTCTCCTGAGGTACCAACATGTTGTTATTTTGTGTCGTTTATCTTGTCCAGTAGTTGACTATGTTGCACCATATTTTATGTGCTATGGGCTCCAATACACAATTTTCTTATATTTTGCACTAGGTTAACGAAGTTTCTAAAACTATTGTCTGTATAGCAAGGAAAAATAACGATCTGCTAGCCTTTCTTATTCGTGCATCGGAAGTTTGTTGTTCACAGTACTCTAGTAAAAGATAAGTATGATTTTTATCAAATTTTGACTTTGATTATGAATTACGTTTTGTGTGTTGAGTTTGTATATTTGGAAATGATACTAGTATTTTTCTCCACAAGTAGTTGCATACTATATAATTTTTCCATACTCTGAATACAATACAACATTAGATTAGTTGTCAAAGTAGTTTGAGGGAACTGTGCTGAACTGCTGATGTCCAAGACTGCACTTATTTTTGACAGAGTGCATACATGACTGACAATTGTGTCCTAAAATCATTAACAGTAGCATACACATCTAAGATAAGGAAGACCATTTAATTACAACTGAAATTTTCTAATTGGTGGACTGGAATTTGGTATCATGTATGAAAACCATTCATTTCAACACATTGAAATTGAGGATGACTTTGTTGCCCTTATCTGAACTGTCATCTTGAGCCTTGTACGATTACCCTGATATTAGTGTAGAATTCCATGCATCTGCTTTAGATTTTCATTAGCGACTCATTTTTGAGCTCCACTTAACCTTTCAATTGATACTCTCTTGAAGGTTCGCTTGCATCTCCTGACAGCAGTGATGAAATGTTTCTTTAAAAGACCTCCAGAGACACAAAAGGCACTAGGAGCTACATTAGCAGCTGGTCTATCTGACACCCACCAGGTTAGGATTTGTTGAGTTTCTGCTATAAAAGATGGATTATTCATCACCACTGGTGAAAAGATTTTCATCTGCCTAAACCTCACATCTGTTGCAGGATGTTCATGACAGAGCGCTTTTCTACTACAGGCTTTTGCAATACAATCCTAATGTAGCAGAACGTGTAGTAAACCCTCCCAAACAAGCTGTATCTGTATTTGCAGATACACAGAGCAGTGAAATCAAAGATCGGATATTTGATGAGTTCAACAGTCTCTCAGTTGTATATCAGAAGGTATGCAAATTAATATGATCTGAACTATTTCTAAAAAGTTTACATATGGAGACCTTTACTTGAAGGGCGGCCCTGGTGCAAGCGGTAGAGCTTTACCGCCTGTGACCAAGAGGTCCAGGGTTCAAGCCCCAGCCTCTGCACATTTGTGCAGAGATGGCTGCTGGCTATTTTCCCTTCCCCAGACCCTGCAGTGCGGGAGCCTACGGCACTGGGTACGCCCTTTTTTTTATGGAGACCTTTACTTGCTATTTATGTGATTCTGGTTGCCCGCATATGGTTGTATGCATAGTTCTCGTGTTTTGATGGCTGCGTTGGGCCTAATGCAGCATTAAAATACAAAATGGGCCCAGAGGCTGCATTGCCTAGTATGCAAAATTGCTTTGGAGTGCAGGCTTGCAGAAGCTAGTTCGCCCATGGAATTGGACCTCACCTCCATACCTCCTCCACCTCTTGCTCAGCCCCATTTTGCACGAGACGCATGTCGTTGTGCTGCTACCAAGCACACCGCTGCTGTTGCCCTGCCAGCTTTCCGCGTCTTGTACCATCGGTGAGGTTGGAGGTATTATCTCCTGAGACAGGGCGATGCGGTGAGACGTCACTGGGATATTGAGCGCCAGAGGTCCTGCTGGAATCTCAAGGGATGCTGGCCACCACCACGGCACTAGTCACAGTTCTGTCTTGGTGCCGTATAGAAGCCCCCCTGACCCACTTGACTTTGCTGTTGGTCAGTCTACAGCTTGGCCTCTGCATCACAGATCCAGGCCTTCACCTTCTCCACCTCCGTGTTCACCACAGACAGCCATGCCAAGCTCGCCAGCCACCTTCCTGCTCCACTCCTCACCCTGCACAGCCAACTGGAGCTTGCTACTAAGGTCATAGACCTCATTGAAGCCAGTGAACATGTGGGTTGGGGTAACTGACGCTCTACTGCTGTTGTGCCTGTGTGGTAGGCTTGTAAACGTAATGACATCAAGCCTGACCTACTTGAGTGTGAGCTTGGCCTGATTTGTTATCTTCTTGGTCAGGTTCTTGACTGGTGTGCTCTAGAACTTGTCGAGCATGAGTCTTTTCTTTCTGTTTTTTTTGGGTCCTTGGTTTGGAATTCGTCCATTGTGGGTGTGAGGAGGCAGCAATGGTCTTGTTCGGTCTTGAGGGACTGGAGGTGGGACAGAGGTTACTCGTACCATGAAAATAAGGAGACTATGTAACACCGGCAATCAAACTCAATCTTGCACACTGCAAAATGGTTTATGGAATCAAACTAAACACCAGCACTCTGCATTAGTTTATGCTGGTTTAGGCTATCCTGCATTGGGCCTAATGCAGCCTAGGACTCCTAGGAGGGATGCAAGCAACCAAACACACCCATAAATTATACTAATGGGCCTTGTTGTGATTTCCACTTTTAAATTCATTGGCCATCCACGGTGCAACTTCTACTTTAGTACTGCTTTCAAGTTGCCTTCCCTTTCAGTGATGACTGTGCTTTAGTTAATGTTTTGACATAGCAACAAATAGTTCAGTTCTATAATAAATTATTTATTTACTTTTGACTAAATCCAATAATTGTCAGGGGCAGAGATTTGAATGTAGGGCTTTGCTGAATACTAGTTGGCTTATGGATTTGTTGATCTGTACTGTCCTCAGTATTTTGTTAAATGGGCGATTGATTTCAAGCACTACCAACTTGCCTCCTGGCAGACTATGAATTATTTAGATAAGTCCCATGATATATTTCTCTTTGGTTTCCTAAAAAACGATAATGACTTTTGATGAAAGAACTGTATAAAAGGTTGGTAACATTGTACGTATAGCTAATACATCATACAAGAGATTTGAGGGCTGTCTTCAATTGTAAAGCCAGTTGTAGGCCCATGGTAAGCACTTCTGCAGACCCTTTTCTTGAGGTAATTGAATTAAGTGACTCAAATAGAGTTCATGCCCTTGCTATGTATTGGTATTGTGGGGTCATGCAAAAACAGTAGAACACATTTGATGGCTGGAGTATTTTTTTTTCACATTTCTTTGATGTGCACTTAATGCAATTTACAAATGCTAGAGCTGACAGGAGCATGTGTTCATAGCAAGGCAGTTTCTCAAATATTGAGCATATATGATTCAAAATTTGCATAAAAGGTACTAACATCTATGTATTTGGCAGCCATCGTACATGTTTACAGATAAGGAGCATCGTGGACCATTTGAGTATTCAGAGGATTTTACAAGCTTGACTGTTGGGGCAGATGATCCAGAAAATGTAATTTCAGCCCAAAGATATCAAGAAAATGATAATGATCTTTTGCTAAGTACTTCAGATAAAGAGGACAACGGTACAAGAGCCAGCAATGGTTCCACCTCTACATACAATGCTCCTTCTGATTTGATTAGCCCTTCTTTGATAAGCTCTCGAACACCAGCTGAAACTTCACTAGTAAATACTGGTGGGCCAACATATTCCTCAGAATCAAACTTCAGTCTCGATGACCTTCTTGGCCTTGGCGTTACTGAAGCTCCTGCTCCACCACCACCAGCACTGACCCTTAACTCGAAGCCTGTGCTAGATCCTGGTACGTTCCAGAGGAAATGGGGCCAGCTAGCATTGGCACTGTCTCAGGTATGCTACTATTTTTTTTCTCGAACTATGCATCATTTCACTAAGGTAGAAGAAAAACATGATGCATTTTTCTGATTACAAGCAGCCAAACAGGGCAACATACGCCACAGCCTTTTGACGTCTTGGTCGATTTTCTTACAGTTTTTGCCAAGATTGCATGAGATATTTTTTTTTTGTTACGGTTGTCCAATATATTTGTTTCTGACGGAGAGTATGAAACTAGAAGTCTGTTCCAGTTCATGGCCTCTGAACAGTGATTTTGCCTTATTCAGGGTCATGCTTTAGCAAAGTGTTCTAATGAATTTAAACCCTGAGTTGCCATGGTTGTCTAGGGTGCATCTTACCTTGAAATTTATCTCCCAATGTGTCTGATATCAACTGCCCTATGTTCTGAGCTATGTTTTTTTTCCATTCTGATCTGAAGTGTGTTCTACTTGTTTCGTTGACAGGAAAGTTCTTTGAGTCCACAAGGAGCAGCATCACTGATGAATCCCCAATCACTCATCCGTCATATGCAAAGCAATTGCATCCAATGTATTGCTTCAGGTGGTCAGCCTCCGAACTACAAGTTCTTTTTCTATGCTCAGAAAGATGGGGCTACTGCTTTCTTCCTTGTTGAATGTATTGTCAACACAGCATCAGCGAAGGCGCAGCTCAAAATTAAGGCTGATGATGGGACTGCTGCTGATGCATTCTTGACTTTGTTTCAGTCAGCCTTGTCCAAATTTGGGCTTTCTTGATCCTTAGTATTTTGTCTGAGCGATTCACTGGTCCACAGTTTTTTTTGGCTTTCACAGTTTGCACCCACTCTGCTGCCCCAGCTTATCCAGTACTTGATCAAACTATTGGAGAATCAGAACAATTCGAGGGCATAGCAATATATTATTATGACTAGATTCAGCAAGAGAGCACTGGAGTTTTTGGCGGAGGAAAATCTTATTTGTATTATTTGGGTGAACTGTGCATTTGTACATGACAACATTTCGCCCTGATAAATAGCTGGGTCATTTAGGATTGTACTAGTTTGATGTCCTGACCTCTTCTGGAGGTCCTTTTTCTTGAAGGATGTAGAAACAACACACAACACCCCCTTTCATGTATGCTATTTACCTTTACTTCGTGCACAGATGAGCAATAAAGATGTTTCTTCTTTCATTTTGATTTACACGCACGTTCAGTCACTTTTGCCTCAGTTAAATTTTTAATTTTGGGAGTTTCTTTAGAAAGTAGCAAATGCTCTATCATGACATTTAATTGAGAGTAACAAAATAATTTGATGTTGTGGCTGTTAGCATTACTGATTTTCTGTGCATTGCTATTAAAGTTGTCAGTAGAATGGCATAATTTTTGCTGCTATTAAAGTTGTCAGTAGAATGGCATAATTTTTGCTGCTATACTCATATAAACTGTGGTATGATAAGCTCTAGTTTCTAACTAAACCGGTTGCAAGTACATCTCATAACTTGTTTGGTGTAGCAAATATGTCAGCAAATTTTGTTACACTTGTTTTGAGTTTTGAATTTGCCCACATAAACAATGCATAATGCCACCAGTATTATAATTGTGATCAATTAACACTAATTTGTGATCAATGAACGCTTTCTTTCTGCTATGAAAGTGAGGCAACCAAAATTCACTATCACAGCGAACATGAACGAGTTATGAATCACATATGTAGACTAGTCAGATTCCACAAGACCACAACCATCCAAAACATCAGCACAAGCAAGAGGCACAAAAACATCAGTACACACAGATGAAAACTGATACAGTTCATACCCTCATATTCGTAGCAGATCACATAACAAAGTGATTTTGATCCGATCTATAGAAGACACATCCGCCAATACGAAATTATTAAACCATCATCATCATATAAAAAAGCCTTCAAATTCGCCCAGAAAGCATGATCCACCTTCTCAACTCGATCTCGGACATACCAAAGCAACTAAAGTACCAGCTACAAACTACTATAAAAGCGGACGAACCGACCGCATCCGGGGGCCTTGCCGCGGAGGGAGATCCCCTCAGATCAGACGGGGGAGAGGAGCTGGAAGATGGGGGGCTTGGGGTCGGAGTTCATGCCGATGAAGATGACGAGCGGGATGAAGCCGTAGTGCGCCACCACCTTGGTCTTCTTCATCGTCCACGTGGTCCACTCCTTCATGAGCCGCACCGTGGTCGCCGCCGTGGTGGCCTCCTCGTCGGCGGCGGCGCCCTTCTTCCCGCCCTTGCCCTTGGGCTTCGACTTGAGCGACGGGCGCGACGCCATGGCGAATCTCCCCCGAACTGCTGGATCCGACGCGCCGAGCAAAACCCTAGCTTAGGAGGCTGGGGCGTTTGGGGATTATTTGATCTGATGGCTGATCGTGCGGAGGCCTCCTGTTAATAATATTGGTTGGTTAGTGGGCTATCAGCCCACTTGTGGGTCACTTTGCAGGCTTGACTGGCCCTGAAATATTGGGCTGGGCTTCAATAAATGAAAAAATGGATGGGCTGCACATTCTGGGCTAGTTTCTAGTGGGCCAATCTAAAAGTATTAGTCAAATATATGGAACCCATATGAGCAAGAGTCAGTTGCTCAAAAAAAAAAAAAAAAGGCAAGAGTAAAGAAGAAGAAGGAAAAAAAAAAAAGACAAGAGTCTTTCTTATCTCTGATTTGAGATGCCGAACGATTATTACTATCAGAAGATTACATGTTTGAGAACCGACAAAAAAAATCGTCTGCGAGAGAATTGCAACGTGACGAGTGACCATACGTTTTCATTATTGAAAAAGAAAAATAAAAGATCACCTGTACGACGAGCACGGCAGCAATATCGCTATCAATCGTTGAACACTGTTGTGTACTCCGTAGAAGTTAGGTATGCCTTTCATCATGTCCCTCTCGCCTCAGCTACGCCGTGCGCGAAGATTGATAGAAGGCGACCCAGGGTATTTTCACGGCTTGTCGTAACCATGATACCATTCTATAATGGTCAATATAAATATAAAGTCGTACAAAAAACAAAGGGCGTGTTAAGCTGCAGTTTATATTATGCAATGCTCGTACTGCCCGTCCTTTTTATATTATTCCAGTATATCAAGCTAGTTGACCACACGCGTCATGCACGTAATATGAGTGTCGACGATACATTCAAGTATTCAACTTAAGGGAAAAGCCTTTATCAAACAAAAAAAAACGAAGGGAAAAAGCTGCTAGAAAAAGGAAATCCAATACAGTACTCGTGGAGCAACCGACGGGACGGGAGCCTTGTCTAGTTGTCTGAATTGAACTTATAATTTCAACATTTGGTATTATAAAAAAAAAATTCTCTATCACATCAAAATATCAATACATATATAAAGTATTAAATATAAATAAAATTAAAATCTAATTACATAATTTAGTTATACTATACGAGACGAATATTTTAAATCTAATTAATTAAAATTTAAATAATTTTTATTAAATACAAATAAAATACTATAGAAATTCTGTTATAGAAATTTTGAACGCAAGAAAGACCGGGACTGACCAAATGCATGCACCTACCAGAGTTCCGAATAGAGACGAAGGCATTGAACCACATGCACGCGAGAATTAGCTGCCCATGAGTGGGCGCCCAGGAACGCATCTATCCATTCGCCCACGGGCCGATCACGATCGTGCCTCCTTTTTTCGGAACGATCGAATTGTGAGCAAGTGACATGACACCATGACGGAACAATTTCGATCGCAGGTTGTAAACCGTCCGAGTCAGTCACAGCCCAGCCCCGGGCCCCGCTGTCCTTGGCGGAACCGACAGGGCGTCGACACATCGGCATCGACCACCAAGGTTGGTTTTGCACCTGGCACGCAGGACGCCACGCAGTGCACGCACAAGATCCTCGCGCGCAGCAGCAGCAGCACATCTTCGCATCGGCATCGTTATCGCCCCCAGGCCCACCCTCCTGCCGACGCCGCATCTGCAAATCCCCTGGCCTGGCGCGCATCCTGCTATCGCGGCGGCCGCCCATTCACACCGCGCCCGCACGCACGGCACCCGGTCCCGGGCTGCCCCGCGCGTCGGTGACGCTGCCGCGGACAGCGATCCCTCCTCGGTTCGAGCCGGTTTTCGAGTGGGCAGCACGTCGGGACGCCGGCGTTGCGTGGGCCGACAGACAATCGCACACGTGAGAGAGCTAGCGGGGGGTAGGAAGCCGGCGGTCCCCACGGCCGCGCCGTAAAGCTTGACCGGGCGACGAGGCCCTCCGAGGCTGACATCCCGGGCCCGGGCCCGGGCCGGTCCTGACTCCTGCAGCGCACGTACGGGACGGACGGCCCGTGCGGCCAAGGGCCCACGGACCTGCTCTGTATCGTACGAACAACTGTGCCGTGCGGCGTGCGTACCGGGCGGGGGCCACCACCTCCACGTCCCATCGGTGACCTGTGCGGCTGGCCCGCGCCGCGCCGGCGCGCGCGCCCGCCGGCCATCCAGCCGGGGCTGTTGCTTGTTATGGTTGCCTTCGGCGAGATCTTTTCCGTATCGTTTTTCCTGGATTTTCAACCCAAAGGTTGTCTGCACTTTTACACTCGCAGAGTCTCGGTGCGTTCTACATCACCAGAAAGAGTGAGTGATTGATATATGTGTGCGTGGATTTTACATATATATTCGTGGATCACTGAACGTGCCAGTATAGAAGATGAAACAACTCTATACGGTACTATGCGGAGCCATTTAAGCTCAACAACAACATTCTTAGCTGGAGCCTAGACCTGGGAGGCATCCATGTTCACACGGAGTTGATGAACTGGACTGAACAGTTCGCTTTTTTTTTTCCTTCTTATTTTTGCAGCTAAAATTGTCTGACTCAGAAATTCAAGGAAAACTACTGGTCACTTTTAGAACTTCCTCAGAAAGTGCAATTTGGACTTTTATTCAATTCAACCTGTCGACATGATCGGAAAGCCACGCGCGTCCAATTGAAAGCCAAAAAGCTTTGGCAGAATTCACCTCGCCAAAACCAGCATTGTCCCTTTTTTTGCCACCAAGAAAAATATGAGTGTAAAATTAGTCTCCTCAAGCTACTTTTTATTGCATCAAATCTAGCGGCCTCCGTCCATCAAAACAATTCCCATATTTTAAAGAGTCAAACAATTTAATTTTTTTTTAAAAAGGTTATATAAGAATATAATAGTCGTCATGAAATAAAATAAGTATTGAATAGTCAGGACCGCACGCCGCACATATTTACTTAGATTAGTTATAGAATATAAATTTATTTTGAGAAAAATGCTAATACCACTACATATTTACTATACCTGTCATAATTGTATTCTTTGGGGATGGAGATAGTACCATGCAATTCTTGGAAAGAAGGCTACCATGCTCCTTTATTAGCCATGCTTTTGTCTCTATTCATTAATCTCACTCACCTACAGTACATAATAGACGTGGATCACTCTTATATTGATAACCAGCGTGAATCAGTATTGAATAGTCGAGATCTGGCTATTCACCCGTTTTTATTAAGAAAAAAATAGTTCTCACTAAAACCGTGGGTGATCACACAAACGAGGAGCCTTTGTGATACATCGCACACAACACCACCTAGCTACTTGATTTCTTAGAGACAACTGCATAAGAAAATTTGCGACCAAATTAGCAAGAAAACGACCGTCTAAGCTCGCCACACTGTGACAAGGAAGAAGTAGGTCTCCATGGTGTCCCAAATAAGTGTATTTTGCATTATACAGATAAAGGGCCTATTTGAATCTCGTCCTCTAAATTTTAGAGCTTTGACAACTTTAATTAGAGCAATTTAGCTCATTTTTAAGCTCTACAATCTAATGTGAGGTGGACTAAAGTTTTTAAAGCTCTAAATTTTGGAGGAGGAAATTCAAATATATATGAAGACTGAAGTGACAAGCCATGCCAGGTACAAACTAAACGACCTTAACCAAACAGTACCTATATGGACGCCGGGTAGATTATTGCAGGCGCCGGGCCGGCATGGAGCGATGTGGTAAGACGGCGAATGGGCGACAAAGTTTGACAGATATGGTCACGAGGTTGGACTAGACTGGCGGTTGGCGATGAACGGGCGACCATCCGTCGGTTAAAGTCAATAACTGATGCATACGTACCTGTTAAAGCGTACGCTATTACATCCAACAATCAAGTCAAACCATACGTGCCGCGACTATGGCCTCTGCTTAGTACAGCCAAACGCTGTTATAGTAAAAAGCATTTTCTGAGAAATAGTTTATCGGCCATTTGCTTCAATACAGCCACGTACACGTGTAACTAGCTTGAGCCTTGATCCAGCAAAATGTGACGTTACTTTTTAGCAAAAAACATTTTCTGCGAATACTCCCTCCATGATTGCTCCAACTTCGATATCGTTCATGTCAATATTTGAATTTAAAAGTTGTTAAATTTAATTCTAAAATCTGAGAATTTTAAGCACATATAATTTCAAATAATAAAACTTGTCAACTATAGAGTTATATATAGATCATATCAATAACTACAACTTTTTATGTAGATTATGTTAACATCTGAGGTCGTTTACACATTATAAATTTCAAATTGCTAGATCCAAAATGGTTGTTTAAACAATTAAAATGTTCATAATCCAAAATGGTCATAATGAATCTTATAACAAAATTGTTGGTCTCTGCGACTTTCGACTTTGTTCATAGTCCAAAAAGCGGCCGCACCGCAACCTCACAAGAGCAAAAAGTAGGCACATTACATCGTCCATCTCCGTTAATCATTTAACCAATGCAGGCAAAGCGCTCGCCTCCGTAGATCAGCATTAACGCTGACCTTGTGATGTTTGGTGGACGCTTTGCTCGCCTCGATTAATCGTTTTTGACCGCACCTCAAATAAGATTTTTTTTGACCGAACTCGGGTAAGATTTTTTGTAGTCGTGCTCTTTCTAAAATATCTATTATTTATAGAAATGGTATATAGTGTACAGAACCCCCCTCTGGTTTTTTTATATAATAATGTGACATAACTGTAAAATTGAGTTCACGGTGTAGAATCAACTCGATCAATCTCTATGTGGGACCTATAAAATAAAAAAAAGTACATCCCAAAACACATCCTATGACCTTCCTTCTCCACTGATCATCACCCCCATACCCGCACCGCTAAAAAGCTCATGGCCTTTAGCCTCTGTGACCTTAGACGCAACAATCTTGCACAATCAAGTCGGCCCTAGCAGTGCTACCGCAAGCCTTGCATCCTCGTCATGAGCTCCATCTTCCTCGACCCTGAATGCCGTGTCCTCACAAGAGCACCTCCCTCGTGCTTTGCTCTTGTGGCGTTTGCCTAGGGCAAGTTCCCACTTATGGACCCACTGTTATTTTTTTTCGGGGATGTTTTTAGGATAAGATGTGTATGCATTCATTTATAGATGTGAGTGTGTATAAGTGTCCAAGTCTATACTATGATTATATGTAAAAAGATGTCAGAGAGCGCTAGTCTGTTTGTAAGAGCACCTAAAAAGGTACTCCAGATCCCTTCAAACAAAGTCCTCCAGAAACTCTAGTTTTTTTAGCTATTTCATGGTAGAATTTGTGGAGCAAATTTTGTAAAGCAGTTCTGACACATGCAGTAGTCTTGGAATGACACACGTTCACTACGGAAAACAGAGGCTTTGCCGAGTGCCACTCGCTTTGTCGAGTGGCAAAGCCCGGACACTCGATAAAGAAGCTCTTTGCTGACTGCCAAACAACGCCCTTTGCCGACTTCTTTGCCGAGTGCCTGGCTCTCGGCAAAGACCGGGCACTCAGCAAAGTTTGGCGGGCGCAAATGGCGTTCGTCGCCGTGCCCTTTGCCGAGTGCCCTAACGTCAGGCACTCGACAAAGATAGCGTCTTTGCCGAGTGTCGTGCCACGCACTCGGCAATGGGACACGTGGCTTGGACTGGGCCCAGGCCGGCCCTCTTTGCCGACTGCCAGGCTGGGCACTCGGCAAACAGGACTTCTTTGCCGAGTGCCATGTCACTGGCACTCGGCAAAGAGCCTCTTTTTGCTAAGTGCCATCTTTGACACTCGGCAAAGTTTTAATTTTTTTAAATTTTGAGTTTAAACTTTTTGTGTAGCCCAAGCGTATTGTATTCAAGCACATGTTTGAATTTGGGACCTTTTTATAACATTTTGCTATATTTCGTTCATTTATTTCATTTAGCAAATTCGAACATGTGCTTATAAACAATATCCTAGGGCTACAGAAAAATTTTCAATTCAAAATTAAAAAAATAAAAACTTTACCGAGTGCCACGCTGGACACTCGGCAAAACATTCTTTGCCGAGTGCCTTTGTCATGGCACTCGGTAAAGACGATTTTAAAAAAATAAAAAAGGCTTTGTCGAGTGCCCTTGGGCCTGGCGCTCGGCAAAGTCGGTGCCCTAATGTTGCCAGGTGGGCCGAAAGCCCACCACGTGCCCCTTCATTCTCTTCTTCCCCGTGCCCACACGCCCGCAGCGCCGCCACCGCCGCTCCCCGCCACATGCCACCACTGCCTCGGTCCGGCCCCGCTGCCACGCTTCAGCGGGCCGGCCACGCCGTGATGCCATAGCGCTGCCCCGCCGTCCCGCCTAGGCGCCCGGCCCCTCGTCCTTGGCCCTCGGGGTCGGAGAATAGGAGGAAGGAGGAGGAAGAAAGAGGGGGAAGAAGGAGAAGGAGAGGGGAAAGGAGGGAAGAGAAGAGGAGAAAGAAGGAGAAGGAGAAGGAGGAAGGGGTAGAGAAGAGGAGGAAGAAGGAGAAGAAGGAGGAAGGGGAAGAAGAAGGAGGAGGAAGGGGAAGAAAAGAGAAAGAAGAAGGAGAAGAAGGAAAAGGAGGAGGAAGGATAAGGAGGAAGGAGAAGACCCGTAAGACAAGGAAGGAGAGGAGAAGGAGGCCGAGGAGTAGAAGGGCTGAAGGTGAGGTGGTGCCTCCGAAGCAATGTCCTGTCCCGTTCTCGGCGTCTTCTTCTCCGCGTGCACACCCCGCCACCACCGTACGGACCGTTTTGAATGTCGGCCTTCGTGCCATTTGTGAATGTCAGCCTTCGTACCGTTATGGTTATCGGCCTTTGTGCCATTCTAAATGTTGGCCTTCGTGCCGTTTGCGAATGTCGGCCTTCGTGCCGTTATGGTTGTTGGCCTTCATGCCATTGTAAATGTTGGCCTTCATGCCTATGTTTTTTGCAGGTTTTGGGAACCTCCCCGTGCAGGGGAGGTGCTGCCGAAATTTTCAATTGACACTAACCTATTGCCCTTTTTTGTAGAAGGACCCGTGGGAGGGACTCGGCCACCCTGATCGTCTTCGTCGCTACTGCCCCGCTAACCTGTCTCCACCGCTACCCTAGGTATAAATCACCTCTTTTCCTTACCGTTGTTGTACTTAGGTCGCGTAACCGAGTTAGGCGTCTCCCATCCGAAAGAGATACGGTCGGAGGTATGCAGGTATTTGCATATCTACGACCGTATCTGTTTTGGATTGTCCACATTTTTTGGACAGCCCGCGGATGCGTAGATGAGTTAGCTTCCATGTTCTACTCCCGTCTGAGTCGAAGTTTTGACAGCACCTCCCCGTTGTTCTCTGGATACACACTCTCCCTACGGGGATGTGTATCGGGACAATAGCGGGGGGGAGGGGGGGTGCTGCCGAAATTCCGACTCGGACGGGGGCAGAACATGGAAGCTAACCCATCTACGCATCCACGGGTGGGATTAGGACCTATGCTTCACCTATTAGATGGTAGGAAAGCCGTGTAGATGCAATTGTTGGTTTATTACTCGTTTACGCATTTGTATGACAGAGGATGGATAACCGTGAGTGGATGTACATGGGCTTCACAGCTAAGAGGAAGAGCGATGAATGGGTTAGGGGGACCAATAATTTCTTGGAGCAAGCATTTGGCCCAGCTGCTAAAGGGTCGATTCAGATGCCGTGTCCCTACAGCCAGTATAAAAACTCAAAAAGAAAAATAAAGAAAGATGTATACAAAGATCTTTTCAAGAATGGATTTGTGGTAAACTATAAGAGGTGGATCTTCCATGGTGAAGGGGACCTTATTAGAGAGGAGGCGGTGAGAGCACGCCTCGAGGAGTATGATGGAGATGCCTGGATGGCCGACATGGTGGTACACTATAACAAGGCACGTGGCAATGAAGGATTGGTGGAGGAGGATCCAGAGGAAACCGCAAAGGCGTTCTACGAAATGATGTCTTCAGCACAGAAGCCACTTCATGAGAAGACAACAATGTCACAACTGGATGCCATTGGACACCTAATAGCGTTGAAGTCAAAGTTGAGCCTGAGTCGAGACGGCTTCAATTACATGTTGGCAGTTTTTGACACAATGCTTCCAAAGGGTCACATGCTATCGAAGAACATGTACGAGTCACAGAAGCTCCTTCATGCACTTAAGATGCCATATGAGTCGATCCATGCTTGTCTTAATGGGTGCATCCTATTTAGGGGAGACCTTGAGGAAGCAATGCACTGTCCAAAGTGTAAAGCCTCTAGGTAAGTAGAGGTAGATGGTAGTGATGGCAAGAAGAAACAGTCTAAGATCCTCGAGAAGGTCCTATGGTACCTTCCTATCATACCGAGGCTCCAACAGATGTACATGACAGAGGAGTCCGCGAAACAGATGGGATGGCACAAGGATGGCAAAAGATACAGTGACAAGATGGTACACCCATCGGATGGTGACGCATGAAAGTACTTCAATAACCAGCATCCTGACAAAGCTATGGATGCTCGGAATGTACGTGTAGTGATGGCAATAGATGGGTTCATCCCGTATGGAATGATGACAGCCCTGTACACTTGTTGGCCCGTGTTCGTGATCCCCCTCAATCTTCGTCCCGGCGTCATGTTTGAACCCAAGAACGTGTTCTTGTCACTGATAATACCTGAACATCTAGGCAACAATATGGATGTGTTCATGCAGCCACTGTGGGACAAACTACAACATGCTTGGGAAAAGGGGGTACTTCACGATGCATGTGTGGTACCAGTATTCAATGCATGACTTCCTGGCATATGGCATATTCAGTGGGTGGTGTGTTCACGGAAAGTTTCCTTGCCCAATATGCAAGGCATCTGTGATGTTCACCTAGCTGAAGAAGTTTGGCAAGTTCTCTTCATTTGACAAACATCGTTAATTCCTAGATGACGACCATGAGTTCAGACGAGACATCAAGCACTTCACAAAAGGTGTTCAAGTCACCGACCCCATTCCTCAGATTATGAGTGGTGCCCAGGTCCTTGCCCAGTTAGAGGCACTCAAAATGATGAAGACAATGGTGGTTTTATTGGATATGGCCAGGAACACATGTGGACCCATATATCGGGCTTGACTAGGCTCCCTTACTTCAAGGACCTTCTTCTTCCACACAACATCGATGTAATGCACACATAAAATGTCACCGAGGCACTCTGGGAACACTCATGGACATAAAGGAAAAGTCAAAGGACAACGTTAAGGTTAGACTGGACGTGGAAGAGATCTGTGATAGACCAAAGCTAGTGATGAAGACCCCGAGACCGGCAAGAATTGGAAAAGGGGCCCGACCGATTACATCCTGAAAAGGGGGATAGGAAGAAAGTGCTAGAGTGGATCAAGACGTTAATGTTCCCTGATGGGTATGCGACGAATCTGAGTAGGGGAGTGAACCCTAAGATTATGAAAGTCTTAGGGATGAAGAGTCATGACTTCTACAAATGGATAGAGCAGCTCCTTCCTGCGATGACCCGTGGATACCTCCCCGAGCCAGTGTGGCGCGTCCTGGTAGAGTTGAGCTATTTCTTCCACTAGCTTTGTGCCAGGGAGTTGTCTCAGGAAATGATTCGTGACCTGGAGCGTGTTGCACCTCTGTTGTTCTGCAAGTTGGAGATGATCTTTCCACCCGGCTTCTTCCTGCTCATGCAGCATCTGATTTTGCACCTACCACGTGAGGCACGACTGGGGGTCCTGTGCAGGCCCATTGGTGCTATCCAATCGAGAGGTGTCTAAAGATTCTTCAAAAAAGTGTAAAAATAAAACCAAAATTGAGGCTTCTGTGGCAGAGGCATTCAAAGTGGAGGAGGTGTCGAACTTCACAACGGCATACTATACTGAGAACCTTCCCAGCGTGAATCCACCCCTCGTTACAATGATGATGAGAGTTCATCGACCCTGAGCCTTTTCAAAGGGCAACTCGAAAGAGGAAGTGCAGGTACCCCCAAGACATTGCTACAACATGAGTTTTGCACTATCACACTCTACTTGTTGGTGAACCTTGAAGAAATGGTTCCTTATCGACAGTAAGTTCTCAATGAGCTTGTTATATATGCCATCAATATCCTCCACCTATCGGTCCGACCCCCTTTGTCTCTTGTTTTTTCAGGGAGTTTATTAATGAACATTGGACAGAGAATAGGGCTCCTACCAACCAAGAAGAAGACTATCTTCTCAAAAATGACGTGCCCGATTTTACTTCCTGGTTCTATACAAAGGTACCATCCAACTTACCTCATTCCAACTTTGAGATTCCACTTTGCTCCTAGGAGCGAGTAATGTAATGATCTACCTGGCGTCACCTTGCAGGCACACACGGATACAAAAATGAGTGGTGAATTGAAACAGGTTGCACAGGGCTTCAGCCGTAGGGTCACGTCATTCACCGTTTATGACGTGAATGGCTATCGCTTTCGTATGAGAATGTACGAGGAGAGTCGGCCCACCCGAAGGACCACGTGCACAGGAGTTTGTACGCCCGGCACCAATGATCGTGACTATTACGACATAGTCAAAGAAATATACGAGTTCCACTTTGAGGGCCCCAAAGCTCTTAAACCAGTGGTATTCAAATACCATTAGTTCGATCCTAATGACACGAGAAGAGCCGATGCCATTGGGCAAGTCAAAATTTGATAGGATTCTGTCTATACTGGAGAAGATGTCTATATTGTGGCTCAACAGGCCACACAAGTTTATTATCTCCCATGGGCGTACTAAAAAGACGAGAACCTTAAGGGTTGGGACCTTGTGCACTTGGTATCGTCGTGCGGTAAAGCACCTGTCCCAAACAATGATGATTACAACTTTAACTCAATGGCAGATAGCAGAGAGTTCTATCAACCTGAGGGACTAGAAGGGTGTTTGGAGATAGACATTCTTTCGATGATGGGCATGAAAGTAGACAACGACATCGATGAGGATGAGGGTGAAGTGGTGCAAGATCCTAAGGACATAATGATGCTTGAGCGATGGAGGGCTCAGCGCGATAGAGTTGTTGAGGATGATGGAGGTGGTGAGGATAATGGAGATGATGAGGACTTAGGTTTTGACAATATTGATAGTGATGATGACAATAGTGATAGTGATGACGTGGAGCCAACCACTGTCGTTCGTGGAGATAATTTCTAATTCATGTAATACTATATTGTTCTTATTATTACTTTACAATTATGTTTTGTTCGTTTTGCATCTCTTTACAAGTACTTATTGATTATTTGTGCTAATTGGTTTAATCTTTGTCTTTGTCATTGTAGGCACAAGACAAAATGCCGAGAGGAAGTAGACGACCGCGATGAACGGGGGTCAACTCGCACTACCTGAGGACCGGCCCTGACGAGGAGGAGGTGGAGGACCCGCCGTTGGTGGAGTCGTCAATGAGGGCCCGTAGGACGAGGGCACTGTTTCCGACGGACGACGACAACCGGCAGGACGCCGTCGAGGAGGAAGGGGCGAGCAGCATGGGGGCGAGCAGGACAAGCAAGACTGGGGTGAGTAGGACTGGGGCAAGGCAACACTAGGGGAGATGGCTTCCTTAGGTTCGAGCAAGGTCTACCAGCGCAGGATCACGCGCCTCCCTTCAGTGCCGCTCGCGCCAGATTAGCGTCCGATGATTCGACCCAATGGTGAGAAGTAAGTAACCATTCATGTTTTCATGACTTATTCATATGACATGTTTAAAATTGAACTTCAGACTAATAATTCTTCTTAATGACTTGTGCAAAAACTAGAAGCGTGTGCGCGGGGCCAGTTCACGCAATCCTAATGGCATGTTGGCTCTCCTGATTAAGAAGCACTACCCTGGCCTTGTCACCCACGACGGGACCATGGCGCCGCCCTAGAAGTGGCGGGACTTCTTCAACGTCAGGGATGCAAACGATGCCCCCACTGCGACCAAGATCAAGAGGGAGTTCTGGGTGAGTCTTCATCGCACCGCTTTGTCAATACTATGCATTCGTTGGACGTTCTTGAAATAATGAAATGATACATGATATCTGTATGCAGGAGTGGTTCACGTGCAAGCCGGGGAAAGAGGTCGAGGTGTCACAAGTGCAGGACAAGGTCTACATGGAGCGACTCAAGGACATGTACTACGAGGCGCACCTCTAGGTCCACATCACCTACCACGCCGACGTGCTTTGCCAGTCGCTGCCGAAGACGCAAGATAGGAAGATGATCCTCTACCCTGACACCGACCTCCCCAAGGAGATCTACCTTCAGGTAAGTAGAAAACATTAATTCTGATTCCTTCCATAAAAAATAAGTAAAAAATATTAATTTTATTTCATCTTCTAACATGTCAAATGCACGTTTTCATGCATTTTCCTGCTGATTGGTGTAACATGCACATGGACTGCTGGGAGGCCATTGTGGACGACTGGAGAAAGCCAGAGTCGTACGCACAGCGTAGAACAAAATGGGGACATGCCCAGGCGAGGACAGGGCCGGCACACCACCAAGGGAGCCGCCCCCTCGGAGGGTTCATGGACACATGGGTACGCTTCTGTTGATTGATTTATTTATTTATTCATTCTCATTACGTGTAATCATCCTTGTGTTTTCCTTGCAGTCCTACTCTCATGGTGGGCAGGTGATCAACGAGTTCACGGGCTACGCCCTATCTCACAAGGGCAAAGCGACAGATCCGGACAATGTCTACAACCCGACGGAGGGGGCCGACGCGTACACCAACCCGAACGCCTACGAGAAGATGGTCCAGTACACTGAGACGGCTTGCAAGCGCCATGGTGAGACCTTTGATCCTGCTACCCAGCCCCTGGATACAGACATCCTGATGAGGATGGGAGGAGGGAAGCAGCACGGTCGGTAGTTTATTGCCCACAGCGCAATCGACCCGTCCACCGTTCCCACCCTTCGTCAGGTTTGTCGATCAGACAGCACGACCTCGGTAGCCGAGCTCCACGCAGATGTTGGCGGCGGTTCAGGTAACTTTAGTTTTATTTGTTGTTTATTGGTTTTACATATGTATCTTTCCTTTTGCATTGTTTAAACATCACGGGTGTAATATTACAATCCGAGCTGGCCGAGTTGCGGGCCGCACAGGAGGCCCATCGGCAGGAGCTGGCAGCCCAACAGGAGGCCCATCGGCAGGAGATGGCGTGCCAGATGGAGGTTGTCTGGCAGCACTCGCAGCGTCAGATGCAGGACTTTGCTGGCTTCTTTTAGAACCTACACATCCCTGGTGTTGTCTTGCCTCCGTTGCCTGCCTCGATGTTCGCTCCACCCCCTCCTCTTGGCCCTATAGGGACTCCGGTGAGTATATATGCTTGTCTATTGTTTTGGCTTGTGCGGCCATCCCGCTAGTACTAATGAGATCACTTCTCCTTTGTGCAGGCACAGTCGGCGGGTTCGAACCCGACTCCTCCACATGGCCCTTCTCCAGGCCATGAGTGGTCAGGTGGCGCTCCTCCTCCGCCTCCGTAGCACGGGTGGTCTCCGTGGTCAGGTGGCACAACTCCTTAGCCTCAGCAGCAGGGGTGGTCAGGTGGCGCTCAACCTCAGCAGGTCGGGGCCTGGACGTACTCCTCGGTGCCGCCGCATGCCTCAGCGCCGCAGGGGTGGCCGGGGTGGCAAGGTGGGGCTCTTCACACTCTCAGGGCCATTGGGGCGCCGGGTCGTCGTAGGTACCTCTCGTTTAGCTTGTGATAAAATTTGTGACGGATGTTGGACATGATAAACTTGTTATGTATGTTGGACTTGTGATGTATGTTGAACATGATGAACTTGTTATGTGGATGGATTTGTTATGGCATATGATATATATGTGAATTTGTGTTTTATATGTGGATTTATGTTATATATATATTTATATATATGTGATTTGACTGCTGTGATATATATAGAAAACAGAAAAAAATTTCCAGCTTTGCCGAGTGCCACGGCACTCGGCAAAGCTGGGCACTGTCTGGCAACATCATCATCTTTGCCGAGTGCCGGCGCATGCACTCGGTAAATTTTATTATAAAAAAAGGAAAAACTATTTGCCGAGTGCTGTTCTCGACACTCGGCAAAGACTTTCTGAATAAAAAAATAAAATATCTTTGCCGAGTGCCATGTCAGCACTCGGTAAAGAAGGCGCCAGATGACGGTGGCCGCTTCCTTTGTCGAGTGCTGGTTTGGCACTCGGCAAAGACATGCCGAGTGCCTTCGCGTGGCAGTCGGCAAAGAGGTCTTTGCCGAGCCATTCTTTACCGACATCTCTTTGCCGACTGCCGACGTATAAAGCACTCGACAGTCTTCGTCGACTGCTTTCAGGCCTTTGCCGAGTGCTTTCGATACTCGGGAAAGCCGATGGATCCGGCAGTGGTTAGACGGTATCACGGACTATCAAAAGTACGACGATATACAAAGTACATGACGTCTCTGTGGGGCCAAATTCTATCAATTATTGCCGGGCACAATTGACACGTGCGCTGGGTTGGTGATAAAAGTTTCGTTCACTCAATCCCAAAGCAGTAGCTAGGTTAGCGCTTAGCAGTTAATACAAGCAGTCACTTTGTGCAAGTTGCTATAGTGTGATCAAAGATAAAAACTTTGAACGCACTCTAGAACGACACTGGACCAAATAAGGTACATAAGCATGATAATTAAGCGTTAGACGAAACATCAGGCCGAGTACATATTATATAGACATTGCACATGCATGAGACTGCAATTCTCCCGGAAATGGCCAATGGGCCGGCCGGTAATAAACCAGTAACGGTTTTTTTTAATTGTCAACGCCCAGAATAAAATGGAACCTCAAGAAATCATATAGTACGCGTACATAGGGAGCCAACAGTGTTTATGCTGACACCGGTCTTAAGTGCAATGTTCACACAGTTGATCACATGCAAGAAAGAATCTTAAGCACGCTGCACGCCGATTTATTTGATATAAGGTCAGTAATACACAGTACAGTACGTACGTCATTCGCATTATGAATTGACGGGCTGCATTGTATATTAATCGTGATCACCAAACCCCCGCACCCAGAAATTTATATATTCCGCTCCAGAAAAGTCGTATCTTGCGCCTATCCCCGCACGCTTTTGCACCCCGATGAAAAACAAAACATAAATAAATAAATCAATCAAAAGGGAGCTGCTGGCTGGGCCTGTGACTCTGGGAGCTTGAGCGACCTGCTGAAAAGCTCAAACCCTCCTCACTTCCACGCCTCTCCTTCCCTTTCCACACTTAGCTCCCCAGCGGACTCCTCCCCCATTCCCCATGTCTTCTGGTGCAGGAGGAAGTGGCGGAGGAGATCACCATGGCGTCTACCACCAGCATGGCCACGGCGCGGGCGGCGACGAGTACGTGTTCCACAGCAACGACACGGAGAGCTTCTTCTTCAATCAGCCGGAGTCGGCGGCAGGCGTCTATGGATCAAACGGCAGCAGAGCTGGCGCTGACGCCGACGAGCTCATGCCGCCCTACTCCAGCATCACCGACTACCTACAGGGGTTCCTGCAGGACCCCTCCGGGCTAGTAGCTCGGCACCTCGATGCGCCGTGGCCGGCGGAGGACGCCCCGCTCAAGCACGAGCTGTCGGTCGATGTGAGCCACGACAGCCAGGGCACCAGCGGTGCGCCCGGAGAAGGCGCGGCGATGCACACGCCGAATTCGTCGGTGTCTCTCTCGTCAAGCGACCGGGAAGGGGAGGGCGGCCAGCCTCGTCGGTGCATGAAGGGCAGGCCGAAGGCGGAGGATGCGGAGGGGAATGAGAAAGAGCAGGAAGATGGGGAGAATTCCACCAAAGCGTACGTTCTTTTCAATTTGATGCTACTAATCTGTGTGTTCATCTCGAATTATATTGGCATCTCTCTTCATCAGGATCAAGAGTGCTTCTCTCTGTTCTTTTTTGGGGATCAGGAGTGCTTCTCTTCTTGGTGCATGTTAGATCTGGTCCTACATACTGTTTCCTAATGAACAAAATTTGTCCTAGCTAGGTTTATTTATATATCTATATCTACACTACTCGGTTTGAACATTAGGGTTTGTTGCGATTGCTTCTTTAGGGTTCTCAGATCATCAAGAGTTCAGATCCACCAGCTCCAGATTCATACTTTCATAGTACTATAGCTAGCTACGCTAGCTTTCCCTCTTCTTTATCTTTTCTTTCCGTTCCTTTTTTTGGTCCCGTTTTCCAGTATGACTTTCTAGATCATTTGGTACTATCCAATTCAATTTGGCTACGTACTCTCTCCAGAAGAGATCTTCCTTTAAATTAAAAATAAACAATTTGTGCGCTGCAGCTTCAATTTTTGACCAACTAGTAGCTTCATCTTTCAAGAGAAAACCAAAGATTTCTTTTCACATTTTAGAAAAGATTTAATTAATAAAGATCACAAATGCCATATATCGAAAGCACCTACAGCAGATCAATCTAACGTATCTTCTGCAAAAACAACCAATAATCTGGATATGACGTGCTCAATCCCAATTCCCAACAGATCGCTAGCTATAGCTAATCTATATACTCGCGCTACACGCACGTCATTATAGACTACAGCACTTGTGTTCGAATAATTGTCGCTAATAGTTCGCGTGACATGAAATATCTACTTCATCTAGCTCAAGCAGCTAACTAGCATTAGTTCGTATTATCACTGCACTGGATTGGCTTCTGATATAATAGCATATATACATAACAGGAACAAATCCAAGAAGAAGGCTGAGAAGAGGCAAAGGCAGCCTCGCGTTGCCTTCCTCACCAAGAGCGAGGTGGATCACCTTGAGGACGGCTATCGGTGGCGCAAATACGGCCAAAAGGCGGTCAAGAACAGTCCTTACCCAAGGTCTGTGTACTCTTTTTTTCACAGTTTCACTTATTACCCCCCATCTATATCTATATATGGCCACTATATATAATTGCATGCTAGCTAGCTATCTCACAATATAACTATAAGTTATCGTATATAGGCTAAGAGCAAGTAGTTAACCAAGGTACACAATGCATTGTACAACTTGTATGTAAATTTTCACCAAGAGTAGTATATGATGCATGTACCTTATAACTTTGTCATGCAGGAGCTACTACCGGTGCACGACGCCCAAGTGCGGTGTGAAGAAGCGCGTGGAGCGGTCGTACCAGGACCCATCCACGGTGATCACGACGTACGAGGGGCAGCACACTCACCACAGCCCCGCCAGCCTCCGCGCCGGCGGGCATCTCTTCATGTCAAACGCGCACGGGCTGCCGCCGCACCTGATGCCGCCCAGCTTCGGCCGGCCGGACCTGATGAGCATGATGCACCCCGCCATGGGCGCAAACCCTAGCATGTTCCTGCCAAGTATGCCTCCTCCCCATATGTCGTCAACGTCGTCTCCTGCTCCTCCTCCTCTTCAGCAACACCACTTCACTGACTACGCCCTCTTGCAAGACCTGTTCCCTTCCACAATGCCCAACAACCCATAACTAACTGCTACACAGTTAGCTAGCCTAGATCGACATGAGATGCTGTCAAAATACTGCGCCGTGCGCCAAATGTGGTCACCTGATGGATGGCCTTGTGCTTGGGCTTGTCTACTGGAGAGGGAACAATAGTTATTATTGATTAATCTGCTTTCATCTTAAACTTTTGCTTGCATTTCTTCCCCTTCCATTTGTCAACTCTCCGCTGCAAGCCACGGATTGCATGGGAGGTACTAGAGATGGAACGAAGTACTTTATAACTATCACTAGAGCGGCAACATTATTTATGTACGCCTCTAGACTTCTTGTACATGCATGTACTAGTGTATATCATGTGTTCCTCATTGACTCATTTGGGAGCAAAATTGAAAAAGGGGTATTTCATTTCTCTAGTTCCCGTTTTAAATCCAAGAATAGATATGCTCCCTTTTGAAAGAACTCTCAAAAGAGAGATGTCACCACCCCTTCTGCTTGTTTTCCTATCATGGGTGCCTGTTGAATATGCACTACTGAAACTCGAATACATCTTTGTGTTTTATAGAAACCCACAGAAAAATTGTAATTTTTCTGTAAATCATGCAATTTTCTATGGATTTTTGCTTTTTCCGTGTGCACTGAAAAAACACATAGAAAAATTTGGTGCAGGCATGATGCTTCTTTTGTCCATGTGTGAAACTGGAACCATAGTGTTGGTGCATATAGATATAAGGCCCCGTTTGAAATGTGGATTTTGTTTTCATGTTTTCCCTGCAATTTTCCTATAAAAATAAATTAATTTTTGCACGATATTGTGAAATTCCTACGTTTCAAAATAATGTTCTAAAAGAATTCTGGACTGTGCTTTATTTATTAGTGTACGTCGTAGCTAGCTAGACCCAAACAACTTTTTTCTGAGACTAGATGACCCAAGCAAATTTATTCATGGATATTTTGTTGTTTCGGTGGTAGGCCAACTGAGAAAATAGTTTGATCATCGTTGGGAGTGATGGTCTCAGCATGCATCCGTATCATGTTTATCTATGCTAGCTGTGACCTTGCTCATACACAGCATATGGGATCAGAGAGGCTGTGATTTTAATTGATTTTGTTTGGTACTTTCTTCCTATATCTCAGTTCAAGTTCATCAACAAGTGGATTTTATTATAAATCATGCTCTGTATTGAATGAATAGTTTGTGTTCAGGGGGGGCTTCGGCTCCTCCAGTTCGTTTTCCCCCAGTTTATACAAATTTATGATGCCATAAATTATATTTCGTGCATATTCAAGCACACAGGGGGACAGGTTTGTAAAGAATTGAAAGTACTGGTCAGTTTGGTACATGCTACATTATATTTTCCTCGAGTCAAATTAACATATATATAGTTGGTACATTTTGCTATGGTAGAATAATAGTAGATCCAAACATGCGTGTAGTCATTGCATATATTAATTGTACATGTACTCATTATCACTCTGTAGTAGACGTATATAGTCATAAATAATTTCATTTTAGATAGTCCTGAATTCACACTTTCACAAGTGTTGACGGCTATATATGGCTTATAATCCTATATATATGTGTGCGATCACATATATTTGAATTGTGTGGACCAGGGTTTGGTTTAAAAAAGGTTTAAAATTTGGTGATTTTTTTCAAATTCTATATAATTTTGGAGGTGCAGAAAAAATTGAAAATTTTGTATTACACTAATAATACACATGTGCTTTGTTGTAAATATGGCTCATATTTTCTAATTTTTTTGTTGTATATTTTTCTACTCAATACACTACTGGAATCGGGCGCTTGCCGATTTCCTGGGCAGCAAAGCCCCAAATGCACTCAGCGAACCGTTTGCCGAGTGTCCGAGAAAAAAAACACTCAGCAAACCACAAACACTTAGTAAAGATGCGGATTCCGGTAGTGATAGGTGTCATGTAGTCATAAGTCATATTAATATTTTGTTTAGAATTATATTTTTAAAAAGCATACTTTTCATTTAAGCCTTCATTTTTTTTTGGCAATTTTTGGTTAAATTTCGGGAATTTTGGGGTGACTGAAAATTTCTAATACTGAAATTGAAAAACCTGTTATGGGCGATTGCTATCTTGGATCAGAGCACGCATGACGCATGCATGCATGGAATAATAAGTTACAAACGCATCAGTTTCTCTTGAGAAGCCGGCCGGCGATATATGTCTTCTCTCTCTTCCTCTTCCATGATACCTAAAAGTTTAGTTGCACCTTTAGTTTGTTTCAGTTTTCCTCTTTGGTATACCTGCTGAATTCCCCTAGCTGCTAGTTTTTAGTTGTCAAGACTCAAGTGCCATATGTCCTTTGATTCTTTCTGCCGTCATTTTTGACCAAGCCACACCCCCCTGAAAGCTAGGCATAAATTAGCTAGTCCATCCATTCCATGGCTATGCATCCTATTGACCATGTGCTGATGAAAGAGCGGAATTGTGGGTGGTAGTCTAGCTAGGGAAATTGACATATAGAAAAAAAAGTCAATCCGACGCTTCTATTCAAAAATATTATTACATGAAAGTTTGACAAGAATATATATATATATATATATCATCTCGATCACACACAACAACCATGGAGGCATGGAAACACGTACAAGGTTCCAAATGAAGACATACTATACAAAGCAAATAAAGCGAGAAAACTACTGGTAGTCATTGCAGTCCGTGTGAGTAATCATTACCATTGAACACACCAACTACAGTGTAATTGGCAAAATATTGATTGCCTAGCTAATAGCGCGGAATCATGTGCGCGCGTGTTCTAATATAAATATCAAGTGTCCAACATATGCATTTTTCGATTAAACCCACGCAGTCGCCTTGTGGCTAAACGTGACGATTGTGAGTCCACACATGGGCCCTCGTGTGGGCGTGTGGCAGCCTGGGCGGGATCCAATAGCTATGCTCTGGTTGGGTATGGCCATACTGTACCTTACTTGATTATTAGAATAATATAGTTCATTGGCCACTCAATAAACGACGGATGCATATGGCCAGAGGTGAACGGTTCTTTTTTTTTCCCAGATAGGGATTGCTGGCCCGTGTTCAGCTAAAATTAATGACACCCAAGAAAAGGTTAAGATTATTCAGGAAAAAGCGACTAACGCAGCGTTATATTGAAATCATATGGAGCACGGTTTCGTTTCGCCCCAAATTTTTGGTGATACTTTATTTGTATATAAAAAATATAAAATAGGACATACAAATAATTGCCATTACTATTAAACTGGTGAAGCCAAACCACACCTACACTGCAGATTTTCAGCTACGTTCCTCCGGCTATGGATATGATAAAGAATTTCGTACAAAATCGTTTCATGCATGTTAGGCTAGCTGTTAGCCGTTAGGTTCCTTGGGAATTGGATGTGATGTGATGGATGAATAAATGGACAAGTTGGATGCTCTCAAATTCAGCAGGGACGATAGTATATATTAGCCGTTGAAAATTTTGGCCAATACGGGTACAATAATTTATTTTAGATGCCCGAGTACAAGTAACCGGTATTCCATCCGTACAAAAAAAACATGTCCTGGGTTGCGGGAGTCATTAATTAGGGGTATTTTTCATAACCAGTACAAGTAACCATATGAGTGTGCTTAACAAGAAGTCATTAATTAGGGATATTTTTCATTGTCTACCTCTGATTCATTAAATAGGGTTGCGGGTGTGTCTCATATGAGAAAGTCAAGTGTGTCTCATATGAGAAAGTTTCCTAGTTCAAATGGCTAGTGCATCAAGGCGTTGACCTTGTGTCTTGGGTTCGATCCCTAGTGGGCACCTTTTTTTGTTACTTGATACTTTTTGCAAGGCACTTTGGCCCTATGTGGCGCGTTTCCTGTGGCTACATGGCGCACAGATTTGAATCCACTGGGAGTGGTGCTGCGGCAGCGGTTGAAACAAAGTGGTCGAGCTGGGAGCATGTGCATGCGCCGAACACAAATAATGTAGGCGGCCCAAACGCTTTATTAGGGTCAAATGCGTCCGAAATACACCATCTTACGAGCTCAGCGACATGCTTTGTGAAAATTGAGTCAAGGCCTAGGACAACGCTGGATATGGAGGGAGTAGGCAATAGCCTCTCTCCTTATCCACTAGTTTCATCTTACTACACCTCCACAACACAAGGTCACCTTTTGCCTTGGAGCTTATCTACTTAAGTAAAGCGTTAGTCCACTAGGCGTTGGTCACTCAATTACCAAAACTCAAATGGGTCTTTAGTTTAGTCACCTAGTCCCGCGTGCTCCTCATTTAGGAGTTGGAGAACTCCAATAGTAAAAGGTCTTCAATCTTCATTTGATCAAACTCCAAGCCAAGATCATAAATATGCACACTATGTGTTTGTGTTACACACACATGATTTTGATGGGACAACATACAAGACATGAGGATTATACTGGTTTTAGGTTAGGTGCCCTATGTCTAGTGGTTGGGGGATATGTTGGTATTGCTATGTCCTAAGTGCTCAGGTTTCGAGAAGGGGCATGTGCATTACAAAGTGGAAGATGGGTGTATTTCATTGTTTGAATGCCCAATCCCCTAGTAGGGGTTCTCCATCTAGCCTTATATAGTCAAGATGGAGTTACAAAGGTGCATATATATATAGTTGGTAAAGGACCTACTCAAATGTGCATCATCTTGTTTTCCTGATCACCTTGGGATGTCTTGCCCAACGGGTCTTTACGTGTTGTTTTGTCCGTTTGAAGCACTATAGCAAATGATGCCCTGATATCATATCATACTTCGATTGACCGTCGTCACCCAAACAGATCTAGAGAGATGCAGGGGACGTCATCATGGTTGGAATAGTGCCAGCCACACTGAGAAGATGGTTGGAATAGTGCCAAGCACATGGCTACTCAGTCTTGCATGCTGCCATTCATGAGATGAGGATCACTATAGCTCATTGACTAGTCAACATTTATCCTTGTTTTGACTCCCAAGATGAAAATTGTGTGAATCAAGGGACCAGGCAGCTCGGGAGCTCTGAAACTAAACATCAGATTGACAGTACAATAAATGACTAGTTTTCAAAGTAGCCACTGGGAGCTCACCGGATCTGTCTGGTGCTGACACGAGGATATATAGCACCAGACTGGTCCGGTGCCCGCATTTCAGCTGAGTGGAGGGCATTGGCTACTTTCTTGACTTGGGGCTAAATACCCTTCCTCATCCATTGGATGAGTCTTGATGTTCTAAACATACTCAAACAATCTTTGCTGTCGAAGAGAGAGGTTTGGCCTATTGGAGTGATTTAGATTTGCTAATTTAAGGTTAAGGCTATTAGTGCTTAGAGAGTAGCAAGCATGTAGAACCACTCTTCTCATTAGGTTTGTTGGGTCCAGTGAGAGTTTGTGCTTGTTACTCTAGGTGATTTACATCACTTAAACTGCTTGGCAATGATTGGGAGCTCTGGTGATCTCTCGGTGGTGCTTGTCTGAGGCCCAACTCATGTTATGAGTGATTCACCATGTCAGAGTGGTGCAGATTCAACCCGAATAGATCCCTTGATCCTTACATTCAGATCAGGGGAGTGATAACTCTAGCACAGGTGCTACAACAAGAAATAGTGAGGAGTGTTGACTCTTTGATTCCTTTGAAAAAAAACATTGCCTTGTTGCTTTCCCTCTCTTTACATAACAAATTTTTACATTTGTGCAATTACTCTGTTGTCTTTACATTCTTGGAATTGCTATTCTAGTGTAGTATTAAAACTAGGTTATAAAATATTGTGTGTAGGCTAAGTAATAGGTTTTAATTTCGTGAGAATTTTAGATTAGCGCAATGCAATTCACCTCTCCCCCAAACTCTGGGCAGCTTCATCCTTTCGGTTGACACATGGAACTGAGAGTCATGGAGTTGACTCTAGGCAAGAAGTTTTCACCTAGTGTCATAGACTCTACTCTACTCTAGGCCATCACCATGAGATCCCTTATTGGATTGGTGAGTCCTTTTCCTATCTTAGACATGCAACTCCTATAGACCATTAAAGAAACCTCCACACATGTACATTTTCTAGGGTTAGTAGCTATGCTCTTACTAACTACATTATGTTTGTTATAGGTAGAAGAGATGCTCATATATGGCTTGTTTCAGGTATGAACCAAATTTATTGCTTATCAAAGAGATGCTCCCATTGAAACTAGATCTGAGCATTTTCGGCCTAGACCGGGTTGAAAAAGACCCAGTTATTTCGGGCTGAAAGAAAATCTCACCTACAATTGTCCCATGGGCGAGTCAGGCTAGGCATGGGCCTAGGCGGGGCACCCGTTGTTTTTTAATTGGAAAACAAAATGAAATTATTTTGGGCTAGGCCCAAGCTAAGGAATTTTTTTGGGAAGCGGGATACATCTTTCAAGGATGCTTGGCCATGTAAAGTCAAATGTAGACAGCCTTTCCATGCATTCGTTCGAAGGTTTGGATTCTTATTTCATTAAAAAGTCCACTTCTTTCATGATACCATAGTCCTCCTATCCCAAAAAGATGCAATTATGGTTGTCTTTTATAAACTGTTTAATTAAAATTTAAGATGCAGTGTTGGTTTTGTGTTTAGTAAAACTATCTAAAACTTGACCAAGTTTCATAAAAGAGAATATTAATATTTATGACATCAAATAGATATAATAAAAAAATATTCCATATGAACCTAGTGGCACTTATTTGAAATTATAAGTACCAATATTTTTAATATAAATTTGTTTAAAATTGAAATGATTCTTAGTATTTTGTTAAAATTTTAATTTTCTAGTGAAGAAAGAGGAAGTACCTTTTTAGCTGTTGGAAAGGATGATCCTGATATTCGACGGCTTGGTGTCAGAGCATAAACGTATGCGAAAACGGACTTTCTGAACGACGACCAATGGCTAGTCCCTAAGGAAAGTGATGAAAAGGTAGGAACTAGTCGCCGGGAGAGCTAACCGGTTCCGCTTGAGGAGGAGAAACAAATTTAACGTGCCATTTGATGGTGCTATCGGCGTCCAGCTACCACGGATTGGTTGCCGACGACTTTTTTCGACGACGTGACAGGGAAATTTTCCGTGGAAATGAAGCGGCGTCAATCCGTCAGTCATTCTGTCCAAAAAATTGATGGGTCAGTCATGTGTCACCGACGACAAGGACGGTACCTAGAACCACAAAAGGCTGATGATGTGGTTTTCGACTTTCGTTAAATGGTCCAGTGGGTATAGCGAGCGCCCAGCGAAATGTAGGCTCTCAAGTTGCAGGTTAAACAGCGCGTGCGAACGCACTGCTCGGGGATTCCTGGCCCGCCGACGAAATCTTGGGATTGGTATGGAGAGCGCATATAGCAAAGTAGTAAATGGTCTAGATAGTAGGGGCCCGGTTTTCTTTTCTTTTTTTAATTAAGTGGCCTATTGTGATGCTGGCAAAGAACGTGAAGTGAGTGCAACAATGGTACGGTGAGAGTGATTTTATTGTGCGGGTAGATTTTGAGTTATATAAAACGTAGGCTCGGTTCGGCTGGTCCGGGCTGGCTGATTTTGACAGGTCAGACAACGGTGATGTGCATGGAAAAAAAGAACTTTGATTACTTCGAGTTCCTTATAAAGGGCGTCCAAAACAACTGAAACAGTGCTATCTAGGAGAACTAGCTTAACCAATCAGAAGGAGAGAGGTTCAGAAAAATCACCGCGCTAGCGCTTGCTTCATCGCTAGCTCGCAGGCCTTTCTAAACTTCCATGTGTCTCTGATCTTCCTTCCCCATCTACTTTCTGTTTTTTTTCTAGCAACACAGCAGCTGTCGATTTGCTTCGGGCGCTGTTGGGGACGCCTAAGGAGCCATTTTATGGACATTCAGTGGCTTCTTACAACGAGCTGCCATAAAACATTAAATTTGTCTCGTGATGCGCATGGAAAACACATGCATGTGAATTGGTATAAACTAAATCAGTTATATTTTGAAAGGAACGATAAAACTTTGGTGCAATTTTTATAAGAAGTAAAAGAAACAAAAGGAACAAAGTTACTAGGAGCATTACTCCTGGTCCTGGAGTATACCAGGATTGCAAGAGGAAGAATGACTTTTCTAAAATTTGTGGATTTGCAAGGGTACCAGTGGAGTGACCAAGTTATCTATCTACTGGAATATACAGTAGGAGCACATATGAAAATAAGATCACCCAAGTTTTTTGGAAGACTAAAGGTGCTTAGCTACGTTTCACAATCACCAGAGGAAGAAAAGGAGGAAGGCAGGATTATATCTCGCTAAACTTTTCCAGGATAATGCGGTCGGGCGCGATATTTCGTGGAAGATGCTTGAACATCTAAGCACATGTTGAAAATAGAGTCCATTGCAGCAGCTACCAATTACTCATTTTGCTGGGCCGTGTCTCTTTGATTGTTACCTCTTTGTACTTTTTCCCTTTTTTGAGAGGAAAAGGTTTGGACATTTCCAGCTTGGTGAGGCCTCCCTTTCAAGTTTCAACTTTTTAAATTATTCGTTCAACAAATATTTTTTGGACGCTTGTTAGGTTATTATAGACAACCACATCATCAAAGCACAGAGTTACCCTGTTAGTAGAATCTGCCTGTACAATATTCACGTGCAGCCATGTGAAGGCAATATCTTAGCTACTGGAACCGAGTTATTTTATTTCTCCAAGCTATCTATGACGTACCGACAAAAGTTTATATTGCCATATATAGCCCAAGAATCAAACAAGAGCGCGTGAGATTCCTGTGGTTCTGTGACTCCATTTCAAAAGGAAACACAGGAATTCTTCCATTGAGCTTTATTGGACGCATCAGCCATTTATAATGAGAATGTATTCATGATTTATGTTTACCCGCAGACGTATAAATGACATGAGTTTAATAAGGGCACTTACAACACAAGAGTCCAAGACTATTTATTATCCCCTTATTTATAATTGCTGATATGACACTATATTTATTAAGGAAGAGGGAGAAAAAACAAGCTCTAAATCCACAATGTTCGAGGTAATAAAAGAAAATTTACAATGGTTGGGGAGGCATCAGGAAATATTTGATGTGTCTGTGATTTGTGGGCCCAAATGATGAAAAACATCGAGAGACATCAATGCAGAGGCATCAAGAGGCATTTGATGTATCTATGATAGGTGGGCCACATGCGCCATAACGCCTCGCAACGCCTCCAGATTTGAGAGAAATCAAGACTCCAAATAAAAGAGTGGTAATTGTATTTTCGTAGTTTATTTTTTAACCAAGGGTAAAATGGTACTTTCATAATTGTAATAATGATGTTTTGACTAGTATAGTTAGGATTTTTAAAAATGAATATAGTTAGGTGAATATTGGTTTTTTAAAAAGGAATATTTTAGTATTAGGGTTCGTTAATTTATTAGGGTTTATAGGTCGTCGTCTAGTGCTGTCCGCCGCCGCCGTTGATTCCTCGGCACGTTGCTACGTCTAGGGCGTCTAGGGTGCGAGGGCACGCTGTAAAAGGCCTGCGGCGTCTAGGGCGCGAGGGAAGGCAGCCGCGTCTTTCGCGTAGGAGAGAGCAGGAGGGCCGCGACGTCTGCGGCGGCAAGGTGATGGAGCGGGCTGATGGCGTGGGGAATGGAGGTAGGAGCGACGGAGAGGGAATCGATCTGGAGGCTTAGGTTTGCGTGGGCGCTTGGGCGGGCCAGGACATGGGCCGGTGATGGAGTTTAGTCGCTCTGCCAAAAGACCATAGTACCCTTAAACAAAATAAAAAACAAAATAAATATTTTGTGAAGGCATTGGACGGCATCAGAAAGCATTTCGATGCTTTTCCAATCACTGTAAAAGGGCTCAATAAATAAGTTTAAACTCTATGATAGATTCTGCATCGTGAGTGCCTAAAAAAACTTGATAATTACCAGTTGACCTATAGTTCAAAGTTAGTTAAAGGAAAATCCCGAGGAATTCTATTTGTCACAGTGTTTAATTTATTGTACTTTTTACCTAACATAATCGGCAAGTATGACGTATATAAATATTACATAGCTTTAGCTAACTATTTGGTCAAGTCTGAAAAAAAAACTGTACAAGTATTAATCCGTAAACATAAAACTCTGCATCTCTAGCTAGTGCAGCGGACCAAGGGCCTGTTTGGTACAAATTATAAGCTACCTATTATGGTTAAAATAAGTTCAAACTAAATGCTGAATGGTACCTTTTTTACAATTTTTTCTGACCACGCTTCTCCCCACAACACCCATTTTAAGTTGGGTCAAACCAGTGTATTTTAATCATGCTTTTGCTTCATTTCTGCATCTTTTTAGAGAAGTGTTTCTCTGACGCTCTTTTATCAAACAGGGCCAAAGATTTCTACATCTTTTGCTAATTCTTGACAAAGGTAAATTAGTTTGAACTTGTGCCGACTAGCACCAAGGAAGAAAATTTCAATTCGTTGCAAGAACTTGAAATGAAAATTTGAGATAAAGCCGTATCTCTACTTCCGTGAGGAAAGTTTTCAGTAAAACTGCGCTGTGGTGCTATTGCTTCTATATTCATGTTACTGCAACGTTTCTGCTGAGATTTTGTAGTGCATCTTTTAGATAGAGAGAAAAAATGAAAGAAATGATGTTTAATGTAACTGAGATCGAGCTATTACAGGGAGCGTAGGCACGGGCCTTCGCCGTTTCCATACATTTGCGGCGGGGCGACACAAGGCGGGCCTTGGTCAGCATGGACTGCCACCTCAGCAACAAAATTATCCAGTTGTATACTGGCCATAATGGGTCCGTAGTCCAGACCATGGGCTTTGGGCCGTCGAACTGAGCAAAACCCTGAAGATGAAGAGACTGCACAGCTAATTTGGGTCTCCCTTCCTAAACTAAAAAAGGCGAAGAAGAAAGAGACTGAACTGGGCCTATGGAAAAAAAAAGCTAAAATAACCACGAGCAATCTATGCTCTGTGCAGCGCGATGTTAGAAACAACAATCCTTTAGTCCAGCATAACTGGCCTTTGCAAAAGATTGCACGCCCATACCAATGCTTGATGTTCTCTCGTAGCTTTCAAGCTTTCGCGAAAAGCATATCGAATAAATCAAAGCACAGAAGCCATGGTATCTCGTGGACACCATCATCAGAGTCACCTCCATGCTTAACCAAAGGTGAGCACCATCATCACCAACATATCCAAAGGAAATAGAGGGAGAAAGATTCTTCTTCTTCACACGATTCACAAAGCCAAAGCTCGGCATCATTTCTTACCATAGTACTTTACAACGATAATACCCTGTTCTGTACAGTATATCAAAGCAACCATACAACATAATTTAAATCGTGAAGGCGGGGTCCTGAGGAGCCAGACGGCAGTAACCTTCAGCGAAGTACAGTCACTTCGGGGTGTGCCCACTAAGGCAAAGATTGGTCGTAGCAAAGGTGGAGTTCCAAGTCACAAATGGCAAAAAGTTAAGCCAGACAACATGATGGTAGCATCCAAAGCTTCGCCGCACGATCACCGTGACGGGCATAGATAGCAAGATCGCACCAGAAATCAAGCATCAGAATCCCACAAACAGTCTTTTGAGGCCTGCTGAAAGTAGCAAAAGCAGGATACCTTGCTTCCCTTCCGTACCCAGAAAAGCCAATTCAGTGATAATGATGATAATTGTCAGATGTTTTGAACCATGGGCCAAATAATTCTAAATAAATCCTAAAAGTCTACTCACACATGCATGTATATATAAAAAATTAGGGAACTTTAGTTCCACTTTACTACTTTAAAAGGAGTGAGGCCAACTTAAATAGTTGAGCTATCTCTATTTTGTTGAAGCTATTAGGGAGAGCAAAAGGAAGAATCACACGCGCGTGCTCACTTGCCTCGTTGGGCAGGGCGGGGCTACTGGGCACGCACGCACGACATGCGCATGAATGGTCCAACGATTTTCCGCTAATGGGTGCGCAGCTTTCTTTTGCCACTCCGATTTTTTCATGCATGAAAAAAATTACGCTGGCCTATTTGGTAAGCAATTATTCTCGTATTATGGTAAGTGCACAAACGGCAGGTCAATTACCATAATACTGTAATTGAGCGGCTAATTACATTCCTTAGCTGCAACGCGTATATAAATATGGGGCGAGACGTCGTTCTCAGTACCGAGAGATTTATCTCTTCCACGCCACAGTGCTGCGCTGCCACCGTCTTCCCAATCCCGTCGCCAACGTGCCATCGGTGCCGGGAGAGCAGGCTCCGAAACCTACGTCTCCTCGTGTCTCTGCACGGGGTACAGGGCGTATCAGGTTTTTGGGAAGCGCCGTCGTGACTGCTCGCTAGACGTCTTCTTCTCTCTACGCCGCGCCGCTGATCCGGATCTCCGTCGACGGTCTGGTACGTATTTCCTCCCCCGCAATCCCACTGTAAAAATGCTCGCCCTCTCTATTGTTCTCGCTTTCTCCCTATTGCTAGCGCTAGAGAACATATTGTTGTTGTCTCAGATCGTAGTGCTAGTATTGAATCATATATGTGTGATATATGTTGTTGGTCTTTTCTTTATTATCAGAATTAATTTATACATCGCTAAATTGCTTTTATTTTCAACAATAATAACCAAACTGAAGTCATATATATATACATATGCAGTCTTGAATCCTTAAAATTTTATTTATACCGCCATGTTGATGGCGACACCTAAGTACCTTTTTGACCGAAGACTCCTAAGTACCTGAGTCCTGCATGCCGAGTTTCTTTGACTCCATCTTGAGGAACTTCAGATATCTAACAGCTTCCTCCAGGACAGAAGAAGTATCCAGTTGATCTTCATCAGGGATTATACCCCTAAGAACTGTGACCACGTTTCTGATCTTCTCATGAGTTACATTTTCCATGGTTCCATAGCAAACTGAACTGTTTCCAGAAACTTGACTAGTTGTCTGAAACCTTGGCAGTGAAGATGACTCAAAGGGACCACTTTCCAAGGGATCAGGAGTACGCCCGGTACTCACAACATCATCTTCATCGCTGTCATCATAAGAGCTCAGAAGTGCATCGATTTCTTCTGTATCCTCCTTGAAAGATGAGGACTGTTCTTCAAGATTGCCATTGTCTTGGCCTGAACTTCTACAAGCCACCTCACCATGGCATTGGAGCAAATCGATGTTTGAGGGGTTCAGATTGTTCACCAAGGCCGGCAGATACATGATGCATCCTTTTTCATTAGTGTGATCAAAGATGATGAAATTTCTGGGGCATACGTCGGATGCCTGGAGCTCAAATGCATCAAGTGGGCTTCGGATGTGAGGGCTTGTGATGCCCGAAGGGATTGCTAAGGCGGGTGGAACAGGAACGATGTGGTTGCACTGACCACCCAAAAGTCCATTTGCCATACAGTTATCTGCTTCATATCCATAAGCAAAGGAGGAATTCCCAGCTAAAGATGTTGGATCCCTCTGCATGTGTAGATGTTGGATATCCATAAGCACACTATGACACTAATGTATGTAATCTACCTGGTTTGGTGCAGTGAACTGCCCAAAACAACCAGAATTCTAAAATGTGCTTGCAGCTTGCAAGAAAAGACCAAATATGCTGTACCACTAAGTAGCCATCACCATGACTGCACTGCTTTGTTGTTGCAAATTTCTATTGACACCGAACCTATATAGCAGACTGAAAAACAAAACCCTGGTCCTGTGTTTAGACTACGTCACAGGCTTAAGCAACTGACGGAAGTACTCAGCCTGCAGCAACAAGGTTCAGAAAGAGTAATCAAATAACCATGGACATGGATACTTTTAAAACATGTAAATTGGCTTTTGAGTATATAAATTTGATACAGATGCAGATCACTTGATCATTTGCAAGTAGCATATCTAAATACTGTTGAATTAAAGGTAAAATACATTTTGAAGTAGTATCTCATCAATAGAAACAGTGCAATTAGAAATGGAACCAAGAAATACTGACTAAAAACATTGCCTTCTACAATACATAAATTCAAATCAGTATTGTTTATATATATATTCCAGGATAAATCTCTTTGACCCTGGGTGTTCAACAAAATACATTCCAGAACCCAACTAATTTAGCTATCCATAACTGAACGACTTTCAATGGGACCCATCAATATTGATGGATGATATTTTTAACTGCTATACCAAGATTATCATGACATACCAAAACAAATTATAAAAACTTAGCCATTGCTTGATTTATTTTGGAAACAGGACAGAATAAATAGCTCACCTGGCACACTTCAATCAACTGGTAACAAGCAAAGATCCTAACATTCATTACTATTCTTGCCACTTCCTTCACAACACGAAATCTCTTAAGCTCAACCTTCACATACATTCTCAATCTTTTCACACTTGAGCTAGAGGAAAAAGAAATCTTGTGGAGATGCAGCCACCTTACCTGTAATGCAAGCCAAACAGGTCAGAATGCATTTTACACAGAAAATATTCAGATGAAGACCATAAGAACTGCTACTAGGAGAAGAAGTGTCATACACAATAACACGGAAGAATACAACAAGGTAGATGGACTTTCGGCTACTAGGGTATGAAGAGTACAGGGGCGTCCACAGCATACTGTCTGTCAATGCTCAACTTCAGTTATATCCCTTGTGAACTGTGAATCTGTTATTAACATTCAGAAGTAGCAGCAGAGAAGTGAGAAACTCATATAACTGTATATGATCACATATAACACCAGTCACTGGAAATCCCCAAGTATAACATTTGCTACACAATCCATGCATATTGACAGTAACTAACCAAACACCAAAAATAAAAGAAAGACCTGCCTGAACTTCAAGAGAAATTCTCTTGAGAAAAGATAAACAACCACTTTCAGATCCCCAAGAGTACAATTTTAGACATCAGTGAGAACCTAGTGAAGGACATGCGTGTACACATGCACACTCAATAAT
>CM041632.1:24255329-24274538 GCA_023333625.1 Bothriochloa decipiens | reverse complement strand
TGAGAACCTAGTGAAGGACATGCGTGTACACATGCACACTCAATAATTTTTGCCAAAAAATAGAAATTATTCGGCATGTATACACTTAGTATATCAGATCCGAATACAAATAGACAACTAGCTTAAGCTAGTCCGGGTGCTCGGTTTCGGGCAGCAGGAATGGAAGAGAAAATAGCTTAAGCTTGTCCGGATGCTCGGTTTCGCGCAGCAGGAATGGAAGAGAAGGGATGCGTATACCTGGTGGGTTTCCGTCGCCGGCGAAGGATCCGACGAAGAGGACGACGGCAGCGGTTACCCAGTTGTCGCACGAGAGGCAGAGCGCGCGCGCGCGCAGCGTGTACCGTGAACGGGAGAAGAAAAGCAGGGTGAACTCTGTTTTGTTAAAGATCGTCTCCAGCAGAGCATCAAGCAGCAACTCTTATAGTGAGGTCTTACCCTAAAAAAATATCCTGAAAGTGATTGATTAAGAAAAAAAAACCTACGTCCTGAAACATAATGTACTAAGTAATTCAAATTTTATTCACAAATTTTATGAACATCTCCAACAGCTCGACTATTCTTATTTAGGAGGCAATCTATTCCTTAATTTTTGATGGTCATATAAAGCCGCAATTTTTGATGGTCATATAAAGCCGTCCGTAGACGCTAGCTATCTGAAGATGACAAATAACAAGACCTCTTCTTTTTTAAAGAGTTTTATATCAAAATAGCTAAACTACGGAATTTGACTGAAACTTTTAACAGAACAGTTGGAGTTCTTGTGATTCTATATATACCAACACATACTCGTTATTCATTTAATGGCACTCATATGCCCCAACCCCCAATTATATACATGCATTCCATTAATATTTTATTGTTAAAACCATACACCATTAAAATAACAGATCTCCATGATAAAGATAGAGTTATACCTGTATTATTAGTTCTATATAATATAATTCGTTCTCAAATTTTACTGATACCAAATATTTATTGTAAAATTTTAATGATCTCCAAGGATGTAGACGGCGGCGGAGAGGAGTAGCTTGTCTGCTTAGTCACTTTCCCTTATAATTTCAACTGTTCTCGCTAAAAATAAGACACCTCCAACAAAAGGAAATTAAGTAGTCATAGCTGGAAGGGAGGTTGCTTTGATTCGAGTGAAGAATTTATATTCGTGTTTTGTAATGGAAATCTGAGTTAGATGGTCAGAGTATAGCAAGTATGAAATTTCTCCGTAAATTAAGCCTAACTTATTTTAGTTTATTTCCTTAAATTTTTATATGGTTGAACCTATCCATGTCCACCGGGTTTAAGTTCTCAATTTGATAACGATGCTTTAATTTTTCTCGATTTATTCCGTTGATTAATGAGACTACTCTTTAATGGTAAGAGAGATGCATAGTCTTACATGCTCATATGAGTGTTCATAGCATTACCTAGTACGATAATAAGCACACAAAAATAGAATATTCTCACTTTAATTTTCTTGTCTCTTCATCTATGTTTTATGATAATGACTTGAGTTAGGCTGAATAGGATCTAACGTGGATTAAGGCTAATATAAACAAAACCTATTACATCCGTAGAACACAGTGGCGCGTAGCACTATGAGCCAGTAGGGAGAGGCGTCCGTGTTGACTTAGGAGTCACGATGCAGGGGAGACGGTGCTGCGTGTACTTACTACTTAGGTTAGTGCTCTGCCTGCTTGGCTTCCAGCTGCCTCCGTATGACCTAGATGGATGATTACCTTTTTCTAGGTGGATGATTACCTTTTCTTTGACCTCATCTTCTTTTTTCTACAAGTGTAATTGCTTTTTTTAACTTTAGCATGTTTCCTGGCTTGTGTGTTTGTGGGTGTGATCAGGGTTTCTTTGAATTTGAATATTCAAGACTAACTCTATGGTAAATTCCTCGTGCTGTATTATAAAATTGCACGCTCTGTGACTAGTACTACCATTTTGACTCTTCCTTACTCTATACCACTCCATTTGTCCCTGAATAAATAGATTTCTAACAAGTTTCAAACAAATTAATATTACTTCCAAATGACCAATTAAGTTGCACACTAATCGATATTTATTACGTGCTGATCACATCATTTATGTGCCGTATTAAATGGGTCGGTGGACCGTCGTCATACAGGAACCTACTTATTCGTGGACAACTTTTTGTTCAAGAAGCGAATCTTTCAGGGACAGAGTTCGGTTATCTCTGATGGATGCGTCTTAAAATTGCTATCGCTATTGAAGAATCGGGCAATATATATTTCAGTAGGGCCGCGGCCCCTCCTGTTTCTTGAAAAAAAAACAATCAGGCAGTATATAGAATATCAATATTTTCCCTTTTCGAAAAAGAGAGAGTGACATGGTACCTAACTTTCATTTCCCTGCAGTCGCGATCCGGTGTTGAGTCGTCGCGCGCGCGATCCTTCCTTCCCCTTGGCAGCGCGGCCTGCCGACGTCGTCGATCGCGCAGTGCGCCCGCACCATGCGTCCCCGCGCGACGCGACCTTTCCATTTCGTCGGCCGGCCAGCAGGAGCGCGGAGCTGGGGGCGCGCATGCAACTGAGAGACTGCGGTTTGGCACCACGCCATCCGGCCAGGTTGCTATCAGCAACAGCGGAAACACGCCGGCTGGACGAGTAGACAACGCACGCCTGCAGAGTCCAGACAGTGTGACACGCGCCAGAGTCCAGAGGCATCCTTTCAGCTGGTTGCTTATCTGATCTGAGTAATCTCTGGAGCATGATTAGGTTTTTGACGCCTGGAGATTAATTCAAAAAGGACACAATGGCTGCCTGGCCATGGAACCAGATGCTTTGGATGCATGGATAATTGGTCTGCGGTCTGCACGACCCTTCCTGCCTTCTGCTTACATACTTATGTTCGTGATGCACAATATAGCCAGTTGTTCGGTCACATGGGCCGGAACGTCTACATAGCAACAGAATTAGCAGAGCTTGCTCGATGCATTTTGTGCTCATGGGCTGGCATGATGACGGAGTACGGTCATCCTTCTGGGCCGACAGCAGGCATAGCAGACCGGAGGTGCCTCCATTCCTTCCCTTGTTTTCTAATTTCTGTTAAGGAGCAAGCAGAATTACATGCAAAGCTCAAAGCTACGAGTATCTCTGAATGTTCTCGTGGTAAGATCAACCTTGTGGGCCTTCATAGCTGCCTGCACCTACGAAGCCTTTCCAGCAGCAACCAGAGCAGCCATGATATTTACTCATGCAATCGTTCATTCTTCTAGCCGGTAAGATCTGGGATTCCAGCTGTAGAACAGCTGAAGTTTCTTCTTGACCTCTTAAAAGCTCCAGAGCTTCTTGCAGTTCTGATCACACAGATTGTTTTTAAATAACAAAAAATAACACCCTAAGATTAGATTTGGCAAAAAAAAAAAAGAAGTAAGCGCACCGTTCTCCAACACGTCGTTATAATTCAAACTTCAATCTAGAGTAATGATTCTTATCATTATTCTTTGAAAGTGTGCCCTTGGAGCTTGGTACATTTAATAAGGATATACCAGAGGAGTACTGCAAGAGCACTTATGAACCATTTCATCAAATTTAAGTTGAATTTCATTTCCATGGTGTCTCTCCCTGGAGCTAGTTTTTCCACATGGAAAAAGGAACTATAATTGCAAATGCAAATAATCGTTAGAGAGAACAATCCTCGGCAATAAAAATAAAATTTGATTACTTCTAAAATGGTATTGATATATTGGCAAATAGCTTCCATCGTGCTTTCTCAACGGCTTCTAAATTTCTTCGGTACCCGGCGCCAACATTTTGTACATAAACTATTTTTTTCTAATACAAAGATACACACATCCGTACGTATTCGAGAAAAACATGGAAAAAGAAAGATCAAATTATTACAAACATTGGTACGGTGGCTAGCTTATTACAAACATTTGTACGGTGGCTAGCTGCCTAGGGTCCTTTCGTCCAATGAAATTACTAGAAGTTCACTTAGTCATGACGGTTGACGGGCATGACTTCTGTCTCACAGTAAAGATCCACCTTTCAAATATATTAATAGCAAGCACATTGGAAAGTTTCAATCAATCAAACGATCAGAAGACGCGCATGAACCAGAAAAGTGAATTTTCAGTCTCTTACTCTAGGCATTTACTATATTCGAATTCGGAACTGTCTGATTCAGTAGGCATTGTCCGATTCGAGATCGAGGAGGCCGCTGAGTTACTCTGCCCGCAGACCGCGGTACACGCGCGATGCCGCGATCGAGTCATCGAACGGAAGCCAAACCGATGGAAGACAAACGTACGTGCGATCGCTTCCTTTCTTTCTTTTTTTTTTCATTTAAAGTTTCTATTATGTATCAAATGACGGCTGGATCCCGTCCATCCTGCATTCCCTGTGGGTCTGCCCCTGCCACGGGAGACTACACATACAACTATCGAAATCGGTCGGATTATCCCTCAAGCTGTAACAGCCCCCTCGTAACAGGAGTAAAACATGTGAACTAAAACCGGGTTCTGTAGATTGATTTTCCATTTGAGGCTATAGGTTCAGGTGAAAATGGGGTAAAGAGTTGAGTGGACTGGTTTGGTTTGAGGTAGCAGTGAATGCTCTGTTTTAACAAATAAAAATACTAGATGCAATTGGCTCGCGCGCGGGGCGACGCTAGGGCGACGCTCTAACACCCCCTCCCCCGCCGCCACCCTGGGCCAGCACCCCCCGCTCTTCCATCCCCTCCCCAGCCCTCCTCCCTCTACCCTTCCCCCTCCTCGCTCCCCTTGCTCTGCCTGCACGGAGCTGCCCCCCGTGCCCACACTGTCGCCCACACTTGTCCCCCCAACGCCGCCGCGACCTTCGATGGGCGAGGGCCGCGCGGGATGGGACCACCGGATCCGGAGCCCGGACTGGCGGATCCGCGCCTGACGGCGGCGAATCGCTCGCGCTAGCCACCTTCCCCGGCGCCGCCGCGGCTGGAGACGGCGCACCGCCGCACGGGGTGGAAACGGCCGGATCCGGCGATGGTGCTCCTCGGAAGGGCTGTCTCGAAGAGGAGGCGCCTGGTGCTACACCCGGTGCCCCTGCGCCGCCGTCGTCCTCACCGGTGAAGACCGCCCCTGCACGGACGAGTCCCGCACGGCTAGACCCGTTGCCGCCACCCCGACTGTTGGCGTTTCTTAGCGTCATTACTAAAGATAGGCTAAAAGTCCATCCATGGTAACAACATTAGAAACGTGTGTTGACATCCCTAACTACCATCACGTTAGAAGAGTAACTCTTGGCCCTTAACGGCGCCGAACAAGGTATTGCAATTCTGGTAATAATAGTTAGAAGTGCCTAATTGGCCTTCCTAACTATCATTACTTACGAGTATGCAATCTTGTAGCGTGGCGCCATGGGGTGCAATAAGAATTACAATCCTTAAGTAATGGTACTTAGGTACACCAATCATGATAGCTCGGTATGAATTAACAATAAATCTACAAGCACACAGAACTATTATTGTAGCATTTCTACCCGTCAGTATTCAGGGGTGTCGTATTTATACTTTCCCGTAGGAGGGAAGGATGAATGCATCTAGCTTTGGTATAAACATGATCACTTATGGAGTGCATAGGTAGGCATAGCGTAAATAGGGGTAAATCAGGTTCATAAGATAATGGACACACACATCTGAGCCAACCTCAAGGATAAAAGGTAAATAAAAAATAAAAGAATTAACTAAGTGAGCAGGCATTGATCTTATATAACTATGCAAAGAATAGCAAATAACATCTAATTAGTATGACTAGCATCAGGACTAAGTCTAGGATGATAGGGAGATCCACGTAGCTGGTCTACCAGCCGATAGAGACTTTATGAACTCCTACTCAATACCCGAACGTAGGGGAATGCAAGGGATGGACAAGGCTATCACTACCTACCCACCTACCCCTCTACCCATGGGGCATCAACATATCTGCCGATCTCTGCATACCCGAGCACCATGCTCGTGCAATTGGAAACAACTCCTAACCCCCCGAGACCCCAACCCTTTGGATTGACAGGCTAGGTTAAGAGCAACCATAATGGCACAGCGAACCATTATCCCATCCCTAGCTCTTCTTCTATTCATACTAATTCGATGAACAACAAAGAACATTGATGAACATATTAAGAACACAACACATAAACTATATGCTAGTTCATATGTCATGATCATAACATGAACAAGACTATACTCTAATTCATATGCATTGCTATATAAATAAGATAAGAACTCGCTCATGGAGGAGAAATGAATTGTATTCATACCAAGATGTTCCTTCTCCCTCCAAGGAGAAAAGCTCTCCTTGATAGCTTTGCCTTGCTCAAATACTAATACTATGCTAAAGAATATAAGTGAGAAGTGTGAGGTATGTAGCTCCAAATGATGGTGTATGTTGAGAATGAAGGAGCTCCCTCTACTTATAGCTCAAGTAGGACAGTTCGAGAGTCAACAAATATGGAAGGAGGTGTTGGGAATATGGCCTAGAGGTAATCATAGAGATGATGATATTCCGATTGTATCTATGACATGCATTAAGTGTTCATTGAATATCCATTATAGACAACTTGTATTGATTGAGAATTATGTGAATTGTTTGTGGAACTCAATTACTTGAATGGTTATTCTAAAGTTGTCCCTGGTCGGTGTTCTTGTGAGAACACACTTGAATATTAGACCAGCACAAGTATTAGTTGATGGCTACGTTTCATAAGTCATTGACATGGAGATGTTGAACTAATAATGTGGGCACATGTGAAACATGTAGGCTTGGGTTAAGTGTTAACCCACGAGTTGAACCATATATCAGTGGCAAAGGGAATAACTTGTACGTGGTCGTAGTGGTTCGTCTGATATGATCTTTGCATATGCATAGGAGTTGTCACGCCTTGCTAGAGGCCATTGTCAACTATTAGGCGAGTAGGAGTACTCGGTCCATGTCTATGTGTGCGTGAACTCATAGGGTCGCACGCTTAAGGGGTGGACCCAAATTAGATAAGGCTTAGGGTTCCTGATGGGCCTCCAGGTTGGGATCGCATAGGGACGCCTACATAAGCAAGGGGTAGGGGCGAGGAAAAAGTGATCTGATCTGTTTTGATCTATTGAGCCGCCGTCGCCAACTGGTCGGTGACTAGTTGGACTGGTCGGCGACTAGTTGGACTGGTCGACGACTAGTTGGACTCGGGAACATGCTCGGACGATCTGCAAGTGAAGGGTGTACTTGACAGATGACCACGCAACTTCATGGCAGTGCTGCGACGCGTTCGACTACATCGAGTCTTCCACTGCATTTGCGCGTCTAGTGGTAATCCTGTGACCTATATCTAGCAGTAGATCCTAGTTTATGAGGTAGAAAAGTTTTGTTTTCTGGCTAGCGTAGCACCCTCATAACCCTACAGGAGGTACAACTACCTTGGGGAATCGCCTATGGAACCGCCTGAACGACCTGGGCCCCGGAGGGGCCACCTGGGGGGCGGTCGGTCCCCAGGTGGGGCTTGCTGGCCACTGCCTTCACGTGGTTGGTTCCTTCCTAGGCCTGGACCTCTCCTGTGGTTACAATCAGGCCCAAGTATGCACCGAAGGTGGGTTCCTTTGCTAATCTTGGTTACGCATTTCCTGAATTCGTACTTTGCTTTTGAGCTTCCTAATTGGGGTTGTGCACTTCCACTTGTTTCACCATAAAACCTGTGAAAACATGAACACTATGGGTACAAGTGAAACTCTGTTAATAGCATAGGAATATGTGTTAAAGTATGATTGCTTCTCTCTTTTTAAGTCTGAGTTGGCTGTTTAAATTTATCCGTAAGGACCACCAACACCGACCTTGACGTTGAACTTGCTGTGTCGGCCTCCTCTGTCGCCATCGTCCGCTCCAAGCTTGCCCCCAGGAGGTGGCCTCTTAGGCGCAACCATGGCTTCTGGGCCTGCCATGGTTAGACCTACCTTGGGGACCATCGCCACGGCCACTAACACAGCCCGGGCATTGGAGGCCTTCATTGTCACAGTCGAGGATGCCTCCGACGACGATGAGGATCCCGGCTTGGCCTCCTTGCCCTCCCACGGAAGGTCCAAGAGCTTGCACTGGTGTGACACTTGCTCTGACAAAGAGGAGGAGCACCAGCTCTAGGCCACATGCCACGCCGCCTCACTGGTCCATGTAGTGAGCCCCGTCATCAGCGCTGCCCTCCCCTCCGTTGAGGGTGCAGATGGAGGGCGGGCACCTGGGCGCAGTCGCCAGCGCCGGCGGCACGTGGGAATAACTGCGACAACCTCAAGTGTGGGCGTTGCTCTATAGTGGCGTGCCATAGTCATCGTGCTCTGTGGACTGCCCCACTCGTGCTGTTGGGGGATGCACGCTCCCACCACAAGCGACTCCATGTTCCCCGCGCAGGTGGGCGTGTCGACGCGGAAGGCTACACGCTCGTCCAGAGCCGCTGGCGACACCGGGAACATCCTTGGGTCTCTAGGTGGTGCAAGGTCCCGTTGTTTATGTTTGGACTTTGTTTCAATTGCATGAGCAGTGACCATGTTGCGGTAGTCTGCCGGTTCCTGTCGCCATGCCACCACTGCTGAAGAATGGGTCACCACGCCTGTGACTGCAAGCGCACCCGGTCGTATGTGCACCTCGATGACCAGGGTGGAAGGGTGCCTCACCGTTGGACCTTGCGTAGCCATCGTCCACCTTTGCCTTCTACCTCGGTGTCAGGAAAGTCTTGCTCCACGAGGCAGGACATGGAGCACTTGACAACTATTGTGGTCGAACAGATTCTGTGTCTGACCCCTTCAAATTCATCGCTAGCAGGTAGCGGCCCACTGCCCTCCTCGTGCGCACAACATGCGAGTGGCACCGCGTAGGAGAATGTGGAGGGCGCTATTGGCATCTGCCGTTGATGCAGGAGGCGCCGATGCAAGTAGCCAAGGGAGGTCAATGTCGCCACTGACACTGATCCACGCTCACTGATTCTGTGTCTAGCTCCGGGGCCTCGCACGTGGGTCTACCTGATGCTCGACAAGCTACAGCCTCCTTTTTCATGTGTCAGTCTTCGGGTGCCCCGGCAGTGCACCCGTCTGCTCCGACAACTACCGCCGGGGAGCCCAAGGATCATTCGCCACCTCGGATGGTCCAACTCCACTTCATGGATAATGATGTGCCTGATATGGTGGGTTCTGAGTTTGCCTCCTGTGCCGCTCGGAATGCGACGGCCTCCCTGACAGGCAGCGGTAGACACCGGTGGCCTCGGATCGTGGTAAACGATCCAATGCCACCGTCGATGGACACACCATGGTGCCATAGGACGATAATGGTGCACCTCCTCCACGCCGCTCCTTCATGGACTCCCTACACCTGCCCTTTAGACATGCCTATTCTACTGACTCCACACCTCAGGGTATCATGGTTCGCCGACGACTGGATTCCCAGGCGTAGTGAGAGGCTGGCTGCGAAATCCATCTTAGCAACCCCATCCTGGAATGGCAAGCCAAGCGGGTGCTCCTCAACAAGTGGTCAGGGCAGCCTGACTATAGGCGGTCCACAGCGCCCGACGCCATGATCACCACCAGGTTCCACGCCGTCTTCGCGGAGCCACTTTGCACCTCCAAGCGCGAAGCCTTAGATATGCTCATCCCCAAGCATGTGGGCCACGGGAATAGAGCCGCGGCATGGCTACTCCCCATGGAGGACAATTGAGACTCCAGGAACCTCACTTTCCCAAGTCGTGACATTAGTTTCCTAGTCAATATGCCTTTCAGCTGCGCCGTTTTAGCCGGCGATTTGTTTAATGTGTCGGGCCATCATGCCATGGAGCCACGCCATGGCATGACAACTCTCGTGTACCCAAAAAACTCTTTCCTCTCTTAACGAAGAAAGGTAGCAGTGAATTAGTTCAGCCATGGGGTGGCCCATTGCCATTGAGGAGATCACATTGTCTCCCTGTATGTCATCGTTCGGAGCTTGGGCACGCTTGACCAATGCCATCGCTCGCACAGCTTGCTGGTGGGACACGGACTGGGCTTCACGCGCCACCACCGCCGGTAGGAGCCCGTCGCTCTGCTCATGTGTAAGGTCCTAGATGGCTAGCGGGGGTGAATATCCTATAAAAAATTTCTATAAAATACTAGACAAACATGATTAGTAAAACAAATGGCATAATCGCGGGTTTTGCCTAGCCTAGATGGTGAGAAAGCCTTCTAATGCCAATTCTACTATATGCTATGATCTCTGTCACACAAAGGCTATGCCACTACTTTCTATACTTTTGAGCTAGCAAGATCAACTAACCTAAACAAGCTACACAATATATGATAAGAAAGTAGATACAAGGTAGAGAGGTGATTTCAATACCTACGGTGAAGTGAAGATGTTGCCAATCATCAAGATGATAACCAATCAATCAATATGACAACAATCACAATAATGAAGTCCAATCATTGAGAGACAAGAGATGACACATGCTTTATCTCTCGAGGTTCACTTGTGCACTGACAAGCTAAGTCCCCGTTGTGTCGACCAACACCTAGATGGTTCTCTGGTTCTTGGCTCGCAAGTTAATGCCTTGCAAGGCAAACTATTTTCAAAGCATCGTAAGACACCACTCTCAAGTGAGATAGCTCAATGACATGCGCATTCTACTAGAGTAACTTTTGGCGCTCCACCGAGGAAAGCTCACCTCCTATAAATCAACACCGGAGGTGGGCAAGAACAATCACCAACTCTTCCCAACGCATCCAACAATCTCCAAGCCGGCTAGGTGATGGTACTCACCAAGAGTAACAAGAAATCCACTGGCCAAACGACTCGCAAGTGCCACTAGATGTATCACCACATGCAAATGCACTTCGAATCACTCAGTCTCACCCAAGATTAGCAATCAAGCAAGAGAGATGAGTAGGAGGGAGTTGCTTCAGCTCAAAGGATGCTCAAGAGAATTAGAATGGGCAAGAGACCTCCCCAAGGGCCGACCACCACCTATTTATAAGCCATCCACTTGAAACTAGCCGTTATCCTCCAACTCAGCAGCAGTCGGGGCCGTCAGACGCGTCCGGCACATTCATTTCCACAGCACCAATAATTCACCGCTGAGCGCACCGTCACAGTCACCGTTGGACACGTCCGACACTTTCACAATTTTTGCGCACCACAACTTCATTTGAAACCAACCATTGCATCATCCACGGAGGCGCCCGACGCACCCCGTCGGACGCTACTCCTGGCATCCGCCGACCAGCCCAAAATGGCGGTCTCTACTGAGTAGCGTCCGACGCACGTCGGATGCCAGGCACAAAATCATCGGACGCTACCTCCAGCGTCCATCATGTTTATTTCCAGCCTGCCTCGCCTCAGTCAAAAAACAACTAGCTCACCAACTGATGCGTCTGACGCTTGTTAATCCGAGATTTTCAAGCCGCCATCGACGCAAACATCTCCACCTTTGCAAATGTGCCAACACCACCAAGTGTACATCTCCATGTGCTTGTGTGTTGGCATTTTCCAAACATTTTTCAAAGGATTTTCATTTGCACACTAGATCCTAATGCATCAACATGAAATGATAGACCTAGTGGCACTCATGAACTAAATTACCGACTCATCTTCATAGTTCGGCTATCGATCCTGAACCACTTACACCCTCTATGGTGTCTTGGGTGCAAAACAAAATGGCCATATAGGTTATACCTTTGCCTTGAGCCCATTTTGCTTTTCCATCAACCGCCAAGCTTTTCATATGACATGATACATTCCATACCATCGTACGACCCTCTTGGTCCATCGATCTCAATCTTTTTTGCTCTTTACCATTGGTCAGTCTATCGGTGCCAAGTCTTGCCCAAGCTTCACCACTCATGGTCCTTCGCTTCGAAGCCTCGTCCTACCCTTCACACTTCCAGTCGGTCCATCGAGCCAAGCCTCATCTTGATCTTCACCTTTGGTTACATGAATCCATGCCATGACTCATTCACAATGAGCTCCTTACTTGGCAAGGACCACCTTATTTAAATCATCCACTTAGATCAAAGGTTAGTCCTAAGGTTTCATCTATTAGCCAAAACCAAACTAGGAACTTTCATCATGGCCATCACAGCCTGCTACCGTGACATCCCACCCTGCTCACTAGCACGCGCATGCTCTGCGAGAGCCCGGCTAGGCGCACAAGCTCCGCCCCCACGCCTAGCTCACCGCTCTGCTAACGCTGAAGCGCTTGCTCTTCGGCAGCCGTCAGCCCATGCTTGCTCCCTTCCCGGCTGTCCTTGCCCAAGCAGCGTCGCATATCTGGCTGTCTCTATTGCATGCGAGGAGGAGAACGCCATGGTGGCCAAGCCGCCCATCTGCTCGCATCTTTCTTGGCCGCATCGAGTAGCTCAAGAGTGAGCTCACGTATCCTAGCCCTCCTTTACGCACGGCGAGTGAGTTATTAGGGATGGGCTGGTTTCAAACGATGGATTGAATTGGGGTGGGCTAATGATTCAACACATCCACAGACTGGTGTGGTTTGTTTTGGATTATTCTAGCCTATTCACTATTGGATTTGGGTGCTTCATGGAGTGCAATTGCACTCGACAAAGACCATTTTACATTCGGCAAAGGATTTGCCAAGTGCTGCACTCGGCAAAGGCCCTCCGACAAAATTTTTCACAGTAAAGGGGTCTTTGTTGACTGCCTTTTCTGGGGCACTCGGCAAAGAAAAATGGGCCATCATGGCAGCCCGTTCATGGTGGGTTTACCAAGTGCTGGCCCAACAGGCACTCGACAAAGATTTTATATATATATTTTAAAAAATCTTTGCCAAGTGCCACTGAGCAGGTCATTCGGCAACAAAATTTTTAATTTTTTAAAACACTTTTCTGAGTGCTACAGTGCAGGGCACTTAAGAATTTTTTTTAGTTTTTTTTAAAAACCTTTGCCGGCCGAGTGCTTTTGCCATGTCACTTAGAAAATTGACCGAAACTGCTTTTTTTTGCATTCCATTGACACAAGCAATATATACACATCAACCATCACATATATATCACAAACATCAATTTATATATTACAAGCAAGCCATTTAATCATAATATAGCACAACCACAAACATAATTCTTAAGTCCATGACATGTCCATCATCACAAGTCCATCACGGGTCCATACAAGTCCATCACGAGTTCAACATCATGAGTTATTATTACAAGTCCATCACTATTGTGGTGACTGCTAGCCTGGCCACCCAGATTGTGGTGCAGAAGAGATTGCATGTGTAAGAATTTAGAGATTCCATCTAATAATCCAGGAATACAAAGAGATTATACTCAATTATAAATTTGGCAAGACCTCCCCTACATGGGGAGGTTTCCAAAACATGCAAGAAACTACGACACGAAGGCCGACAACCACAACGGCACGGAGGCCGACAATCACAACGGCACGAAGGCCGACAATCACAATGGCACGAAGGCCGACAATCACAATGACACAAAGGCTGACATTCACAACGGCACGAAGGAATTAAACTTTCATACTCACAGGAGTGAAGTGAAGAACCGAAGGTTGAGGAGCTGACAACTGCACTTATACACCCGATGCTTGCACAAGGTTTTGCATGATCTGCATCGTTTTTGCCATCTGCTTCTGAGAGGTCTCGAACGCGGCCCTCTGAGCCTCTAGTAGCTGGTTCTGGGCCTCTATCTACTGAGTCAGGTGCGTGGCCTGCTCTTGACTTTGCCTTTTGTTACTTCCAGCTCGGCCTGCAATATTTCACTCCAATGCTTCAGTAATGCAAATATGATCCAATAGTGTAAAGAACAATATACAACGAGTGAAACAAGAATTACCTAGAGTGCGTCGAACCGTGACTGTGTTGGAGTAGCTGGCGTATGGGCTGGCTGGAGCTCGTGCTCTGTGGCCGGATAGAGGAGAGAGAGGGAACAAAGGTCGAGTCGACGGCGACGTCTGCAATGCACAACCAAGCCCGGCACTCGGCAAATTATGTCTTTGCCGAGTGACGGGCCCAGGGCACTAGGCAAAAAATATTTAAAAAATAAAAAAATTTTGCCGAGTGCCGACGGCTGGCACTCGGCAAAGTCTGACGGAAGCAAGCCACCGTCACCCAACGACCGCTTTTGCCAAGTGTTTGAAGCTCGGCAAAGATGGGCTTGCCGAGTGCCTGGCACTTGGCAAAGCCACCTCTGCCGAGTGTGGCACTCGACAAAGAGAGGATTTGTCGAGTGCTCGAGATTTGGCACTCGGCAAATCCTCTGACACTCGGCAAAGCCTAGGTTTCTAGTAGTGATTGTCAGGTTTAGAGAGGGTGCATACATTTTTAGGATCACGTATTTCTATACGTATACATTGTGGCGTGAACGTAGTTAAAATCATGACTGTGGAGCAATTAATTGTTGGTAGATGTAGGATAATTTTAATTGGTACTTTATAGGGGTAGAGATATAGATAAATATAAAGAAGAGATGAGAAAGATAGATATAGAGATAGAGATAGAGATAGATAATTGAGATAGAAATAGAGATAAAGATTGAGAAGATAGAGATAAAGATAGAAAAGAGACATAGAAGATATAAATAGAGAATAGTGAAAGAGAAGATATATATAGAGATAGAGAAGAGATATGTAACTCCAACGGATCCAAATGACATGGCTATTATATTTCTGCTGCCTCCCTTTAAATTTGCACAGCTAGCATGGTACGATCAAGCAAAGCCATCATGGTCAGCTGCGTGGTGCTGCTCCGCGAGGCCCCATGGAGCATGCTCGCCGCGGTGGCGGCGGTGCTGGTCCTGTGGTGCGCGGCACAGGTGCTGGAATGGGCCTGGTGGGCTCCCCGGCGAATGGAGCGCGCCCTAAGGGCGCAGGGCCTGAGGGGCACCCGGTACCGCTTCCTGTGGGGCGACCTCAAGGAGGAGAGCCGGCTAACGGCGACGGCCCTGGCCAGGCCCGTGCGCAGGGACCAGCCCCACGACTTCTTCCCGCGTGTTTTGCCTCTCCTTCACCGTGCCATCGAGAAGCATGGTATGCATTTTAAGCTGCAATCCAATCATTCTGTTGAAGTGACCAAAACTGTGGTATGCTGCCGAAACAAACAAACTGAAATGCGCACAAAAAACTGAAATGCGCAGGCAAACACTCGTTCACGTGGTTCGGGACGACCCCAAGAATTACAATCACTGACCCTCAGCTGGCCCGGGAAGTCTTGTCGAACAAAGATGGCTACTTCGTGAAAACAAAGATAGCCACTCGTCTCTTGAAGTTTCTATTTGGTGGGCTCGGAATTCTTGACGCCGAAAAATGGGTCAAGCATAGGAGGATTCTGAATCCAGCCTTTCATGCAGAGAAGCTGAAGGTTTTTGTTTTTCTTTATATATTTACTGAAATATCTTGGGGGCAATCTTTGATTTGCGTGTTTGACACCATTGCACTGATAATTTGAAAACGTAAGTTTGGTAAGAGATGCTAATGCTGTTGGTTTGTTATGTCATGAATATGCCTTGTTAATTAACCTTAAAACGGAGAAATCATGTAGTGTATATGATGGTCTTATAACTCATACTGGTAGAGAAAAAATCATGGTCAATTAGTTATTTTGCAGAAGCTTATATTTGTGCTAGCTCTCCCTGCCTGGTATTATATTAACTGTACGTAAAGTTTTGCGACCGATTTGCAAACATCTCGTCATGCTGCTTGATTAGAAGCTCATGTAGTATATATAGATCACAAAATATGACTTGGGTTACAAACTGATTAGCTGGTTTGGTCATTTGTGGTGGAACCCATCCACCAGGGCTCAAGTTCTTGATTTAGTACTGGTGCTCGCATTTTTCTAGATTTATCGGCGCTATACTTTTATTGGTAGTAGGCGATGTCGGCTTTGTTCTTTGGATATGCTCATATAAGTAGGTGTTTATAGGGTGAGTGTGTGCACGTGTTGAATGTCTATATTACACTATGTAATCTAAAAAAATGACTTGGGTTTATAGAAACTAAGTGGCCTACTCCTTAGCACTGATAAAGCCTTAACTATTTTTAACACAAATGTTGTGCTACTAAACACTAAGCCAGGTAGTACAAGTAAGACCGAAGATCGATTTGTTTCCCTGAGTTACGTTTCTTGGAAATTTTTAATTGTCTTAGAAATTATGGATGCAGGGGATGTTGCCGGCCTTCTCTGCAGCTTGCATCGATCTAATTTGCAGATGGGAGAACTTAGTTGCTGACTCTGTTGGAACAAAAGAGCTGGACGTATGGTCTGAATTCAAAAATTTATCAGGGGATGTCATATCAAGAGCAGCTTTCGGTGTTAGCTACCAAGAAGGCAGACGGATTTTCCAACTTCAAGCTGAACAAGTTGTTCGCATTACCCAAGCTTACAAGACAAATTACATCCCAGGATTCTCGTATGTAACTCTACTACTCCATAATCCTGATTAAGTACTCCTTCTATCTAAATTGTAAGTCAATTTAAAAATCTTAGAGATCTAAAGTATCTCAAGTTTAACCAAAATTATTGAGAAAATTATAAAAAATTAGAACATCAAATAAGTATATCATAAAAATATGATTAACAAAGAATCCATTGATACTTAGTTTATTGATATTCTAATTATTATTATCTTATCATATAAATTTAGTCAAACTTGAAATACTATAACTCTCTAAGATTCTTATAATGACTTACAACTTGGGATAGAGGGAGTATTATCTGCCAATGTCTTATTCCTGAGTCTAAAAATCTAGTAATGTTTTGTTACAACATGAGAGCACGCCTCTAGAAGACATTTTACCCGATGAAAGCACAGTTTTGGTTTGCAGCGAGAACCACCTACTTGCAGTGGTGGAGGGTCATCAAGGATATGACTCATCGAGTCCTTGTCCCCACACTCGTGGGTGGTTTCTATGAATTTATTTGTAGACGTGTGATATGCTGCTATGTGCGTGGTGCATACGCAATCAGACTGTAGACATTTCTAGCTAGTAATCCCTAGATCTCACATTACCTTTCTCTCTGACGACAGTCTTTTACCAACAGAAAACAACGGAAGGATGAAGGCTATCGATAGGGAGATCAAGACGGTACTCAGGGGAATAATAGAGAAGAGACATGACGCCATGAAGAACGGTGAACCCACCAAATATGACTTGCTTGGCATGCTATGAGTCAAACACGGATTACACATATTCAGACGGAAAATCCAGCCGTGGGATTACTCTAGAAGAAATGATCGAAGAATGCAAGCTGTTCTACTTTTCAGGAACGGAGACTACCGCGGTCCTGCTGACATGGACAATAGTAGTCCTAAGCTTGCATCCGGAGTGGCAAGATCAAGCCAGAGATGAGGTTTTTGGAGTCTTTGGGCAAAACAACCCCGATTTCAGTGCTGTTAGTCGTCTAAAAATGGTTAGTGTTAGTGCGACTAATTCAAAAGGAATTATTTCACTGCGCATACGATTCTGTTTCATTTCGTGATCTCCATGCCAATATATACTATTTACCTAAGCATTATTTTTTCTTTGTGTTTTTACAAAAGGTGACGATGGTGCTTTATGAGGTTCTACGCCTCTATCCTCCGGCATGTTCTATTAACCGTCGGACACACAAGCCCACAGAGCTTGGAGGCGTCACGTACCCACCAGATGTGATGCTTGTGTTGTCCATCATGTTCATCCACGGGGACCCTGCCCTCTGGGGGCACGACGCCGGCTTCCAACGTGTAGTCGGGACACCTTCAGACAAAACAAGAAGAAACACTCTCCCGCTAAATTGTCTTAAAGTATGAGCCACTCCAGTGGCAGTATGACATTTTGTGATTTCCAAGTCTTGAAAAACTCAAGATTTCTTTTTCCTGCTCGATGATGATGCAGCTAGGGGATCAATTTGGAATATTGCTATTGAGTGCTTGTTATGTAGCTAGGCAATCAGATTCTAGCCATACAAGTCCCGTGAAGGTCAAGAGAGCCTTTTAGACTCCTGTCAATGCCGCTAGTTTTCAGCTTCTTTGACTAGGAACATAAGTGATCACTAATTCAACATGAAAAGATCATCCCACTCAGATGATTCCTAGCAACAAAACCCAAACTTGTGCACGTGATAGGATCAATGCCGCTAGTTTTCAGCTTCTTTGACTAGGAACATAAGTGATCACTAGTCCAACATGAAAAGATCATCCCACTCAGATGATTCCTAGCAACAAAACCCAAACTTGTGCACGTGATAGGATCAATGGATACCTTTTCTGGATTGTTCTTTGACCGTTCTGGCACAGGAAATCTAAATTTGAAGTGCATGGATTTTCCCCTTTGGCATTGCTTGGAGGTGTTGTATATCCATCAAGTTTCAGAGAGCGAAAACAGTTTTCCAAAAAAAAGTACCACAACAGAGATGGGGCATTAGCCATCCTTAACACATTGTTAGTTGTGTGATGCTAGAACAACATCAATTTTACTCTAAGGTCATCTTTGTTGGCACTATTCAGAAGAGCTAGAATCCAATAAGGTCATGTATAAGTGAGGGCTGAATCATCAGGGGTTCCATGGTGGCACTCTTGTGTAAAAGAAGCATAATCTTTGATTAGTGATTACTTTACTCGGGGCTCCTAGAAAGCACCACTCTACTTCCAGATAAAGACCACAAATTGCCCACCTGGCGATGAAATTGACGCCTACAATGGGAATCTTGTTGTCAACCACCAAAGTCATCATAGGACACACAGCTCTGACCAAAAATTATTTGATTCAACAAAAATTTATTTGAACTCAACTCCTGGACAACTACATGAAAAGGATGGGTCCCCTCCCCTTCTTCTCTCTAGTAGATTCACCGTAGAGGAAGAATGAGAGGGGCCATGCGGAGGCAGAAACGGTGAGGAGCAAGGGCAATTTTTTTCTATTGCATCTTCTCTTTTGTCCCTAGCGATGGCTCCCCATGACTCATCATGACTTTTTGATTCTTTTCAATTGCGTACTTGATAACTAGTTATCACTATTAGAGATCCGCCCTTCACCCTATCCCGATTATGTGTTATGTGTTGAAAAGCGTAAAGTGGCAAATGGTTTAATAGGAGTTTTAATGGGTGAAGAAAATATTTTTTTATACATAGCTTGGATGGGCGATCAAATATCATGGATGCATAGAGATTGTTGAAAACTTTCCGTTTCACTACTCATTCGTGTTGTTCAGAGTTTAGACCGTCAAGATATAGATATAGATATAGATATAGATATAGATATAGATATAGATA
>CM041632.1:24033496-24248459 GCA_023333625.1 Bothriochloa decipiens | reverse complement strand
GTTCTCGCACATATAAACAGTCAGACTTCCTGGAGCGGTCTGGAACTGCAATATCCGAAAAGGATGCAAGGTGTAAATAACAAGGTTCCTTTGACACCAAGTTTAGGTCATCTCCAGAATGCTTCTACATTACATTCAGTGAGTCATTCAAGATATTAATGTTAACATTGTTATGGCCCCACAGTTCTATAAGCAAACCAGCAGTTTGTCCACCAGAATGACATGCAGACAACTATCAGCAGAAATCAGTTGTCTGGAAACTAAAATCACAAAAGGCAGCTATTTTTAGATGAATTGTTTAGTATTTTGTCAATCTAATTATGATAAACTAACGGAAATTTAACAGGGGCATTTGCAATTTTTTCACTGGGTTTATTGTCATGTATTGCACGAATACCACTCAAATGACAGTGTTACTGGTATTTATGCAATTTTCTGTTGGAAAGCTTGTAACAGTGTTCAAAGTGGTGGCAGAGGTGCAATTGCTCCGAATTAATAATGTCTTTAATATCTACTAATTTTTACATTTCATTATACAAAACAACAATGATTTCATACTTACAATCTTCAGGCGGTTCAAGCTATCCAAATCTGGTCCACCTCTTCCAAAGTGGTTCAAAACTTCTTCTCTTGCCCGCTCTTGCCATTCGGGGTGCATGCTTAGCACAATTAACGTCCATGTAAGCAGGACTGATGTGGTCTCCATACCTGCAAAGTAAAATAACTTGCATTCCTCGATCATATCGTCGGTGCTCATTCTCAGTTTTGCATTCCCATTTGATTCTCTCATATTTGACTCAACCAATAAACCTAGCAAGTCATCATTACTTCCTTCACCATCTATAAAAGCCCTCTCTCTTTTCCTGATTATTCCATGTAGAACTTTACGGATCTCCCGTTCAATTTCTTTCATCCTTCTGTTATTTTTGGTGGGCAAGAACCTGCAGATGTTCAACAGTGTTATAACGGAACACATTCTTGATTCCTAGCTCAGAACTTCCCTCGTATTTATCCCCCTACTCAGCTTGGACAATTGAAGTAGAAGTAAAATGTACATTGTGTTCAAAATATTATTGATGTGGAGAAGCCTTGTATGTATCTCTTCCTTTACTAGAAATGATATCAAGTCATTACCTTAAAACATGGATAAGTAAATATTCCTACAAAGTGAGTTTCATGAACAAATTGTGGTTTATAAGGAAAAGAACAAACCAGTAGCCCGGGATAAATAGTGTTTGAAAAGATTGTATAAGGCGTTCAGCCTGCTCTCCTTGCAGCTGGAAAATGTTCCTGCCCTCCTCATAGTTGCTACCAAATGCGGTTCTTGAGATAACATCTCCAGTAAGATTTTGGAACTCAGGCCAGATGTCTATCTCAGAAGATCCCTGGGAAGACATTGAATTTTCCCATCTGTTAATCATATCGGTGCAACAGGTAGCAAATACAGGTAGCATCCGCTGTGAATGGAAAAAACAATGTTAGTTCACTTAGGGTGTTCACTATCCAATATGATATTACTAAAATTTGAACCATATAAAATATATCCATGGGAACAAATTTAGTGAACAATGACCTTTATTTTCTCATGGTGGAATGCAGGATTGAGAATTCTCCTGTGTTTTGCCCATTTCTCGCCTTCATGATTGGCGAGTCCGTTGGCTAGTAACTTGCCAAAACGGCTAAATAGTGGTTTGCCGAAGTGGCCAAACTTATTAGACAGAACCTCTCTCATTAATTCTGGGTCTGGAATTATCACCCTCGGAGTTGGGCCAAACCAAGTGAACGAATTTGTCCCTGCATTTGAGTTTAGAACCCTGTAAGAACTGTAGGAGGACTAGCAAACTGCAGCTAAACCATTTTGTGAGGATTTTGGCAGTCACAAAATATGATTCAGAACTGGGAAAATAAACTGATTGTCACAGGATATCTAGTTCAATATTTTGACACGTGCAATCAAAATCTATGATCTGATTTCATAATTGGTCATGTCCATTATACGCACATAAATACGCCATTAGTGCATATCTGCATGTTTTATTTGTGAAGATACTGCATGCTAACATTAGAAATAATTGCAGTAGCATCAAGTTATTCTATCTTAAGAGGGGGATGTGACTGGATAATTGTGTCAACTATTTCATCCATCAGCGTACAATCAATTGTTGCATTTGAGTGGATTATTGTATTCTTTTTTGGTTGCAACAGTGAGTGGATAATTGTATTGTTAAGCCTATAAAAGGTACCCAAGCTAGTCTCGAACCAAACGTTCCCAACTTCTGATTTAACTCATGTATATTCGTACCTCATCTCCTTATTGGGCGTTCACGGAGTAAATAATGTACAAATCGTAGGAAATGGACTAAAAATATTTAAAAAAATCGCAACAAATGATTTCCCCTCAAGATTAGGAAGCAAAAGGAATCCATTATAGATGCGGGGAATCATCTGGTGACATAAAAATTACCATTCTCCTTTACCACGCTGTGGAGCATGGGTAGCACGCGGGGGATGATGTCGTGACTCCCAAGCGGCAGTGGCTTCGTGCGGGCTTCTCGGTTCATCCGGGCGCTCTCCCTCACGTCTCCGGTGAGGAGGCGGTACCTGGTGCCCTTGAGGCCCTGGGCCCGTAGGGCTCGGTCCAGCCGCCGTGGCGTCCACCACGCCCACTTCAGCGTCCAGGCCACCAGCCACAGCACCGCCGCGGCCGCCGCCGCCGCCGCCGCGCCTGCACGGGCCCACGGAGAGGCCTCCCACAGCGGGAGCAGAGCTCGAGTCGCCATTAGCTTTGGCTTCTTGGTGCACCTGGTGAACGGCAAGAAAAGGAAGTTGTTACGCTCAACTATTAGATCAACGGAATTTCGTGGCACTAGTTCCGCGAGCAATTTCGCCGAGTTCGCCGTCGCCGTCGCCGTCGCCACTGGCGACTGGCGAGGTTCCCTTTTTCAATTGACCCATTCCGGCCCAACAGCTCTAGGATTGGGCTCAGCAGTCCGTTCTGCCTTCCTATTTGTCACGGGGCTTTTCTCAAAATACAAAAAAGATTGTCACGGGGCTGGAGCAGGCATTCAGGCAACGAGGATGGGTTTGCCGCATGTCATTGTGGACACTGATGCAGCAACTGTGGCTAACGCAATTTGAACAACATATTTTGATAGGTTTTTTTTTTTATGGAAGGCAAGAGCTACTGGAATTTTATTAAAACTCAATAAGTCACAACAAACTGAACAAACATTCTCATGAGACAAAAAAAAAGAAAATAGCTAAGATTACACAAAGTTGTCTAGCCATTGATCTATGCGGAGGTGGAGTGAAGCTTTTGCTCTTAGTATAACTAAGGCAATTTCTTTTTTGAAGACATCTCTGCATCTTAGAATAGAGTGACTCAGGCCTCTGAAGATCAATCATTCCTCATCATCCAAATAGCTCAACACATGATAACAATTATTTCCATGAAGAATGGAACCCGAAGTTGACAATGAATAAATAATAAAAATATCTTCTGAATAGGGTATGATAACTTGAAGACTATACCAACTTGCTGCAGCAAACGGACAGTGAAATACAGATGGAGCAAATCTTCTCCAACGCCAAGAGTGCAACACCCACAAGCAGTATCATCTAACTGCATACCACGGCGACTCAGAAAATCACGTGTACTGAGCCTGTTATGAAGAATTAACCAGAAAAAAAAATTTCTTTTGTTTTGGCAAGAGAGCCATAACCATTTAAAAGCATGATGGATGTGTCGGTGGCCAATCAAACGTTTGTAGACATGTCGAGATGAGTAATGGGCTGATCCCGGCATAACTCCAATTATATGCATTGTCATTAAGATTTCGAGAGATTTTTGAAAGGTCAGGAGAGGCCAGGGGCTCCTACTGTAAACGCATCAATAAAAAGGAGAGTACAAAGAGTCCAAATTACAGAAAAGACAGAAATACAAAAGACAGAGCTTAGGGGATAGAAAAAGACAGGAAAAAAAATCCAAAAAATTACAAGCTGGTCGTGATCCATGATTCCAAAACAGGTGAAAGACTAGGGCTTCATTCTAATCAAAAGCAGGGAAGCCTCTTCTGAAACATATCTCTTGAACCGTGTCACAGTGGGATTTACATTTCTGAAGATAGCATCATTTCTCACCATCCAAATACCCCAGCAAGCGATAATGAAAATATCCAGAGCAAATTCTTGTTTTATTTGACCAAATAGAGCAAATTCTTGTTGAGTCATAGCTTTCCATATTTCGATAGATCACCTCTGGGCACAATGATCAGAGAGATCAGAGCTAAAGTTCTTTTTGATTTTTCTCTCTGTACCATGTCTTTTTGCCCTCGGGCTTGTAAATCTGGGGCTCACCTGTTAGCCGCTATAGGCCTGAACTGTAAAAATGGTTCAGTGTTGTGGAAGGACCATGTACCTGAACCTGTGGCTGTACTAGAGATCCAACGATCGTTTTGGACAGAGTGCTTAATGGAATCATTGTTGCTTTCAACAAAAATAAAAAGTACTACTGCACCCTTTAAAAATAAATGGGGGCGTAAGATTAGAACTTAAAGGCAAATACATATTGTATAATTAAGTTCTTTGCCAAATCTTCACAAAATTTGCGTCACAATGCACACAAGGGAACCTATTCCCATTAATACACACCCCTTTTTATTCATATTCTAACCTACATACCAGTGGAAAATTACTACTTCATTTCATAAAAAAGAGAAAATTACTACTTCCTCCATTCCAAGTTGTAAGAGGTTCTGACTTTTCTAGATTTAGGTCAATTGGAACGAAGGGAGTATTCGGTAGCAGTATAGAAGTGGCTGCTCCCAATGTCAGTCGGCCACCGAGCATCACTCCATGAGCATCACGGTCAAAGCTTTTTCAGCCTTATCTGAGCACCATGCTGAGGGTGCAGTGTTATCACAGTGTAGGGCGCGTGGGTGTAGGATGGCGAGAGCTCAAAGGAGAAACGCTGGAGGATGCTGCATAGAGCCATCTTGGCTTCCAGCAATGCAAAGCTCTGGCCGATGCAGATCCTGGGCCCTCCACCGAACGGAAAGAAGGCGGCCTGATGCTTGGTTGCGTTGGAGATGCCGTTGGCAAACCTCTGTGGATTGAACTCACTTGCATCTTTTCCCCAAAAGTCGGGATCATGGTGAATGAAGATGATGGGCAGAAGAAGATTCACTCCTGCAGGATATTTGATTCCACCGAGCTCCATTTCCTTATAAGTTCTTCTGGTTAGAAAGGTTGCCGGTGGATATAACCTAAGGACCTCATGTAGAATCATGGTTACCTGCACATTTATGACATAGGACCAAATTGTTGCTTCAGTTATAGGGAATGGAAAACACTCGCTTATTTACTTTTCATCAAAGAATGTTCCAGTTTAACACTAAGTGGCATTTCTCTCCACAACATCCATTTACAGCATATTCAAACTCAGAAATGGATATGAGATATACTGTATTGCTGAAATTTGACCACAACTACTTTAGATTTAAACCTGCAGTTCTCCACCAGAATCACAGTATGAGGTTTATGTTAATTAGATATTACTGAACTTGGTGAAGGAATGGATATCACATATCCCTTTAGTAATATGAAATTTTGGAATCTTGCAATAAAGTAGAACATTGATTTTGCACTTACAGTCTTCAGGTGGCTCAAGCTATCAAAATCTGGTATGGTTCTTCCAAACTGGCTCAACACTTCTTCTCTTGCTCGGTCTTGCCATTCTGGGTGCATGCTTAGCACAATAAGTGTCCAAGTAAGAAGGACTGATGTTGTCTCCATACCTGCAAAGTAAAATAGCTTGCATTCCTCAATGACATCTTCTGTTGTCAATCCCAGGCTTGCATTTCCATTTGATTGCCTTGCGTTTGACTCCAGTAATAAGCCCAGCAAGTCATCATTATTTGTTTCACCGTTTTTAGTAGCCTTCTCTCTTTTCCCAATTATTTCACGGAGAATTTTACGGATCTCTAGATCGATTTGTTTCATCCTTCTGTTGTTTTTGGTGGGCAAGAACCTGCATATGCTCAACAATGTTATCATTTCGTTCCATTTGACACAGCAATCAATTTTAGCACTAAAAACACCAACAATCCTCAAAATATTCTTTTGTGACGAATTATAGTTATAAAACAAGGAGAGGATTGAGGAGTAATCGATAAAATAAATCTTCATGAATGCTTGGATATGAAATTGCACATGAATTAAACTTTGCTGCTGTTTAGTAGAGGAAAACGTAACAAACCAATAGCCTGGGATAAATATTGTCTGAATAGACTGAATAAGGCGTTCTGCTAGTTCTCCTTGCAGCTGGAAAATTTTCCTCCCTTCTTCATAGTTACTCCCAAACGCGGTTCTTGAGATAACATCTCCAGTAAGATTCTGGAACTCAGGCCAGACATCCATCTCAGAAGATCCCTCAGAAGGCATTGAATTCTCCCATCTAGTAATCGTTTCAATACAACAGGTCGAAAATACTGGCAGCATCCGCTGTGAACAAAACAATAACCATAGTGTATTTAGGGAAATCCAATGTGAAATAGTATAAAAGAATAAAATCCATTTATAGAACAATCATCTAAAAATTACCTTTATTTTCTCATGGTGAAAGGCAGGATTAAGAATTCTCCTGTGCTTTGCCCATTTTTCACCATCATGATTTACAACCCCATTGGCTAGCAATTTCCCAACACGGCTACTCTTTGGTTTGCCAAAGTGGCCAAACTTATTAGACAACACCTCTTTGACTAACTCCGGGTCTGGAATCATCACCCTTGGTGTTGGGCCGAACCAAGTGAACGATAGTCTGCCTGCAGTTAAGTTTCCAAAACATGATTAGTCTAAAGAAGTGAGAACACTAAAAGATAAAAAAAGTATTTTCTGTTTCTTTCAGTCAATTTTCTTATTTGATAGAATAGTCATCCTATCAAGTACACATGTACATAAATATCCCGGTACTGCTACATAATCTTTACAGAATATCAAGCGTTCTACTTGATAGGAGAGGAAATCATGCAGTTCTGCATTAAGCTATCATGTGTTCTCTGCCACACCCATATCGTCAGTTATTCATTTTTTTTTTGCGAGGACAGTTATTCATTTTTCGGCTGCACAATTTTCTATAATTGCAGTAAAGCTTGCTGCATCTCTACTAACGTGCGTGTTTTGCTATCAGGAAAATGAAAAGTAAAAACGGAAAGGTGTAAAATTTGGAAAGCGGGTTGATTGAAATACATAGAAAAAAAACTATACCGTATTCCTGTATGGTGCTGTGAAGCAGGGGCTGCACGCGGGGGCCGATGTCGTGGCAGCCGAGCGGCAGCGGCTTCTTGCGAGCCTCCCGGTTAACCCGGGCGATATCCCTCAGGTCGCCGGTGAAGAGGCGGTACCTGGTGCCCTTGAGGCCCTGGGCCCGCAGGGCCCGGTCGAGCCGCCGAGGCGTCCACCAGGCCCACTCCAACGTCCAGGCCACCAGCCACAGCAGCGCCACGGACGCCGCCGCGACGGCCAGCGCCCACGGTGAGGTTTCCCGAAGCATCAGCAGAACGCGGGTCGCCATTTGTGGCGGGCGCAGTGGAAGAGAAGCACAAGAAAAAGCAGAACACGGATACGGACTCTCTGGTGGCGGGGCCGACGTGTGTTGCGGCGAGTCCTGGGGTTAAATACTGTATAGACGATGGGTCCCACTTCTCTTTTTTTTTTCACTTGGAGTCTCCGCGAATACGAAACAAATTAAATCCATATAAAGATAAAGATTACAAGTAAACTTCCACAATTCTCTTATAGGGCTACACCTTAGGAGATGGCCTTCTTTTTTTTTTCTCTCATTACTTTTTTAATAGCTAATTTGCCCATACGTTCCTACGAGTAAAAAAAAAACAATTTTAATGTGTTTTCTCTTTGGAGTCATACCCGAGCGTTACGATGGAAACCGATCAAAATCCGTGCCATTACTGCTAGACACGATTTTGTTTTAATTTGTATAAGCAAATGTCTTGAGTAAGAGTCATTGATTGTATTAATTAATTTATATTAATTTATATATATATACAATTTATACGTGCATTTATTTATATCTGATTCGATGACAAAGGACCTGTCTAATCAACACGCGTGTGTTTTAAGGAGAAGTAGCACATGTGTGTATTTTGTGCCAGAAAACATATGAAATTGAAGAAGGTAGAAATCTGTGTATTTTTTACTATTCTAGCACACAAATTTTACCAGTCTGGCAAACAAAGCAAGCCCCACCACACAAAGAGAAATTCATGTGTTTTTCCTCAAACTAGCACATAAAAACCAAGAAAGTGGAAAACCGTGTGTTTTTCAAGGAAGTAGCACACGAATTTATACTTATACAAGTTGTACTTATGTACTAGCTGTATTTATACTTGTATAAGTTGTATTCTGTTCTACTGTGTCAAACAAGGCTTAAAAACCAATTTTTATATCCATGTGCTTGTTGTCTGTTGCAGCCCACAAGAAAAAAGACCCATCCTCCTGTTACATGTCTGATTTATTGATATCAAAAAATCTATAGAAAGGAATTTACCTCATCAGTTTGTAAATCAAGATACAGAGTACAAACCTAATTAGATTTCCTTCTAACACAATTTGTTTCCAAAGTGCTTACTCTAACAAACACCCAGTCTAGACGCACTTTGAATTAGGATGCAATAGAACCCACCTGCTTAGAGAGGCTCCAAGTACTAGATGACCAAAATTATAAAGAGCCTAATAGAAATCACAAGGGCAGCAAATTTACTTAGATGTAAGCATCAATCTAGAAAACCAGTTTTTGTGTCTGTCAGAACAAATCACAATCATGCTAACATAAATGATAGTACACAATTTTTAGGCACGAGTACTGAAATAAGAAATGAAGAGGATCCAAGGAGAATATGAATTAGATATGTTTTCACCTAGGTCACTAAGATTCAGAGCAAACATTTCAGCACAAAAGCCCACCCATTTTTCCACCAAAAGACCAGAAACTACAGATTTTGTTTATTGCAATTTCTGTAAGTACAACGTGCAATTTCGGCGGTGAGAAAAATAACTATGGCAATAACTACTGCATATGTCCCTAACAAATTCAGGCAATCAAATTCATATATGTTATGCGTCTGCTATTTTTTCAGGACACAACTGACATCATGGATGGGAATCCAGTCCCAAATTATGACCTCACAACATAAGAAGGGATCAAAAAATGCCAAGAAGCACATGTTCCTGACCAGGTTGCTTACCTTGCTGCTGCATGCATTCCTTCTGCATGCATTCCACAAAGTAAACAAAATCGTACAGCACAAAAACAGTGAAGGCTTCATGAGTTTCTCCTGTTGCTATCTAAAAACCAATGAAGGCCTTTATCCAATAAGAAACATGAAAACGGTCAAGTGTTTGGTGATAACAGAGAAGGAATATTCCAACCGTACCACAACTAAATTATACGAAGATGTTAAACTAAGATACACAAATACAAATTAAAGAGATTTGCATGTGTATGAACAGATCCTATAGCTGTAAACAGATGAAAGGTTTTAAAAAAACTAACACTCCTGCACACAAGTGATAAACAAGAACAACCAACTCAGCATTGACCATGACTGACACATGCACATAGCACACAAATTTATAAGAGATTATACCACAGCAAAATATGTAAAAAAGGGCAAGGACCGAAACATCAAGTTTCTCCATCTACTATGACTACCTTCTTTATATTTAACTTCGAAACAAAGGCACTGGACTATGAGTAGTTCCCAGTAAGTTCAAGGAAAATAAAATATAAGCCCTCTAGGTAAGTCTTTAAATCTGACTTCAGATAATAAACTGAACTATGAGTAATTCTTCCTAGTTAGTTCCCACACAAATAACCTCTAGGTAAGTCTTCCAGAACATTACAATCACATAGAATGGAGCAAACTTTTCTAAGCAAAGTGACCTTAAGGCAATTTTCTCAAAGATAAAAAAACAGCAAGTCAACAAGTTGTGTTTGATTAACTGCCCAAAGGAGCCAAACCAATAAATGGTCATTGACACTAAAAACAAGTTATGTTTGATTCACTGCCACACTTTGGCTTGCCTCAGGTTTGTAGTATTGACTTGACATCAGGACCTAAAACAAAAGTCAGCAAAGACAAGGACAAGGGCCACAATTTTGCCTACTCTCATTTAGGATCTACAACTTTAACCCTACACACACAGAGACAAGGACAAAGACAATAAAAATTATAGGATGTGTTAACACAAAATACAAGTAAAAAGACAATGGACATTTTTTGTCTATGTAAGGACAAAACACAAAATTTTTTCCCTACATTGACACAAGCACAAAGATAAAGGATAATTTTTTCTATGTAAGGACAAAAGACAAAATTTTCTCCCTATATTGACATAAGCACAAAGACAAAGGATAATTTTTTCTATTGAAGAACAATAGACAGAAATTCCTCCTATAGAAACACAACTACAGATTGACAACGTTTTTCTATTGAAGGACAATAGACAGATTTTTCTACCAGACCAACACAATTACAATTCATAATTTTTTTCTATGGAAGAAAAATAAACAACATTTCCTCCTAGATTAACACCATTACAATAGACAATAAACAATTACATAAGACTTACAATTGACAATTTTTTCTATAGAAAGACAATTGACAAAATTTACAAACAAGACTAGCACAATGACAATTGATAATTTATTTCTATAGAAAGACAATTGACAAAATTTATAAATAAGACTAGCACAATTACATTTAAAATTATAATTGATAATTTATTTCTATAGAAAGACAATTGACAAAATTTAGTAATGAGACTAGCAATTGGTTGTATATATGACAAATGAAATCAAGTTGAGTGCAAATGCTCACCCCAAATACACCATTTAGGGAAATCCAACCCAACACAGTCAAGTTCAGTTTCTTCAACATTTCCCTGCATCACAGACCAACATGTTTATGCCATTAGAACATGACTGGCCTAAGAAGCAAGGCAAAAGTCTGAAATACAACATGGATAAACTATGACATGAAAACACAAATGAGGGCAGTGTGTTGACCCAAAATCAAAGAGGACAAGATAACACATATGAATAGCAATCCCCATTTACTCATGCCTATTAGAATGTACATAGATGCTACATATTATTGCTAGACTATTCTGAAATATGTGAGGACAGGATAAATATTTTCGAAGGCAGTATGTCTTTAATCTCACCTCAACAGAGAAAAACTTAGATACACTCTAATGCACTCACAAAAAAAGAAAATAATAGCTCAGATGTACCCTAATACATTCTGGACAAACCAAGGCATAGAAATGGCTGTTACCCTTAGTTCTAGTCAGCCTAAAACAAAAATCCGCAGCACAATCTTTGGCTTCTTCATCTGATAACAACATATTGCATATGTTCAAAACTGAAATTGCAGTACCCAACACTAGCAATTTACATTATAGTAAACTGCAATTATGTTAGCCTATTTGAAACTTCATTTTAGTGTTTCTCCCATACTAGACAATTCAAGATCAGAATTAAAAATAGGCCATTATGAGAGGAGAAACAAAGCTTGTATGGTCCTAAATGCTAGATCTTTGGCAAGACTAAAAGTGCACAATGACAAGTAGTTGTACAATTTGTCTATTGGTAATGGCACTCGTGATGATGAAACCACACGCGCCAGCTGATGTGCATCTGCCTGATTGTTTATTAGACAAAATATGAGACTACAATTCTAACTATCAATCACAAAGCATACCTACTGGACGTACCCATAGTCACGAGTGCAAGGAACATAAATGTCCACAAATCTAGCAGACTCCTATTACAAGCACTGAAGTTAAATGTTTGAAATCTCTAACACCCTCATTACAAGCAGGTTTAGTTAAATTATTATTGAGGGATGTAGCCTAAAATCTCTGAAACATGGTACTAAACAGTATGTAAAGCAGAGGTTAGCTTTGCATGAGCTTACAGAGCTTAAACAAAAAAAAAACAATAGTAATACTGAAGGGCACTTCTGCTTTTGCTATCAACTTTGAAGAGCTAAATACTGATCATTGCCATGCAATGCAACTTCGGTAATAAAAGGGATAAATAATTTGTTACTGGTTATATGAAAAGTACTAGTATTATCACTAATTTTACTATGGTGTGGGCTACCACAAATCACAATAAACAAAGGACAGTAATCACAAATAACAAGAACAAATATGAGGTATGTGTTGAAAAAAAAGAAACAAGAAATTTTTTTTTATGGAATGACAAGGACAAGTACTTTGTGGGCAAGCACTCAGGTCACAATAACATATATTGCACATACCAAATACTCTAATTGTAGTATTTCAAATTTACAATGTACTACTAATAAAAGTGCAATAAAGACATAGCTACTAAATAGTCTGATCAAAAGGACTTGCATTCTCAGACAAATTAGCTTCTTTTGAACGACAAAGAACAGTTCTTGCCTATAAAACTTGGAAATTGGAGTAGAAGCATTTTTGGGACTATTATGCTCTGTTTTCTGTAGCTTTCCACTCAGGTCCAAAGCCTACACAGCAAAACAAAAGTGCACAGTTTAGAGGCAATAGCAAGCCCATGAGATCAATGTTCAGTAGTAGAGAGCGAGTATTGAATGGATACATGATGCATGATCACGAGGGCAAGGACACTAGTTAGCAAACAGCCGGACATACCAAAATGTTGCAAACCAATAGTGAGGAAGCCAATAAGCAAGCTGAGCTGCAACTGTTTGCACAAACCAACAACTGAACCTTCCTAGATGGGGAAAAGAATTAAGACATAATTTCAATAATAGTAGACTGTAACCAATCATATTGGCATGTCCACAAACCAATCAATTGTTGCTCAAACTACTGCAGCACTAAAACAAGTTATTGTGCATGTACTACTTTATTTGGACTGTGAAGATCGGGTAAAAGGTAAATCTAAATCCAATAAGAATAGTACACAACAGCAAAGATGAAAAAAATAGTAAAAAAAACTTGACATGAATGAGAATTGCCTGTATTATTGTCATTCAACTTTGACACTTATCATTATGGATGGTCTCCTAGCCAAATCCAAGCTCAAATAAAAATAGTTTCGGAAACACAAATAGTTTATAAAATCAAACCAATTCACCCATACACAAATCGATCGATTTAGAAATCTGATCAAGCCTTCAGGTCGCCCAAAGTACCCGCGACGTGCCTCAGCGCCGCCATCAAGGTCCGCTTGTGCAGGTAAGGCGGCGAGCTTGGCTAGCACGAATTGATCCAAGTGAAAATCAGATCAAGACTCCACGCCCCGGCTTCCGCAGTCTGCACTGCCAACCAGGTCCACTTATCTAGGGGAGGCGGCGAGCTTGGCTAGCTGACGCTGCGAGGACCTCGTCCGCGTTGGACTGGACGTGGAAGGCTATGATGGCGGTAGTGAGACACACAAGGCCAAATGAACGGGAGCCGTCACTGGCCTTAGCGCCGCTGTTGAGGGTAGCTGCTGCCACCGCACACTATAAAATGAACATGTGACGCCGCTAGCCATAGACATAGCCATCTATACTCATGATTTATATTCATGCGAGTTAAATAGCGTATGTTCAACCAACGTACGCTATATGATTCTAAAGTGTATTAGAATAAATACGTTATAATTCTCATTATAACGTACGGACATATTTGCTAGTATAAATAAAAAACAAGAAGGCCAGCGACGGAAGAAACAAAAGACGCAAAAAAAAAAAATGAAAAGAAAAACGAACCAACGCAACACGGACTGTTGTCTATATCTATGCTTATATCCTTATCACAGCGCGCATCCACGTATCGCTCATACGGACTCAGCGTCGCCGCGGCCGGCCTTCTCCGTCCCTCCCGACGCCGCCTCGGAGTCGGAGGGACCTCTCCCTTCCAGCGCCGGCCTCACCATTCCCTGCGCCGAGCCTCCTCCACTCCGCTCCTCCGTTGCCGGCATCCACACCAGTCTCGTGAGCACTGCCGCTGCCGCCTCATGTGTCTTGCTGCCGCCGTTGTGGTCTATGCTGACGCTGCGGCCTTGCCTCCGATCTCACTGATTTCGGCCAGTCCGACGTGGATGAGGTTTCGCGCAGCGTCAAGCTGCTGGCCAAACTCCATGCCTCTGCGTGCTCGTGTATTACAGAATCTGCAGTTTGCAATTTGTTCCTGCTCATATTTAATTTGTACCCACGCCATGCTTTCTTGAGGTCCATGGATTTGCATCGATATGCTGGTATGCTACTTGGATTTTCATTCGCACTCGATTTGGTCTCAGGCGCGTTCTTGGCTATTTTTCTAATTTATATATCTACAGGTGCAGTCCTGGTTTGGTCGGTTGCTTCTAGAGGTTCAGTCCTGGTTTGGTCCGTTGCTTTGCTTGCAAATTTGGAAAAGCTTCGGACTGGAAAAAAATAATTTATTAATGATATGTTTTGGGCTGGCGGAGAGATTTCATGGGCGGACTGAAATTTTCATGTTTAAATATTAGGTAGAGATTAGGAGTTGAAAAACATCATGCTTTTGGGAGAAAAAAAGATACTCCTCAAAACGCTCTAAGAGATTTGATAATTAATCTAAACTCTTGATTTTAGGAGAGACAAACAATTAACTAATAAAAAGAAAAAATATAAATTGCATTTTAGTATGTCACAATTTTTGTTCCTATTAGATAGATCTAATTCATTTGGCAAATTTCTTCTACGTTTTTATTTGCCCAAGTAGTGTATGCCATATTTTTGTTTATTTGAATTAGGTTAGCTTAAAAAGTGCAAGCATGTTTTACAAAATTATAAGTAAATAACGTATGATTTTCTTCATATAAAGATGTTACAGTTGAACCACCTTTGATTCTTTTCACCTAAGAAAATAAACATGTTAGAAAGAAAGACATTTTAGATCACATCCATATGTCACTTTACATAAACAGGAAAGTTAGATCATGCATGTATATTAGATACCCTGTTTATCATATAAATTTACACCTTGAATTATAAGGTAACCTAATGCATTAACATTTTATACTGTAGGGCAAGCAATATGTTTCATATTATGCCTTTCGAAATGATTAATGACACAAGTCTATGACCCCTATTTGGTCTTGATGTTTTTTACTCCCTTCAATCTTTTGAAGTTGATATTTGGACTATAAATAGTGCAAATAAAAATGAATTAAGTTACTACTTACTCTAAAAAAATCTTATCATTCTCGAATTCAAAATAGTGTCACAAAAGTTGTCACAATAATCTTTGAACTGCCATCGTGGTCCACATATATCAACTCAATTGCATGTTTTGCTCAATTTGCCTGCGCAATCCTCCGCGGGGCTACATGCATGCTTCTTTGTTATAGATGGATGCACAATTAACGTTACCCACATGAGAACCGATCTTCTATAGGAGATATATCTAATAAAAATAGGGGTGACATATGGTCATTTTAGCTTTGCACTAATCTGTCTAACAACACTTAAGAAAGGTACCAATGCTCAAATGATAAATTATCAGCCAATAAGTATTAACTACCAGCAAGTTCTCAATTCAAGAGTGAGAACATAAAACAACCATATCACCAAATAAGAGTACACATCTATTTTTTTTTCAAATTTATTAATTCATCCTCTGGTTTTTAGTCTAGGTAGACATATTATTAGATATCATATTTTAAACATTGGATAATCCGCATAGAATTTGAGGATAATCCATATCCGTTAGATTTTGCCAATTCCATATCCTACCCCTACATCCTAACACAATTAGATTTGGATTACACATATGTGCATGGATATTTAAACTCTTATCCATATCCTACCATGCATCTGACGATAGAAGTGTAGTTCTTATTATGTCGTTTGAGCAAGATTGTTACATATGACATTAATGGCTTAGCTGTCTAGATCTGCTCCTACATAATAGAATATTGTGCTTGCCAAAAGTTAGAACATAAGACAACCATATCACATAATAACATCAGTGGCTTAGTTGTCTAGATCTACTCTTGCACAATAGCATATTGTGATTGGCAAAAGTTAGAACATAAAACAACAATATCAATAATGACATCAATGGCTTAGTTCATCAAGGAATTTTGTCATCCCCGTTTCACTTTTTTTTTTGGTTTTTCAATGTTGTTGGCCTTGTTGCTATGAATGAAGTTATTATCTAAATCATTTATTCCGAGGAAGAAGCAATTGAAGTTGTGATTTATGTGCTTTAGCCTATAATACAATCTCTGTGTTCACCATGGAGTTATGCATGGTATGTTAGAGATTGATCCATACTCCTCCGTCACTAAATAATTGTCCTTTTTTATTTTCATGACGTAATTTGATAGGATTTGTAGAGAATGCACTCTATCTAATGATATTAGTTATATATCATAAATTGATACTTTTTATATAAATTAGTCAAAGTTATTTCTCATTAAGCGAGAATGTAAGTCATTTAGGGACGGAAGGAGTATACCCATAGTCTCAAGGTTCTGTATATATGATGATTTTGTGTGGTTGTCGTGTTGATTGCCACCTGGCCAGTGAACCTAAAGCAAGTAGGCAACATTGTCTTGTTGGGAGAGAGTTCACCAAAAGATAAGGAATAGAGGAACAGGCTAAGAAGCAAGAAGCAGAGGAACGTCATGCTAAGAAGCTTCTTCATTGTAAACTTTTTTTTAGGTATATTCGTGTGACTTGAAGATGTGCTATGTGTGACTTGAATATCATCCTTTTGCTATAAAAGCCATTAGGATTTTAGTCTCTGAATGCTTGCCAATTCCTAGGTAAAGAACCCATATAGGGAAATCCTATTGTCCGCTGTCGCCAATAAGATCGCACGCTATGATGTCCTTATGTTTATCTTCCATGTCAATTTTTAGGAGACCAGGGCCTTAGGAGAAAATCAATGGAACAACGAAAGCCTGTATTTGGAAGATGGCATATTGTTATTTTACTTGATACAGTAGACAGCAAGGTATTCCAATCTCGATTCTTGATCAATGCAAATGAATGAATTTTTATGCATAGGATACAAGAACGAGATCTAGGAACGGAGATACCGACAGGACAAGCAAGGCAAATCTTTGGCACGTATCGGCGGTAGGCACCCTTTTCTATTCTTCTAGAAGGGAATCCCATGGAAACGCCCGAGAAACCAATGGCCTTGCACCAGGTGCACACGCACCGCACAGCACAGCACAGCAGCACATGCGACAAGGAGCAGAGGGCCCGATGCAGTCGCGTCGCAATGTCGCATGCCAAGAGAAAAGAAACGTTACTGCCCACACAGCTATTCAGGGATCAGGGATGGATTGGGTCAGGCGCACAGCACAGCACAGCACAGCACATCAGTTTGGCAATGGTGGAGCTTAGCTTGTCATGGGCTCATGGCACATGTCAGCTTCGAATTATCCTGATTCCTGTCCTCTGCATCAGGATTGGTTAGTCCGACGAAGAAAGCGTACGTGTGGTCAAGCGTTCTTAGATTTCTTAGGGCTCAAGCGTCGACTTAGAGCAAGTCTAAAAGCCTATCCTCTTTTACTGACAGGAACTAAGATATTGCTAAAAATATATTCTACATTGCAAAACGAAAAAAAAAAGGCATTTGAAAAATATTGAGCCGGTGCGGCAAAGGCGTCATGCATTGCGTCACGTGCCCAGCAGGAGTCGTGCAAGCCGATGTCCCACGGGGACGGGGACGAGCAGATGACCCAAGCGCTTGTGTAACAAGCTAACAGCTCTTGTCTTCACATGTGGCTGGGTGTACAGTACATCAGTGAGCAGAGCTCGGCCCACCCATCACCCAAAACATTTTTATCTTCAAGTTTGGTCCACGGAGTCATGCCATACGAAAGCATTCGATCCTACACGTCCGAGTCTAAACATGTTATTTGGTTTGCCGCCCCATTACCAGGGCGTTCACTCTTACCAGCATAAAAGCGGCATCAATCGATTCTAGTGGAAACACTACAGCCGAACGTCGAACGACACCATGCCGCGTGTACTGATGCCGGACGTGGCCGCTCCAACCAAACACACGGGCTGAGATATACGCCGTCAATAAAAACAACTATGGTGTCTAGTTTTGAACCGCATATCGAAACACATTTCTATGTAATCTCACCGTTAACTATATTTGTCTTTCCTGCTAAAAGTTTTTAGGACTATTCAATGACCTTTAATGTTTCAAGTCGGATTTGCATTTGGATATCTACTAGATTTTGGGAATAACATATATCTATTTGCTTATCAATTCTTTTAGTAGAACAAAATCATTATGCATATTATAGAGAATATGATTATATAACACCTACAGATAATGATAACTCATAAATAACATACTCTATTTATGATAACTTATATATAATAAATAATTAAATATATATCAATAAAAAATCATAATAAAAAAATTAATTAATCCATAAATAGTTTCAGATATATAAAGTTTATCATATATGATAACTAAAGTACTATGAATTAGCATGATTATTCATATTAGAATCAATTAAAGTTAACCCTTTATATATAATAATAAAATTAATACAATGTTATTGGCCATTGAGATAAGTTTAGTTTAAATGATATATATCATTTGTTATATTAAAGTTGATATAATTTACATTACAAGTTAGTTATAGATATATGTTTTATATGGTTTTACATAATCAGAATGTGAAATTGGATAGAGATACTACATTTTTATTCTTTCTTTTAGTTTATAGTTTAGTTTTGGGGCCAATAACATTTCTATATTTCCTTTATGTTATAAAAAAAATCTCCTCCAATAGCTTTTCAACTAGATTTCTAAACAATTTCATCATCTATTGCTGGTTTATCAATCTCTAAAGATAGATAGTGGAGCTAACTGTCTAGAGTGCCAAATAGACAAGTTTTTGGAGAATGGAGAGATACACAAAAACGCTACAGAAAAGGATAATCCTAAAAGTTCTCACAATAATCAAACTATCTGGCTTCCAATTTGGTAGGCTCTAAATATGATCTCCATTACAAACATTGGGTTTATTCTCTCACACAAAAAAATGCCCTTCACATTATGAAAAATACACAAGTAACTCCTAAATTTGTATCAAAATTATCCACCTTTGCCTTTAAAATAACCCCCTCAAATTTTATATATAAACTACTCACTTTTTCATTACAAAATATAATTTAAAATTATACCTAAATTTGCATCTAAATTACTAGCCTCTGCCATTCGAATTAACCCCTTATTTATATAAATAAATTACCCACATGTATTATTACGAAAGGTAATGTAAATTACCTCAAGTTTGCATTGAAATTACATACATGTGTCATTATGAAAGGTAATAGAAAATAATGTCTTTTAACTTGTAACTAAACTATCCACATCACCCATTACAAAAATATTTCTCAAATCCTCGCGTACATACAGAAACTAATTCAATATATCCATAATGTACATTATATATATTTCTAAACTTCACACTTCAAAGAGTACTAGTTTAGAGATGCTCCAAGATGCAATACGTGAACAGAAAAGACAGGACACCGATTATTCATCATGGTTGAACAAAAAAAAAACATAAAAAGGGTCCAATGCTACAACACTCTTGGGCTCAGATGAAATAAAGCCCAAAAGCCTGTTGGACCGACAGCCACAGGAAAGCTCGCATCATATTGCCGTGAGCTTGATCTGGGCACCATGCGTCGGACGCAGCATTATAACTTGGCGCGGCGCATGAGTATACGTCGGCGCGAGCTCAAACTGAAAGTGCTGAAGGATCATGCTCAGCGCCATCTTAGCCTCTAGAAGAGCAAAGTTCTGGCCCATGCAAATCCGCGGTCCCCAGCCGAACGGAAAGAACGCTAGCCTGTCCTTGGACGCCTTGGCGATCCCCTCGGCAAACCTCTCTGGCCTGAACTCGTGCACATCACTTCCCCAGATGTCGGGGTCGTGATGGATGAACATCACGGGGAGCTCCACGATCACGCCGGCAGGGTATGTGACATCTCCGATCACCATCTCCTTGTACGTTTTCCTGCTGAACGCGATGGCCGGCGGGTACAGCCGGAGAACCTCGTAGAGAATCATGGTCACCTGCATAATGAATCGGAAAGAGTTTAGTGGTTTGGTTGCATTTGCATATAAATGAGATAAGATATGGAAATCAACAGGAGTACTCACTGTTTTGAGGCGGCTCAGGCCGTCGTATCCCGGTTGGTTCTTGCCAAACATGCCCAGGACTTCCTCCCTTGCACGGTCCTGCCATTCTGGGTGCATGCTTAGTAGGATCATGGTCCATGTAAGCAGCACTGATGTCGTCTCCATTCCTGCAAAGTAGAACAGCTTACACTCCTCTATGACATCTTCAATCGTCATTCCTTGGCTGGACTGGCCGTTCTCGCCTGTTTCTGTCATGTTTGACTCCAGCAGTATGCCCAGTAAGTCATCCTTGGCGCTTTCACCTTCTTTCATAGCTTGCATTCTTTTACCAATTAGACCTCGAAGAATTGACTCGACCTCGTTTTTAATTTGGCGCATCCTCCGGTTGTTTTTGGTAGGCAAGGACCTGAAAGTAGCATTCCCCTTGCATCACTAACAGATGAGTAGTAATTTTTTTAGATAAAGGAATCACTAATAAAGTACTAATGGCGGGAAAGATGATGAACCTGATGCATCCACTTTCAGTTATACTAAACAGTAGTATCAGTTTGATGTTGCAGAGCAGGTACATGACGTTATGTAAATTTAGCAAGGACATACAGAAGACTGTTGAAGTATATGAACACTCACATGTATCCAGGAACGGCAAACTTCTCAACGATGGACATGAGGCGCTCTGCTTGCTCGGCCTGTAGCTGGAAAATCTTTCTTCCTTCAAGGTAGCTGCTGCCGAATGCGGTGCGGGAGATGACATCTCCGGTGAGGGTCTGAAGATCCGGGTCGACGTCCAGCTCGCACGAGCCGTCAGAACCAAGTGATTGCGCCCATCGGCTGACAAGCTCTTCACAGCACGCAGAAAACGCCGGCAGCATGAGCTGGAAGATTGTACGCACTCACATGATCAATAATCACAAAAGATTGTACGCACTCACATGATCAATAATCACAAACTCGATCGAAGCGAACAATAGTACAAAACGCAATAGTTTTATAAAGATCGCAGGCAACAAATTACTAAATGATAGTGCAGTTTTATATACCTTGAGCTTCTCGAGGTGGAACGCAGGGTTGAGGATCCTCCTGTGCTTGACCCACTTCTCGCCCTCATAGTTGGCCACTCCCTCGGCGAACATCTTGGTAAACGCCTGGAACTTGGGCTTCTCGAAGTGGCCGAATTTGTTCGACATCACGTCCCTGGCCAGGTCTGGGTCGGCGAGGGTCACTCTGGGGATCGGGCCGAACCACGAGAAGCACGTCTTGCCGTGTTCGACGACGGCGCCGTAGACAAACGGCGAGACATGGCCGGCGATGTCGTGGCACCGCAGCGGCAAGGGCCTGGACCCGGCCTCCTTGATGGACCGGCGGTACTCCTTGAGGTCACCGGTGAGGAAGCGGTAAGACGTGCCCCGGAGGCCCTGCGAGCGCAGCGCCCGCTCGAGCCGCCGTGGCTCCCACCATAGCCGCTCCAGCAGCCGGGCGGCCTTCCACAGGACCAGACCGCCCAGGAGACCGTAGATGAGGAGGCTCCAGTGCATCGAGGCGACTGCACTCGCCAAGGCTCCGAGAACCATTTTGCTCAGCTCTGGAGTGAAAGTGGAGAAGAAGCAGAGTGATGAGTGATCGCTAAAACTGGCGCCAGAGTTGCTCCTCTTATAAACAGTTGTTGCTGCCTCGCTGGATTGGCTCGTCGTGGGCACTCTGGTCAGTCATGCGGCAGACCATACCTTGCTGTTAAGGAACTTGGTAGTGAAGATATTCCGATGGAGATCGGAGTGGTATTGGTCAAAGCCTCTCCAAGGGTACCGTGCTTCTTCGTTGCTTCATCTCAAGCCATGCTGCAGCAGGCACATTGTAAGCGACGCAGGAGGCCACCCAACACGTGATGAGTGTGCCTGCTTCTTTCCGTGAAATCGGATAGCATTTTTGGCTTTTGGGGAACCCGCAAGGTAAATGCAAAGGCACACCGTACCATTGCATCAGTTTTACTATGCCATCTGTCTAAACTTCAAGATTTTTATTACAAAGTTACTATTTCCGTTCTAAATTATTAATTATTTTTAATTTTTTGATATCTATTTTATTATGTATCTAAATATATAATATATGTTTAGATACATAGAAAATTCTATGTACCACAAAATGTCAAGATGAGTAGCCACTAAGATTGCTGGACAAACTATTAAGGGCCAATTGTGCAACTGCCGCTGTTTTGAAGGCTAATTGCTCGTTTGTCTTTTTTTTAACTTCGCTTATTTACCCCTTTTTTTGCGAAACGAGGACACCGTTTGCCGCTGATTTCACCTTCCGTCAGGTGATAAAAATTTTAGGCCCAAAACAATATTTGTGAAATAGGAAAAAAAAAGGAAAAAAGACTACAATACCCCTGGTCCTAAACAGACATATCTCTCTCTCTTCTCTCTGTTCGCGACTTTCAGTCGCTCGGGCCGTCCTCGACAGGCGGCGCTAGGGTTTGGAGCGAGGGAGGCCGACAAGGGCAAGCGATGCGTTGGGCGAGCAGATCTGGTGGCTTTGTACGTTTGGCAGGCGCCCGCGCGGGCCGGCGTCGGGCGGACGGGAGCCGCGGGCGTTCGGTGGGCGTCCGCGCGGGCTGGTGTCGGGCGGATGGGAGCCGCGCTTGCGTTGGGTGGGCGTCCGGGCGGGCCGTCGTCGAGCGGACAGGAGCAGCACTCACTGGCACGTCGGGTGGTGGGGGCTCTCGAGCGCGTCGGGCAGGAGGCCGGGCGCGTGGCTCCTGCGGACAGATGGCACACTGGAGTCCGCGCATTGAGTTTTCTTGGTATGGTTTGTAGGTCAAATAAGAACCAAATTAAACTTGTTGTTCTAGTTCGGGCACACTGGAGTATGCCCGATCAGGGTCCAAAGCCTTATAGACACAGGAAAACCTTGACCACATTTGTTGACAGAAATGCCTGTACCTTTCTGGAAGTTGTAAATTTCACTGCTGAAAGCTTTGTTTGGGGTTCAAGGCAATACATATCTCTGTGGTGGGTACTAGAGGAACAACTTTGTGAGTGGTTTCAGGATGGTTCTATTGAGATTGCAACCAATGAACAACTTTCTGAATGGTTTGAGGTCAACAAACAAGGGGGAAGTCCGCATTGCTGCTCAAATCAAAGATTTTGAAGGACCATTGCAATGCTCCCGACTAAGCGCAGGCTTCACCCTACTATCAGGAACCTTTCGAGTACTGCACCTATTGATTTGGATCCTTTCACGGATCCAAAACAGTCCGCTCAGCCTACCAAGAAAGACAAGAAAGTCAAGAAGGTGGACACTAAAGTCTCAGATGATGTACTGAGTGATAGTAGTTATGACTCTGATTTGGCTGCATCTTCTGACTCTAAATTAGATACATTTTTTTGACTCTGATTGCTCTGACACTGATTATGATCCTACTCATGAAATACTTGCTGATGATGACAATGATGATGAACCTTTTTTCTCTTATGATGTTGATGCTCCATGTGTTGATGTTGGCTGTATTTTTTCTGATGTGAATTAGTGCAAATATGCGTTGACCCAACATGAAATCTTGAATGACTATGGTTTTCGTGCTGTGAAGAAAGATAACGAGCAATTTCGAGCTAAGTGCTTGAGAGCTGATAAAATAGGCTGTCTGTGGACTTTCTATGCAAATACTAGCAAGGGGGGAAATATGTTGGATGCAAGGTATAACAATTCCTTTTTTCTTATTTGGGTTGTTTTTTCCTTTTAACTTTATCTTTTGTTACACTATTGAGAGCTTATTTCCTATGCAGGTGAAGCTGAACGGTCCCGCGTACAATAGCAAGTGTGGTTTAGTGAATCAATGTGGTGACACAATGGCAGAAAAAAATTGCTGATAGGGTGGTTGAATTCTTACAGGAGGACCCAACATTGTGTGCTATAAGGAGTCGCAAAAGAAGCTGAAGAAGAAGTATGGTTTCGATGTTCCTTACCACGGGGTACATAGGGGCAAGGACAAGGCTCTGGACATGATTTTTGGTAAGTGAGATGACAGTTATGACTTGCTGCCCACATATAGAGCTGAGCTACTAAAATTGGCTCCAGGAAGCATTGTTGAGATGGATGCTGAAGTTCATCAAGGCAATGTCTGTTTTAGGAGATTCTTTGTGGCCCTGAAACCACTGATGGTTTCCTTGAAGGATGCAGACCCTATATTGCTATAGATTTTACCCACTTGACAGGAAGGTCTAGGGGTCAGTTGGCAGCTGCTGTTGCTGTAGATGGAAATAATAGCCTTTTTCCAGTTGCCTATGGTGTAATTGAAACTGAATCCACTGAAAACTGGACATGGTTCATCCAGAACATGAAAGATGCTATTGGTACACCTACAGGTTTGGCTATTAGCACAAATGCATGCAAAGGACTAGGTGAGGCTGTGAAGGATGTATATCTTGGTGTCGAACATAGAGAATGTATGAGGCATTTGTGGAAGAATTTCAAGAAGCATTACTCTGGTGACATATTCACTTATAACATGTGGCGGCTGCCAAGGCTTGCACTATTGAGAAGTTCAATTGGCACATGGAGAGAATCATGGAAAAGTGTCCAACAACAATTGCTTACTTGGATGAGCATCATCCATTCTTGTGGACCAGAAGTAAATTTTCTGATTACTGCAAGGTAGACTACATCAATAATAATATCTCTGAATCTTTCAACAACTAGGTTAGAAATTATAAAGACTTACAGATTCTAGAGATGATTGATATGATTAGGCAGAAGATCATATCCAAATTTGTTGCTTGCAGGAAAATTGCTATGTCATTGGAGGGCTACATAATCCCTGATATAACAAAGGATCTAATTGATGAAAGCAAAGCTATCAAGCACTATGAGGTCTTGAAATATGGGAACAACACAGCTAAAGTTACTGCACCAACATCATCAGGAGCACCTTTCAGGTATGCAGTTAATTTGGAGAAGAAGACTGCAGTTGTAGGTTGCAGCCAGTGAGTGGAAAGCCATGTAAACATGCTTTGGCTTTCATAGCAAAGCTTAGTAGAGATGTGCAAATGGATGAATTTGTCCATGATTATTACTCTATCGAGAAGCTGAGAAAGGCATATTTAGCTGTGTTTAATCCAATGCCATCAAAGCATTTTTGGCCATGTATTGATCCTGGATACAAAATCCATAAGCCTAAGTTGAGAAGCCTGGCAGGCCTAGGAAAAGTCGGATTAAGGCATCAGATGAACCTGGTGCTAGGAAAAGAAAGAGGCACTCTGAATGTGGTGAACTAGGACATACAGCAAAGAAGTGCAAAGGGGGGCCGACTGCAAGGGAGCAAAAGATGAGAGCAACACATGGGAATGCATTTGAGGTGGAGAGAAATGACCTTCCTAATACTGGTTCATCCAAGTAAGTCATCCCATGTGTACTTGTTTACTATTTTTAATGATTTGAACATACCACCTAATGCATTTTTCACCATCTCAAAACAAGTGATGCTGCAAGTAATATTGGAGGAGGACCATAAATTGGGATAAGTGGAGGTACAAGGTCATCACATAATGAAACAACCAAGTATGTCACTTGCCCTTTTTACTTTGAACATGTTCATGCCCACAATCAAGTATTTACTTACCCATGCTCACTACATTTTTCTCGAAGTGATGGTGCCACTCATGTTGGAGGAGGGAGACCACCAATTGGGAGGGGGAGAGGAAGAGAAAGAGGAAGTGAAAGAGGAAGTGGAAGAGGAGGCCGAGGCAGAGGAGGAAGGCTTGCTGCATTGCTCTATGTGTACAATTCACCACTTGGGATATGTAATAACTAGTGGATGTTTGGTTGCTTATGTGCTAGGCCATGTATGACCTAAACACATACATTTGCATGTGGTGACTTTATTTTGGTACGCTGAGTTGTGATGATGATGATGCAAATATTGTACTTTAAATCTTATTTGAATCCCTCTTCATGTGTTGTGCAAATATTGGTCTTATATATTGTGCAAATATTATGCTTATATATTATGCAAATATATACTGTCATTTGTCCAACATAAGTCCACAGTAAGCCTATACATAAAAATTCAGATTAATTCTTGGGTCATTCATGCCAAGGGCATTTTGATCTTTTTAGCCTGTACTTAACACCTTTAAGTTCATTTAACGGCACAGGGGCAAATGGTGACTTCGTTTCAAAAAAACAGGGGCAAACAAGCAAAGTTAAAAAAATAGGGGCAAACGAGCAGTTAGGCTTCAAAACAGGGATAGTTGCACAATTGGCCCAACTATTAAACCATCTGAGATAGCTTTCCAGCTAGGAAAAAATATTATGGAAGGTGGGCTAATCTTACATTTTAACAATAAATGAGCTTCATAAAAAATGCAGAATGGTGTGGTTTTAAAGATAATTTTGAAAAGCATATGATAAAGTTTAGTGGTAGTTCCTACAACAAGCTCTAAGAATGAAGGGTTTTGATCTATTTGGTGCAAGTGGATTAAAGTTTTTGTTTAGGGAGGTAACATAGGAATAAAGGTAATGAACAATTGGGGTCATATTTTCAAACTAAGAAGGGGCTTAAGACAAGGTGATCCACTGTCCACCATACTATACAATATTGAAGTGGACATGTTGGCATTCATTTTCACAGGAGCTAAAGATGATGGTCAAGTGAAAGGGGTTGTGCCTCATCTAATTGAAGATGGCTTATACATTTTGTAATATGCAGATGATGCAGTTATTTTTTAGATCATGACAGTGAACATGCAAAGGACATGAAGTTGCTTTTATGTGTAGAACATCCGGGATGCTCTAATTAACGTGGTGGGGTTCGGGTCCAAACCGTAGCAGATCTAATTTGACAGGTCACCACCTCACAAGTTGTCCTCCGCTAAAGTCTCCTCGAAGAGGTGGAGTTCACCACTATGGTCAGTGACGTACTCTAGACACCTAAAGCTGAGAGCCAGCAGAGATGATTTTGTAGGAGAAGCATATGCCGCCTTCGGGGGCACTACCTTTGGCTCCAATGGTGGAGTTGGTGGTTTTGGCCACTGTAGAGTAGTGATCACACATGATGTGCCAACTGTCATGGGTTTGGAACCATGACATGCATCATTGTTCGTCAGAGATTAGCGTGTGGATCTCCGGTTGCTCAAGGACTCAAAACACTCAGTGGAAGAAGTGATTTATCCTGGTTGAAGCTTCTAAGCCCTACGCTTAGTAGTATATTATTCTTTGTGTTAGGAATGCACGATGGTTCTTACAATGGTGGAATCAGGGGAGAGATTAATATCAGGTTGCATGGTCCTATCCTAAGACTTCGTTTGATTCACGCTTAGTTTTCGTGAACTGATCATTTTGGTTTCGATGTAAGGATATTGAGATCCCTTCTATAGGAGCCTATGCCTCCCCTTATATACCAAAGTGGGCATAGGGTTACAAATCAGGGGTTTTGTTTAGGATTTCCTGTCCTGGTGCTCTGGGTTTATTCATTCTTGACACCACGACCATTTTTGGTCATCTAGCTAGGGCCAACAATGTCACAACTACTCCTTTTTGTCTTTGCCGCAGTTCGATGTGCTATCTGCTATCATGGGCCTCCCTTAGGTCAGCCTACTATTCTAGTCTTCCTTCATCGCAATGATCCCCCTGCCATGAGGAAACGATGAAAGATCCCAGAGCTCTCCGCTCCATAGGCTTGAGGAGGTCTTTTGTCTTGATAACTCACTCCCGACCTCAAATGTGGCCCTAATGAGGGAGTGATCGACGGTGCCTTGTGGTTATAGGACAAGATGGCAGTGTAGTGCTTTTGCACGAGTCAAGCTCTGAGCGTGTGATAGATTATGGAGCTAGGTTCAGATGTTGTCTCGGTACCTTGTTGGCCCCAAGACAAGGCTTTGGACATCCACTGTGTTAGAGGCTTGGCTCAGGTTGTCCTTGGGTTAGGAATATGTGTATTCCGTCTGAGTCCCTGAGCCTTGAGTGATATGGCAGATCTCACCTTCTTATTAGGCTTACCTCCTCTTGATGTCGAGCTGGGCCTCCTCTGGGGAGGGCTATTTGAGGGCTGTCAAGCCATCCCCTTTTTGCCAATGGGTGTGCGTGAGTGCACCAGATGGGCATAGCCCCCCGACTAAATCAGTCTGGGGTTAGTCAAACTGTTGTGTCCTTAACTCAGAGAATTAACCTAAATCAGTTGGGGATCAGTCAGATTGTCATGTCCTTAAATTGAGGACTTAACGTACCCTGGTGTTAGGTACTCATCACAAATTTTAGGTTGTGACCAGCTATTCATTTGCAAAGTACGTGCATCTTGTTCTAAATTTCTATATACTTCATTCATGTCCGGATTCATGATGATAATCACTTTCTAATGAAATATTTAGGGGTTATGATTGAGAGGTACTACATGTGCTCAGCTGACTTTGCTTATGTATACCAAAAGATTGAAAAGAGAGTACCCACATGGCAAAGTTGCCTACTGTCATATGGAGGCAAAATGATCCTATGTGAATCACGTCTTAGCTTTGTTCCTAATTATGGGATAGGAGTGTTCCACCTAAAAGAAGAGGCTCACCACAAGATGGAGACTGCTAGGTATAATTTTTTTTGGCACGGTCCAGGTCAACAGAAGAAATATCATGTGATGAAATGGGAAGTTCTTTCCACTCCCAAAAATGTTGGGGGACTAGGTTTTACAGATACTAGGGTGATGAACCAATGCTTACTATCTAAATGGATATATAAATTAGAGAGAGGTGATGATAATCCCTGCTATAAAATGTTGGGAATAAAGTATATGGGTGAGAAAGGTTTTTACATCTCAAAGCATAAACGGGTGTTGCAATTCTATGCAGGTTTACATGATATAAAACACTGCTGTGAGAGGGGGTTAATATACAGTGTTAAAAATGGAAAAAAGACCAGGTTCTGGTTGCATGTATGGCTAGGACAATGTCCGTTGAAACTAGTGTTTAGCAAAATTTTTGGGATATGTCAAAACCAAGGGAGCTCTGTCTTCGAAGTTTTAAGAGACAATGAGATTAACCTCTCCTTTAGGAGATCTTTTGGAACAACATAAATGGGAGAATGGCAACAACTTGTAGATCTGATCCAGGAGATAGAACTGTAAGAAGGGGTAGACACTGTCAGTTGGGCTTTGGATAAGAGAGGTCGTTTTACCACGACATCCCTTTACAGAGAGCTAAAAACCCTAGGACAGAGAACAGAGAGATCATGAGCATTTGGAGAGCAAGAATCCCAATGAGGATAAATTTTTTTCCTACGGTCAATATACTCAGATTGCCTGGCATCTGCAGAATAACCGGTAAAGAGAGATTGGCCGGGAGAGGAGCACTGCAAAATGTGTGGAGAGATAGAGATGACACAACACACCTTCTTGGAATGTGCACAGGCAAACTATTGTTGGTGGACCTTTAGAGAGGCGCTGAACTGGACAATTACACCTACCAACTTGCATATTTTTATGAGCTTTAGCCGTGGTAAAGGAGAAGTGCCTAAACCTATGATGATCTTTATTTTAGCTTGCCTAAACCCTGGCTCATCTGATATGAGTTTGTTTTTCAAAATAGAGTGATTTCAGACCTGATGTTGTGATCCACCGATCATTGATGTTTATGCAGAAATGGAGCATCCTACTTAGGGAAAAGGAAAGAAGATGGGGCTTGAAGACGACGAAAAAAGTCTCACAACATTTGGAGCGAAGCGGTAGAAGCTGGTAGCATGAAGCTAGGAGTATGTCAATGGACAATGAGAATCCCTATCTAGTCATTTAGCTGGGTTTTTTCGAGCTCTTAGCTCAAAACTTGTAATCTTGGGAGTTTGTGAGTTGCTTGCTGGTGGGCATGTTGTATCTTCGTTGCGAACAAATCTGTAAAGCTGGCAACCCCAGCAAAATTCTTTGCTTTCTATAAAAGCGGAGCCAATGGTCATTGGTCTAAAAAAAATTGCATTGTTCGCTGGATTGTTTCTATGGCTGATATATAAGTCGGTTGATAATGTTTTATTGTGAGAAAGAAAAACACTATACCCTAGCTGATAAGCCAGACCGATAAGTTCAAACGAACAAGGTGAATGTCCATATTGTCTAGTATATGTCGAGATCAGTTGCTTGGTAATTTCTTTGTTCCCATGAATTTTCAGAATTCATTCCAGTATAATGGTCCAATAAGTAGTAGTATTATCCAAACTACGTGTACAGTAATCGTGATGAAGAGCACTGACTCTTGTTCCTCGATCGCGAGCTGTCCTCCCCCCTCTAGTTCTTCGATCATACGTACATACTAATGTAATTCACTAGTTTCTTTCAGTGCAACCACTTTATTATATTCACTCTGTGGAGAGAAACAAACGATAGTGACGAACGTTCCCTCTCTTAGCAACATCTTTATTGACGCGCCACAAGACACACATGCAACCAGCAAATTGTTCTAGCTTGCTCCGATCGCTGGCCGTTTTGTTTTGTGTGGTGCATCTTATTCCACAAGCCAAACCGCGCGTAAGTGCCCGCCACGCCAGGAAACCATAGACATCAACTGCACAAAAAAGACGCATATATTATATATATACAAGCAAAAACATGTGATGCCAAACGGAGCGCACCAGTCACTGGCCGTGGCCGGGCACACGCTCGCCCCCGCGGTGCCTAGCACTACTACTTATATCGCGCGCTCGCTCGTTTCAGTAAGGACACACTGCATCACTGCGGTACTGCACTGCGGTTGTCACAGCACATAACTTGAAGGGAAACGATGGACAACGGCGTTGCAGCAGCTTTGCCGCCGTCTCCATGGAGCCTGCTCCAGGGTCTCCTTGCTCTGCTCATCGTGTGGGGCGGCTACCGGGCCGCGGAGACATTCTGGCTGCGGCCGCGGCGGCTCTACCGGGCGCTCCGGGCGCAGGGGCTCACCGGTACGGAGTACTGCTTCCCGGCGGGCGATCTGAAGGAGAACGCCAGGCTCAACGACGAGGCGAGGTCGAGGCCCATGCCGCCGTGCCATGACGTTGTTCCGCGCGTGCTGCCGCATGTCCTCAACACTATCAAGGAGCACGGTATGTCCGAAGTTTCCCTCCCATAGTCTTTGTCAACACTTTAGTATAGTTGTATTACTTGCCTAAGATTTTCCGGACGACGGAAGGTCACATCGAGGATTCGTTTAATGTTTGCTTGTGATCCGACGTGAAGGCTGAGGTTGACGTCGCTTGAGTGTTGTGAATTATTGGCCACCTCGGACAGACATATATGTGCACATATATTGGCAAGTTTGAATTGTTCCCAAGGGCTCCAAGTCACCCCATCCTAGTCACTGGGAAGTGTCTGTATAGTATTTGGCTATTTTAGACAAAATAAATAGCCGGAATCTCAGTCACTGGGAAGTGTCTATATAGTATCCGGGTATTTTAGACATAGTAAATAGCTGGATTTTAAAGAACATTGCAAGAAATACTCCATAGCATTAAGAAAGAAAAACACGCCAGAACATCGCACAAACACACGAAAACACTAGAATAACGACTATTCTCAACCCTAAAAATAACCAGTTTTGATTTAGCAATTCAGAACATCACAAGAAACAAGCCAGAACATTACGAGAAATACACCAGAACATTGCACAAAACATGCCAGGAAATAGCCGGCTACGATTTAACATTTCTCAAAAATTATGATATTTTTGTTTGTTTCGTTTGCAAAAAGTTTACTCTCACACTTATACAAACTTGGTTATAATAGGTGCATAATTTTTCACCTCATTGTGTACGTATATTGTGCTAATGAATTTGTGTTTTTCTTGAATACGAAAGATTTAGGTATCTTTATAATTAAATAGAAAAAAGTTTTACAAACGCGCCATAGCATGAATGGAAGAAGAAGATATTATATGAAGCGCAACCTCCGTCTCATAAATGCCCCACGTGGACTACTCCTGCACTAAACAACCAAGATTGCATGCCCCGTCTTAGGCGGTATGCTCATGCACAGTGGCCATGGCGCCTCCGTGTCCGCTGCATATCAGGGAAGAGCTCCCTCATCGTCTCAACATGTGAAGTGCCTAGGTCCCCGGCGTACAGGTCCTTGTACTCCTGCTTTGCAGCCTCTGTTAGCGTCTTATGGATCAGTCCTAGCCGCTACATGATGAGAATCTCGACTTGCTTGGCCACCAGGATCTTGGCTAATGTCAGCGTCGTGAGGTGCCTGTTTCGCGGTGGCAGCTTAGCCGAGGAAGACTCTTAACCATGGTCGGCAGTGGGCAGCAACGGCGAGATGGACTTCTTGAAAACCCTTTGCACAAACTGTCTAATGAATGTGTGTTAATAATATTTGTCCATAGTTTCTAGCATTCTTCACCTAACCACAATGTTTTGTTTTTTTTTTCCGAAACGACTTGTTTTTTGTTCTCAGTGTATACATGCACGACTTTTCCTAGCTGCACAATTCTTTGTTCTTTCGACATAAATTATATTATTGTTTCACCTCAATAATATCAAAGATGGAACTGAAATTGTCATGGCTTTAACGGCACAAACACTGAACTGTAGGCAACATTTGTATCACCTGGTTCGGACCAATTCCCAGGGTGGTCATTGCGGAGGCAGAGTTAGTCAGAGACATCCTATCAAACAAGTTTGGCCACTTCGAGAGGTTCAACAACAAGCGTCTCGGAAAACTGCTCGCCCTTGGGATTGTGAGTTACGATGGTGAGAAATGGGTAAAACACAGAAGGATCCTGAACCCTGCATTCCATCTCGAAAAGCTCAAGGTTATCTAACTTTCTTCATCCAGGCAATCTGAAGCATATAGATGTGTGTCCTTATTACTAAAGTTATATTCCCAGCTCATGCTGCCGGCGTTCTCGACTTGCTGTACCGAGCTTATAGATCGCTGGGACAACAAGATCGCTGGTTTTGATGGATCATATGAACTGGATATCTGGCCGGAGTTTCAGAACCTCACCGGAGATGTGATCTCCGGCACAGCATTCGGCGGCAGCTTCCTGGAAGGGCGGAGGATCTTCCAACTTCAGGGCGAGCAAGCAGAGCGACTAATTAAGGCCATCCAGTATATGTACATCCCAGGCTTCTTGTAAGAACTTTCTGATCTACCACATAATACATTTCTAGTACATTTTTTGACGACTTACATTTCTAGTACATTAAAGGTCATCACATTCATATGTGTAGGCTGATGCCGTTATAATATAATTACTTAATTATGCAGGTTCTTCCCGACACAGAACAATCGGAGGATGAACGAGGTCAATAGGGAAATCGAAGGGACTCTAAGGGGCATAATCGAGAAGAGGGAACGCGCAATCGAGAATGGCGATGCCAGTGACAATGACTTGCTCGGCTTGCTGTTGCAGTCCAACATGTAGAGTGGAAAAGGCAGCCTGAGGATGAGCACTGAGGACGTGATTGAAGAGTGCAAGCTCTTCTACTTCGCAGGGATGGAAACCACGTCGGTGCTGCTCACGTGGACGCTCGTCATCCTAGGCATGCACCGAGAGTGGCAGGACCGTGCGAGGGAGGAGGTTCTCAGCGTGTTCGGGAGAGACAAGCAACCTAATTTTGACGGTCTAGGTCGACTCAAAACGGCAAGTGCTTCTTTGCAATACCATGTATACATGTTTGCTCCAAGCCCATTCAACATTGTATTGCCTGATAACATTATCTGTACCGACATGATATCCAGGTGACGATGATACTATACGAGGTGCTTAGGCTGTGCCCACCGGGAGTGACCCTACTCCGAAGAACATATAAAGACATGTAAATTGGAGGCATCACATACCCTTCCAATAATCGTCGTCCACCACAATCCTGACGTTTGGGGGAAGGACGCACATGAGTTCAAGCCAGAGAGGTTCGCACAGAGGATCTCAAAGGCGACCAAGGACCAACCTGCGTTCTTCCCATTTGGTTGCATCGGGCAGAACTTTGCGCTGCTCGAGGCCAAGATGGCCTTGAGCATGATCCTGCAGCGCTTTGAGTTCCAATTGTCTCCTTCGTACGTGCATGCACCAATTATATTCAAGAAGATATGACCATTTTATATGACATCGTTGATTGTTATCATTGAGTATGTCATAGTGCAAAAAATAATAAATCTGTATCGGTAATACTGTGTTGGGAGTTTAATTTTGTATATTTGAATTTTGAGGTGATGAAACTAAAACGGCCGGAGATATATTGCTTGGAGCTCGGGTGTGACTCGGCCGAATATGCCTGGATACCTATTTGAAGAATACAGATTGCTATTGTAATCCTCAGATTCAAATTCAGTAACGGCTATTTTGGATAAGATACGAATGAATATTGACATCCTAAACATTCACTTGTGAATGTGAAGGCTGGAATACATTGTTCCGAAATCTAAAAAACTAAAAAAAAAATCCTATATTGTTTTTTATCGACAGGACAGCAACCTTGTTTGATCTATTTGGTTCAAAGGAAATGGAAGTACTTTTAATAATTGTAACTTTTTTATAAAAAAATTGTAAAACCTAAAAACTTTGTGGAGGTTGGAGGAGATTATTGGCTCCGTCTTTGGATCAAGACAATTGCGACGGGATGATGACAAAAACAAACACATCATCTTTGCTTGCTGCATGTTGGAGTCGACGACAATAACCTTCTTCGCCTCCCATGGGCGGTCTTATTATTTGTTTAGGATTATGCTAATGTTTTAAGCATTTGTGTCCTATAATAATTTTTGTGTGATTCTCATTTAGTTATGTGGCCTGGATTCATTCCGGCTCTTCCCTAAAATATCCTACAAAACCGGGGTCTGTTACTTATGCAAGGCTGCATCCCCTGCGATAATCTTGTGTCACCGCGCCAGGAATAATTCTGGTACCTTGGAGTCGTGGAACTGATCCCAGCGGATGAGAGCGTGACCGCTACAGCACTTGGTCTTCACGACGGCATCGGCATGAGATTTTTGCATGCATGCGGATGGGAGAACTCACCATATGGCATCTCCCTGCACACTACCCCTACGCAATCCGTGTGAATTGGTTCCACTACAACCGAACGAGGCCTTATGGGGATGAAGCCAGATATTTCTTCCAATATAAAAATGACATATAGGAACGAACGTGCCCTCTCTTAGGAACATTTTTATTGACACGATTATAGATAACCTTATCGGTGTTGTTAGCAAATTTGCGCCACATAACATCAATTCTACACCAGCTATATTCATCTACAAGGGCATCTTATTCTAATTTCTATAAAATTTTGTTCCTGTCTGAACTTCATGATGATAATGCCCATATTGTCTAGTATACTACGTGAACACCCCGCGCGTTGCCACGGCATTTGCATATATAACCACTATATAGGAATGTGCACAACATATGGAGAATTGAAAGAGGACACAAAAGTTATTGCTAACAAAATATTTAGTGGTCTCTATAGTATATATGATGGATGGTGACATTATTTTCTTAGATTATTTCTTACATAATATATATATATATATAATGGACAGGACAGTGATATTATTTTTTAGTGGGTGTTGGTTGGATAATTTCTATTATTAGCTGATGATGTGGATCACTAATTTTGTAGTGGGTTTTAGTTAGTGTTTATACTTAGTGACTTGGTGGGCCTTTACTTAATGGAGCACTAATCACATCCTAGTGAGGGTTATTGATAAGGCGTGCTGGGAAGTGGGGTCAGCTAAGGATTGGATGATGTAAGCAGATGATTTGGCGTAAGGAAAAGCTAGAGAAATAGCCTAGTGAGCATTAGCTTTATAGGAGTTTAGGATATGTCAAGATCACTTGCATACTAACAATTCAATCCAATATAATGGTCTAATAAGTAGTACTAGAAACCCAAGTGCGACGTTGCCACGCCTTCGGATGAGCTTGCCTGCGGATGAGCCCTTTTTCATGCTTACATATTTATCATAGATTGTGTTGGAGCTTAAGCGGTCCTATCTTGACCATTGGTTCCCTTTGAGCTGGCACTATGTCTAACGAGTAATAGCAAAAACCACTAATACAGAAAATTGCATCAGAAGCAACTAATTGGTCGACACTAACCCAGCGAGTGTAAAGATCAGGCAGCTACAGCGACGAGCATCTAATCACCCCTGAAAAAAGGATTTTTCAAGAGCGGTTGTGTTAAGAGAACCTTGAGTATGCATTGTACTCAACAAGACTTACATGAGAGTACTCTCCCGACTCTTAAGGATATGATGGGGGCTTTCTGGCTAGCTGTTTAGTTTTTGGTGGAGAACTATTACTAATATCGCATCCTTCTATTCAAAGTTTTAGGATTCACATCAAGTTCATTATTTAACCATTCCAGGTAATAAGCACATGTACTACTTTCAAGCATGTGTGCTAAGCAAAACAAAGTATCACAGCTCTATCAATTTCATTCCTTTGCTACCAAGTATCATGTTACATTTGTTACTACAATAGTAGTAGTGCCACAAATTGCATCCATATACCAGAGGAGGACGGCGCTTGCAATCGATGTGCTTCATTGTATCCATATAGCAGCTTCATTGAAGGGCGGAGGATCTTCCAACTCCCAGGTTTCTTGTAAGCACTTTCTGATCTGTCATATAGTACAGTAATTCTCGTACAGTCATGGATACTGCGAACACATGGTTTTTTACATAACCATTGTGGAGCACCCTTGTTGTGTGATGAACGATTGTCAACACGCCAACACTTTGGTGTGTGGTTGGTTCGGTGGTTCTTCTGATCCCCTGGCACAGGGTTATGTGTCAAAACGGTGTCTCTTGGCTTCGTGATGTGCAGGTGTGGAGTCCGGAGGCGGTGGCAGTGGTCGGGCGAAGGTCAAGTAGGGCGTGCCGTGCTGACGGACCGGTTGCGGTGAAGGACGGACGTGAGGCTTGGATCGAGGGACCAGACGGCCGGGTGGCCAGCCGCGGTGGCTGACACTTGGGACATCGACGAGCGCAAGTGTACACGGCGGGGGACGCGTACGGGTTACGCTACTCGCGGACGGTTTGGTGGTTTGCCCTCAAAACCATCGGCGACGGTTTGGTGGTTTGGCCTCAAAACCTTCGGCGGGGGATGCGTACGGGCTACGCTACTCGCGGGCGGTTTGGTGGTTTGTCCTCAAAACCACTGACGGCGGGTTTCGCGGGTTTGGGCCTCAAAACCCGGCGGAGGTCCCGATGCGGACGGACGGCACGTGGCGGCATCGAGGAGATCGCTTCGGGGCGAGGCTACCGGTGAGGAGGCGAGGTGGCCGTCGGATCAGAAAAACTCGAGTTGGACCATAATGCCCTTGGCTAGGTGGTTCTCTCTTAGGAAATAGCTAGGGGTAGAAGTGGAATCTGTCATGAGACTATAAATAAGAAGGGACTGCCTCCACTCAGTCTTACCTCTCCCATTCCAGTGTTAGGATTTCCCAGTCTCTAGTCTTTCAGAGTGTGTGAGGTCCACTGCATGACATTGTAGTGTATTTGTTCGTGGAAAGAGCACCTCCTAGTGTGCTCGTACCCTCCGGGCGTTTATCTTTGTGTTGAATTCATGATGGATTTTTGTTCTATGTGTTCTTGAGTTGTTCATCCCGAGTTCTTTCTTCCCTCCTCTATTTGTGGTCGGATTTCTTCATTTCTAGGCCGTTTGAGATGATTCTTTTTGCACTGGATCGATCTATGACATGAGCTGAGTGTTTTCACCGAAGGAAATCGATTGAATCCTCGTGAGATCGTAGATCGGGGCGGTTTTATGTTCTTGGCGAGTTCATGGCGGTTTTCTCACCCCTTTCTTGATTTCTCTTGATTCGTGTCAAATTGGGCCATGACCTTTTAGAGGTAGCCTCCCTATTGCCTTGTGAACCTACGGTTAAAATTTCGTGGCAATCGGAGTTGATTTGACCGAGAAATCGAACATTCCTTGTTCCGGACGATTTCCGCGTGTTTCTGTTCGTGCTGATTTTTGGACACCGGTACTACCGGTGGTACTTCCGGTAGTACTTCCGGTAGTACATTTTAAGGGTCGTTTTTGCGCATGGCTGGGCAGTACTTCCGGTAGTAGCACCGGTACTACCGTTGTAACACCGGTACTACCGGTAGTAACACCAGTACTACCGCTAGTACATTTTTGGGCAGTTAAGGCCTCGTTCGACTTGGGCTAAAACTCTTTTTCTTGTACTTCCGGTTTTTATAGGTACTACCGGTTGCTCCTCCAGTACTTCCGGTAGTACACCCGAGACTCGGTTGTTTGTTCGTTGCTTGTCCGTTTGGTCTCCGATTTGCTTCCGGTTTGTTGCGTTGGTTTTGTAGTGACTCGCTGTGTTCCTAGAGAACATCCACCCTCTCAATAGGGTCGTGGTCACTACCGGCTTGTGTGGTTTTGCTCTTGGGGTTGTTTGCCGAGCCAAGGACCTAAAGTTTCAAAAGAAATTTTGAGGCTCCCATTCACCCCCCTCTGGTCGCCGTATCCGGTCCTTCAGATACTGTTGTTTTACTTATAAATATAATTTACAGGTTCCTCCCGACACAGAACAATCGGAGGATGAAGGAAATCAACAGGGAGGCCAAAGGGATTCTAAGAGGCATGATCGAAAAGAGGGGGCACACAATCGAGAACGGCGAAGCCAGGTGGCAATGACTTGCTCGGCCTGCTGCTGCAGTCGAACATGGAGAGCGGGAAAGGCAACCTGAGGATGAGCATGGAGGACGTGATCGAGGAGTGCAAGCTCTTCTAGTTCGCAGGGATGGAAACCACGTTGGTGCTGCTCACGTGGACACTCGTCATCCTAGGCATGCACCCTGAGTGGCAGGACCGCGCGAGGGAGGAGGTCCTCAGCGTGTTCGGCAGAGACAGGCAGCCCAATTTCGACGGCCTAGATTGGCTACAAACGGCAAGTGTTTCTGTCTGAATTCACCATGATAATGTCCATGCTGTCTAGTATATGTCGAGATTAGTTTCATGCTAATATGCATATCTTTTTCCCATGATTTTTCAGAATTCAATGCAGTATAATGGTCCAATAACTAGTATTATTCCTCGAGCTGTCCTCCCCTACGATCATACATACATGCAAACGTAAGCCACTCGTTCCTTTCAGTACAACCTGTTTATTATTATTGTATTCACTCTAGAGAAACACAAACGATAGGGACGAACATTCCCTGTCTTAGCGACATCTTTATTGTCGCTCTCGAAAGATCCGTTGCCTGATCGGCCTCTTGTCAGCGAATCTGCGCCACAGGACACTTTTGATACTTCCAACCAGCAAAATTACTAGCTTGCTTCGGCCGGTGTTTTTCGTGGTGCATCTTGTTCCACAAGCCAACCGTACGTGCCCGCCAAGAAACCATAGACATCAACCTTTTTTCAGATTAAAAAAGGAAGTAGCAAAAAAACATGTGACTGTGATGCTAACTCAGCGCACCAATATCACTGGCCGTACGTGGCCGGCAGCACGCTTGCCCGTGTGCGTTGCCTACCACTACTTATACCGCGCTTGCTCTCGTCTGTCTCACTAAACCATACACTGCACCAATTTTGGACCTGTGGTTGTCACAGCAGCCTGAAGCAATGGACGACGACGTTGTAGCAGCTGCAGCTGCAGCGGCTGCTTCTTCGCCGTCGCCGTGGAGCCTGCTCCAGGGGCTCCTTGCCCTGCTCATCGTGTGGGGGGCCTACCGGGCTGCGCTGACATTCTGGTTGCGGCCGTGGCAGCTCGACCGGGTGCTCCGGGCGCAGGGGCTCACCGGCACGGAGTACTGCTTCCCGGCGGGCGACCTGAAGGAGAACGCCAGGCTCAACGACGAGGCGCGGTCGAGGCCCATGCCGCTGTGCCATGACGTTGTTCCCCGCGTGATGCCGCACCTCTTCAACACTATCAAGGAGCACGGTACGTCCAAAGTCTCGTCCTTTGTCGTTTCTCTACGTCCATCCACAGTTTACTACAGTTGCCTAAAATCTTCTGGAGGACGACGGATGATCGTATCGAGAATTTGTCGAATGTTTGCTTCTGATCCGACGTGAACACTGAGGTTGACGTCGCTTGACAAGCGTTGTCAATTATTTGCCACCCGATAGTTATGTATGTTCACGTGGAACGTATGAATTCTTCCTTAGGGCTCCATTTGACCCCACCCCGGCCAGTCACCGGACTTTAATTTGATATATATTTTAATTTGTTCTATGTTGTATTCAAGTCCCCCCCCCCCCCCCCCATTTGTGAAACAATATTGTTCCGCTAATATGATTTCAGTTATCTATAGTGTTTTTTTTTAATTCTATGACATTTTTGTTCGTTCAAACATGGTAGGGGTTCATGTGAGAGATTTAGAAACCAGGTCCATACAAAAATGGCCCGACAATTTTACTCCACTGTTTTGGTCACTTCTCGGTAGCTCTTTGTTTAAGTAAACGATAGTCTCTGTCATGCTCATTTCTTTAAATTTCTCCATTGCTAAAAAATCGAAAGTTCCCTAAATCTCTAAGTTGGAATTGAAATTTTCGTGGCGTTAATGACACAAACGCTGAACGGCAGGCAACATTTGTATCACCTGGTTCGGACCAATTCCCAGGGTGGTCATCACGGAGGCAGAGGTAGTCAGAGACATCCTATCAAACAAGGCTGGTCACTTCGAGAAGTTCACGAACAAGCGTCTCGGGAAACTGCTCGCACTTGGGATTGCGAGTTACGACGGTGAGAAATGGGCTAAACACAGAAGGATCCTAAACCCTGCATTCCATCTCGAAAAGCTCAAGGTTATCTAACTTTCTTCATACAGGAAATCAGCTTTACTTCTTTTTTTTTTCTTGATAAAGAATCAGCTTTAGTTCTGCACGAGCTCTCAAGCATATAGATGTGTGTGCTTATTACTGAAGTTATTTTCCCAGCGCATGCTGCCAGCGTTCTCGACGTGTTGTACGGAACTTATAGATCGCTGGGACAAGAAGATTGCTAGTTCAGACGGCTCATATGAACTAGACATCTGCCCGGAGTTTCAGAACCTCACGGGAGACGTGATCTCCCGCACGGCATTCGGCAGCAGCTTCATGGAAGGGCGGAGGATCTTCCAACTTCAGGGCGAGCAAGCAGAGCGACTAATCAAGGCCTTCCAGTATATGTACATCCCAGGCTTCATGTAAGCACTTTCTGATCTGTCACATATAATACAGTAATTTTAGTACATTAAACGTCATCACATTAATATGCGTGCACTCATGCCGTTATAATATAATTATATATGCAGGTTCTTCCCGACAAAGAATAATCGGAGGATGAAGGAGATCAACAGGGAAATAGAAGGGACTCTAAGGAACATGATCGAGAAGAGGGAGCGCGCCATCGAGAATGGCGAAGCCAGCGGCAACGACTTGCTTGGCTTGCTGCTGCAGTCGAACATGGAGAGCGGGAAAGGCAGCCTTAGGATGAGCACCGATGACGTGATTGAGGAGTGCAAGCTCTTCTACTTCGCGGGGATGGAAACCACATCAGTGCTGCTCACATGGACGCTCGTCATGCTAAGCGTGCACCCTGAGTGGCAGGACCGTGCGAGGGAGGAGGTCCTCAGCGTGTTCGGCAGGGACAAACAACCCAATTTCGACGGCCTAGGTCGACTCAAAACGGCAAGTGTACATACTGTAAATATATTGCACATGTGTAAGCATGTTTCACGAGGGCATTCCACAGTATATCACTCGCTGACATTGTGTGTACCGACATCTATACAGGTGACGATGATACTATACGAGGTGCTCAGGCTGTACCCGCCGGTAGTGACGCTAAACCGAAGAACATTCAAAGACATGAAGATTGGAGGCATCACATACCCAGCAGGGGTAATCCTCGAGCTTCCCACGATCGTCGTCCACCACAATCCTGATATCTGGGGCAAGGACGCATATGAGTTCAAGCCAGAGAGGTTTGCTGAGGGGATCTCAAAGGCTACCAAGGACCAACCGGCATTCTTCCCATTCGGATGGGGGCCGAGGATCTGCATCGGGCAAAACTTTGCCCTGCTTGAGGCCAAGATGGCCCTGAGCATGATCCTCCAGCATTTTGAGTTCCAATTGTCGCCTTCATACACACATGCACCGTACACGGTCATTACGCTGCATCCTCAGCATGGGGCGCCAATTATATTCAAGAAGATGTGACCTACTTATATGACATCATCGATCGTTGCCATGGAGTATGTCATAGTGCAAAATAATAAATTTGTATGGGCAGTACTTTACCATTATAGGGAGTTCAGTCTTTGTGTTTCTGAATTTTGAGGTGGAAGTAAAATGCAGGAGATATATTACTTGGAGCTAGGTGTAAACGGATCGAATATGGTTGGATACCAGTAGAATAATATAGAATGCTATTGTAAATCTCATATTTGAATTCGGTTACGGATATTTTGGATAAGATACGAATGGATACTGACATCATATATTGCTTTTTATCAAGGGGCAGCAACCTTTGTTGATCTTGGTTTAAAAGAAATAGATTTTTTTTATAATTATAAACATAAAAACTTTATGCAAGTTTTATGCCGAGGAGATTATTGGTTCCGTCTTTGAAGTCAATTGTGACATGGTGATGACAAGAACGAACATATTGCTTGCTGCATGTTGGAGTCGACGACAATGACCTTCTTCGTCTCCCTTGGGTGGTCTTGTTTCTTTAGGACTACAAACTTAGTTTATCTGCCTTACGAGTCTGTTAATGTTTTATATGTGTCCAATAATAATTTTGGTGTGATTTCTCATTTATGGAGACGAAACTTAATATTTCTTCCAATATGAAATAAAAAAGAAACAAAGGATAGGAACAAACGTATTCTCTCATAGGAAGAACATTTTTATCGACACATTATAGTAACCTGCTTATCGGCCAGCTTGCTAGCAAATTTGCGCTACATAACATGAATTTTAGACCAGCTATTCATCTGCAAAGTACTCGTGTACGTGTATCTTGTTCTATTTTTTTTCTATATATAATTTCGTTCCTGTATGAATTCATGATGACAATGTTGTTCATACTGTCAAGTATATATGCCGAGATCAGTTCATTGCAAGCTAACATGATGTATTTCTTTGTTCCGATGATGTTCCAGAATTCAATAGTATAATGGTCTAATATATAAGTAATAATACTTATATATCCATCTAGCTAGAATTCGTGAGGAAAAGGACGACTGACGCTTCTTTCCTCGAGCTGTCTTCGTCCACCCGTCTAGATTCGATCATACGTCCTTGCACACGTAAGTCACTAGTTTCTTTCAGTGCAGCCCGTTTATTGTATTTACTCTAGAGAAGACGAACGTTTCCTCAGTCTTAGCAACCAGCAATTTCTTGCTAGCTTCAGCCGGTGTTTGAGTGGTGTGCACCTTATTCCACAAGCCAACCGCGTGCCCTACAAGAAACTATAGACATCTGCAGATAAAAGCAGGAGTAGAAAAAAAATGTGAGGCCAACGTAGCGCATCAATCACTGGCCGGCAATTCGCTTGCCTGCGGTGCCTACTACATCTATTTATATCGCGCCCGCTCTCTCCCTAAGCACACACTCTGGCCGGCCTTGTGGTTGTCACAGCACATAACTTGAAAGGAGTTTCCTCAAAAAAAAAAAAAAAACATAACTTGAAAGGAAACGATGGACGACTGCGTTGTAGCAGCTGCAGGGGCTGCTTTCCCTGCTGATCGTGTGGGGGAGCTACCAGGCCGCGGAAAAATTCTGGCTGCGGCCCCGGCGGCTCGGCCGGGCGCTGCGGCCACAGGGGCTCACCGGCACTGAGTACTGCTTCCCGGCCGGCGACCTCAAGGAGAACGCCAGGCTCAATGATGAGGCACGGTTGAGGCCCATGCCGCCGTGCCATGACGTTGTTCCCCGCGTGATGCCGCATCTCTTCAACACTGTCAAGGAGCACGGTATGTCGAAAGTAGCCATGCGAGCCTTTTTATCTTCTTGCCCGTGAGGAACAACGTGATGTCTTAGCTCGGCGTGACTGGTTGCGAAGAGATTTTGCATTTCTCTACATCCATCAGTTTCTTCCGTTCCAAACTATAATTTATTTTTTTAATACTTATATTTTACTATATATCTAGACATATATTTATCTATATATATAACAAAATATATATATTAAAAAAATTAAAATAAACTATAATTTAAAATGGATCGCATAACAACGCCCTTCCGACGACAAATGGCCATATCGAATTTGTTAATGTTTGCTTCTGATCCGACGTACGGAGTACGTGAACATTGAGGTTGACGTCGTTTGACTAGCTAGTGTTGTGAATTATTGGCCACCCGACAGTCCTGTTCACAAGGCAAATTAATTCTTCCCTAGGGCTCCTCACCCGTCACCGGACCTATTGTAGTTATATTTTATCATTTTTCATCCCAATTGTAAAACAATATTCTTATGCAAATATAATTTCAATTATCTATATGATATTTTTGTTTGTTTCATGTGCAAAACATTATTGCCTCGCTTGTACAAACTTGTTTATAATAACGGTACAATATTTTTTTTACTTCAAGTGTATATAAAAGGTCTAATGAATTTGTACGGCCGTTGCCCATGCCTACCGTCGTGACGCATCAGCGCCCCATGCACAACAGGGGGGTATCGAGCTGTGCTAGTCCAGGCATGATCCGATAGATATATAGGTCGTGCTATGCTTTAGACCATGCTTGCGCGCGGCTGTGCACCGGGCTGCCTGCTCTGTTTTGGACTTTTAACACCCTCTTAAGATCTCACTTGTCGCCATCGTCATATTTAAGTAAACAAACTCATATAGTCCTTTGTAATGCTCATTTCCAAAAAATTTCCATTCCTATAAACGGAAAGTTCCCTAATTAATAAATAAATTTTAAAAGATTAGATTGAAAGTTTCATAGCTTTTTGTAGTTAATTGAAAGTTTCGTAGCTTTAACCGCACATGCAAACGCTAAACTGCAGGCAAGATTTGTATCACCTGAGTAGGACCAATTCGCAGGGTGGTTATCACGGAGGCAGAGTTAATTAGAGACATCCTATCAAACAAGTTTGGCCACTCTGAGAAGTTCATCACGAACAAGCGTCTTATAAAACTGCTAGCCCTTGGGGTTGCGAGTTACGACGGTGAGAAATGGTCAAATCACAGAAGGATCCTGAACCCCGCGTTCCATCTTGAAAAGCTCAAGGTTCTCCAACTTCCTTAGTACCAGAAATCAGCTTCAGTTACAATGTATCCACGACAATAAGCATATACATATATATGTATGTGTGCTTACTAAAGCTATTTTTTCAGCGCATGCTGCCGGCGTTCTCGACCTGCTGTAACGAGCTTATAGATCGCTGGGAGAACAGGCTCGCTGGTTCTGACTGATCATTTGAACTGGATATCTGGCCGGAGTTTCAGAACCTCACCGGAGACGTGATCTCCCGCACGGCATTTGGCAGCAACTTCATGGAAGGCCGGAGGATCTTCCAACTTCAGGCCGAGCAAGCAGAGCGACTAGTCAAGGCCTTCGAGTATATGTACATCCCAGGTTTCTGTAAGGACTTTCTGACCTGTAAAATAGTAGAGTAATTCTAGTACGTTGAAGGGCATCATAGTTGTAAGAGTTTTTGGTGGCCCAAATACCTATTAATAAGGACCTACACCTAGAACACCAACTCACTCTGAGTCGATCGGTTCTTTTATAATTTCTAGTTACTTAGTGTAGAGGGTCCTTTCGACGACAGAATCGTCTTCTCACTTCCGGATGACAGAGCCTACCAACAGATGAAGCTGACTTCCGGGTGGCAGATCCAACCTACGATGAAGTCCAGGCCCTTATGATCCCGGGTGGCAGAGCCTACCTTCGATGGATCACAACTTAGACACTAAGCACTTAGAAACTATAAGGCACAACCGGGAGACTAAAACCAAACTTTATTGCAACACTCCAAGAGTACAACACTTGGTGGCTATCCTAGCACACTCACTCTTCACCACACACCACTCTCTACCATGCTCTCCTGAAGTGGCTCTCTTGGTATGTATCCCTTTGCTTGTGTATAGCATGGCAAGGGAGGGGGCCTCCATTTATAGGCCTAGGGGATCCATGGATTTGTGCCATGTGTCTCTCTTCTAGAGTATTCCTAGATATTACAATTTTTCTAATTTATTTTACTTCCTATTCTACACTCTTCCATACAAATATCTTAGATCATGAGAAGTGGGGAATATTCTAGAATCTTGTCTCTCTTCCTCCACCTCCCATCTTCATGCGCCGTGTAGAACCTTCTAGAAGATGGCCTCCTCCAAATATGATGCCTTGTGAAGAATACTCCAGAAGAAGTTTGGCTTGCTTCATTTTAACACTCCCCCTCAAGACAAACTTCTTCCAATGCTTGTCTTCCAGACTCTTCTGAGCTCTTCTTGAGACTCTTCTGTTCTTCCATTCTCTAGCCGCGGGCCTAGCCTTGCACCTTTTGATTGAGCTATAAGTGGAAGGCTTAATAAGACACAGATTTGCATACCTTGAATTGGGCTTCGGCTTTCTTGTCGATCTCCGTAAACCTTGAGTGGGCTCTTCTTGCTCTGCTTCCTGTGGCAGAGGCTCCTCTTCAACTGACCGATGTACTCCAGTCTTCCAAGGACTCTTCACTTTCCTTGGTGACTCCTCTTTGTCTTCACTTGGAGTTAAAGTCTGTTCTTCCACTTTCTCTATGGATTCTTCTGGAATTTCCTCCAGATCTTGAGATTCTAGGATCTCAATCTTCTCAAGAGACCACCAAGTAGAGGTTTCATCAAACATCACATTTCTTGAGACATGAATCTTCCCTGTGGTTGAATCATAGCATCTCCAACCTTTTCGTGCATCATCATAGCCAACAAAGATGCACCGAATTTCTTTCTTCTCAAACATGTTCCTTAGATGATCGGGCACAAACACATAACAAACACAACCAAATACTTTGAGATGGCTTACCACCGGCTTCACCTTCCATAATAGCTCATGTGGTGACTTGAATTCCAACTTATTTTGTGGTAGCCTATTAATCACATAGGCTGCTGTCCTCATACACTCGGCCCAGAACCTTGTTGGTACATTCTTGGCATGGAGCATACTTCGACAAGTCTCCGTAAGATGCCGATTCTTGCGCTCCGCTACTCCATTTTGCTGTGGAGTATTGGGACAAGTTAATTGCCTTCTTATTTTGTGCTCCTTAAGATAGTTGGTGAACTCATTTGATAAATATTCTCTCCCATTATCAATACGGAGGCACTTAATTTTTATGTTGAGTTCACCTTCTACCTTCTCCTTGAACTCCTTGAATTTTGTGAAAGCTTCAGACTTCTCTTTCATAAAGTAAACCCAGACGTACCTTGAGAAGTCATCAATGAAAGTCACCATGTACCTCATACCTCCAATAGATATTTGCTTGACTGGGCCAAAAACATCCAAGTGTATGAGCTCCAATGACGTCTTGGACCGATGTTTTGATTACTTGTATGGCAACTGATGAGCCTTGCCATACTGACATCCAGCACAAACAGTATCTGTCCGGATGTCCACTTGAGGAAGCCCCTTTAAAACTTGCTTCTGGATTATCTCCTTCAGCTTACTGTAGTTAACATGTCCAAGATGCGCATGCCAAAGATCACCTGTCTCCTTCCTCCGAGCCTTGTCCACATAAGCAGATTCAGCGGAGAGGACATAGACCGATTGTCTCCTCCTTCCTTCCATGATGGGTGTGCCAATCACCTTTAATTTTCTAAAAATTGCCACACCTTCCGGCCCAAAGAGCACATATTTTCCTTTTGCTGTCAATTGAGGGACCGGCAGTAGATTCTTCTTCAAGCCAGGAACATGAAAAACTCTATCAAGTTGGAGTGTCTGAGGACCATACCTTGGAACAACCGCCTTTCCAACATGAGAGATTGATAACTTTGAGTTGTCTGCCATAAGCACAACTCTCCTTCCTTTATAGTCGGCGATTCCCTCCAAATTTTTATCATCACTAGTCATGTGGTTGGAGCACCTAGAATCAAAGATCCAATCCTCCTTGTAGTTAATTGTTGGATCAGTTGTTGCTGCAAAAGTATGTGTCTTCGAGTCCTTCTCCAACTCATCTTCCTCAACACTTTAAGAAAACCCAGCTTCAACATCCCATTCTTCTTCACTAGTGTAATTTTCCTTTTTCTCACTTGTGGTGGTGGCCACATTCCCTTCAAAGCGCTTCTTATTCTGCTTCTCATTTCCTTCAAAGCGCCTCCTTGGAAACCAGCATTCTCGAGCAAAGTGACCCTTCTTACCACAATTGAAGCATCCATCGTTCATTGGTTGTTGTTGCTGGTTTTCTCATCCATGGGCTCCCCCTGAATGGCTACTTTTCTCCTTTGGGTAATGCTTGCCACCTTCCATCCATCTTGGTTTTGACTTTCCTTGCCTCCTAGGTGGTCCCATCTTTTTGCTTGTGAAGAGAGCCTCCTCTTCTTCCTTCATAGAAACGTCTCCCATCCTCTTAGCTAACTCCTCCTGATTAGCCAACAAATTTTCTAACTCCACCAATGAAGGTTGAGTCGGCCATCCACTCACTGCAGCTATAAACCCATGATATTCAGGTCTAAGTCCATTAATGATGATTCTCCTCATGCGGGCATCACCAACTTTCTCCCCCGGTGCCAGCTCGGATATCTCTTGACATATGGATTTTATTTTTGTGAAATATTGACCAATAGACATAGTTCCTTGAGAGATACATGAGAGCTCCTTTTCTAATAATTGGAAGCGTGCTTCATTCTTCTTCGAGAATAATTTTCCAAGAGTCTCCCAAGTTTCCTTTGGGCTACCTGCATCTCGGATATGCTCCAGTAGGTCCTCCTCAATAGTTGTCTTTAGCATGAACATGGCCTTGCCAGCTTTGATACGCCATTTTCGCAAGGCATCGCCACTCTCCTTTGATGGAGGCTCCATTTTGGTGCCCGCAAAAACCTTCCATAGGTATTGTCCTTGTAGGTAAGACTCCATGCAGGTCTTCCAATAGCCATAATTATTACTGTTGAGCTTCTTAATGCCTCCTGCACTAAAGAGATCCGTCATATCAATGGACACCCGGTGTCAACTACGCTTGGTCTCGGACCAGCGTTCCTTCACAGTCCCAGACTGTGAACTCCGGCAGAGTCTCCCCTTAGTGCCTTGATGTTGCACCAAAAAAAACCTCTTCTTGACGGCCCCGGACCATCACAGCTGTAAGAGTTTTTGGTGGCCCTAATACCCACTAATGAGGACCTATACCTAGAACACTAACTCACTCTGAGTCGATTGGTTCTTTTATAATTTTTAGTTACTTAGTGCAGAGGGTCCTTTCGACGGCAGAACCGTCTTCTCACTTCCGGGTGGCAGAGCCTACCAACAGATGAAGCTGACTTTCGGATGGCAGAGCCAACCTACGATGAAGTTTATGTAACAGAACCGACCAATTTATTAGAGCACAAGCACATAATTCGCCATTAGGACGGCAAACTACATGATTGAGACCTAATAAACCCGGTAGTCATACCGAAATCTCGAAGGATTTTAAACATTTCCAGCACGACCAAGATCGTAATGAGTTTAGCGTTCACCATTCACAACGTACATAGTTCACACATAGTTTAAAACATCGGAGTTCGAAATAAAGTTATTACAAACCAAGTTCAAATTCGAAATAAAGCCGAAGCGGTTTAGTTCAAATCCACACACACACTTAGTTCAAATACAGTGTCAGGTTCTTGATCAACATCCAACAAAAGCATTAAGTAGAGAAGAGTGACCATGCCCAAGGTCTAGTCATCTCTCAAGGCGGGATAGAAGCAGTTCTGACAATAGCCATAAAACATCTCACCATCTGCAAAAACATAGAAAATAAAACTCTGAGTACGAGAATGTACTCAGCTAGACTTACCCGTCATAAACTAAAAATAAATTGACTCCAAGGAGTATGCAAGGCTGTATAAGAGGGATAGCTGACTCATCAATTGCGATAAAAGCTTGCATTAAGAAAACAATTATTAAGAACCTTCTAGAAATGTATTTTAATCTGATTAACCTTATCATGCTATATTAGCACCTGTACTAAACAAGCATGGTAATAATTATTCAACAAGAATAGTAACTAATTCTGGTTGAGTATCTTTCAATCTCAACAGCTCAACCATCTCATCTCTTGTTCAAGTTCTTACTAGGATGCCGCTGCTCAATTCAAGTGTTCACTGTCCAGGAACGATGGCGATTATAATCGATTTCTAACCAGCTGGCGGGTATTCCGCACACAAACCACACTCACCAGCCATGGTGAGTTACAGATCACCGACATTCAATTCAGAAAAAGCGTGAGATCAACAGGTACCATCGTATCCAGGAACTGCCTGGCTGCCTTATTCAGGACGACCCTGACCTTAGACTTACTCTCCATGTAACCTGTGGTCCCCCATCTTCACCAATACAATGCGTACAGCAGGTGGACTCTCGGCCCAAATCAAAATTAGGCTTCGCGGTCGGAACGACTCATCCTTCCAGCTAAATGTGAGGCATAATTTCAATAGGACTTGAGGACGTACAACGGACGGGGTCCTAGTTCGACACAGATGGGATAACCTCACCGAACCTCCAGTTCAGTCTCAACACCAATCCCGCTCGGTCTCGATTTATTATCTCCACATGGTTATCCAAGATAACAATGTATTCAACCATTCTGAGTCACCACCTATAACTCACGGATGACAGAAAATCATCCGACTTCTACCGATCTAGTTAAAGTAGGGCTAAGCAATTATTCATACCTGAACCTAACAGGGTTGAAGGATATACAGTGGCAAGGAATATAAGTAATGCAGCAATGGTATAAAACAACGCCTATAACTTAATGCATCAAACAAGTAAAGGACTCAAGTTAGATATTTTACAAACCACAGTGAGAACCACAAAAATGACAATGCAGCACAATTCACCGGGCATAAAATACTTTGTACATAAAAATATTTCAAACAACAGATCTTAGAATATCATTAGCTCTAGATTAGCATAAAAACACTCTCCAAAAAGTTTCATGCAAAATTCCTTATATATTATTTATTATGAATTATTTATCATCTAATAGAAATAGGCACCATAACTAGACAGAGTAAACTTTCCATAGGACATAGCCTCATAATATTTTTTATAGATAGAGCATGACATAAGAAGACTAACAAACTTGGTCTCACATTTTTCTGAGCAACAGAGAATTACTTATGCATTTTCTAAGATAAAAGCAATTAATAGGGATAAATAAATCTATAGAGAAAAGTATCACAAAATCCATATTTCATATTTTTCATGCATAGATCTTCTCATAAGAAAAATACTGCAAGTTGAACCAATTCATTTGGATGAAAAATGAAGAAGTTATGAATTTTCAAAGTTTTAATCAAAATCTGGAATCAGTTCTGAAAAAGAAAAAGGAAAAACACTTTTGCACTGGAGACCCTGGGGTTAACAGAAATTCGCCAAGCCCTATAAAGAAGTTCTCTGTGTCTGGTAGTTATACACGAAGACCCTTGACTTAGGTTGAATTTAAGGACAAGGTCCCTGCGTGGGAGAGGGGAAGAAGGACGGCGTCAGCGCGGCGTCGTCGGCCGTTGTCGGGGCTCTTCGGCGAAACTGAGCAGAGGGGAAGCACGAGAGGGACTACGCACGTCGATTTGAGGGTTCTATTGTGGGCGGAGCAAGGCCGAGGCGGCTTCGGCCAAGTGCGCAGGCGGACGGTGGCTTCCCATCGGCGGCGCAGCCGAAATTCCGGCGAGGATAAACCCTAACTGGCTCCATTGACTACGGTTACAGCTTCTACAAGTCAAAGCGCAGCTATAGCTCGAGTCAGAGAGAGAAAATGTCGGCTGAATCGACCGGGACACGGCGGCGGCGGTCAGCGTCTTGCCGGCCGCGGGGAAGAAGCTCGCGATTGGGGGTCTTACCCTCGGCGAGGACGGCTGATAGGGGGCGCACGAGCACGAGCAAGACGAGGCAAGTCTGGTGGCGTGCTCGGAGAAGAAAATGAGCGGCGGAGGTGGCTCGGCGACGGCAGCGCAGTCGGCGGCGGCGACGGCGAGCTCGCGGAGCCGGGGAAGGAGGCAGGGAGCGAGGGAAATAAGAGGGGGACAGAAAGGAGGGAGCTGCCGCGCTCGGTTTAACGCGGTCGGGACGGTCGCGGCCTCCTTGGACCGCCAATGGACGTGCGCCACGCGGAGCGCACGGGCTGGTCGCGATGGGCGGTGGCCGGCCATTTCCTTGACGGCTTTGACCAACCGTCACTGAAATGTTATTTCCATGATCTCTAATACAAACTTTTCTACCCTTTAACTACCAAACCAAACCGAATTAGCTAAAACTTATATTGAAGAAAATGTAGCTCTAGAAGAGTAGAATATTTAATCTATACAAAGTATGCCAGATTCTGCATAGATTTTGAAATACAAAAATCCAAAGAAAATACCCCTTAAATCCCTAAAAATGGAAAAACAGCCCCCAAAACTTCCCTTTTTAACATTTTTGAACATCTTTTAAGCATTTTCATGAAAAGTGGTAATAAAAACTTTTGTTCCTTATGAAATTCTCTACAAACTTTATTTAGGGTGCACACACATGCAAGCACTCTAGCTACCACTTTCAAATCAGTCAAACAAAACTACTTTCATGGTCCACCTTGGTCAACCATGACAACAAAGCTTAATTAACCAAAACCATGAACATAAACCTAGATTCATTTGGTGTCCTAATTATGTCTAGGTTACTTTAGAGGTTATCAAATACTAAACACTCATACCACTTATCCAAATCATGTGAAAAGCAACCATAATTTGAATAATTCAAACATCCACATAAAATAACAATTGCCCTTTTCATCAATGCTATGCATAATGATGCTTATGCTTAAGAATGCAAGTGGTTATGCATGCTTAACACCAGAGTGTTACAGTCTAGACCCTTATGATCCTGGGTGGCAGAGCCTACCTTTGATGGATCACAACTTAGGCACTAAGCACTTAGAAACTATAAGGCACAACCGGGAGACTAAAACCAAATTTTATTGCAATACTCCAAGAGTACAACACTTTGGTGGCTATCCTAGCACACTCACTCTTCACCATACACCACTCTCTACCATGCTCTCCTGAGTGGCTTTCTTGGTATGTATCCCTTTGCTTATGTGTGGCATGGCAAGGGAGGGGGCCTCTATTTATAGGCCTAAGGGATCCATGGATTTGTGCCATGTGTCCCCCTTCTAGTGTATTTCTAGATATTACAATTTTTTAATTTATTTTACTTCCTATTCTATACTCTTTCATACAAATATCTTAGATCATGAGAAGTGAAAAATATTCTAAAATCTTGTCTCTCTTCCTTCACCTCCCATCTTCATGCACCGTGTAGAACCTTCTAGAAGATGGCCTCCTCCAAATATGATGCCTTGTGAAGAATACTTCGGAAGAAGTTTGGCTTGCTTCATTTTAACAATATTAATATATATGGGTGGTGTGCTCATGTATACTGTTATTTTACTTATATATGATGTCGTACAGGTTCTTCCCGACACATAACAATCGGAGGATGAAAGGGATCAACAGGGAGATCAAAAGGACTCTAAGGGTCATGATCGAGAAGAGGGAGCGTGCAATCGAGAACGGCGAAGCCAGCGGCAGCGACTTGCTTGACCTGCTGCTGCAGTCAAACATGCATGGAGAGCGGGAAAGGCAGCCTGAGGATGAGCACTAAGGAGGTGATTGAGGAATGCAAGCTCTTCTACTTCGCGGGGATGGAAAACCACGTCAATCCTGCTCACGTGGACGCCCGTCATGCTAAGCATGCGGCCCGAGTGGTAGGACCGCGTGAGGGAGGAGGTCCTCAGCGTGTTTGGCAGGGACAAGCAGCCCAATTTCGATGGCCTAAGTCGACTCAAAACGGCAAGCGTACATACAGTAAAAATATTTTTTGAGGGGAACATACAGTAAATATATTGCACCTGCATGTAAGCATATTTGTTTCAAGCCCATTCCACCTTATATTACCTTCTAACATTGTCTATATCCAGGTGACGATGATACTGTATGAGGTGCTCAGGTTGTACCCGCCAGCAGTGTCGCTAAACCGAAAAACATTCAAAGACATGCAGATTGGAGGCATCACATACCCTGCAGGGATCATTCTCGAGCTTCCCATCATCGTCGTCCACCACAATCCTGACATCTGGGGCAAGGAAGCACATGAGTTCAAGCCAGAAGGTTTGCCGAGGGCATCTCAAAGGCCACCAAGGACCGACCAGTGTTCTTCCCATTCGCATTGGGACCAAGGATCTGCATCGGACAAAACTTTGCGCTGCTTGAGGCCAAGGGTGCCTTGAGCATGATTCTCCAGCGCTTTGAGTTCCGACTGTCTCCTTCATACACACATGCACCATACACTATCCTTTTGCTACATCCTCAGCATGGCGCGCCAATTATATTCAACAAGATCTAATAGTTTTTTTTTTAAATGGAACAAGCTCTTATAGTCTTATATGACATCGTCGATCGTTGTCAATGAGTATGTCACGTTGCAAAAATAATAGTATCTTATGAGTAATGTTGTATTAGCTAGGGAGTCTAGTTTTGTGTATCTGATTTTAAAGATGTGCAACGAAAACAGTAGGAAATATATTGCTTACAGCTAGGGGTGTAAATGGATCGAATACACATATAGACAAATACAAATAGCTATTGTAAACCTCGTATTCAAATAGATATGTTTGGATAAGATATGAATGAGATAATGACACCATATATATATAAATTTGAGTATCCAAATAAGGATATGGTATGAATACTAGCTAAATATACACAGATTCAGATATGGTATATTTTTATGGATAATAATGAAGCCATTTGATCGATCAATCCATAGGGAAATACACACCCTAATCAACCAAACCGTTAGCCCTCAGTTAGCTACATTGAAGGACCGATCGAGAAAGATGACCAGAGGGGTTAATAGGAGCCTAGAATGTTTCTTCAAAATTCCACAACCACTATCTTAAGTCACATAAAACTCGAACAACCATAAATGAATACCGAGTGTCAACTTGGTGACAAGATGTGTTCAAGTGAGTCATTACATAGCGAGAAAAACCTTGTAAAAGTAGCATTGAAAGACCAAAATTGAGCAACACAGCACAACTGGAGTTGGCAAAACGGCATGGCCGGTTCTACCTACTAGCCAGCTAGGAAGTCGGCTAGGTCGGCTTTGTAACCGGCTTTGCTAGCTGGAGTGCTGACTGGGCGGCTGTGGGGCAGCCGCCGGCTGGCTGTTTGTACCACCCTGGTTGGCTACCCTACTCTATATTGCCTGTCCTAAAGAAGGAACCTAGTTGGTGGAGGTAGTTGCGGTTTGCTCGGCCCATGTATCCAAAAATCCTCCCAAAAAATTAACAAATGGATTAGAACAAACTCTAACAAATCCTAAATTTTGCAGAGGTGATTCTTAGGTATATTAGATGGTATTCCCAAAGAATCAAACCCCTTAAATCTCGAAAACACATCAGATATGAAAATCCATTAAGGGAATTGGGGTTGTCTCAAAGTTTTGTTCCAAGAGTGAAATTAGTGCTCGTGTTGAATCAGACCAATTAACTTGGCAGAAATGTTCATCAAAGGTCTTTGTAAGAATTCAACCAATCAAATTAAACCCAAAAACTCATGAACTCAAATCCAACAAAAAGTTGGGATGAGAGAAGGAGATGGGAAAACCAACTTACATAAAGTAACAATTTAGATTCAGATATTAGATAATGTGATTTCTTTATTTCTGGATCACAAGCAGGTCTAATTTTTTTAGAGGATAGCTTACAAAAACACAAACATAGGTAGAGGATCAATCTCTTAAACTACGGATCTCTCACAACAGCTAGAAAACTAGAGATCTCTCACAACAGTTAGAAAAACTAGAGACAAGAGAAGTGTAGGAAATGACTACCAAAAAGATGGGCTAGTTAGGAGTAGCCACCCTCTTGTTTATAGGGGTATTCCACAACCCCTAATTTGCCCTAAGATATTTTGGCTGAACCATTTTAACCCTAGGGGCAAAATGGCCCATCTTTTGATTGGTGCATCTCACGGCCACGAGCCCTTCACGACTTTGCTTCACCTTGACGCAAACTTCGCGATGACATCGCATGTCGCCTCCAAGTCTGTCATGAACCCCAGATAGATGGACCAAACCCAAAAATTGTCCGATGGTGGTTTTGAAACCCAAATCACCAAACCCCCTTTGGAGAAGCTTGTCCGCTGTGCCTCGCCCACATTCTCGATGTGTGTCACCTTCTATGCTTGATCATAAGATCTGCCCAAACACATGTGGATTCTTAAATTTTTAATCCATTTTTATTCAATATTTTAATATAACCATGTTTTAGCCAGCATATTAAGCACCATAGTAGTCGTGCTAAAACTTTGTATCATTTTCTTAAGCGATTTAACCATCCCAAATGTAAACTTTATAATTTTTAGAGTGTATTACATCCTCAAATAAGAAAATTTCAAAACTAGAATGTCGTAGACCTCATCGAGATCTATAATTTTTGTACAATGATCATCCTAATCAGACGTTAAATTGAAGAGTTGTGATTTTTTAAAAGTTTGGTTTTGTCACGCCACTCCCAGTGGCGCGACACAACAATACCGTCACGCCAACGGGAGTGGCGCATCATGCTTGTCTACATAAAAACGCCACACATGGGAGATCTTGTCGCTCAATGCATTGTCGTGACAACATTATTTGGTCACGTCAACGGAACTGGCGAGACCAAAACGGTTAGATCTGCAATTTTTTGGAGCAGTTATTATTAAAATATTAAATAAAAATGATTAAGATTTTTTAAAAAACTCTTCTACATGTACACTTTGTTATTGATGTCCCCAAGCGTTAGTCATCATCGTCTAGTCATCCGAACCTAGGTCCCTTAGTCCAAGCCTCTCTTTTGTCCTTCACTGCTCTCAGTCCATCAACGTGTCATGAACCTACTTGACCCTCTCCATAGTTGTCGATCATCTCAGTGCTCCGCACCTACACACCAACAAGCCAAGAGATATATTTCCCACAGACTCAAACTAGGGTTACTCTCAAACTCAAGTCAAGCCTGATGGTCTCCTAATAATCACTTCTCATCAGTGAACACACCCCATATCAACTATCTGTTTGTCATCTCCCCTTGATGAATACATTGTCAACACCAATACACATAGATGGATCAAAAGCTTAAGGGTAAAACTCACTCAAATGGCTAAAAGCCAAACAAAAGCTTGGGGTCATTTGAAAAGTGAGCTTATTTTTCTAGCAGTGGATTTGACATCACAGTTCAACCTCTACCTGCTAAAATATTTATTTTCAATCAGATAAAAAAAGAAGTTTTAATAAAAAGATATAATACACAATAATTTCAACTTAACTTGAAGATTGCCATATGAAAAATAAAATTTAGATTTTTGGCATCGGTCACAGGAAACGTAAGAACCACTACAGGTTAATAAGCTAAGGTTTTAACTAACTGCATATTATGCCAATAGAGGCGCCTTCCAAAGATCAAGAAATTATGAATATACAGATGAAAAAAGATAAAGATTATTAGATAAGTTTATCACCACCACATAGTATCGATTATGCCAATTGTGTAGAAAGTGAAAAAAGTTAAAAAGATATTCAAACTAATATAAGTATTTTTTATATATTAGTTATAGGTATTAACAAAAATCAGCATCTAACGTTTCTGTCTTCTAGGTTTGTAGCCTGCCGAGCAAGTGGGGGACTAGAGTAGTTAGTTAAAAATAGGAAGATAATAAGACGGCAGTCTGACTTTGCCATGCTTCGGAGTCAATGCACTCTTAGAGACAAACTCTGAGCTCACACAGACACAGCAACATGACTACAGGAGGAAGCAGCGAGGAAAGAAAGGCCGGTGGGCGGCCCGATCCAGCGTCATTGCCTCCTCACCAATCTAATGATTCATATTCGCATCGGCATCGCAATAGCTTCTCCACCAAGTACCTTTGGAGCAAGGCATGGGCATGGCTGACCAGATTGCCATCAGTCCCACACTAACCCAAATTAACAAATGGGCACAAAATCGACTAGTCCAGCCACGTACAGTGGCACCTCTATTTAACCTGACCCCAAGTACGGTACCATACCCATCTCAAGTCAAAGCCACTCGATCACATCAGCTTACAATCACAATCTCTTTCTAACACAACTCTCTTCTCGTCAAAGCAATGGAAGCGTCGTTTGCCGCTGCAGCGTCAGTGCCATGGATCTTCCTGCTCGGTGGCGTCACGGGCCTGGTGCTCCTGTGGCAGGCCGGCCGGCTGCTGCACCTGCTGTGGTGGCAGCCTCGGCGTCTGGAGCGTGCGCTGCGCGCGCAGGGCATCCGCGGCACGTCGTACAAGTTCCCCGCCGGCGACCTCAAGGAATACGGCCGGCTGGCCAAGGAGGCCTGGTCTAAGCCCCTGCCGCTGCGCTGCCACGACACTGCCCACCGGGTCTCGCCGTTTCTGCACCGGCTTGTCCGGGACCACGGGAAGACGAGCATGTCTTGGTTTGGCCCTAGCCCCAAGGTGACCATCGTGGATCCTGAGCTGGCCAAGGACGTGCTGTCCAACAAGTTCGGCCACTTCGAGAAGGTCAAGTTCCCGGCGCTGTCCAAGTTGCTGGGCAACGGCGTGGCCGGCCACGAGGGTGAGAAGTGGGCCAAGCACAGGAGGATCCTCAACCCTGCGTTCCATCTTGAGAAGCTCAAGGTACACACAATGCAAATTTTCTGATATAAACCATAATTTCATTTCCTTTGCTTGTACATGTAATTGATCCTTGGAATGAATTTGTTACTGCACAATGTGCAGCGAATGCTGCCAGCTTTCTCTGCGTGCTGCGAAGAGCTGGTAAGCAGATGGGCGGAGTCCCTCGGCCCAGACGGTTCGTGCGAGCTGGATGTTTGTCCTGAGCTGCAGAACCTCACTGGAGACGTCATTTCTCGCACCGCATTCAGCAGTAGCTACCACGAAGGGAGAAGGATTTTCCAGCTACAAGCCGAGCAAGCTTTGCTTGTCATGACGAACATTCGAAAAATTTTGATACCTGGTTACATGTGAGTCAGTACTACTCCCTCCATTCCAAATTAAACAGTTAATTGCGACCATTCCATAGAATGATCTCATCAAACAATTATTAGATTTCTGTGGTCATTAAATCTGGAAAAAAACTCAATATATAATATATAGCTACCACCCTTTAGTTCTCCTGCATACTAAAACAAAATGTTTACGGACGGGGTTTATTACCATTTTCAGCTCCTTGCCTACCGCAAACAACAGAAAGATGCGCAAGAACAACAAAGAGGTGGAATCAATTTTGCGAGATATAATTGGGAGAAGAATTCAAGCAATGAAACAAGGAGAGAGCACGAAAGATGATTTACTGGGTCTTTTGCTGGAGACAAACATGAGAGACGCAGACGGGGATAGGATGACGATCGAAGATGTCATCGAGGAGTGCAAGGTATTCTATTTCGCAGGAATGGAGACCACGTCAGTTCTGCTCACATGGACAATGATTCTACTAAGCATGCACCCAGAGTGGCAGGACCGTGCAAGGGAAGAAGTCCTTGGCCTGTTTGGCAAAAGCAAGCCCGAGTACGAAGGCCTAAGCCGCCTCAAAATCGTGAGCGTTTCTTTTTTCATTCAGATTGCTTGTTCTTTTTTCCTACTAGAAGTGGCTACCGTGCAAACAATAAGAAAAATCATCACAAAGTATACGTTGTTGCAGGTGACAATGGTCCTTTATGAGATTCTCCGGCTGTACCCGCCGGCCACTTCTGTCATCCGGAAAACATACAAGGAGATGGAGATCGGAGGCATCACCTACCCTGCTGGCGTGATCTTGGAGCTGCCCGTGCTCTTTATCCACCACGACCCGGATATTTGGGGAAGCGACGTGCACGAGTTCAAGCCCGACAGGTTCGCCGAGGGGATCTCCAAGGCATCCAAGGACCCGGGCGCGTTCCTCCCGTTCGGCTGGGGGCCGCGCATCTGCATCGGCCAGAACTTTGCACTGCTGGAGGCCAAGATGGCGCTGTGCATGATCCTTCAGCAGTTTGAGTTTGAGCTCACGCCGTCTTATACTCATGCGCCGCATACTGTGATAACAATGCATCCTATGCATGGTGCACAGCTTAAGCTCAGAGCAATATGAGCCCACGACATGATGTTCATCATAGTGGTCTTGTTACTGTAGATGTAACATTAGAAATCAAATAATGGGCATTTCAGTGTTAATGTCGGATGTAAAATCTTCACATAGGGGCTCTGTGCTTTTCATGTATCATTGTTGCTTTATTAGTTTTTGTTTCTTTACTAATTATATACATAGGGATTTGTATCTTACACATATATGCATTTTTTTAAAATAATATATAAATATCCCAGCTTTTGTATCGACTAACCATATTAAGCATCAAATCACTAGTTGAGTTGTATCGGGGAGAAAAGTTAAAAACAAAAAGGAATGAAAACTGATGGAGATAAACAAGAGTTGTGTGTATGAGAGAAAGAGAAATTAGGATCGATGCAAGACATCATTCTTTACCTTATTCTGAGTCTACATGGAAATAAATGTTGGATTTTAAAATAGTTGGATTTATTTCTACTATCTTTTAGGGATATGACCTCTTTATTTAAACAGTATTGTGATAACACGGAGAAGATATAGAACTCCAATTATTATTGTAGCTGTGAGCATTAGTTAAAACCCTATCGATCAAGATTAACCATCATGTAAACTAGATGAACACCCGCGCGTTGCTGCGGGATTTGCTACATGACCAATATATAGAAATATGATAGTATATAGAGAATGAAAGAGAATACTAAAGCTATTGCTAATAAAATAAAACCAAATTTTATGAAATATTTAGTGATACTCTATGGTATATATGACGGATGCTGACATAATTTTCTTAGATTCTTTTTTTACATAATATGATGGATGGTGACATTATTTTTCTAGTGGGTAGGTTGGACATGGATCATTGATTTTGTAGTGGTTTTTATTATTGTTAATACTTAATGATTTGGTTGGCCTATACTTAGTGGAGCACTATGGGATGATATGGAGGGAAGCTGATGACATTGCGGAATAATATGCTAGAGAATTAGATAGTGGACATTAGCTTTATAGGAGTTTATGATCGTTTGATGTGGAAGTTTATACTTGGTAGTCAATTAATGGATGAATAATTGACTAGTCTAAAACATGCAATTGTTATTAATTGCTTAGTAGTTTTTTAGGAGTCATAAGAGTTTTCCTGTAAGCTTCATTAGCGACAGAAAAAAAATAGTAGAAACAAAGATTGTTAGTAATTGCTTAGTAGTAGTAGTTGATCATAAATATACAGTATAAAAGAAAGCTCAAGCTCTATTTTCCCCGGGCACCTTGGGCTCCTCGAGCTCTGAAAGGGTTTTTATACTATATCGAGAATTCGATATACTAATGCTCCGACTAAAGTCAAACCTCAGCTCACCATGAGCTCATAATAGCATCAATCAGCCAATTAAAAAAGCAGCACGCCGAACAAATCGGCACATGCGTCATATCTGTCCGAACTAATTTCTTCTGCACCAAGTTCATTCGTAACGTGCGGGTGCTGTGGCCCGCCCGATTGACCAAGATGCAGAGCAAGTCTTACACTCCAAGAAACCTTATACAAATGAGCACAAGATAACCATATCGTCCAACAAGGTCACACCCCTGTTTAACCTCACTCCAAGTACCATACCATGCACATCTACACCCAGTCAAAGTCCACTTCGCATACAGTCAAAAATGTTTCTGGGGGCTCTGTTCGCAGCTGTGGCCTCACCACACAGCCTCCTGATCTACGGCGTCCCTGGCCTTGTCCTGCTGTGGCAGGGCGGCCGGCTGCTGAACAAGCTATGGTGGGAGCCTCGGCGGCTGGAGCGGGCTCTGCGCGCGCAGGGCCTCCGCGGCACGTCCTACCGCTTCCTCACGGGCGACCTCAAGGAGTTCGGCCGCCTCAACAAGGAGGCCTGGGCCAGGCCGCTGCCGCTGGGGTGCCACGACATCGTGCCCCGCGTCACGCCGTTCCTCTGCAACAACGTCCGGGAGCATGGCAAGATGTGCTTCTCTTGGTTCGGGCCGATTCCCAACGTGACCATCACCGACCCCGCGCTGGTCAGGGACGTGCTCTCCAACAAGTTCGGCCACTTCGAGAAGCCCCAGTTCCCGGCCCTGACGAAGCTCATCTCCGACGGACTCACCAGCCATGAGGGCGAGAAATGGGTCAAGCACCGGCGGATCCTCAACCCTGCATTCCATCTCGAGAAGCTCAAGGTACATAAAATTGTATCATTTGTAGTACAATTACGTACCTTCGATTTAATATATGTGATGGCTATTGAATGATTTTGCTTGTGTGATTGATCGTTGGAGTGTACCATGTGATCTTGCATTGCAGCTCATGCTGCCTGCGTTCTCTGCATGCTGCGAAGAGCTTGTCAGCAGATGGGCGCAGAAGTCCCTTGGTTCCGACAGTTGGTGCGAGTTGGACGTCTGGCCGGAGCTCCAGGCCCTCACGGGAGATGTCATCTCCCGCACCGCTTTTGGCAGCAGCTACCTTGAAGGCAGAAGGATTTTCGAGCTCCAGTCCGAGCAAGCTGAGCGCTTCGTAGGCGCCGTTCAGAAGATTGTAATTCCAGGTTACATGTGAGTTGCCCTGCTTGCTAGCTTGTTATGACTGCTCAGGCAAATTCTCTCCTCTTTGTCAGGGAACAGACTTGGGTATTGACTATGACTATTGATGACCGAACGCAGGTACTTGCCAACCAAAAACGACAGAAGGATGCGCCAAATCAACAAGGAGGTTAACTCGATATTACGAGGGCTGATCGGGAAAAGAATGCAAGCTATGGAAGAAGGTGAAAGCACCAGCGATGATCTCCTGGGCTTACTGCTGGAGTCCAATACGAGGCACACGGATGAGAACGGCCAGTCCACTCTTGGAATGACGATTGAAGATGTCATCGAGGAGTGCAAGCTGTTCTACTTTGCAGGGATGGAGACGACGTCGGTGTTACTGACATGGACGATGGTTCTGCTGAGCATGCACCCTGAGTGGCAAGACCGTGCAAGGGAGGAAGTGACTGGCCTGTTCGGGAGAAACAAACCAGAATACGAGGGACTCAGCCGCCTCAAAACAGTAAGTTCCTTGTAAATTCACAATTCCATTCTTATATAATAGCGAGGTTTGAAATCAAATGTAGCTATGTACGAGGCACAACTATTTATGCTCTATGTATGTTTGCATTTTTCAGGTCAATATGATACTTTACGAGGTTCTTCGATTATACCCGCCGGCTGTTGTGTTCAGCCGGAAAACCTACAAGGAGATGAAGATCGGAGACGTGACGTTACCAGCCGGTGCGTTCATTGAGCTCCCTGTTCTGTTCATGCACCATGACCCTGACACCTGGGGAAACGACGTGCACGATTTCAAGCCGGAGAGGTTCGCCGAGGGGATCTCCAAGGCGTCCAAGGAGCCAGGCGCGTTCCTCCCATTCGGCTGGGGGCCTCGCGTATGCATCGGCCAAAACTTTGCGCTTCTCGAGGCCAAGATGGCGTTGTGCATGATCCTTCAGCGATTTGAGTTTGAGCTCGCGCCATCATATACCCATGCACCACATACGGTGATGACACTGCATCCAATGCATGGTGCACAGATTAAGCTCAGGGAGATCTGATCATACTACGACAATCGTAAATATACTGGTTTACTTAACTATACCTGTTCGTACTCAAAAATATTATACCTGTTCGGTCAGGGAAATAAATAAATTTGTATTTGTATATTGGTCACTGTGTATCAAATTAACCTTGATCATTCTATAGGATGTTGGGCCATTCTTTTTTCATTCACACACCACGGCAACACAATCCTTTTCACTTTTAAAGGTGGTCTAAAAAAACATTTTTAGAGGCAGGATGCGATATTGTCCCCAAAAGATCTATCAACGAGAGTTCGCATATACATAGTAGATGTGATCACCTACTTTAAATGTATGAATTAGAACCCGGGACAATCTGAGATATGGTTGAGCCCTCTCCTAAAGTTTGTAAACTCTCTTGTTGCTCCCGATTTGGTTTAGCACATGGTTTCAAATACCCAAGAGCTTGTTGATCTTTTTTAAAAAAGAATGGGACGTCCTGGTCATCATCACCTTGTGGCCTTTGGCCACAAGCAATGAAGGTCCTATTGAACTAGGCACACTTTCACACTTTGACTAAAGTCAGCATGGGAACCTCATGCCTACTTTTTTGATTTTTTTTATAATGCAGACCTGTTTAAATTCGCTCCCACAGGGAGTCAAACCCAGGTCTGCTGGGTGCTACTCGAGTGCTCTAACCAGTAGGTTAGAGGCCCTTTCGCGGCACACTTCCACACTCGGCAGTCCAACTCGCCCAAGGGATCAGAAGAAGAAATCGCGCTAGAAGCATCAATAGGAAGGTGTCCAACCCAAATTCGGTCTAAATGTAAGACTACGGGCCTAAGAATAGAGAGGAGTTAAAACTAGTAAGCAGAGGCGGTGGCATTTAAGCATGTAAACACTAACCATCTTCTTCTTGATCAAGAACTCTACTCACGTCGACAGCCTACCATCGCGAGAGGAACCCAATCACCGCTTCTAGTTATCCCTTAACCATCAATCCCTAACATACATAGTATCAAAGCCCATCGATCTTAGCCCCATGCTAGATTCAGCATCCACCTATGGCCACTTCACCAGCATAGCTCCATGGAGTTCGCAAGGCTCCATGGAGCCTAATGTGTCAATGATGGATTTAATGAAATCCTCCTTCGCCTAGATGCCTTCAATGTCCGGTGGGACCAAAGTTTCACCGAATCAGAGGCAGTGCGGGAGAAGCACACCGTCGTCACAGAAACCACTTCACCGAACTAGAGTAGCGTGACACCTCCACCACCCTTGAGCGGTATGATGCCTCCATCGAGATCCACCTCGGCAAATTGGGGACGTTCCGCTCCAAGGAGCAGATTGGGGATTTGGAGCTGGCTCGCCTCTCTGAGATCTAGGACGAGTGGGATGACTATATCGCGACTGTCGCTACAACAAAAACCCCTCTCTAGATAAGATTCTTTTGCTACGCTTTTAACTACGTGACTACGCTAAACACGCTATAGTGCATAGATACGAAGTTTAATACGTTTATAAAAACGTATCATGCTATCAATTTAATCGTGGAGACAAAATTGTAAAAAGTCCCACTCATCCAATTGTTGCTCCATCTCCTCACGGACAACCGCCCTCTCCCCCGACCTAACTCACACGCCGCGATTCCTTACCGCCGCGGCGCTGCCTCCCACCGCCGCAAGTACGATACATTGCAACTTCTACTCACATCACCCCCCTGCGATCTTCTCAGGTGCCGCAGCACTGATCCTAGCGATCGCCAGTCACGGCGGCGCTCGATCTTGTTCCAGGCGCAGGTCCGATCCCGTGATAGTCGATCTCGACGTGAACGGCTGGTGGAGCAGGCCATCCCACCGGCAAGCTCCCAGGATGGCGGCGCGCCCGTGTCCTACGCGTCCGGCCTGTGGCACGACTCCTCGCGGACGCTGAAGCCGGCGTACCGCGACGCCGCCGCTGCGTCCTTCAGGTCCGTCGTTGATTGCATGGATCGATCTGCTAGAATGGACGTACTGCTAATGTCACAAACTGCGGCAGTTTTATTTCTGAATTCTTTAATCAAAGAGCCAGGCATTGTCTTCTGCAGCAGTTTTATTTCTGAATTAGTGATTGCATTGTTTAACCAAGAGATCATTATCTTCTAATTTGCAGGCAGTCAAAAGTCAAAACTGACACTATGTAGTCTGTACTTCATCATAGCTGGACTGACATCACCGTAAGCCTTATACTTATGTTCAAGTGATGGATTCTGATCGATTTTTGCAAACTTTTATTATGATATCACTAGTTCTTAAATTATTTGAGACTCTAATTAAAACATGAAGCTCCCTGCAGCATATAGATTCTGTCGAGCTCCCTTGCTGTGTATAGGTTCTCTCTTGCTTTATCTTACCTTTCTTTACTTTGTAATACTGTGGTAGTGAAGTCAGGAAAGTGCTGAGAGTAGTAGGAAAGCAATGAATTAGCCACTGCAGCCACCAGGAAGTATCGACAGGATGCTTTAGACGTGCTAGGTAAGTATTATTTTTATAATAGGTGAGCATCGTAGGAAAAGCTGGAAGTGATATATATCTTTTATATTTCCCATGCAAGCTACTACATTAATTTTTTGTTAGTCTATATCAAATATATTTGTTATCCTAATAAATAAAACAGTAATGTAGCTGTATTTTTTGTTAATATATATCACCATGCATATCAACATATAATGTCATCACTGTATCATTGTTTTCTTGTCACTGAATTTTTTTTTATCCTAGAGCAGAGTAGTTAGCAACTGACATACAGATTGTTGCATTCAGTTTCTAGAGAATGTGCGTACTTTATGATGGCACAAGAATTGAAAAAAAAATCTTGTATCTGAGTGAAGAAAATTTCTTTTTTTTTCTAAATTAATCATAGATTTGTATGTTGTTGTATTTGCTAAAACTTATTTATATAGAATGAATGAATTTATTTATTTCATTTGTAGGACCATGGAAGCATATCAAGAAGTCACTGAACGAAGAAGCAAAGATTGAGAATTGAAGTAGAATAATTTGTATGCATGAAAATTTTTAGATAGATTTATGTCCCAATGTATAAAAATTAGGAGAATATATGTAATATGTACATGTACATATGGATGATTGACTATGTTTGCTCCAAAATTATGACAGATACGTTTCAAGAGTTTTGTCATTTCTATATACTAATTGTGTCCAAAGTAAATATGCCTATGCTTGTGTAAAAAACAGTTCCGTAAGTTATGTTAGCGTAAGCGAAAAAACAAAAACAAAAGAGTGCATTGTTTTCGGTTGACACGCAATTTAAAATGTCTCTACAAGATGTAGGTACGTAATCCACCTTCTCTAGAAAGCTTTTCAGATCTTTTAGACATGCTTGACACCGTCTCTAGAAAGTGTTGCATGTCTTCTAGACACGCTTGATAAAACGTATCTACAGGTTTGACACGGTCCATAGGGAAACGCTCCAGACACGCTTTAGTGAAGCGTGTCTACACGTGAGTAGAGATGAGATAAAGCGTGTCTAGCCTATAAATAAAACGTATCTAGAGGTGGGTGCTTCTTGTAGTGCGTCGAAGGGGCAATCGAAGACGTCCGCCTTGAAGTCGGCCGACTCACCATACATTGTTGGGACGCGCTGTCTTCCTGCCATCGACCTCCCGCCCTAGCCTCATGTCTTCGTGGGAGTTTGTTCTCCGGCGCCTATCTGTCGACCTCCCATCCGGCGCTTCATGGTTGAAGGAGTATGATCGGTCATGACCATTGTCTGGACCCCAACCAATAGTATGGACAAGTATCCTCCCATCCCTCATGATCCCCTGATTGAGCATGTCGAGCCACAATCATACCCTTTCCATTCCAAATTTGGCAACATTCCAATTTTTCCAAACTTCCCTCGATTCAAGGGCGACCTACAAACTAAAGAAAAAAATGAATATATTTTTATGGAAGAACAACAGTTCAATTTAATGTAAAACTATGTATTTCAGATTTTTTTTATTTTAGGAAACAAAGAAAATGTTAGCACCCCTTTCATATGACACTGTATCCATACATGCCAGCACTCTGTTCTTGTGTTATTGAGGCACCGACCTAGTTTAGAAGGCTAAGCCATCACCTTATGACAACAATGTATATACATCATTAATCCTTGTGTCTTCTGGAATCAAACTTTGGGTGGCGTTTAATCTTCGTATAAAACATATCCAATATATTGTCTTGTAAAGTATATACTTTGTAAGAAATATTTCATTTCAAGATAATACTTTGTTAGCTAGTAAGCCTAATAAACTGAAGGTTGAGCAAGTATATACACATGAAACAACCAATGTCTTTGAATTTTATCCTCTCTACTCATTCCATTCCAAATTATAAGTTGTCTTGACTTTTTTAGAACGTCGATTTTGCTATGTATTCTGGCATATTAATATATCTTTTTTTGTGAACAGGCATATTAAGGCGTCTTGACTTTTTTAGTACGTCGATTTTGCTATGTATTCCGGCATATTAATATATCTTTTTTTATGAACAGGCATATTAATATATCTAGATACATAGCAAAATAGATATACCACAAAAGTTAAAGCAACTTATAGTTTGAAATGAAGGAATAAGAGCTTTGTTTGCAAAGATGGAAGACAAGCTGCAGAACCCACTTCGGCACTACCACAAATCCTGTTTGGGATTGGATTAAATAATATATATGTGCGGCAAGGTACCGGTACCTGGTAGAGGCCCAAAGAAGTGCGTATATAATCTAAACAACAAAAATAACTTTCCTAAAAATATAAATAATAACAATACTTCAAAGTTGATTATAGGTAGATGAAAGTTTTGTAGGCCTAGGTTTTGTTCAAAACATAGAGAAGCACAGAAGATTCCATAACCAAATAATACATAGCTTGTTTTGAAATTGAATAAGTCAACACCTAAAAGACCTGTCAGTGTGAATCTGCTCAAAAAGGAACACTAACATCATATACTGCAGTCCTAACAACTTCAGATCCCTACACTGTCTTTGGTCTCGACCCCGCCGGCGCCACCACCCATCCGGGGACCCCGATCCCTACGCCGTCTTTGACCTCAACCCTGCCATCCCAATTGCCCGCGACCTCGCCTTCATCGAGTCCTACTATCGCCGCGCCACCGACCTGCTCAACCGCTGCCACCCCAACGACCCGTGTTGCCCCACCTTCACCGAGGCCGCCCGCCTTGTAGCCGACGCGTGGGACTTCCTGTCGGATCCTGACTACAAAGCTGCCCTTGAGTCCGCATACGAAGCGTTGAAAGCTGCCGAGGCGACCAAGAACGATACTCTAGCTGCAAAGAGACAGCCAAAACGACCCAGGTCTGATGATGTTGATGGCAACTCAAAAGAATCTGCAATTGATCTGGAAAAGTTAGACAGATTTAGTAAAGTTCACGAGGAAACAAATTCAAATCCCATCAAGTTGTCATCGAAGAAGTTTGAGACCACAAAACTTGCCCACCTTATAGCAGAAGAGACTAAAGAGGAAAATAAGCTTATTTTGGAGGCAAAGAAGGTTGAGAAAGAATTAAAGATGCTAGATGCTTATAATAATCTCATCTCACAAGATACAAGTTCAATGTCTGACGAAGAAAAGGCTGAGCGAGTTGTTGCAATGAAGTGCCTTAGAAAGGCATTGTTTCCAGAAACTATCTAAATAGGTATGTTTTGACGACAGCATATGTTTTTCCCCCAAATACTTTTTATGTTCTGAAAAGAGCATGTTTATTCCACTCCTAGTGAAGTTTTTTGTATTATTACTATGATGGTTTTAAAAATATTTTAATTATATCCATCTTCTTAATTTATGCTTGAATCGTGTTGCATCCAATGGCAACAGAATGGTATACAAATTGATATATTCACAATGGATGTTGGCTTCACGTATGCAATACATTAAACTTCTTATAGACAACCCCATCTCTGGATTCGTCTATATGTCAGATTCTAGTCCCTTAGAGACAACCTTCCTATCTCTCTGGGTTGTATATGTTCTAAAATTATCGCCGCCACTGACCACCTCAGCCAGCGCCTCCTACACAGGCTATCGTAGCACAAGCAAGCCCGATGACATGGGCCAAATCCCAAGCATTCAAAGAAGCACGTGAAGAAGATAAGCTTGTAATCGCCAACTTAGACCTGGCCCATTATACCAACAATATGTACGATCAGTGAGGATGAGAGGGAGGGTAGATTTGCATGTATGAGTTGAACTCAGAACTATGACTTCTTCCCTAATCTTTTCTCCGCTGCTCTGAAACATTCCTCTGAAAAAGCATCTGTATGCCTACAATCCTTTTCTAGAGCAAATGTATTTAACATGCTATATTTTGTTTTGAATTCTTAGTAGATAACTTTTTATGTGAATGTCATCCAGATACTTGGTTTATGTGATTGCTAGAATGTTTCGTCTAGAGAGAACTGATAGAAATAAGGGGAAGGGCCACCTTGCAAACAAACTATGGGACTTTATATAGGATCCTAGCATCGAATAGCATGCTTATTTAATATGTACAATATTGCATTGAGATTAGCCGTATAAGAATTAAGGCGAGGGTATAATGATCATTGCATTTTTGCACTGTTCAGATGGGCGACAAGTTTAATATATTGATTCTACTCTCAGGCCCTGTTTGATACAAAATATTTTTGAAATACTAAAAAGTACTATAGTTTTGCAAAATAAAAATACTTTTTAATTTCTAGAAGCTACTAGGTGTTTAGATGCAACAAATCTTGCGGTCTCTAAAACCCTCATTTTGTCAAAACCATGATTTCCGTCCCAAATCATGTCAAACCTTTTTTAGTGTCAAAGCATCTTGATCAAAATAACATTTAATACCACATAAGCGTTAGTAGTTTTGTATTAATTAATTATATTTTTATATTATATATAATGTCATAGATTCTTTATAATTTTTATTATTTTTTGGATAAAAATGAGATGTTTTAATTCCCAATGAAAATTAGAATGACTTGCCTTTTGAATCGGAGGGAGTATAATCTAAACAATAATACAGATTTTGTCAAAGTCATAATAATAACAATACTTCTAGTTGACTATAGCTACGTAGGTGAAAGTTGGTCTGTATGGTTTTGTTAAAACATAAAGAAACACAATAGATTCCATAACCAAACAATGCATCCTTGTTTCGAAATTAAATAAGTCAACACCTAAAAAACCTGTCAGTGTGAATATGGTCAAAGTGGAAAACCAACATCATATCCGGTAGTAATTACTAATTTTGTTAGAGTGGAAGAAGGCAATGACAAATTTCAGCACTCCTGGTTGACAGCTCCAAGCTTCCTTGTCTGTTGTCCTATCACTGCATGCTTTTATTTTAAATTACTCGGTACAAGACATATGTCTATAACACGCACACTTACTCTTATAAATACATATATATAAATCATACCTCTACGAGCATCTTCGAAGAAAGCAACTGACAGATTTGAAGATGCTCAAAGTCAACATTGGTAACTCATTGTCAACGAGAATGTCGCTTACCATTTAAAGTATAGCATCAGAAAATTCTAAAATTAAATTTAGGAAAATACGAGCAACCAAATGGCTCTAGGTCTGAGCGGTCAGCTAGCAGGCAGGCCGAAGCGCTCAGCCCACCAAAATTCCCACTTGGTACTGCCGATCCTAGGCCCACTACACACGCGGAACGCTCGGGCGCCTCAGACCTACTCGTACTCCAAAGGACCAGGCGCCTCAGACCTACTCGTACCGCGCGGCTGTGCAGTCCCCCAGCGGCGAGCCATGAATCCTTCCATCCCCCGGCGTCGAGCCGAGGATCCCGCCCGGCGGCAAGAGGCGCAGCGGCATGTGAGCACGGCCAAGGATCTCCTGTCAGGCCAAACCACAGAAGGCAAGATCGAACGCTGCCGGGACTTACTCATCCAGGCCCTTGGCCTCGACCCATGCGCCACGGGCGGCCGCGCCCTCTTGGTCGCCGCCGTCGCCCTCCGCGCCACCCACCGGAACCGCCTCCCGGCCGGAGCCCCCAACCCCTACGCCGTCTTTGGTCTCAACCCCAACGTCCCAGCCGCCCGCGACCCTGCCCTCATCGAATCTTACTATCGCCAAGCCTCCGACCTGCTCAGCCGCTGCTCCCGCCCCCTTCACCCGTGCTATCGTGCTTTCTCCAACGCCGCCCGCCTCGTAGCCGACGCGTGGGCCTTCCTGTCGGATCCTCAATGCAAAGCTGTCCTCGACTCCGCATACGAAGCGTTCGAAGCTGCCGAAAAGATGCCAAAGCGACCAATTGGTGATGATAAGGCGGCCGAAAAGGCCGCTCCAGCTCCAAAAAGACAAAAACAACCCAGCTCAGATGATGATGGCAACTCAGAAGAATCTGCAATTGATCTGGAAACGTTAGACAGGTTTAGCAAAGTCCAGCAAGAAACAAATGCAAATTGTACGTATCAAGGAACTGGAACTTCAACAGAAGTTGTCGTCTGAGAAGCTTGAGACCACAAAACTTGCCCACCTTACAGCACAAGGGGCTAAAGAGGAAAAGATGCTTATTTTTAGAGGCAAAGAAGGTTGAGAAAGAATCAAAGATGATGGATGCTTATGATAATCTCATCTCTCAGGATACAAGTTTAATGGGTAATGAAGAAAAGGCTGAACGAGTTGTTGCAATGAAGTGTCTTAGAAAGGCATTATTTCCCAAAACTATCTGAATAGGTATGTTCTGAAGACAGCACGTGTGTTTTCCTGAAATTTACATTTTTCCCTGCAGACAACATTTTTGTAAGTTCAGAAAATTTTTCATGTGCCGAGGATGAATTTTTATCTAACTGATGCTGAAATTTTCTGTTATCTACCTGATGCTGCAATGGGTTGTCTACGTGATGATGTGATGAGTAGCATGTCTGATGCTGTGATAAGTAGCATATTCGGCTGGTTATCCGGTCCAATGTTTGTGTGTTCTAAATATGTCAATGCTTCTAGTTATCTGAACATGTTGCTTCCGCGGCCTGAAAGTTTCTGAACCTGGTTCTAGTTATTTGAACATGGTGGTCCTTTGTTCTGAATATGCTTCTAGTTACCTGAATGCTACTAGTGTTCTGAAAGTTTCTCAGTTCTTGAATAGCATGGCTGTGGATTTGATGATAGTTTGTTAGAATGGCATGGCCGTTCAGAATGAGAGTTGGAAGAATTTTCAGGTTGGTGGGTTGCTTCAGTGTTCTTCATTTAATTCAAATTTATCTCCTGCCCCTTTACCTTGCTTCCTTTCGCTGAATCACTGCCATAAATCTCACAAAGTTTACTATTTTCCGGACCTTGTGTCTTTTCTTATAAAATGTCATGCAAATTATCGCATCAACCAGTACGTCAAGAAATTAAAATTAATTAACTCCTTATTAAAATACTATAACTACGTTATAACCACGGCAATTGTTGTTCATTATGCTTAATGTAAACCTCCAGAAAGTTGGTTTGATTTGGGAACTCCAACATTTCAGAAACAGACGTGTCATCTTTGAATGGCATATAGAATAGGTTGTCCTCATCCTTGAACCCTAAGCTAGCAGCAAGTTGTATACACTGAAGTAGGACATGGCTTTCTTCTCAATGTTTCGAAAAAGGGAGAATTCACCTCTTTCATAGGTCAATGCACCTTCCTTTGAAAAAGCACCTTGGAGCCATTATCTCTGTTCGAATATGAATAAGTATTAGTCATAAGGATATTATAATAAGAATAAGAATGATTGCCAACTGAAACTATTACCATGTACTTTCTTCATCCTAAATTGTAAGCACCCTGGAGCCATTATCTCTGTTCGAATATGAATAAGTATTAGCCATAAGGATATTATAATAAGAATAAGAATGATTGCCAACTGAAACTATTACCAAGTACTTCCTCCATCCCACACTGTAAGTCGTTTGACTTTTTGGACATAAAGTTTGACCACTCGTCTTATTCAAAATTTTATATAAAATATTATTTCTTTTTTAAACACGTCGAAGCGCGTATTTCATTAAGCAGAAAAGAGTTTTACGGTACATTAAAATACCATTTCTTTTGTCGTGACTTACTTTATTTATCAAATCTCTTCAAGAATGTCTTAAATTTGACTATATTTACATAATTATTTTAAATAAGACGAACGATCAAACTTAGGATTAAAAAAGTCAAACAACTTACAATTTAGGACGAAGAAAGTACATTATATATATTACAAAAGATATCCTACTTGTCTGACAAATTTAGAAGTGACAAAGAAGCAGAAATCTACATATGCTAGGTAAATGTACAAGCAAATGTGAAGCTACAGGCTACAGCCGTACAATAGGTCGTCTTATTTTGGGCACTGAATGAACAGAAGGAACTTTAAAATTTCCATTGAAAATGAGGCCTTAATACAACGTCATATGACAAGATAAATGGCACTACAGAATCACAAATAAAAAAAAATAAATGGTACTACAGCTTTACCTAACGCCTACAGTAGTGTCCTCAGTCGCTAGTTCGTGCAAACCAATCTAAAGCAATCAATCAATCGAAATGCAGTGATCCTAATATACTCAAATTTTCCAGATATTTATAAAAGGACAGGGATCCGGAAACGTGAGGTAAACAAATGGGGGAAGTAAAAGAATCATGCAGGGAAGTATATATTCACGAGGTCACGCAACAAAAGATCCTAGCAACGAATCGCTGATTCGTCGCGAAACAAGAAACAAACCAGGTTGGCTGGCTGCAGATCGACGCGCTGACCCTAATCAACATTTACATACGTCACCTCGGGATAAATCTACTCCCCCTATCCAAGTCTCATTTCCATTTCCAACAATACAAACGTCGCCGATCAGCGTCCAAACGCCGCCGAATCAGGCGCCTCCCCTTCACATTACTGCGCTGCTGTGCAGGCCCCGAGCGGCAAGCCATGGATCCTTCCATCCCCTGGCGTCCAGCCGAGGACCCCACCCGGCGGCAAGAGGTGGCGCGGCATGTGAGCACCGCCGAGATTCTCCTGCTGTCGGGCAAAACCGAGGGCAACATGGAGAAGTGCTGGGAGTTGGTCAACAAGGGCCTCACCATCAACCTCAGCGCCCCGGGCGGCGATGCCCTCTTGGTCACTGTCACCGCCCTCCGCGCCTGAAGGACCGAAAAGACGACCAGAGGGGAGGTGAATGGGAGTCTTAAAAATTTTTCACGAAATATTTAGGCCACTGTCCCAACTTCACCGACAAACAAGCAAACCAAACACTGTGACGTCCACAACCCAACTAGTGGGTGGATGTTCCCTAGAAATACAGCGAAACACCACAAAGCCAATGCAAGAGACGAAGATAGAAACAGAGATCAAGCGCAACTGGTCGGGAGCTGGTTGGCAACTAGATGGGAACTGGTCGGGAACTGGTCCGGACCACGTTGATCACGGTGGTCGGCAACAGGATGAAAACTGGTCAGGACCACGTCGATCACGATGATCAGCAAGTGGTCGGAAACTAGTCGGAAATTGATCGGGACCACATGGATCACGGTGGTCGGCAAGTGGTCGGAAACTAGTCGGGAACTGGTCGGGACCACGTCAATCACGGTGGTCGGCAAGTGCTGCTCAAACGAGCTCTCTCGATGCCTGAGCACACGATGCTGGTAGCACTGCTGTTAAGTCCCACACAAGAATCCCTCACGCAGTAAGAAAGCGGAGAACGAACAATACTCCGGAGAGAACACCTGCTCTGGAGAGCATCGACGCGAGAAGGAGAATCAACGAAAACTGGATGGATCAGACCAATACAGATCGATACCAGATTTCGCACAGGCCATCACAAGAGAAATAGAAAACTATCCCCAAGAAATTGTTACTCAATTTAAAGTCAATGGTCAGAGAAAGCAGATCTAGGCCAAGAACTCATTTTTCCCCCAAAAATGCAAATCTTACGATTTCTTGATGCACAAGTGGAATTGGTTCAATTCACTTGGTGATCTAGTTCATCACTCAACAAAGCATCTATCAACGCAAAAAGAACGAGCCAAATCGCTCCAAATCCGACGAATAAAAATTGGTCCAAAAATACCACCAAAAGTCAACACAGCACAGAGATAAACGAAAATCACAGATAAAAGTGACCAAGCTCAGAGGGCACGAGGAGGATCAGGCCTCCACTCTCACACCAAATATCTTACAAATGCATGACAAAAAATTCTTGTTCTTGGACCTCTAACAAGAACGCAAATAGAGAAGTGAAAAACTACTGGAGAGGGAAAAACGAAAATGACAGAGGTAACAGAGGTAATCTGAGTGGGGGCAATCCACTCCTATTTATATGCCTATTATACAATTCCACTTCTGCCTCTAGATATTTTTAGAGCGAACCACCTAGCCAAAGGCATTATGGTCCAACTCGAGATTTTCTGATCCGACGGCCACCGCGCCTTCTCACCGGTAGCCTTGCCTCGACGCAATCTCCCCGATATCGCCACGTGTCGTCCATCCGTATTGGGACCTCCGCCCGGGTTTTGAGGCCCAAACCCGCGAAACCCATCGCCGATGGTTTTGAGGGCAAACCACCAAACTATCCGCGAGTATCGTACCGCGTACGCATCCCTCGCCGACGGTTTTGAGGACAAACCACCATACCTCCTCGCGAGTAGCGTACCGCGTACGCGTCCCCTGCGCTCATTGATGTCCCAAGTGTTAGCCACTGCGGCTGGCCACCCGGCCATCTGGTCCGTCGGTCCAAGCCTCACGTCCGCCCTTCACCGCACCCGGTCCGTCAGCACGGCACGCCCTACTTGACTTTCTCTTGACCGTTGCCACCGCCTTCGGACTCCACACCTGCACATCACTAGCCAAGAGACACGTTTCCACATATAACCCTGTGCCAGGGGATCAGTAGAACCACCGAACTAACCACCAACCACAAGTGTTGAATATGTTGACAATCGCTCATCACACCAACAAAGATGCTACATCATGATATGGAAAATCATGTGTCCGCAATCTCCTTCTTGATGAGTGCATTGTCAACACCAACACAAAGCCAGAGAAAGCCGACTCAAATGACCAAAAGGCAAAGAAAAGATCGAAACGGTCACTTGCCATGAGCAAAGCAAAGAGCAATAACTTGGTCCCCAAAGACATGGGCAACAGCTCAACGCAACCAAGCAAAACAGGCTCAAAACACCTGGAAGCGGCTAGACCCTCTAGACAGAGGCAAACGGCTCAACACGTCTAGCAAAATCAAATGTGCAACTCCCCCATGACAAGTGCATCAACCTCACAAATGCACATGAATGCACAATCTGGATTTGTGGAAATATTCTCCCCTTGTTGACAAAAGCACTTATCAAGTGGACAAGATAGAAGCTCTGCTATGAAATGCACAAGATGTACAATGCGAATATACAAAGCTTCAGGAGTATAGCAAGTTGAATAAAATCATGCTCAAGTTGGTATGGCACATGTATTACAATAGGCGCAAGACAAAGTCAATGCTCAAACTGATCAAATGAAATGGAATATGAATCATAAGCATTTTGACCAGTTTTAAGCATATTTCATAAAAGGTGTTCACCAAAGAGGATAGCACATAGCAAATATAAGCAGGAGATCAAACTAATGCTAGCACATGTATACAAAAGTGAACTACCCCATATAACGATCATACATCATGTCTCAAGGAAGCACTTAACACTTGTAGCTTCAACATTGATCAGAGTTTTACAGTGAATTACAAGGTTAATTTTAGACATGTGTATGTGAGAGTATCAAACTGTCTGCTGAAAGATTTTGTTATGTTTATCATGTTTTTCAACCACACCGAGTTCATCCCTTTGTGCAAGTGGGACGCCGTCTCGTCACGAGTGGTTGTGGACTAGCACTACAATGCCCAAGTTCATCTCACTCGAGTGAATGAGAAGCAGTCTCGCGACATTACCGTGGGACAGTAAAGATCCAACTCCAAAGCATTTTCATTATTATTTATCTTAGACATCAAGTTTTAGCACAAAGATATCAAGAGATCCGAGCTAAGTATATGATTCAAGAAACATGAGACATAGCAACTAAAGCATACATGTGAAAGCAACATGGATCTCAACACATCCTACACATGCTAGTTGCCATCTCAAAGGTGAACATTTTTTAGATTTCATCATTCATTAAGCAAGTTCATATTTATAAAACAAGCTTAGCTCATAACATGTATCAAGATGATCAAAAAGAGCCTAAGCTGCTATAGCCATCATGTATCCATAAGACATATCAACAAGAGCATAACCTTAATCAACAAGCTATACAAGTGAAGCTAAGCACATGATATATAACACATGATGAGATGCAATGCAATATGATACAAAAGCAAAAGCAAAGAGAAATGAAAGAAAGACTACTATACAAGATACAATGCATCCAACAACTAAAATGGGAAGCAAACACCCAACTCCCCTCGCAGGTGAGCAAACTGGGTTTGATCAAGAGGTTTGGTGAAAATATCAGCTAGCTGGTGCTCGGTGTGGATATATCTCAAGTCTGTGGTTCCTTTCTCTTGGTTGTCTCTCAGAAAGTGGTAGCTCACCTCAATGTGCTTGGTTTTAGCATGGAGCACTGGGTTTTTGGCTATACTTATGGCACTGGTGTTATTACAGTAAAGTGGCACTCGGGTGAATCTAAGCCAAAGTCTCTCAAGGTAGAAACTATCCAAAGCAGCTGAGAGCAACAAGCTATAGCAGCAACATACTCAGCCTCACAGGTGGATTGGGTTATGGAAGACTGCTTGCAAGAGGACCAAGAAATAAGAGATGAACAAAGAAACTGGTAAGTACCAGAAGTTGACTTTCCCTCAATACGACAGCCAGCATAATTAGCATCAGAATAACCAGAAAGTGAGAGGGTGGAAGCAGTCGAGTACCAAAGACCGAACTCAGGAGTAAAACAAAGGTACCTCATGATCCGCTTGATGGCTTGACGATGAGACGTGTGCGATGAAGACTGAAAATACGCACAAAGACAGACCACAAACTGGATGTCCGATCTCGTCACCGTTAAGTATAGCAGAGACTCGATCATGCTGTGATACTCCTTTTGATCCACGGCTTCTCCCTCAAGGTCTTCATCCAAGTCAATGGTAGTCGCCATGGGCGTCGAAAGAGGCTTGGCCTCTCCCATGTCGAACTTCTTCAGCAGGTCCTTGGTGTACTTGCCTTGGTGCACAAATGTCCCTTCCTGAGTTTGCTTGATTTGCAACCCGAGAAAGAATGTCAACTCGCCCATCATACTCATTTCGAACTCCCTGCTCATCAAATCAGAAAACCTTGACACAAGGGCATGTGAAGAGCCATCAAAGATTATATCATCCATGTATATCTGCACAATGAGAATGTCTTTGCCTTGCTTGAGGAGAAACAAAGTTTTATCAACAGATCCCATGGAAAAATCCTTCCCAAGCAAAAAGGACTTCAACCTAGCATACCAGGCTCTAGGGGCTTGTTTGAGACCATACAAGGCTTTGTGGAGTTTGTAAACATGGTCTGGGTGCTTAGGATTTTCAAAGCCAGGGGGTTGCCTCACATACACTTTCTCCTCTATGTACCCATTGAGAAAAGCACTCTTGACATCCATCCGAAATAGCTTGAACCCTTTCAAAGCTACAAAGACTAAAAGGATCCTAATGGCTTCTAAACGGGCAACAGGAGCAAAAGCTTCCTCAAAGTCTATCCCCTCTTTCTGGCAAAACTCTTGAGCAACCAATCTAGCCTTGTTCCTAACTATCACCCCATCCTCACTCTACTTGTTCTTAAACACCCACTTGGTACCTATGGGATGACACTGTGGAGGTGGAGGAACTAGGACCCAAACTTGGTTTCTCTCAAAGTTCTTAAGCTCCTCATGCATGGCATTGACCCAATCAGCATTAGATATAGCGTGTCCAATATCTTCGGGCTCAAAATTGGCAACAAAAGCAGAATGTGCGAAATGAGATATCTCATATGACCTGTTGCGAGTGATACGCTGGTTGAGGTTACCGATCATGGTCTCAGGAGGATGATGATGCTAAATGTGTACAGGCGCCGTTCTTGATGAAGTAGCCTCCCCTCAACCATAGCTGGAGCTCCCTCAGGTGCAAGAGAGGGATACTGGTCGTCCGGCCCCATGAAGTTGAAGAAGAAGGATTGGGGCCTCGAACCGACGTAGTCGTCGTAGGGTCGACAAAGGCAGCCGATGGAGTCGGCTCGAAAGCACCCCAATCGGCATCGTCTTGTTCCTCCTCCACAAAGATGCTTTCACCCATCTCTTGATCACTTGCACGCTCAAAGACAGGAGAAGAACAAGGTGTGGTTTTGTCAGAGGTAACTTCACAGGTCTCCATGACGCGATTAGTCTCAAGGTTAAGCACTCTATATGCACGTGAATGACTAGCATAACCAAGAAAGATCCCATCAGAAAATCGAGATTCAAACTTATCTAAGTTACCTTGCTTGAGAATGAAGCACCTACATTCGAAAACTCTAAAGTAGCTCACTTTGGGAGGATGCCCAAACCGCAACTCATAAGAAGTCTTCTTTGTAAAAGCTCGAAGAAAAATGTGGTTTGAAACATGACAAGCTGTGTTGATCGCTTTGGCCCAGTACTGCCTAGGAGTCCTATGCTCATCGAGCATCGTCCTGGCCATCTCAACAAGGGTTCGATTCTTGCGTTCAACAATCCCATTCTGCTGAGGCACATATGGTGAAGAAAACTGATGCTCAAGACCCAAAAGTTTGTAAAAAGCTTCAAAATGATAGTTCTTGAATTCGGTACCATTGTCACTGTGTATAGCTCTCATGGCATTCCTGGGAAGCTCATTTTGTAGCCTAAGAATCAATTCCCACACATGGGAAAATGCCTCATCCTTGGACTCCATGAAAAAGACCCAAGAATAGCGAGAAAAGTCATCTACGATCACAAGAACGTACCACTTCCCACCATCCGACCGAACCTGAGCTGGACCTACAGTGTTCATGTGAAGAAGCTCACCGGGTTGGTTGGTCATCACTTGGTTTATAGAGGAATGAGAAGCGGCAACCATCTTCCCGTGATGACACGGGTGACAAACCAAGTCCTTCTCAAACTTTAGCTTAGGCAATCCTCGGATTAGATCAAGAGGGCTCAACCTTACAAGCAAGTCAAAGCTCAAATGACCAAGCCTCCTATGCCACTTTCAAAGCTCAGAAGAAGTGCCTGCCACTAAACACTGAGAAGTGCCAAAAGAGCAAGAAAAGTCAGCACAAAAGATAAGGCCAAAAGGCACAATCGAGCAAACAAGATCACCACGAGAATCCAAAATACGAGAAAGGCCCAGCTTAAAGCGCACTTCAAAACCATCTCTAAGGAGTTGCAAAACCGAAAGGAGATTGAAATGCAAGCTTGAAACCAAAGCAACATCTTTGGCAAAAAGTTCTCATTGAGCCTTACCAACCCACGAGAAAGCACCTTACCCTTACCATTGTCCCCAAATGTGATGTACTCCTTAGATGTCATGGGGTTAAGGCTGGAGAACCAATTTGAATTACCGGTCATGTGGCGCGAACACCCAGAATCAACAAGCCATATGTTCTCCAAGCCTCCATACTGCATCAATAGAAAGACATGAGATGATCAAATGATCCAACATTGGGTTTAGTAAACTGAGGAGAATACCAGTGCTGGGTCATTTGCCCTGGAAAAGTGTTAGGAAAAACACCACACATGTCGTGTCCCATGGGAGAGAAGCGATCACCATGAGAAAGAAAATGTGGTCCGCTAGAAGTGTAGGACTGAGAGCCACTGCCACGAGACCTAGAGTCATATTGAGGATGACTTGGTCCAAGCCGAGCACGGCCATCACATGGTCTCACAAACTGAGGCTTAGCACCTTGAGATCTTGCACCTCTTGGTCTAGTGTTACGCCTCTGAGCGGGTGAACTATGCATGCCATGAGATGGGCGATGCATGTCCTGCTGGTAAAGCTCAAACTCACGCCTCTCATTTCTCTTCCTCCTAAAGCAAAACTCAACCAAGTGACCATCCCTCTTGTAATAGTCACAGTGGTACACCTCTCTCTTGGGTGGTGGATGACTCACTCTATTATGGGCATGGTTCACTCTTGGAGGTGGCTTGGCTTTGGGAAGATGCTTATCAGAGATGTATGGCAGAGTGAAAAGTGGGTTCCTGAGGTGGTTAGGTTTTGGAATCCACACTTGTTTCTGAGGTGGAGTTTTGAGAGACTCTTTGAGTACTCCATCCTTCACACTGGCCTTGGTAGGCTCAGAGGGCTTTGGTGGGTTAATCTTTATGAGCTTGGTAGGATTGGTGGGTTTCTCACTCGTGCTCAAACCACTATGTTCACCAACCTTGCCAAAGACATTACTACCCTTCCCACCTGAAACAAAGCCTAAACACGTTGTGTCAGTACCTCTCTTGTACTGACTCATCATCATGCCTAACTGTGGCTCACTGCAAGAAAGCCAACTCAACATGTGCCGAAGGAATATGTTTTCCTCTTCGGTCTTCCTCTTTTCATTCCTACAGTTAGTAAGCTCCAGATCCAAAGCCTCACAGCAAAGACACTGAGCACTAGTACCTTCTGCACTAGACTTCTCAAGAAAAGCAATCCTAGCAACCTTCTCAGAAAGCTCAGAGCACAACTCAGCACAAGGCTTGTAAGGACCTGACAAAACAGGCTCAGCTCTAGCCCTATCCAACTTCTCAACCAAAGCAGAGTACTTAGACTGCAAAGAAACAAGACTAGACATGTGAACAGCGTATTCATCACACTTAGTCTTGTTAGATAGAACAACTCTATCCTTCTTGACACGCTCAAGTTCATCTAAGGCCTTGAGAAACTTAGCCTTGAAGTCATTGCGTTCTTTAGCAGCACGAATAAGCAAAGCATCTTGCTTTAGCATGGTGTCATTCACAGATTCAAGCTCAATGAGAAGAGATTTGATTGTGAGTTCTACCTCAGGCTCGGTGTCGACCTCGTCGTTGTTGCCGGTGGAGGAGTCATCAAACGCCATGGTGCAGTAACCTCCTCGGCGCTTGTTGGCGTAGAAGCTCAAGTCGTTGAACTAGTTCTTGACCTTCTTCTCGGACTCATCATCACTCGGAGGAGAGTTGCCATCAGAGTCAACGTCGCTGAAAGACATGATGAGGGCTCGCTGCTTTGCTTCCAGCTGCTCGAAGTACTTCTTCTTCATGCGCTCGGGGTTGAAGTTTTTCTTGGACTTGTACTTGCGAGGGGAAGACTCATGCTTGTCCTTGTGCTTGGAGTAGTGGTGCTTGCCAGAGTAGCTCTTGTTCTTGTTGGGGCAGCTGGTGACATAGTGGTCGGGCTCTCCACATCCAAAGCAACCTTGCTTGTTGCTGCCACGTCGACGGTTCAAGCGGTTGTTGTGAAACTGTGAGAACTTACTGATGACAAGCGCCAGCTCATCATCCCTAAAAGCCTCCATCTGCTCCTCTATTGTAGGCACAAGAGAGGACAAGGCAAAAGACAACTGTGATGGGTTAGCCAAAGAAGAACTTGAACTTGAGTTACCTGACACCAAAGCCATGGTAGAAGCAGACGGATTCTTGATCCTCGCCTGCGTCTGGAGGTCGATCTCGGTGGACTTGAGCTTGCTAAATAGCTCATCTACTGTGAGAGTCTCGTAGTTGGCCGATTCGATGATCTCCTGCACCTTGACCTCTCAAACCCTCTGATCTAGAGCATATAGAAGCTTGAGTGCTCTTTGATGATCTTCATAGGGCATCGCTGCATTGTTAGCCCGCATGTTGTTCACAATGGTGATAAAGCGGGAAAACATCGAATCAACAGACTCTCCATCAACTTGAGTAAAGTTCTCATACTCCCTCTTGTATGTCTCATAGAGTCTAGGTTTGACATGGGCTGTACCCTCATGAAGCTTTGAAGCCTCCTCCAGATCTCACGACCAGTCACACAATCAGAAACACGATCAAACTTAGAAATCGACAAAGCAACATAAGGCTCTGCACGGGCAATGTTGTTAGCATTATGTTGGTCGATCTACTCTTGATTGACATGTGCCTCAAGCACCTGGTAGTCAGCATTTTCAATGATCTCCCAAACACGCCAATCGATCCCTTGTAGATGCGCTTGCATCCTGATCTTCCAGTATGAGTAGTTCTCCCCATTGAATTGGGGTGGCTTACCCGATCGGGGATTCAAAGCCATGTCGCCTTCTATGGATCATGGACCAATTAAGGTGGAAGTGATCCTTCACCGGCTTTGATACCAATTGAAGGACCGAAAAGGCGACCAGAGGGGGGTGAATGGGAGCCTTAAAAATTTCTCGCGAAATATTTAGGCCACTATCCCAACTTCACCGCCAAACACGCAAACCAAACACTGTGACATCCACGACCTAACTAGTGGGTGGATGTTCCCTAGAAACACAGTGAAACACTACAAAGCCAATGCAAGAGACGAGGATAGAAACAAAAATCAAGCGCAACTGTCGGGAGCTGGTCGGCAGCTGGTCGGCAACTAGATGGGAACTGGTCTAAAACTGGTCTAGACCACGTTGATCACGGTGGTCAGCAACAGGATGAAAACTGGTCAGGAACTGGTCGGGACCATGTCGATCACGATGATCAGCAGGTGGTCGAAAACTAGTCGAGAACTGATCGGGACCATGTCGATCACGGTGGTCGGCAAGTGGTCCGGAACTAGTCAGGAACTGGTCGGGACCACGTCAATCATGGTGGTCGACAAGTGCTGCTCAAACGAGCTCTCTCGATGCCTGAGCACACAATGCTGGTAGCACTACTGTTATGTCCCACACAAGAATCCCTCACGCAGTAAGAAAGCAAAGAACGAACAATACTCTGGAGAGAACATTTGTTTTGGACAGCAGCGACGCGAGAAGGAGAATCAATGAAAACTAGATCAGATCAATACAGATTGATACCAGATTTCGCACAAGCCATCACAAGGGAAATGGAAAACTATCCCCAAGAAATCGTTACTCAATTTAAACTCAATGGCCAAGGAAAGCAGATCTAGGCCAAGAACTCAGTTTTTCCCCAAAAATGCAAATCTTGCGATTTCTTGATGCACAAGTGGAATTGGTTCAATTCACTTGGTGATCTAGTTCATCACTCAACAAAGCATCTATCAATGCAAAAAGAACAAGCAAAATCACTCCAAATCCAACGAATAAAAATTCATCCAAAAATACCACCAAAAGTCAACACAGCACAGAGAAAAATAAAAATTCAACCAAACCCAGAGGGCACGAGGAGGATTCGGGCCTCCATTCTCACACCAAATATCTCATAAATACATGACAAAAATTCTTGTTCTTGGACCTCTAATAAGAACACGAATAGAGAAGGGAAAAGCTACTGGAGAGGGAAAAAGAAAATGACAGAGGTAACAGAGGTAATCTGAGTAGGGGCAGTCCACTCCTATTTATATGCCTATTACACAATTCCACTTTTGCCCCTAGATATTTTTAGAACGAACCATCTAGCCAAGGGCACTATGATCCAACTCGAGATTTTCTGATCCGACGGCCACCGCGCCTTCTTACCGGTAGCCTTGCCTCGACGCAATCTCCCTGATGTCGTCACGTGCTGTCTGTCCGCATCGGGACCTTCGCCCGGGTTTTGAGGCCCAAACCCGCGAAACCCATCGCCGATGGTTTTGAGGGCAAACCACCAAACTATCCGCGAGTATCGTACCACGTACACATCCCCCACCGATGGTTTTGAGGACAAACCTCCTCGCGAGTAGCGTACCGCGTACGCATCCTCCGCCATGTACACTTGCACTCATTGATGTCCCAAGTTTCAGCCACCGCGACTGGCCATCTGGCCGTCTAGTCCGTCGGTCCAACCCTCTCGTCCGCCCTTCACCGCGTCCGATCCGTCAGCACCGAACGCCCTACTTGACCTTCTCCCGACCGTCGTCACCGCCTCCGGACTCCACACTCGCACATCACTAGCCAAGAGACACGTTTCGACACATAACCCTGTGCTAGAGGATCAGTAGAACCACCGAACTAACCACCAACCATAAGTGTTGGACATGTTGACAATCGCTCATCATACCAACAAAGATGATACACCATGATATAAAAAATCATGTGTCAGCAGCGCCACACACCATGGTTGCCTCCTGTGCGGGACCCCCGAACCCTGTGCCGTCTTTGGCCTCAACCCCGCCTACCCAACCTACCGCGACCCCGCTCATCGAATCGTACTATCTTTTTTAAGAGAAATAACTTGACTTTAAGAAAGCCAATAGTGGTTTGGCTAGATCATCCACTGGGGTTACCAAGAACAGGACAAGCTTAAAAGAGAACAAAACCCCTAGCCCAGCCACTACTAAAGGTTAGTCATAGTTCCATTACATCAGTTGAATAGAGAGTGCTCGGAGTGAAATTCCTCAGCCATTCCAGTATCGTTGTCTTCACCTGTGCAATGCGCCTTCTATCATCCTCCTTAAGCAAAGTCGACCACCGCTGCATAAAGGACATAGCCATGTATAGAACATCAGCTGGTGAGTTTGGAAATTTCTTTTCAATTGTCATTTTATTCCGAGTAATCCATATTGACTAAGCAAAGCATGCAAATAAGAACATAAGTATTCGGGTAGGTAGTGGCCCCTTGCCATTGATCCACATACTCGTCAGATATGCCAATGATCTCGGTACCTCCCTAGGTACCAGATGTCTTTCAATACACTCCATATAACTTGGCCAAATAACATTTAAACAAGAGATGATCAACGGATTCCAGTCCATCCCCTAGGCAACAAACCCCAGCGCCTTTCCATCCTCTTTTTACTAAAGTTTGAGCAACCTGTAATTTGTTATTGAACACTTTCCATAAGAAGAATTTAACTTTCAAAGGAATTTTACATTTCCATATGCAACCCGCTGCCTTACTAGCCACACCTCCATCTGTTACCAATCTATAGAGAGATTTTGTGTTATATTGTGTGGAGGTGTCTAGTTCCCAGCTCACCAGGTCCCTATTATCAGACATCTAATGTTTTAGAAGCTCCCCTTTAAGTTTCAACCATCTCCCAAATTCTCTCTCAGTCAGAATTCTTTTGAACTCAATGAACCAATCTCCATCCATCCAGCAATCAGCCACTACACTTTTTGTGTCTCTAACAAGCACATACAGGCTGCATAAGTGATCCTTAGAGGCACCCTATTGATCCAACAGTCCTGCCAAAATCTGCAGAGGTCCATTCCCAACTTTAAACATGCCCCCCCATTGAAAGAGATGTTTTACCTTATGTAGCCCCTGCCAAAATTGTGAGCTCCCTAGTGTCTTGGAGTCAAAAAAATTATCCTCCTTCATGTATTTTTCTTTTAGTATTTTAAGCCATAGGGTGTCAGGTTCCTGATGTATTTTCTAGATCCACTTGACTAGCAGGCAATCATTCATGATCCTAGTTTTAAATACCCCTGCCCCTCCCTGATCTTTAGGTCTACAAATCATTTCAAATTTAGCCATGTGGTATCTAAACTTATCACTGGCTCCTTGCCAGAGAAATTTAGCTCTAATGTTATCCATCTTTTCATGTATTCCTCCTTTAAGGTTATAAAAACCCATACAATATGTAGGAATGCTGCTAAGGCAAGAGTTAGTCAAGATTTTCTTGCCACCAGAGGATATCAGCTTACCTTTCCAAGGATCAAGCCTTTTCCTCATCTTATCAATCATGTAGGAGAAGCAACTCATATTTAAATGTCTATCACTAACTGGTATGCCCAAGTATTTGAGAGGCAATTCACCCAAAACACAGTTCAGTTTATTTGCCATTTCATATCCCTCACTCTGAGACACCCCAAAGACATAAACATTGCTTTTATGGAAATTAATCTTTAACCCAGACATCCATTCAAAACAATACAAAATCAGCTTAAGATTTTGAATAGAAGATTCAGATCCATCAATCATCAGAACTGTATCATCAGCATAATGAATATGTGAGACCCCCTGGGATCAAATGTTCAAGCACTCCTCTGATATGACCATGGGACACTGCTCTCTATATCATAACAGCTAGAGCATCTGCTACCAGGTCAAATAACAATGGAGATAGCGGATCCCCTTGTCTTAGCCTCTGAAGGTTCTAAAGTAAGGACTTCTTTCTCTGTTAATGTTTATACAGACTTGTCCCCCTTTGACCGTCTGCATGACCCAATTAACCCACTTTTCTAGGAAATCCCTCCCTCTTAGTACTTGTTCTAAAAAAATCCCAATTAACTCTGTCATAGGCTTTTTCAAGTCAATTTTTCAGGATCAAGCCCCTCTATTTAGATCTCTTTAGTTCATGCATAACCTCATGTAAGACTACCACTCCCTCCAGAATATTCCTACCCCTTACAAAGCCAGTTTGGTTTTCATCAATAATGTCTCCTACAATAGGCACCAACCTTTCAGTAAGAACCTTTGTGAACCACTTGAAGTCCACATTGAGTAAGCAAATCGGTCTAAATTGTCTAATGTTGTTAACATCTTTTAACTTTGGCACCAATGTGATTACCCCATAGTTAAGTCTTCTGATGTCTAGTTCCCCTTTCCAAAACTCTTCAAACATTGCCATCACATCCCCTTTTATAAGTTCCCAGAATTTGGAGAAGAAAATCACTCCAAACCCATTAGGTCCTGGTGCAGAGTTAGTTTTCATCTCACATATCATTTCTCTCACCTCCTTTTCTTCAAATTTTTTTATCAAGCTCTCATGGTCTCCTAGTTTAAGCTTGAACTTGTCAGGCCAGAAGCTGGAGTCCAGATGAATTCTTGACTCATTTTTGTGTCCAAACAAAGTTTTATAAAAAGACACTATATGTTGGGTAATGCTCTTTTGATTCTAAAATTCTTCCCCTTCATCTTCTAGGTATAGGATTAAGCTTTTCCTCCTTCTCCCATTAGCATATTGATGAAAGAATTGGGTGTTTGCATCCCCATGCATTATCCAATTCTTCCCTGCCCTTTGTTTCCAATGCAATTCCTCTATCAGGAGAATCTTTTCAAGCTATTTTTCCAATTCAATTCTTTCTTCCCACTCATTGATCTCCAGTAATCTTTTCTTAGCCATACAATCTATCCTCTCTATCTTATTTATTATTTCTTGTTTGATTTTCCTCTGGTCTCCCACCAGCTTCAGGCTCCATCCTCTTAGAAATTGCCTGAGGGATTAGAGACACCCATGCCATCTATCTAAAGATTGAGGGTTAAGCCCATATCTGGTTCTCTCCAAGTTCCATTTATTACTCAGCATCCTGTCAAAATCCTCATATTGCAACCATTGCTCTTGGAAGAAGAAGCAATTTGTTTTCCCTGCTCCCTGTTCCCCCAGGTCCAGGATGATAGGGCAGTGATCAGAGCCTACTCGAGGTTTGGTCCAGGCAAAACACTTTGGATAATGAATATCCCATTCTGTAGTAGCTAAAAATCTATCTAGTTTAACTAAAGTGGGAGGATGTTGTTTGTTGGACCAAGTAAATCTCATGCCACTTATATATATTTCCCTGAGACAGTGGTCACCAATAAATGTGTTAAACATCTCCGTGAGCCTTGAGTCCCCCTGCCCTGTTCCTCTCATTGTCACTTCTAATCAGATTAAAATCCCCTCCCAATAAAATGGGTAAGTTTTCATTTGCACAAAAATCAGATATTTCCTTAATGAAGTCATCAGACATTTCATGATTGGCAGGACCATAGATATTACAAATCCAGAAACGAAAATTAGAGCACCTTGCTCTAACTAAAATATTCAAACAATATAAACCAGATCTAGAGTCCTCCATTTCTAGCAAATCATTATTGTAACCAGTCAGCAAACCCCCAGAATGGCCTCTAGCAGGAGACCAAAGCCAAATAAATTCTCCTCTACCCTCTAGCTCTCTCAATTCTGAATCCTCAAAGGATTGTTTAATTGTCTCTTGTATAATCACCACATCTATATTTTCCTGTAGGATATGGTTCCTGATAAATTTTCTTCTATGACCAGTACCCAGCCCCCTAACATTCCAACATAGCATCCTCATTATAACAAATATCGAATCGTACTATCGCCAAGCCTCCGACCTGCTGAGCCAATGCCACCCCTGCGACCCGTGCTCGCCGGCCTTCGATGACGCCGCCCGCATCGTAGACAACGTGTGGGCCTTCCTGTCGGATCCTGATCGCAAAGCTGTCCTCGACTCGGGATATGAAGCGATCCAAGCCGCTGATAGGATCACAAAGCGACCAATAGGTCAGAAGGAGGCCAAAAGGACAGGTCCAGCTGCAAAAAGACAAAGACAACCCAGCTCACATGATGGTGGCAACTCAATGGAATCAGCGATTGATTTGGACAAGTTAGACAGTTTTAGCAATTTGTAGGAGGAAACAAATACAAATCGCATCAAGATACTGGAGCTTAAACAGTAATTATCATCTGAGAAGCTTACAGCACAGGCTAAAGAGGAAAAAAAAAGCTTATTTTAGAGACAAAGAAGGTTGACAAAGAATCAAAGATGTTGGATGCTTATAATAATCTCATCTCACAAGATACAAGTTCAATGTCTGATGAAGAGAAGGCTGAGCGAATTGTTGCAATGAAGTGTCTTAGGAAGACATTATTTCCCAAAACTATCTAAATAGGTATGTCCTGAGTCTTGTTTTCTCAGAAATTTATAATTTTTCCCCTGCAGACAGCATTTTTGTTAAGTTCAGAAATTCTTTCCCTGTGCAGAGGATGAGTTGTTATCTACCTGATATTGTGATCCACAATGTTTTCTGGTTATCTGCCTCATTCTGCGATGAGTTGTCTACAGGATGCTATGATGAGTAGCCTATCTGATTCTGTGATGAGTAGCCTGTTCGGCTGGTTATCTGGTTCAATGTTTCTGTGTTTGAAATATGTGAACGCTTCTAGTTATCTGAACATGTTGCTTCTGTGGTCTCAAAGTTTGTGAACATGCTTCTAGTTATCTGAACATGTGGTGTTTTGAAAGTATCTGAACATACTTTTTACCAGAATGCTACTAGTGTTCTGAAAGTTTATCAGTCACACCTAAATGCTTCTATGTTCTGAAATGAGTAGCCTGTTCAAAGTTTCAGAATGCTTCTAGTAAGTTTTTGTAATATAGTTATTATTATTTATTTATGATTTATGATGGTTTTCAAAATATTATAATTATGTTAGTCTTATTTATGTTTGAATCATCTTCCACTAAATGGCAACACAATGTTATACAAATTGATTCCATGATTGATCTTCGCTTCATGCAATGCATTAAACTAATTACAGACGAAACCAGTCTCTAGATTGTACGCCTTGTCTTTTTAATTGTCAATATGTCAAAATTTAGTCTCCTAGAGACGAACCTTGTCTCTAGGTTGTATATGCCTGATGCCGTCGTCATCTGCACAGCCTGTCACATCAAAGGCTGGGCCAGATGACATGGGCCACGACAACCATTTAAAGAAGCATGTGAAGAAGATGAACTTGTAATCACGGTCTTTGGACCTGGCCCATTTTATCAACATACTCAATGAGGATATGAGAGGGAGGGTAGATTTGGATGTATTGAGTTAAACTCTGAACTATGTCTTCTTCCCTGGTCTTTGCTCCACTACTCTGATTCTCTGAAACATTCCTATGAAATAGCATCTTCAATCCTTTTCTAGAGCAAATGTATTTAACATGCTATATTTTTCTTTGTTTGCTTAGCAGATACTGTAACTTTTTTATGTGAATGTCATCCATATACTTGATTTATGTGATTGCTGGAATGTTTCAGCTAGAGAGAAACAAGGGGAAGGGCCACCTTGCCAACGAATTGTGGGACTTTAATTAGGATCCTAGCATCGTCGAATAGGATGCTCATTTAATGTGTACAGTAGTGCATTGAGATTATAGCCTTATAAGAATTAAGGCGAGGGAATAATGACCATATTGTTCATTGCATTTTGCACAGTTCAGATGGGTTGCAAGTTTAATACTTCTACGTTGATTTTTATGCTTTTTAAGTGATGGTAGACATGAGATTGAGATACATTGATTTTGCACAGTGTATATGAGAAAATGGTACGTACTTCCTCTTATTACAGCTTTAAGCTTTTAGCTTTAACTATCAATATTTAATAGTTGATACAGGTGGATAATGCGGCTGTTGGTAACAGATTCACCATACTCTTTAACTCTTTCAATTTTATTTGCAGTGAAAGTGACATATTCGAGACCATGCTTCTGTCCTAAAGGACTCAGAATTTGTAGCAGGTGATTTCCAGGTACACGGGCAGCACGGCTGTGAAACAAATCCTAAAATTTCTTCAGGTTCCTCTGAGGCCAGGGTTGAGCAGCTCACTCTTTGGGCAATAGCCTTGTGTCCTATCTTCCGGCTGTCAAACAATCGTAAGAGTTCTTGAGGTTGGTCCAGCAGCTGATTCTTTGACGCGACAGCCTTTGTTTGTTGTATCTTCCTGTTCTTTCTCTTTACAATCTAGGTTTATTTTGCAGTTCATCACTTTTAAATTTTTATTATGAGCTAATGTAACCCTTCGTCTCCTTTCTTTTATTCCTCTCTGTCATGTACTGAAGTACTCTGTGCGTGTTACATTACAATCCGTTGCAAGTGACTCTCAGAGCCGGCAAGGTGCAAGACGATTTAGCTTCTTTTTCAGGTTCCTTTAGGATAAAACTTAGTGCACATCTTCGTACTGTGTTCCTGCTCTTATTTCTTATGATTCATCTGCATGATTGCACATTTTTAGTTCTCACCTAGCGCCCCATTACTCAAAGAAATTTTCTTTTTATAATATGGTTGTATCGATCTATCCTATATTCGGGCACACCTTGGGCCAACGAAACTAAAACGTAGCTTGTATCTTTGCCTTGAGGCTTTCATCTCCTCTCATCTTGAGCTGTTTCACTCCGTGGTCCTAACCGCCACCTCTAAGTCGCAAGAAAAGAAAAAAAAAACACCACCTCCATGTCCTTCATCTTACTCAAGACAAGCTCGTGGACTAATCATCATTCACCTCATTGAAACTTATACTCTATATTGTCACTCAGTTATCAAAACCAAACATAATTTTAATGGACTAGTAAGAAAATAATAAAAGGAGAAAGCCATGTAATTCTAACACGGTCATCAAAGCCTATCACAGACAGGATGTGACTTGCTTGAATTTATTGAAAAACTTTCGCTTCAGGGTCGAGCACTAGACTGCTGCTTACTCTTTAGTTAGTGCCTGTAACAATTTGGCTATGGCCTGATCACCATGTGCGCAATAGCTGAGAGAATGGCGTGAGGATGAGCATATCTTATCTCTACCAATCGGCATATATGCAAGTGCTACTGAAAGAATAAGTTAAAATATGTATGCGCACAATAGCTTGATGAGAGAGACACCATAGAGAGCCTATGCCTATGGCTAAAAGTAGGAGAACATGAATGCGACGTTGCATATCACCTTGACAGCATCCACCGCAGATGAACATTCCAGACGTAAATTATTGCAAATGTGCGAACTGAGTGTGTGAGCCCAGTTGTTGGTTAGGTTTTTTGTGGGTGCTTGCATATTTAGTTTTTTCATAGTTTTTCGAGGGTTGCTGTTATTTGTGTTTGTTGTTTGTGAACTCTATTCTGCTTAATAAAAACACATATGGAGAGGCATGATCAAAAAAGAAGAAGATGTGTGTGCATACATTTATGGGGATGAGTTTATCGTAGAAAAGTGGTCAGCCTAGGGATTTCTCTCTCTTTTTTTCTCATATTGAGCCTGATGTGGGATATGTATCTAGTTGAAACGTAGTTCTATATATACCCTATTAGTTGTTGCAATTTTTATCCACATGTTAGGTCAATTACTATGGAACATGTTTAATTACTTGAGCTTGATAACTATTATGAATAAATATTTTTCATAATGGCATATGCAAGTATTTTTTTTATAAAAATAATGGATCCAACAATTATTATTGGTGATATTTGTCAGAACAAAATTAAAGGATAAATGTTTTATAATTATTTTCATAATTTCTAATATTTAATTTTTCCTAATTAATGTGCGAATTAAATTGGAGCTCTTTCGGAGCCCCGTAATAAGGTGTATCTTTTTTTGTGCGGCTCATGACAATTAACATGGAAACTTTTATAATTATTGCCAGTAGATTACCCATTTTGTCCACAATTTCAGCAAGGCCAGCATTGCCTCCATTTCTTTAACAAGCTAAGACAACTCACAAGAGGCATGAGATGGACCTTGTCGATGGTAACATACAAAAAGTCCAAGAGCACCACATGTACGGTAGTCAATCATTGACCTAATAATATGCATGATTTATCCCTGCTCGTCACTAAATAAACATTCTGTCGACAAATTAGAAAAGAGCACATGCGTTTTTGTTCTAACACACTTGCGCCACTAGATAAGCCTTGACTTTCTTTCCCAGTACACACATCTTTCAAAAGTCACGGTCAGGTCGATGTAATATTTGGTTACACACACACACACACACATCAGGGTACGGTCAAATTGCTTTCAGAAACCCAGTCTATAATATATCTCTCCCAAAGGTAACCAATTGACGCGAACATCACCTCAAAATGAATTCCACGTTCTTCCCAGATCCGTGAACAGCACCGTACCACGTGTGCAATTGTCCCCGCGCGTGCTTTCAGATCCCAAGGCCTTGTTTAGATCGTGGGAAAAAAATAAACCCGATAAATAGTATTATTTTCGTCTTATTTGATAAATATTGTCCGATCGTGGACCTCAAAAGATTCATCTCGTGATTTTTAACTAAACCGTGTAATTAGTTATTTTTTTATCTATATTTAATGCTCTATACAAGTAGCTAATATATTGATGTGATGAAGAAAGAGTGAAAAAATTATAACTTTTGGAGGGATCTAAACATGGCCCAAATATTGTAGGACAGAGCTAGCAGTCGTCAATTTCTCATTTTCTAGGCAGGCCGGCCGTCCCTTGCGTCGTCCGCACCTGCACCTGATCCTGGAAAAGCACAAGACACAGGGAATAAAACTGGCGGCCGGGCACATGCATGGCCCCCCAACGCGGCAACGCCACGCTGCTCCGTTCCCAGCCAAGAAGAGCACAAGATCGGCCCAAGAGCAAGCTCCCAACACAACATCCGATTCCCAACAGATGGGTCGATGCCGCAGCGGGTTCTGTCACACACTTGCAGGCAAATAAAGCTGCAGCTGAAAGAGACAATGGTGCACCGATAGGATTAGGTGTACCCGATGATGCACTATGCACGTGTAATTTCCAAGCTTTACGCTTGCAGACGTTTTAATTGCCAAACATATGCATACATCTCCATTTCCTGATCTTTTCCAGTTGAGGATGATATATATATATATATATATATATATATTTCAATATTTGGTTTTGGCGGCGCCTTTGTATGACTAAGCACCCTACTAATGTCAGGCACTCCCACTTTGTACCATTAATTACACGACCATTTGCCAAATAACGTTTGGCAGCAAGAGCCGAAGCATGCTTTCTAGTACTATCATCCTAGGAAATCGACGTTCAAATTAGCAGAAGGGAAAACTAGTATGAGCGCACAGCACCTCGTGCAGTCTACCCTTATCTAGTTTGGTGAGGTGCCCGTTCGGCACAAGCTCTAATTTTACAGCAACTTTTGAGATAAAAATATTCTCATTCCGCACGGAAGTAAAAGGAATTATACTGCATAAGGCTCTGTTCTGATCCACTCATTTAATTATTACCTCTGTACAGCTAATAGCTAATTGTTAGATAGATAGTAGACAAGGCACTAGCTGACAAGGATCCATACAAATTATCAACTAAATTTTTAGCAACTACTGTACCTATTAGTTGTAGGGATCCAAACAAACCCTAATCTGGGTTCTAAATGGAGCATATGGAGACGTTTATGATATATTTTAAGTTCAATTTGTGCTCACAACATTAAACAAAAAAGATAAACAATAGCTAAAAATTAGGCCCAGTGATACAATCAGGGTGACAAGGGAACGTGCCCCCCCCGGCCACTTGTTTCCTGTGTTTGAGCACAGTTTTCCTTTGTCTAATCGACGGTCGTGTCACGCTTCTACACGCGTGGCCGGAGAAGACGAGTAGACGACCATCGATCCGCGGCTCCAGTCTGTAGAACCATCGCGGAAACGGCTCGCAAATATATAAGACCATGAACCAAAACACGGACGAACAACGAAAATGATGCGCACCCAAGCAACCCGACGACTCTACTTATAAAAACGTGGAGTGGTGAGCAGCTAAAGTAACATTGCGCTCCTAGTCAGCTGCAGAGTAATCACACGCCTCCTGAGCCCAAAAGAACCCCTCGCCGCTGCCTAGCCTGTGCACCCCCGTCCCACAGCGGCCACCGCCACGGCCTGCCTGCCGACGACCATGGGGTCCAGCGGCGAGACGACACTGCTCGGCTTCGGCTCCGTTGTCGGTGACGCGCAGCAGGCGCCGTTCCCGTGGAAGCTGGTCCTGCTCTTCGCGGCGCTGGCGTGGTGCGGCGTGCGCGCGCTGGAGTGGGCGTGGTGGCGGCCGCGGCGCCTGGCCCGGGTGCTACGGTCACAGGGCCTCCGCGGCACGGCGTACCGCTCCCTGGCGGGCGACGCGCCGCTGACGGAGCAGCTCAACCGGGAGGCCAGGTCCCGGCCTTTGCCGCTGGGCTGCCACGACGTCGCGCCCAGGGCGATGCCCTTGTTCCATCAGACCATGAAGGAGCACGGTACGACACGCGTTGCTTTCCTTTCCCTGCCGGCTACTCTTTCTTTGGGCGTACAAAGTCTGCGTTCCCTGGTGTCTCAAAAATTGCGAGGTCAACAGGTCCTGTGTCTACGAGACATACAGGCCGGCCAATTGGTTGTTTTGACTGAAATCCTTCAGTCTTCTCTTCAGTTGATTTTTCTCTGAAAAACACCTTCATCCTTGTGACCTTCTGGCCATTGAAAAAATAGTACCAGTTTAGTGATTCTGCGTTCGATTACCGACTAGTACTACCTTCCGTTGGATGGTGTTTTCTAGTTTCCAGATCTTTACACACCTTTCTCTGCCGTCAAAGATGTTTACATAGCTCAGCTGGGCTACTTTCCCCATTTCTGAAATTACATGCATAAGACAAGAAGCTTTTCAATGAGAGCAACAGTATGGCAAGAAATTTCCATGTGGAATGTATGTAGTATACTATCCTTCCATAGGATACTGTAGAGATCCATTACTGCCGGAGATCGAGATGGACCTCGCACCAAACTAGTAGTATACTTTTCTTTTTTTTCGAGAACCAGTAGTATACTTTTCTTGATCGAAGGGAGAGCACCAAACTACTAATAATTTCAACGAGAATGTGATCCTCTTGTTCTGATGATGACCAGACTTCCAACATGTCGTCCTGCCATTCTTGTTTCACTGGTTGCTATCGATCGGCTATTTTCGATCGTACTTTATCTGCAACAGCTGTCCCGCAGAAAACGAAATAGTGGAGGCACGCATACACCAAGCCAAGCCACCCACTAACAAGCATAATGTATGACTGAAAATGCGTGGTTGACATTGACAGGCAAGACGTGCATCACCTGGTTCGGGCCGGTGCCAAGGGTGACCATCACCAGGCCTGAGCTGGTGCGAGAGGTGCTGTCCAACAAGTTCGGCCACTACGAGAAGCTCAAGTTCGGTAAGCTTCAGAGGATGCTGCACAACGGCCTGGGCAGCCACGAGGGCGAGAAATGGGCCAAGCACCGCAGGATCATCAACCCCGCGTTCCATCTCGAGAAGCTGAAGCGGATGTTGCCGGCTTTCGCCGCGTGCTGCACGGATCTGGTGAAGAGGTGGGAAGGCCTAGTTGCAGATGGAGGAAAGCAGGCGTGCGAGGTGGATGTGTGGCCTGAGATGCAGAACCTGACAGGGGACGTCATCTCTCGCGCCGCGTTCGGCAGCAGCTACCTGGAAGGCAGGAGGATCTTCCAGCTTCAGGGGGAGCAGGTTCAGCTCGTCGTTCAGGCCATGGACAAGATTCACATCCCTGGATACTTGTGAGCTCCATCTTCTTTCTTCCATCCCTAGTGTCAACTCTCAAGACGGGAAATCATTCGCATTATTGCTCGAACCATGCGTAGTGCTCAATGAAGCGTTTCGTGCAGGTACCTGCCTACAAAAACCAACCGAAGGATGAAGCAGATCGCCTCAGAGATCGAAGCGCTCCTCAAGGGCATCATCGCCAAGAGAGAGAACGCGCTGAGAACCGGCAGCGCGGCAAGCGACGATCTCCTTGGCCTGCTTCTCGAGTCCAACATGGAGCACTGCAGGGGTGACGGCGGCAACTCCAAGGCCGGCATCACCACCGACGACGTGATCGGGGAGTGCAAGCTCTTCTACTTCGCCGGCATGGAGACCACGTCTGTGCTGCTCACCTGGACCATGATCGTGCTCTCCATGCACCCGGAGTGGCAGGACCGGGCCAGGGAGGAGGTGCTCCACGTCTTCGGTGACAAGACGCCGGACTACGATGGCCTCAGCCGCCTCAGAATCGTAAGCAAAGCAGTGCAGGCACATTCTAAGTTCTAACCGGTCATTATGTTGCGGCGTATGTGTGAGTGACAGGACTTTGTGTGACTGTGATGCAGGTGACAATGGTGCTATACGAGGTGCTGCGTCTGTACACGCCGCTGACGTCGCTGCAACGGCAGACGTACAAGCCGATGGAGCTCGGCGGCGTCAGGTACCCGGCCGGCGTGATGCTGATGCTGCCGCTGCTGTGCATCCACCACGACAAGGACGTGTGGGGTCCCGACGCGAGAGAGTTCAGGCCGCAGAGGTTCGCCGAGGGGATCTCCAAGGCGTCCAGGGACGCGCCGGCGTTCTTCCCGTTCGGCTGGGGGCCGCGCACCTGCATCGGCCAGAGCTTCGCGCTGCTCGAGGCCAAGATGGGGCTCTCCATGATCCTGCAGCGCTTCGCGTTCCAGCTCTCACCGGCCTACACGCACGCGCCGTTTGCCCACGGCATGCTGCAGCCGCAGCACGGGGCGCAGGTCATGCTCAGGCGGCTCCCCTGAGATGATGAGCTACCTCCCAACACTTTGGATGCATGTACAGCACGTATACTACGTAGTAGATGCAAATCATGCAAGGAGCTACACTTGCAAGGCGCTTTTGTGAAAAGTTAACTGCCTTTGTACTTTGTAGTTACTGATCGATGAGATGTGTCTCAATTGTTACTGGTTGAGAGACTGGTTATACACAGATCCGTGGTCCGATGAATGTATAATGCTTTAGTTTTCTTTTACAAATAAAGGACGATAAAGGCTTTACCACGTGTTTATTGGAACAAGATACAAACAAAAGTGATAGCCAAGTTTTTTAGGCAAAAGTTTTATCACAATGCGAGTTTTATCGGAACAAGAAAATACAAAAAAAAAATGCTAGCCGAATTTTTCTGAGTGTAAATCTTGTAGCCGAAAAGCCACTCGGGTAGAGGGGCAAACCGTCCAATGACTTCAATTTGATATTTAAGTCGAAAAATCAACCCAACTAAAGTTGCTTAGGCATTTCCCAACGCTAGACTTTGTACTGCTACCCCATAGTGCCATGTAAGCGTGGATACCACCCATGTGGAGGTGAGAGACGATGGAAAGATGACTTCCACAGCTTGTCAATGTGGCTTGCAGAAGTCACATTTGCTTTGTAAGTCACAAAAAACACTAGAGCACTGTTGATTGTTGAAGACTGCTGGAGGCCAGCTGGACACAAAAGGATGAGTATGAGGAGGAAGAGGGTCAACATGAGATACGAGCAAAAGTGCTAACAAAGAAGAAAAAGAGACGCAGCTTGGAGTGTAGAATCACGATAGCTTTTGATGGTTCTTCTAATTAATAAGGGTAAGAGTAAGACTGCCGAAACTTCCCTTGATATATGCCACATGAAGAACACCTCCGATAATTCATACTACACACCGCATGTTTTAGTCGTGGTTTGTATATGTCGTGTAAATAGCGACGACGACACAACTGGTCCTTTGTGTCCTTGTCACGAAAGCTACGATCGAGACCGTCTAGGCGGACACAACTACTAATCTGCTATCCTTTTCGCTAGTGTTGGGCCTGTTCGGCTGCGCGGACACATGCGTCGCCGACTGCACCTGCACTAGATTGCATCTGCGATGTCGGATACTCCGATGTATGCCGTTGCATGACCACTATAGGAAATCAGGCCACCTCGTTTTAGTACCCTTGCTCATATATAATAATGAGAAAAGTCTAAAGGACAACCGGTTGATTTGTTTGTCGCTGTCAACCGGCGTTGGATCTGGACTGGGTGGTATGATTTCGTTGTTTCCTTTTGCCTGTTGGTTTGGTTTCTTTCGTGTCCCTAGCACATGGGCCCCAGGTTGCCTTTGTTTAATTTTTTGGTACTCGCGCCTGTTTCTGGAGGGTGTCATCGGCTTCTGCTCGTCCGTCGTCCCCATTTCATTTCGACTTCTCTCTCATCTTCCCCTGCTCTCTCACTGGTGTCCTTGGTGAGGCGATTCTAGGGTTCGCGCCTTCCTCCCCTCTTGATTAGTTGATGTTCTTCGAAATCTGAGGTGGTTTGTTTGATTTGTGATGCTGATTGAGTTGCCCCCTTTTCTCCTCGGCTTCGCGATGTCGCTGGTGTCTTCGTCGATTTGCCCTTTCTAGGGTTTGTCCAGGTACGGTTGATGCCTCCCTCTTTAGATCTCTTATTAGGATGTGTGAATCTTAGTTGGTTAGGTTTTGTTGTGAGCCTGATTTGTTTGATTTGAATCTTATTTATTCGATTTGCTTATTTCATTTCATTTCTTCGTTTCCGACCGTGGTGTGTGTGTGTTCTGTGGCTTTGGTTGGGGCTGGGGATGCTGCTTCGGGATGGTCGCCCGTGGTCACGTTTTGGGTGATTTTGTCGGAGTTCATGGAGGATGGAGCGTGCTTGCTTTCTCATCAGCTGGACCAGTGTATGTGTATTGTCGATTCCGCTTCAGTTGGGGGTGGGGATGTCATCAGGTATTAGTTGAAATGCTTTTGTGTCTGTATTTGTTTGGATCGATATGGAGTTGGAGCAGAATCGGATGAAATGGAAGCCCATGCATGTCGGGCAATTGAATCTCATGCATGGCATTCTGTTATTGTGAATTGTTTTGTAGCTATTATTAGAAATGCCCTCCTGTTGGTGTGAATGATTTTGTCGCTATTATTAGGCAGTTCAATCTCGCTAGATGTTGTTTCCTGAAGTGATTGCAGAGCAAATGATTTTGTAGCTATGATTAGGCATAACTGTGCTTTTTGTAGCTCACTGTTTTCATTTTTTTCTATTCTATATGCAGCACTGTCTGTCTTACTTGTTGGGATTGAACAAATTTTTAGGTGTAGATATGTGAGCTTGACCATAGCTGCAATGCTTATCTAGTTCTATGTTTTTGTTTCTGAATTTTGCATATTCAGTGAGTCTAACTTGTCCTGCTCTTGTATAACTGAGTTGCCTATATATGGAATTAGGGTTTGATATGCATTGGTCATACCTGATTCTAATATTGTGCTTGTAAGCTTTTGTTTATTATGTTATAGTTTATGCCGATCTAGTATGACTTTATGAGAAGTACTGAACTGAAGTAGAAGCAAAGTAGAGCTCCACCGCAATCAGAAGCGATGTGAAGAACAACACAAATCTATGTGCTTTTGTATCAGTTTAGCATATGCTTGGGATTCCTTTGGATTGTTCTTAAAATTTATCACAAAATTTCATTTATCTATGAAATTTTGATCCAGAGTTTGAATTTGTGCGATTTTGTGGTTACTTGCTCTGTTCATATAGTCAATAGGGGAAATCAGACATCTTGAATTGTGTATAGCATTAAAATTCCTAGGCTGCAGTATTTTCTTGTATGAATGTGGGACATGTGATGTCCAACCCAAGGTTTTCTCTACCGGTATTTTTAAAATCTCGGTGGTCACCGATAAACGGGAATATCGGATATATCAGAAATTTATCGGCGATAGAATTAAAATTTTGGACAAAATTTAGACAAAAATGACTCATTTTGTTCACGAAAGCACATAGATTATTTCTATGCCATTTAACACAAAAAAATTAAATAAACATATTATCAATTGCCTATTCAATGAGGAGGGCAACCACACGATTGGAGCATGCGCGGAGGTGGCAACTTCAGAAGAGGAGAGAAAATGAAGAATAGATTAAGTTTAGGGTTATGGTGGGCTTTGGCGTCTATTTGGATGTGCAAATTTTAAAATTATGAAAATTTCGGATGATAAATAAAAATTTCGGACCCTACTAGTAGACGGGATATATCGGAAATTTCGGAATTTTTCGGCCAAGATTTTTTTTCCCTGGTCCAACCTGTGTTCACATGAGCGAGAGACTTAGAGATATCAAATTTGTTTATAGTGTCTTGTTACTATATTTACAGTAATCCCCTTACTGTAAATTCCTTCATGGAGTGTTGTCAGTTAGAGATAATATTACTTTATGGTGAGACCAATGTTTGATAATTTTTGTTGCCAGCAGTGTGAATTAATTCTAGTTGTCTCTGCTTTCTCATTTTGTTCATGTGTAGACATCACTTGCTGTGTGTAGCATTAATTATTAGTTGTTTGTTAGTTGGTTCATTATTTAATAGAAGATACTATCAAGCATTAGTTTAATTTACTGTAACTGTGCAGTGTAATTTCATTTGCTTGGCCATCTAAGTTTTGGTTTGCCTAGTCGCAAGATAATTGACAAATAGTGTCTATGAAAGGGTCATTGCATATATTCAATTGTCAGAAGGGTTGTGTTCTTCTATTTCTTACACTGCAATATTTCTGAATTTACTCCTTATTATTCATTGTAATTTTTTGGCAAGGTGATGTAAGTTGGGTACGAATGAGGTTGATATTGGCTCCTATTATTAGCCATTTGAATAAATGTATGTTTCTTCCTTTTTTTATTATATCATTTTTGAAATAGTTGTATTATTTTAATTTTTGACATGTCGGTTCACTATAATAAATTTTTAACAATTTGTCTTTCTGTCTTTGCCCCGATTTTTGGTTGCAAAGCTGGAGACACTGACCAATAGGATGGTGAACCTTATGATTTGGAACTGCAGCATGCTTGGCAAGTTACTTGTAAGGTACATGCTCTCAGGAATTCTGAATCTCTAGAGCTTTTGTGCAAATACGGCGTTATGGAGCAAGCCATGTGGTAATAGTGTAATCTGCCCAACAGATTGAGAGAGCCTGATGATGTGGCCCTTCTCCATCTCCAGGAAGCATTGTGTATAGTACATATAGTAGTCCCTAGTGTGGTATCTAGTATATGTATTTATATGGAATAACATCTCTGAATTTTTGTGTCCATGCATTATGTGGTTTCCATAGGAAATAATTCACATCTGTTTTTGTATTTTGTGCAAGATTTTGTTGTGAAGGTTGATTTTTTGACCAATGTGGTGGTCATCCTGATGATCTGACGTTCTATCATGCTAAGCAAGCAATGGGTAAGCGACATTTTCTCAACATTAGTTGCATAAGTAGTTCTGCAATTCCTTCAATGATGATTTTTGTTTTGAGGTCTCACCCAACGGCCACTAGATTAATGGAGCTACTCCGCTGTGCAACTTGGTTGGCTGTGTATGTAGATGTAGGGGTTGCCTTTGCTTGTATTCACGGGAAGTGTGATCGATGTTTGATTTAGTGCTGCGATCACCTGACTGCCTCCTCCATCCAACAAGTAATCTGCTATATATATTTATATTATTGAATATTTGTATGGTCTAATTTTTTTAACTCCGCCTATGTTGGGTTTCCTATGGTTGCCCTTCATAGTAGGTCCCAAGCCCTGGTAAAGGAGGAGAGTTTAATTTATATTTACTGAATTGTTGGTTTGCCTTCTTACGTAGTGTTGATGGCAGGAAGGCTATGCCATTTTTCATGTGGATGTATGCCTCCAGGTAATTTCATAGTATGTCTCCATGTACTGTTGGTTAATAGCTAATAATATTTGGATTTCCTATCGGTGACAAGTATCTCTGTTTGTTGTGCATTGATTTAGATCCAACAAGTTCAGCGACCAGTACAAGGACTCCATTGGTTTGTATTTTTTTTTTTTTTTTGCCAAGGAAATCCAAATCCACTACAACCTCCTTCACATTGCAGGTCTGTTGCCTTTGTCTAGGGATATCTAGCTGCGTTACTCAAAAAAGGATATCTAGCTGCTATCTATTTAGTATTATCTGTAATCTTTTTTAGATTATCTATCACGATGATAATTTGTGTTATTAAAATCTGTTTATCTCATGATTTTTCCAACTATATTTAGAAGAAGTGATATATATTGAAAGCAGTTCATTTTCATCTTTCTCTGCTTACAACCCGCAGGATCCAAGTGGGTTCTTTGTTGAGGTTGATATACAAGGATGCATACCTCCAGTTGGTGTCATTTGTCATGTGGTTCCATACCTCCAGGTACAAGTAATCTGTGTTATTATTATTTTTCATGAAATTTACACAGCCTTTATTAGTGTAAATTATTTTACTTCAAGGTGTAAGTTGGTTTTATGCTACATTTGTGGCCCAATTTGCAAACTGTTTGGGCATAAATGAATCCATATGTACTTATTAGTCTGTTTATTTCATGATTTTCCAACTATATTTAGTAGAATAAGTGATATATATTGGTAATAGTTCATTTTTATCTTTCTCTGCTTACAACCCGCAGGTTCCAAGTCGGTTCTTTATTGAGGTTGATATGCAAGGATGCATACCTCCAGTTGGTGTCAATTGTCATGTGGTTCCATACCTCCAGATACAAGTAATCTGTGTTATTAAACTTACAGTTATTTTTCATGAAATTTACACGGCCTTTATTAGTGTAAATTATTTTACTTCAAGGTGTAAGTTGGTTTTATGCCACATTTGTGGCCCAATTTGCAAACTGTTTGGGCATAAATGAATCCATATGTACTTATTAGACTTCATTTTGATCTATCTCCTTACTACTTGATAGGAGGCCGTGGTATTCCTTTTTGTTTTTTCCTAGTTGTAATAATGGTTCTGTAACCAATAGTAACATTCATATTTTTACCATTTTAAGTTGTTAAAGGACCTGCTTATTATTTTAGCGTTATGAATTGCTTTGATTTGGGAAATGTTGTTCTTATTATTATAATCAGATTGTTATGTATAAGTGTTACCATTAGTCTTATGAAACTTACACCTAATTTTTTTGAAATTTACACTTAACTAGGCAGTGTAAATTTTGCTCTTAGTAGGTGTAAGTTTTTTTTGTTGTTAGTTTGTAACTGCCAAAATTTTCATTTATTTAAATTTTTTTCTTTGTTATTTGCCCACGATAGAAAAAAAATCTGGTATTTTTCAAAATTTGTTTACTCTGATCTATGCATATTTGCATTCTTCAAATTTTTTCATTTATTTAAAATTTTCTCTTTGTTATTTGCCTACTGTAGAAAAATCTGTTATTTTCAAAATTTGTTTATTCTGATATATGCATCTTTGTATTCTAGCAAATTTTTCATTTATTTAGAGTTTAATCTTTGTTATTTGCCAACTATAGAAAATAATCTGCAAATATGTTTCTTTGAATTTTTCATATTTATTTTGTTATTTGAAAATGTGGTTCTCTTTTTTCCCGGGAAGGTTGATTTGCTTTCAATGGTCAGACGGTTGAAATAGAGAACAAGTCATCTGGCATTGCTTTCCTCTAGGTGCCGGTTGATTAGTTCCCACCTCTCAACCGGTTGAGACCATGGACTAAATCAACCGGCTGCAAGGCAGACAGACCCATAATAATCACCGAGTTGGCCATGACACAAACACATAGTGCGTGCACGGCGACGATGACCTTGACCCCAGCACGCGCTCGGCACAGCTATTCCGCTCCCGAGCACTATTGTTTATTTTGGCCTGGAGGTTGTACCCTCAGGATTCGAATCTAACTATCGAATATAAATAATGGAAACACAAATATATCAAGTAGAATGCTCTTTTATTAATAAGTTTCGGCTAAAATATGCAGGACCGTCCTATTTACAAGCTCCACTGGGAGCGATATTTATAGCAGCCCGTAGACATTTACATGATAATTTTACCCTTGTAAAGTGGCTCCTCGCTTTGCACTTTATGCCGACCAGGGGCAAACACGTCAACCGCCGTTGTCCCCCAGTATGGCAAGTTCGTCTCGTGAAGACACGTGGCGTGTAGTCTCGGTCCGTCACCTTCCCTGTCCAAGGGACCTGCATCTAGAACCTGCACCGTGCCGCCAAGACACCGAAGCCGACCGGTCGGGAAACTGAATCGGGAGCTAAACTAGGTCCCGAATCTGGCTCCCTGGCACCGGTTCCTAGCGAATCCGGTTACGTTCCTCCATCCGACCACCTCCAGATCCAGCTTCCTTTCTTCTCGCCCCGAATCGGAGAGACAAAATACCGAATGTGACCAACGGTCGACCCGTCCGCGCCAGATTCGCGTGGCCTGATGGGGGACGGGGTGACTACTCTCCCCTTGCCCCCAACAGTAGCCCTTTGACGCACCTCGATATCGTGATTCGGGGCACGTCCTTTTCGCTATGGCCACCGAATCTCACATTCGGGGTCCGAATCTACAATTTACGAGAATCGTCACTTCGTGATGGATTGGTGTCACCGGCGCCTGATTCACGCCGTCCCAAGGACGCTGAATTTTTTTATCAAACGAACGGCTGGATCTTTCCCGATTCCTGAGCCATCGCGTCCGTTGGGATTCCAACGGACGCCTTGTCTAGCCATGTATAAAGGGCACCTCGGGGGAGACCGGGTCTCATTTCTCCCCCGCACCAAACCCTAGCCGCCGTCATCTTCCTCTTTGATTGATTCGGCGTCTTTGCTTTGGTGACTACTTGTTGGTTGATTCGGTAAGTCTTCCTCTATGCCGAAGTCTGGGCATTTAATTTTATTGCTTCGGCTGTTGTGTGTAGTTTATTTCCTTATTTCTTTTGTTTTTTATTTAGTTTGACAAATTTGTGTTTTACATTTGATTCGGGTGTTATGGGCCACTCTAACTCCGATGACACCGAGGCGAGCACCGCTCCGGTGAAAATTCAAGCTCAAATTCGGGGTCAGATTCGAGTTCTAATAACAGTCTCAGCACTTTGGCTACTCCCAATACTGTAGCTATTCGACTTGGGTCAGTTAGAGCGGATACTGAAGGGGGTGCCGGATCTGACCAACACGTTCAGAGTTTGCAAGGTTCGGCTAGGGGTGAAACCGAAGCTAATATCGATGTGGAAGGTTACACAGAAGGTGTGGGTAGCCAGGCTGCTGAGGTTCAGTATTTAACCGGCGATGCCAAATCTGGCCCGTCGAGGAAAAAGCCGAAGCATGCTGCTTGGACCTGCCGTCTTAACCTCTCAAGGATTGACGAGGCTCCCCTTGATAATTTTGCATCTTTGGGACTGATAACAGCATTTGAGAGAACATTGTGTCGTGCGCCTGAAGAAGGGGAGATTATACTGAAGCCGAGGCCTTACGAGGGTCTTGTGTTCAGAGATTTTTTCAAAGCTGGGCTTCGATTCCCTGTGGAACCTTTTCTTGGTCGAGTGTTGGAACGATACCACCTACAAATCCATCATCTGACACCGAATGCGTTTACTCGCCTTAGCGTTTTTGCTATGGCCATGAAAATGATGGGCAGTGAGTTGAGCGTTAACACTTTTACCCGTTTTCATGATGCTCATCATCACTCCAAGGTCGGGAAACTTGGTGGAGTTGACGATGTTAGGGCTGAATATGGATCCTATAATTTTATACTGGCCCGAAACAAGAAGGATTCATGCATTGTTCCCGCCTTCAAGAACAAGTGGGATAACTGGAAAGATTTTTGGTTCTATGTTCGGGTTTGCTCGGACGAAGCTGTGGAGGATGCGGCCCGAGAGGGTTTGCCGAGGGCTCATCCTTTGGCTTCGGAGATGTCGCCCATGGCTGGCTTGAGCCGCGCCCCTGCTCATGCTTCGAGCCCTGTTGACATTTCGGCAGTTGAAGCTTACCAGCACACCGCTAACCACCAGACTAGCCGAGACCTGGTTGAGGAGATGATTGCTTCGGACAGATGGCCGTTGAGCAACGAGGTTCGGTTCGACGCATATGTTGAGCGAGAAGGATACAAGGGTCCTGTTTTCAGCCTTGCTCGTCCTAAAGATTATTCAACTGACGGAGCTATGGTTGCCCGCGTTGAGAAACTTGCTAACCGATTGTGCGACTCATATGATCGGGATGAGTATGAAGCCCGAATCAAGATGCCTTGGGGGTTGTTTACGCCAATCGGCGATTCCTGCCGTCAAGATCAAGGCCTTGAAGAAAACTGCCGTCGGTGCTGTGGTACTTCTGTGAATCCTGATTCAAGACCTGGTCGTGGGCAGCGTGGAGGATGTGATTGGAATATGCCCTAGAAGTAATCATAGAGATGATGATATTCTGATTGTATCTATGACATGCATTAAGTGTTCATTGAATATCCATTATAGACAACTTGTGTTGATTGGCAATTATGTGAATTGTTGGTGGAACTCAATTACTTGAATGGTTATTCTAAAGTTGTCCCTGGTCGGCGTTCTTGTGAGAACACACTTGAATATTAGACCAGCACATGTATTAGTTGATGGCTATGTTTCACAAGTCATGGACATGGAGATGTCGAACTAATAATGTGGGCACATGTGAGACATGTAGGCTGGACTGACCCAACATGAGATTATCTCTATTCACGTCATGTATGTTATGTCCTTAGACCTGAGATTGTGGTATGTACTCAAGATGTGAAACGGCCTACTTAGGGATTATCAAACGCTGCTCCGTAACTGGGTAGTTATAAAGGTGGTCTTCGGATGGTCGAGAAGCATGCTATGAGACATAGACAGTCAAGATGGAATTTGCCCCTCTCTGCATGAGAGAGATATCACTAGATCGCTCAAGTGATTGGATCAACAAATGTATGACCGTGCTTGGGTTAAGTGTTAACCCATGAGTTGAACCATATATCAGTGGCAAAGGGAATAACTTGTATGTGGTCGTAGTGGTTCGTCTCATATGATCTTTGCATGTGCAACTGGTTGGCAACTAGTTGGACTGGTCGGCGACTAGTTGGACTGGTCGGGAACGTGCTCGGACGATTCGCAAGCGAAGGGTATACTTGACGGACGACCACGCAACTACACGGCACTGCTGCGACGCGTTCAACTACATCGAGTCTTCCGCTGCACCTGCGCGTCTAGTGGTAACCTCGTGACCTATATCTAGCAGTAGATCTTGGTTTATGAGGTAGAAAAGTTTTATTTTCTGGCTAGCGTAGCACCCTCATAACCCTTAAGTGGTATCAGAGTCGTAGTTGCTTTGTTATAGGTCCGGCTGTGGGCATATGGTGATATGCACTGCTGTAGATGAGTCTCTGATCTTGGTTCATCGTCTTGCCACGTTGGTCTTGTAACGATTTACTCGTACCGGTCGGAATTCCGCCATCCAAGTGATACATGTAAACCAATCATGGCGAGTTTGAGATCAATCAGATTGATCGAATTGAGCCTTAGGTCAAGTGCCGAGCACATGCGATGTGTGGCGGTAGTAGATGGGATCTATTACCAGGCACTGGATTGCCGACAAACGTGATGTTCGGTAAAACAGTTGTAACTTTTGAACCATAACTCGGACTGAGACGAACTCTAAACAAAAATAGAGTTTTAGGCCTTGCAACGTTAGACGTCTATATTGGCTAACTCTGTTTTGCAGAAATTCCTGACTGGTATAGCCCTTATGTGTATGAGATGCATGTATGTATTTAATTCATGGCTTGCATATCATAAGGACAATATGGGCAGGAGCCTTGTAGATATTGTCAATTTGATGTAATGGCCTGCATGCCAATCTGTGATGCACCACAGATGAATGACATACACGTACCATGGAGATGGAGATCACCATGACGAACATATTGACATTGAGATGGAGATCTCAAAGGAACAATGGGCTATACCAAGTCATATATGTGTTTATGTCGTTCTTACTATGTTCTACTTGCACATGCTATAATGTTTTGTCTACGTTTGTGATTGGATCAACAAATGCATGGTCGTGCTTGGGTTAAGTGTTAACCCACGAGTTGAACCATATATCAGTGGCAAAGGGAATAACTTGTATGTGAGGGCAGTCTATGTCCTAGATAAGCGGCCGGATATAAGCGGGCCCAGCCTCGAGGAGGCGGGACGTTACATATGGTATCGGAGTCGCCCTTGCGGTTTCACGGGCGCGTGTGTCAGTGCGCAGGCAAGGTGCGCATGGCTGGTGTGCATCCGGAGTGGTCACACAGCATGGCACATGCGCTAGCACTGGACATACGGACGTAGCCAAAAGGGGACGTTCCTGGCCTGGGATTGACCGACGAGGATGTCGGTCTCCTAAGGGGGTGAGTATGTAACACCCCGACCGAGGGTTAATTGGATTAATAGGATACTCATACCAATAAGTTGTAACTTTTTTCTGGAAGCTCATCACTAAAGAACTCCGAGGTTAAGCGTGCTTGGCCTGTAGTAATTTAGGGATGGGTGACCGACCGGAAAGTCTTCCCGGGTGCGCATGAGTGAGGACAAAGTGCGCAGAAAAGACTAGTGTTGGTCTGTGAGGGCAGTCTATGTCCTAGATAAGCGGCCGAATATAAGCGGGCCCGGCCTCGAGGAGGCGGGACGTTACACTTCGTGATCTTGATCTACTCTTGCTAACTGCTCAACCGGCCCGTCACCCACTGGCGGCTCTTGTCGATCAGCCTCGGCATCCGGCACCTGCTACGAGGCTGGGGGCGGCGCCGATGCCGGGGCTATGCCTGCGCTGCTGGTTGAAGGCATGCCGAACTGAGGCTCTGTGGTCGTGCTTGGGTCGCCTGCTTACACTGTGCCTAGCTGCATACCCGAAGCTGCTGTTGGGTCGCTCGCCGGAGGCATGTTCGACCGGATGTCCTCTATCACCGGGTCCGCTGTGTTCTTGTAATTTGCCTTTGTCCTACGCGGTCGCATTCGATACTCGACCAACAACCACGGAAGACGCCAAAGTTGATTCTGTCCCGGAGGTTGTACCCTCAGGACCCGAATCTAACTACCAAATATAAATAATGGAAACACGAATATATCAAGTGGAATGTTCTTTTACTAATCAAGTTCCGGCTAAAACGCGCAGGACCGTCCCCTTGACAAGCTCCACTGGGAGCGATATTTATAGCAGCCCCAAGGCATTTACATGATAATTTTGCCCTTGGAAGTGGCTCCTCGCTTCGCACTTTATGCCGACCAGGGGCAAACACGTCAACCGCCGTTGTCCCCTAGTACGGCCAGCTGCGCCTCGTGAAGACACGTGGCGTGTCGTCGAGGTCCGTCTCCTTCCCTGTCCAAGGGACCTGCATCTAGAACCTGCACCGCGCCGCCGAGACACCGAAGCCGACCGGTCGGGAAACTGATTCGGGAGCTGAACCAGGTCCAGAATCTGGCTCCCTAGCACCGGTTCCTAGCGAATCCGGTTACGTTCCTCCATCCGACCGCCTCTAGATCCGGCTTCCTTTCTTCTCGCCTTGAATCTGAGAGACAAAACACCAAATGTGACCAACGGTCGACCCATCCGCGCCAGATTCGCGTGGCCTGACGGGGGAAGGGTGACTACCAAAACAAATACAGTAAGTACTCTCCAATAGAGTGACGTACGTACAGCACAAGGTAGTCGTGACTCGTGAGCCAGCAAAAAGCTTTTGCTCTTTCTCCGGAGATTTTGTTTCTAACTGGACTTGGCGAAACTATTGCTAGTACTGGGCTAATGGCTCGCTTCAGCGCAGGACTTCACTATGGCCCATGGGCGGGGGCCTACGGCTGCTACATGCGCTCTCACCGGATGCGCCCTGAGGAACCAACAGTGGGCCAGTTGGATTAAATCACCTCGGCCGAGCACTCATGATCCAATTCCCAGCATTTGGAAATCAACGTAATAGAAATAGAAATCTGGACGTATAGCAGTACTAGTTGCTCAAAAAAAAGTCTTTCCTCAAAAAAGAGTCTTTCTAACTTTTTTAGAAAACTGTTTTTTTATCTCTGAACTCCAATAGCCAAACCACTTCCTTGAAATTTTAAAAACCCATTGGTTACAAGTGATTTTCAAAGATAATTCTATCTTTTATTATTTATTTATTCATTCATTTATTTCAAATCATAGTAAATCATAAAATAGAAAATCCAAATTTTTTACTTTACTCCCTCTGAAATACAAGGTATATTAAATAACCATAATTGGGTTTATTACAAGATATATTTTTGTAATTTACTTGTTTGATAGATGACAATATTCTTTACTATGGATTTAGTCAAACTTAAACTAAGTTGACTTAGGACAAAACTAAAATGCATTATATTACAGGATGGAGGGAGTACATGAGTAGATATATACAACAAACGTATAATATGGTATGATTTAGTACAATTTGTTTGTTGTAGCTTTAGGTCTATGCTTTTCTATAATTAATTCATAATTGTAGTTTTAACGGTCCAATTATAGCATTATTTTTACAATAAACTAATGATTTGCATACTTGTACTGTAGTAAAAGTTCTATACTCATTGAATCTTTTGTAACTTAGTTATAGATTTTTTTAGGTATATGCTTGTTAAAAAGTATTTATTAATCTATAACTAAGTATAAATGATTAAATCAGTTTTAACTTTTTTAACGATAACTTGGGAAACACAAGCATCGAATAGCCTGAATGAGACGATGGCCTTGGAGATGGAGAGCTCCACCACGAGCTGCTGCACCAGTCGCTGTACATGGCCTGCACCATGGGCACGCCAACTACGAGTGAGCTTGTGAGTGTGGACAGTCAGGGACTCACACTACTCCGGCGTGGAGATCTTGCACCACCGGATGGACAGAAACACCATCACCAGCGGCAGGTACAGTTGTAACATGGCTGCCGCCACCGAAGAGAAAGCAGGGAAAGAAGGATATGCGTTACACAGAAAGCCCACGACTAGTACCTCGGATGTGGGTCAATAAACTAATTTGATTTGGTTTCTTCTAATATCTCGATACCTCAGTTGATCAATATCTGCGCCCAAAGGATCACCGAACTGAACTCACTAGTCAGTACAACAATGTTCTATATCAACGGCCAGCCTGTAATATATACACAGAGTTCTCGTTCGGTCTACCATCAAGTATACATGCCTATGGCACTTCTTTTGCATGAGCTTTACTCAAACTTAACATTAATCCCGCATGAAACAGGATGCAAGATGCAACACATGGCAATGGCATGCGTACTCGACACAACAGCCAAAGCAAGGCTGCTTCATAGTTATTTCAGCATCAATCTATTTTACCCGCAAACAAGCACCCACCTCCTAACGGAAAATGCCACGCTGCCATTTCAAATGTCTACGCGGGGCACTGCGAAGGCGTACCACACCTGCTGGCAGCGATATCGTGATGGCTGGGGCACAGGATCGATTCAGGATAGTCGTCGTTACAGTATTTTACCATCTGTGCTCCACTGCGAGACTACATAGCCACCGTGCACGTTTCTAATTACCGTGCGAGTTCGAAAAACAAAATCATATCTGCCCCCGATCATGTTCCTGTGCAGTAATATTATTTAAGTGATCCATGGATTAAGGTGCTGATGAGTCACCGGAAGCGTACAACTGTCTGTCATGTGAGACTATTTTCCAAAGGAGAGTCGCCGCAGTTTCTCACTCTCTCAAATAAGAATACAAAATTCGCCATTACCCATTTACCCTAGCAGGTACTACAAACTTCCAAGTTCCATTTGAGAATAATAAACTATCCAGGCAGAGGAAGCCTCTGTGTTTTGCGTCTCCGATGTGACGCGCGAAGCCACGACGAAGACTCGAGGAAGGGTAGAAGAACCAGCCAAAAGTCCAGAAAGTCCAGAGCGGTCACCGGCTCACCACGGCTATTTCTCCACATCTTTCCTCGGACTGTCGCACACATCTTTCCACCAGCCATGGCGATTACTCTTTATGCATCACCCGCAGCGCCGCCATGGAGCTTCTTGCTCTGCACGCTCGGGGCCCTGGCATCCCTGTGGGTGGCGTGGCGGACGCTGGAGCGGTTCTGGCTCCGCCCACGGAGGCTGGGCCGCGCCCTGAGGTCCCAGGGCTTACCCGGCACGACGTACCGCTTCCCCTCCGGCGACATGACGGAGCTCCTCCGCCTCGCCGCGGCGGCGAACTCCGAGCCCATGTCCCTAGCGTCGTCATCGCACGCCGTTGCTCCTCGAGCGCTTCCCTTCGACCACAGCATCATCAGGCAGCATGGTACGTAATAACACTAGTGCTTGTCGATTGTGTTGGCAGGGCACTCGTGATTGCTTTGGGTTGAGATCTTGCCTACTTGAAAATACTGGCAGATAATCTCGCCGTGACCTGGTACGGGCCTGAGCCGAGAGTGATCGTGAACGACCCCAAACTCGTGCGGGAGATCCTGGCAAACAAGCACGGCGTATTTGGGAAGCAGAAGTCCGTTCTTTGGGTTGAGAGGCTGCTGGCCAATGGCCTGACGACCCACCAAGGCGAGAAATGGGCCACACACCGGAGGATTATCAACCATGCCTTCCATCTCGAAAAGCTCAAGGTCACTTCTTTACACACAACCTCGATCTATATAAATTGGCTCACTCTATGTTGGAATATTATCGCACTGTGCAATATTATTGATTCGCCTGAAATTCATCAATCCCGATATTTTGATTTGCTGTAACTGATGAAACAGCGGGGTTCTTTTCTCTCAGAGGATGTTGCCAGCTTTCGCCGCATGCTGCGATGAACTGATAGGCAAATGGGAGAACTCTGTGGGTTCTATGGGTATGCAGGAGATAGATATGTGGCCGGAGTTCCAAAATCTCACAGGTGATGTCATCTCCCGGGCGGCGTTCGGGAGCAGCTTGAGTGAAGGTAGAAGGATCTTCGAGTTGCAATCGGAGCAGGCACAAAATGCTGTAAAGATGGCAAACAGGATGCATATCCCAGTCTATAGGTGAGCTCGCATGAATATTCATTTATCTTAAAATTTGGTGCAAATTACATGCATGGAGCTGTCAGAACAACAAGTATTTGTAGCATCTCTGAAAACCACCAGTAGCTGCCGACTGACCAGAAGGAAAACTGCATCAGGAGGCGATATCCACCCAATTGCTTCTTCAATTGAAAATCTCCATTTACTATCTGACATAAACCTCAATAATTCTCAAAGCAGAAATGAGAGATGTGTTGATTCTTTTACATAGGTTCCTACCAACAAAGTTAAACAAAAGGATGAAGGACAACGCGCGTGAAGTTGAGACACTTCTGAGAGGCATTATCTCAAAGAGAGAGAGGGCAATCAAGGACGGACTCGGTAACGACGACCTACTAGGATTGTTACTGGAATCCAACGCTAAAGAAAGCCAGGAAAGCAGGAGCACCAAAGCAATGATGAGTACAGAGGACATAATCGGGGAGCTGAAGCTGTTCTACTTCGCAGGAATGGAGACAACCGCAGTGCTGCTCACATGGACAATGGTGCTTCTGAGCATGCACCCTGAGTGGCAGGATCGCGCAAGGGAGGAGGTTCTTCGCATATTTGGGAAGAACCAACCCGACTCTGATGGCATGAATCAGCTCAAAACCGTGAGTCCAAACATGCCAAGACATAATATTGTTGACATTTTTCTCGTTTCAGTCACAAATCTACAAATCTCCAGCTGCCTTTATTTTCTGTCGCAGGTTACAATGATATTACATGAGGTTCTAAGGCTGTACCCGCCGATACTGCTACTTGGCCGGGAGACCTATCAAGAGACAGAGCTTGGAGGGGTCAGGTACCCACCCGGTGTTGTATTTTCGTTGCCAACTGTGTGCATCCACCACAACCCAGGAGTTTGGGGAGAAGATGCAGACGAGTTCAGGCCGGAGAGGTTCGCGGAGGGCGTCTCCAAGGCATCGAAGGACGCGCCGGCGTTCTTTCCGTTCGGCTGGGGGCCGCGAATATGTGCTGGTCAGAATTTCGCGTTACTAGAGGCTAAGATGGGCTTAGCTATGATCCTGCAACACTTCTTGTTCGAGCTCTCACCGTCCTACACGCATGCACCGTGCGCAGTTTCCACTCTGCAGCCACAATATGGGGCGCAGATTAAGCTTAAGAAACTCTAATGTTTTTACGAAATGGCCAGGGAACCATAGAAATATTTTTCCCATGATTAGTGCATAGCTTGTGATCTTGGAATGGGTCGTATGGCCGTGAAAATAAATACTTTACATGATGCAGACGGTTCAGGCAATGTTTGTATCCATTAAGTTTAGTTGGTAAATTTTAGACCACTTTAGCTCTTATGGCTCTTGGGTGCCGGGTAATGGTGGGGGTGGTGGAGGGGGTCGTTGTGTTTAAATTTGAGTGAACCTTATAAAAAATTTAGACCACATAAATGAGCTAAAATGATCTAAAATTTTAGTCATTAATTTTACTCAACTAAATTTTAGACAACAGAAATTCAAAATAGAGGTTAGTTGGTTAACATACTCTACCGGTGGTTTCTTCACTTTATGACTATATCTCCTTATCTATCTATATAAGAGTATCCGCGCCCTTAGGTTACCGCACAATTTATAAAAAAAGTCATGCATCGACGTGACCGCGCACCATGACCGCACTACGCCTTGGCAAGCGCATGCCTCTCTCTCCCCGCCACGCCTCCCGCCGGCCTTCTTCTGCACCGTCGCCGCGCTCACATACCGTGATGTGCTCCCCATAATCACACGGCCGCTCATCGGGGGTCGCGCAACTGCCCCGTTCATGAAATACTCCTTCTCCACTGTAACTACGCAACTGGGCCCCGATGTGTCGTGCTTTGCCCGCTTACCCGTTAGGTTTTGCTGAAAGCATATGTTTTAAGTGTTTTAGATGTTTCATATATATGTTGCAACTGTTTTAGATAAAAGTTGCACATGTTGTAATGATTGTACATGTATATGTTGCAGAGGTTTGTTACTGATGTTTCATCAGTGTTTTCCGATGTATGTTGCAAATGTATTTATCTGGATGTTACGTATATGTCACATATATGTTGTTACGTATTCATACCCTTTCTAATTCTAGAATATCTGACATCCTTAGGGCAACACCACTATGGAGTTCGATTTTCACAAACCTGTGAGACGGATAAAATCGATGTTCGGCAAGGTTCGCTCGCTCCTGCGTGGAGTTCGACTAAATAATTGCTTGGCATCGTATGGACTTGGAAGGCCAAGCCATCAATTCACCTGCGCGTCATCTTATGATTCCTTGTTTCCTCTACCCGTGTCTTATTTGTTACGTATTGTTTATCCAGACAGTTCGAACCAAACTAGAGCATCGAATCAAGAAACCTATCCCCTATGTTCGCTAACTGCAGTGTATAAACCGAACCATACTTTTTCTCTCTCTTCTCATGGTTTGACTTTTCACTACTCTAGAGCTGCTCTTAGGAAATACAGTATGTATTTGTATCATTTGTCAAACTATTAAGTTAAACTAATGGATCAAAATTAAAGTCAAGTACTTTGTTAAATATGTTTTAACTTGCAGAATACAACGTTGAAGTTTCCGTGTGGATGGATTGGTCTATGAATTTTCATGATTGTTGTTATACATGCGTGACAGAATTCTGTTCCTCCCCTCTCTGTTTTCCTTCACGGATAAGTAAGGGATATAAGAGTACTCCGTGCGAACAGAACAACCAGGAAGGCCACGAGTAACTACCCACATGCCTTTTCCATCGAAACTAGTTGTATGAAGATGACTCTGCTGCTAGCCACCTGATACTTTCACCGCAGTCGTCCTTAGAGAAGAAGCGAAAAATAAATAATGCATATGCTTACTCTTCAGCGCCACAAAAGCTGAACATCACCAAGAAACTATGGCGACGCAATGGAGCAGGGGAAGAAACGATCGAAGGCGCCATGGGAGGCAGCTTCCTAAAGCCGTGATCAAAGAAAAATCATGCACGCAGCAGCTCAGGAAGCAGCCAGGCAGCCTATAAATTGAGACCATCGCCATTCCTCGTGACCATCCCAATCATCAACAACAGATCGATTTCAATCCAAAGCAATGGCGGTCGTTGCATTAGAGCTGCTCTACGCGCTCGGAGGCTTTGTGGCCCTGCGGTTGGCTTGGCAGGTGCTGGAGTGGGGTTGGCTGAGCCCGTGGAGGCTGGGCCGGGCGCTGCGGTCCGAGGGCCTCCGTGGCACCGCGTACCGCTTCCCGGCCGGCGACGCCAAGGACAACGAGCGTCTCCTGGCGGCGGCACGAGCCAAGCCGATGCCTTCGCTATCCCACGCAATCAGCGCTCGGGTGGATCCACTCGTCCACAATGCCATCCAAGAACACGGTACGCTGCTGGTTGCTGAATGAAAACACCAGCATGTTTTGGTCAATTTGTGTATGGTTTAGATATGGTCGGCGTCTTAGTAATTTGTCGCACGAAAAATTGGGAAACTTCAGGTAAAATTTCGATGGTCTGGTTTGGCCCTACACCGCAAGTGATCCTTAGTGACGCCAAGCTTGTCCGTGAAGTCCTAACAAATAAGTTCGGGCACTTCCAAAAACCCAAACTGCCCTCGAATTTCATCAAGCTGATAGCCCAGGGGCTGACGGTTCATGAGGGCGAGAAATGGGCCCTCCATCGGAAAATCATCAACCCTGCTTTCCATCTCGAGAAGTTGAAGGTAATGAATTAGTACTATGAAAATTATCAGTGAAATCCAGAACAAGGCGTTGTCGCGTGTACTATAGTATAATGGCTGCCAAAAACTGCAGAAAATGTTGCCCGCTTTCACTGCCTGCACCAGCGAGCTGATGAGCAGATGGGAGGACTCCATGGGGTGTGACGACGCGCGCGAGATAGATGTGTGGCCAGAGCTGCAGGACCTCACCGGCGACGCCATCTCTCGCGCAGCGTTTGGTAGCAGCTTAACTGAAGGGAGAAGGATCTTCCGGATACAGTCGTAGCAAGTCCAAATTGCCAATCGGATGACAAACATATACATCCCGGGTTATACGTGAGCTCATAGACTCGTGCATTTCATTCGCTCACAACGTCGGTTTTTGTGTTGGCCCTCTGATATTCCTCCGTGTCAGCTACCTACCAACCAAACTGAATAGGAAGATAAAAGCGAACGCACAAGAGGTTGAAGCGCTGCTGAAAGGCATCATCACCAAGCGGGAGATCGCCATGAAGAATGGCCATGCTGATGATAGCGACCTGCTAGGCATGCTAATGCAGTCCAACAACGAGGAGAGCCATGGAAGCGGAAGCTCCAAACCAGTGATGACCATGGACGACATCATCGGCGAGTCGAAGGTGTTCTACTTCGCTGGAATGGAAACGACTTCAGCGCTGCTCACTTGGACACTGATCGTGCTGAGCATGCACCCCGTGTGGCAAGATCGAGGTTCTGCAGGTTTTTGGGAAGAATGGGCCCGACATCAATGGCACAAATAATTTGAAAATGGCACAAATAATTTCCTAAAGAATGGCAATTTTCCTAAAGGCAACTAGTAGTGAGATGCAATTGTCCATAAAGATCGAGTTAATGTTTAGTCTCAAGAGCATTATTAGTGCTTACTAATCTTGGCTCTTGTGTGGCAGATGACCATGGTTTTATACGAGGTTCTTAGGCTGTACCCATCATTACCAGTTGTTGACCGGCAAACGTACAAGGAGATGGAGCTGGGAGGAGTCAAGTACCCACCTGGAGTGACACTTCTGTTACCAATACTGACTATTCATCATGACCCGGATGTGTGGGGAGAAGACGTGGAAGAGTTCAGGCCAGAGAGGTTTGCTAGTGGCATCTCCAAGGCGTCCAAAGACGCGCCGGCATACTTCCCCTTTGGCTGGGGCCGCGGATCTGCATCGGCCAGAACTTCGCACTGCTGGAGGCCAAGGTAGCACTGCCCATGATACTGCAACGCTTCTCGTTTGGGCTCTCCACTTCCTACGCGCACGCGCCATTCGGCGTCTCCACCCTCCAGCCGGACCACGGGGCACAGATCGTGCTCAAGAAAATTTAATCATTCTATTGTATACTGTTTTTGCGTGCATTATTACATTATTATTATAGTTAACATATATATGGTCATCATCAAGGATTTTATATGTTGTTTCTCTGTAGATAAATAATTACATGTTGTATCAGAAAATTAAATTATGCTAGTTCGTAAGTTGTATTATTGTGCTGTACAATAACACGGATTTGTGATGGCATATAGCTTTTGATTTGACCGAGGTTATACACAAATTGATCCTTGAACAATATGTCACTTGGGGCTAGTTTGCAGGAGCACCTCTAACAAATTACTTATCAGCCATTTTGCAAAAAAAATACTTATCAGCCACAGTGCAGTGATCTTCTCTAGCCGGCTGCTGTTGTTTTGATGTGAGAGGCGAACATTGTATAATTGTTGTCTCATCCCTAAGACTAAAATTGTGCTTGTGGTCGCTCCAACAGATTATTCATTCTATCCCCAATACAATTTTTAACTACTCCCCTTTCCACTTTAAATATATTGGTAATTTGTTGGGAGAGAAAAGGAAAACATATCAATAATAGAAGATCACCTATATAAGTTTTTAGGCATGTGGGATAAATAATCAGTTGGAGATTCTCTAAAAGCTATTGGAGTCAACTGTTGGATGTTGGAACTCTCCGGTGCAGCATTCTACACCGGAGGTCCGCTCAGGCCGATTTCAATGCAAGAAAGGGGTAACCGCTAATTTCTTCAACGGACTTACAAATAGAGGGTGTGCTCAAGCTTCTAGGCTTCATTGGCGCTCCTAGCAGACACACACTCAATAGAGAATGAACTCAAGAAACCTATACCCGCATTTGTTTAGCTGAGATTGCATTTTGATGAGATTGGAATTGATCCAATACATTTTCTTTGAGAGTTCGCATCTAATGGCCAATTGATTGTCTTCACTGCGAATTTCTTGTTACTCTTCATGGTTTTGCCAATTATATGACTTGGAGCAGTGTTGACTCTGTCGACCACTCAATTAGATGTAGTTAGAGAGCATCAAGAGAGAACCATTGCAAACCAAATAAACAAACTTCTTCAAAAAGAAATCATGTAAAAAAACCTAACAGCTACAATAGAAAAGAAAACTAGCTACTCAGCTATTACCACGGGTCACCTTTGCTTGTTCATATTGATTACAATGAAACTAGATAATCGCTCAAGGATCATCTCGGAGAAGAGAGTACTGACGGAAGAGGACGATCTCAAAGTAATTTGGATCTCCAGAAGCCGGATTTGCAAGTCCTGGATCTGTAGTTTTTTGTTGACTAACTTAGTACATCTTGACGATCAAATTCTACACACTTGTTGGGATAAAAAAATTGACTCAGTTGTTGAGTCTTCATATATATGTGCTACACAAAATCAACCACTAATAGTGCTGCTAATGCTCTTTTTCCTCACTAACATGCACCCATGTCTAAAATCATAGCTATAACTGTTGTTCTACCTATCTGTCTAGAAACTTTCAAACCCATGTCTCTAGAAATTTCAAATTTGGTGAAACAATACAAACATTTTTAAATTATTTCCAAAGACGGCGGGAAAATACAATCATATCTGAAAATCAAATTTCAGCTAAAAACCGATCTCTAGATGTGGCTGAAGTTTCCAACCGCATCTAGAAATGGATTTCTAGGGTTGATTGGACACTTGCCCAAGAATTCACTTTGTAGAGACACATAGAAAGAGGTTGTTTCTATAGCCACCTCAAAAAACCTGTAACCTCAAAAATGATTTTGACCGCACATATAAAACACTTATGTGGGCATAACGAGTGGCTGAGGTTCATACAATTACTAGTGAAATAGATCTGAGAAAGACTAAAATAGATTCTCTCTTATATTTTCAGTGATATAAGAAGTTAAATAGTCATAAAATGTGGATTATGTGTAACTGCATGCCGTGGACTGACATTATTTTTTAAGAGACGAGAATGTTTCAGCCATGTATTAATAGAGAAGTAATTACAATACAAAAGACATCAACCACATGTGTTGGGACCGAGTCCCAGCGGGTTTAGAGTAAGGTGAAAATGGCACGACCAAGTCAAACTCTCTTTCAATACAAAGTTGGTGGGAATTACCAAGCGGGCCTAGTGGTAGGTGGTGCTGCCGCTATCAGAGGACCATCCTCCTTAATTACACAGGGGTAATGGCCTTTTATAGTGGCTCTCCATCTCGAGACTGAAAGTACAAGCGTGCCCCCAATGGAAGTTTCAAAACTCTAGACACTGAATCTATTACACGTGGGCCTCCCAAGGGCAAGCATGTCAGTTACTCTGTCGCCACAACATATGGGCCACGGCCCATCACCGCCCTCGAGAGGCTCGACATGTCCGCTTGTTGACGATCAACCTCAGCTCGGCCCATCACACCACCTCACCGTCGCCGTCTTGGGACGTCACCACCTCCGTGCGGGACCTCCGCGGGAGCTGGTGGCTAGGCCGACCGACCTCCGTGAGCATGGGAGGCGATGCCGCCGGACTTCCATCGCAGACCGTCTCCATGGTTCCTCGAGGTGGCTCCTTGGCGGAGGTCCAACCTCCGGGGGCGTCTCCTCTGGATCCTACGTACACAGATATGACAGGCACACTAGATTTGTAGGTTAGACTCCAAGCAGAGGTAATAAGCCTCTCCGGTCCTGGGGCGCATGCCCAACATTCCCCCCTTGAAGGTTAGGTCTAGCGGAGGTGGGTCTAGCCATCAATATGCCTTTGGCCGCAGAGGCTGTGCTTACCTCCGTCCCCCCTTTGGCCCGTTGAACGTTGGACCGGAGGTTTTGCATTTTTACCGTTGTCCGGTTCTTAATCTTAGCCGTTGATTTTAATTCGGTTCATCCCCTGCCCTTCGATTCGTGGATCGTTGTGACCGTTGGGCTAAGAATGCGAAGCGCCACTCCGCTGCCTATATAAGAGGGGTGGGCGGTGAAAACGACCCGTGCTCCCCTTCGCTTGCCACCACATAGTTTGCTCTGCTACTTGCTGTCTCCGCTCTAGTTCTGCCTTGGCATCCCGCCGTCGTCGCACCTAAACGCCCGTGCTGCGTGCGTCGTCGTCCATTCTTCGGCCCTTATTCCCGTTTCCAGGGTGCCAGAGTTGGAGGCTTCCTAGATCTTTTCGAGCAGTGCATGCTGGCTACCATGGAGGCCAAGGATTTTGAAGAGTCCCTATCGGACGTTGAAGCTTCCCCAAGTGACTTGATGGCTCCGAAGGTTGCTGCAGCTGCTGCGGAGGTCTCCTACGACTTTGGTCGTAGTCGAATAATGCAGAGCATGATTTCGGAGCTTGAGGGAAGAGGCTTTTTCCCTGCTGGTTCAGGGCGACCTCCGCGTGGAGAGAACGTGCCAAAACCTGAGAAGAATGAGGCTGTCATCTTTTGAGATTTCTTTACCTACGGCCTGCGCTTCCCTTCAACCAACTTTCTTCGATATGTTCTTGAATGGTTCGAGGTTCAGCTCCATCACATGACTCCCCATGCTTTCATGAACATGAGAAAATTTCTCTGGGTCGTTGAGTCTTACGGAGGTGGGCTTAGCATGGATACCTTCACGGAGTACTATGAGCTACAGAAGCAACCGCGCTATGTTGGCACTAAGATAGCCCAGTTTGCATCGTGCAGTTTCATGGCTAACAGGAAGCCAAGCAAGGGTAAGGAAAAATTGCAATCTCTTGGTGTCAAAGGGGAAAGTATGAGCCTGCTGATTGGCTGGATTTCTGGTTTTACGTTCGGACCCCTAGTGTTACTCGCCCTAACAAATATGGTAGGAGCGTTACTCTGTTTCCTTTCACCTCTGTGATGACTCCGATGAATCCTCTGACTAGTGTAAAGCCTGGTTCTATTGACTCTGATAAGCAGAGGTCTTGCACAGAGGCTTTCAGCATGGCCTGCCGTTATTCTGGTGGGAGGGATCTAGTTGAGGAGATGATAGCCTCTAATTACTGGCCCCTACTTGGTGGTTCGAGACAGAAGAAATTTACTATAGAAAAGCTAGATCTACCCGTGTTTGGAGTTGTTGGTGGCATTCCTTGCCCACATTTTGGGCTTTGTCTTCTGGAAGGTCAGAGCAAGGAGGAATTTGTTTGCCAGACCAAGGAAAAGGCTGTTGAGATTCTTGGAGAGGTTTCTGAAAGGGAGTATCTTGCCCGGAGGTCGGAGGCTGGTATCATGCTTCGTCTTAACAGAGTTTTTGAGGAGCTCGGTTGCATTACTATGAGCGTGAAGTCCCTGACAAGGTGAAGAAGAAGGTTGACAAGAAGGAGTTGCTTAGTGTTGCTACTGTTGCTAGTGTTGCTGCTGCTACTAAGGTTGCCGAAGGGAGGAAGAGGAAGGGTGGTGCTTTGACCCGCGGAGCGCTGAAGAAGCAGAGAGGGGCCTCCGTTGAAACTGTGGAGGTTGATGATGTTTTTGAAGGTTTGTATGATGAGGAAAGTTCTTCGCCGGCCTCTCCCATCCTTGTAGGTGATGTCTCCGGCTCTTCTCCACTTTGGCCTGTTATGCCATTTACCGCACCTATGCTTCTGCTGGAGAAGGTGACTGTTTTGTCGGAGGTCGCTGTGAGGCCTTTTGCCAGTGCTTACGTTGATGATAGCTCCGACGATGAGTCAGAGGAGGTGGCGGTGAAAACTGACAGTGGGGAGGCCTGCAAAGGATGTGGTTGTCACTATCGATGGCATGGAGAAGCCTGCGGAGGTGGAACAACGTGAGATGGAGAAGGTGACAGTGGAACAGGATTCTTATACTTCAAGTCAAGGTGAGGTTCTTACTCGGAGTATGGTTTACCTAGATTTTCTTACTCTGAAGGTATCCTGTGGTAGGGCTTCGGAGGGGGAGATATCGTTGCTTGGTGAGCCCGTATGTGGTAGTTTTGAATCTTAGGATTATTTAACCGGTTCTTTAATTTTTATCATTTTGCTTGTTTTGTTTAGCTCGTAATGCGGCAGAGGCTGCTCAGATGGCACCTCCGACGACCTCGACACCACCTGCTCCTGAGGCCATCGTTGCCCCATCCCTACCTCCGCCAAGTTCCAGTATTCCTGGGGTGGCCTCAACTGATGCCAACGCTGATGATGATAGGCGTTTTCTGCTTGGGTGGGCCAATGGTATTAGCCAAATGACGGAGGTGATGGGTTGTGACCTAACTCGGTTCCTTGTGTAGCTGCCCCATGACGTTCTGATGCAAGCCCAAGTTGATCACTATGTCATTGTAAGTTGTTTCGTGATATATGCTTTTTGGCCTGTTGTCTGCTTGGCTTATCTTGTTAGTAATAATGTTTATTGTTCTTTCAAAGTCATGCTATATCATTGGTCGTCCAATCTAGTAGCCACTTTGAGCTTGAGAGGAAGGATAAGGCCATCCAAGCACTGAAGGCGGAGGCTGAGTCCCAGTCTGGTGAGAAAGAGGAATTGTTGCAGCAGGTGTCCGAGCTGAAGAAGCAATTGGCTGGTCTTGAGACAAAATCTGCTGATTTGAAACAGTCCCTTGATGATGCCCAAAAGTCTATGGATCTTGTGGCTCAGCGAGCGGCTAAGGCCAATGAGATGTTCAAGAATCTGTCTTATTTTGTTGCAAGAGTTGTGTTGGCGATTCTCTTCTCTTATTTTCTGTCTTTCTCAGCAACTGAAGTATGGCAAGCACAGTGGTCATGGCCCGTCTTCTTCTGGCGGGACATCTGCACGCACCCGGGGATCTGCCGGCGCTGGTGCCTCCGCTACTCAAGTTCATGCAAGTGCTGGAACTGATGCCATGGCGGAGAAAGCGGTAGCATCTCCGGGGGCTCAGACGGGGCCTCAGAACTTGACCACTGGAGAGGAGGTGTAGAAATTCATCTTAATTTGTGGTTGTGTATATTTTGTCTTTTGCTGACATAGTGCCTTCGCGCACATGTAAAGAACAATTTAAGTTGCTCTTGGTTTTATAAAATAATGGCCAAATCGTCCTGCGCAGGTCTGCAGTTCGGGGCCTGTGCAGGAGGTCGAGCCTATTACCTTTATGCGCAATGATGTTTACGTTAGCGGCAAGCTGTGGGACTATTGGAAATCAGCATTCCTAGGCGCACGGTGGACGACATGTTTGATTTTGTTCTCAGTGACTTAGATGATAAACGCTCTAGTTTTACTCGTTCTCTTGCATGGCGTGGTCCAGCTGGACCTTTGTAATTATTCTTGCTCGCGTGGAGGTTGAGTGTATGGAACTGTGATTTGTGGACTTGTTTATTTCGACCTCCGCTATGCTGCGGAGGTCTGTTTGAACTAGTCGGAGGCCTTCGTGCCAGATTGTAATTGTTGCCTCCGGGAGTGATTTCTGCTTTCCTCCTCGGAGGTTGTAACCACTTTGAAGCATGTTTATGTACTAGTAATTTTACTTCATTGTTAACATAAGGTGGGTATTCCAATCGCTGTTTCTCTTTGACCAGTGCTGGCGTTGATTTTGTTGTGTGTTACCCTTTTATTGCTGTGCTCGACTTTGTGGTCTTCGGCTATGCCTCCGTGTGTCCTGATGCTTGATCTGCGGAGGTGAGTCACGGTTGATCTTAGCAAAGACGGGGGGATGTTACGAGTTCTTACGCGGTATCCCCCCTTGTCTCTGTACAGGCGATGATCCTGACTGGCTTGCTCTATTGGATAACTTCTTTGGAGTTGTCCCGGAGACCCTAGTTGTCTTTGGAATGTTTCTTTTGCCAACCTCATTACGAATTCTTGTGTGGTATCTTATTATTTTTGTTCGTACGTATGCGCACATCTGCCTCCATCTCCCTTAAGCGGGTTTTGGCTATGTGGAGTTGCTTGTGGTTGGCACTTTCCTAATGCTTAGGCGTACGAACGTTGAGCTCTACCTCTTTTTTAGTACTCCTTGTGTACTTTGCGTATCTTTGTTATTTACTATTTTTTGTTTTGTGCTTTTGTCTCTTAAGGCGTGATGGTACAGGTACTAATTTTATACTTGCTTCCTTTAATGATAGGCAGCTGCAGCTGGTTTATTGATGCTTTGGAGGTCCTTATAAAAGATTTGTTCCCCCCTTGGTTGTTTAGGCTGCTCTGTTGTGTACATTATACTGATGGTGCTTTCCAAGAGCTGTCTTTGCGTTGGTACTGTGTGAGGACTCGTAATGGAATAGCCACATCAGTGAACCTGTTGCCAACAGTTAAACATGGTGATGCTTCTGCTTGTCAACAATACCCTACTTGTATTGCCTTTGTATCCTCGGAGATGGGATCGGCTGTGATCCTATTTAGTGTGGTTGATGTAAGGATTTTGGATGCGGTAGTTGCTTGCTGATGGAAGGTGCAAAGTGGTGTGCTGATAAATTATTGTGGAATTTGTCTTGTACAAACTGGCGTTGGAGGCTCACCTCCTTCTCTTCGTACCGAGCGTCTATTGGACTTGATTCAAGTGGCTGGATTTCCAGAGGCACAGGGTGGTATGCTACCGAGAGGCGATAGGGGGTATTTCGTGGCTGATCAAGGTTTGCCTCCGTTAGCGTCTGCTTTTTAGGAAGCCTTAGTTTGCTTGCCTTCAGATGAACTTCCAGAGGCTTCACCCTTTGGTTTTTTGTAGGTTGAAGTGTTGGCAACCTCCGAGCCACTTCCATGTCTTGTGGTAGCAGGTTAACTGGGCGGAGTGGCTAGATATCTTGACCCGGAGGTTGTGCATTTTGGTCTAGTAGTTAAATACTTGCGCTTTGCACATTGTTCCTGTTATGAGCGAGGCACAATGAGCCTTGTCTGTTGTAAGCATAAAGCTGAATAATAAATGCTCTTGCTTTATGTATCACTTCTGCTTTTATATTGATAATTCCTGGACTTAGTTTTTATATTGCCTTTGTTTTGGGAGTTGTGTGATGCGGAGGTTGCTTGACTTTGCAACCTCGTAGTTGCGTGCGTTACCTTCACTTTTTTTAATATTGTATTTCAGAGGTCACTGCCAGTGAGTGCGATGTTGCTTGCTTTTTGCGGTACCAGTGCCTGAGTTAGTTCACGGGTCTTTCCCTGGTTCGCTTCACAACTTGCAGTTGTGACTGCCTGCCTCGATGCCTGATATGCCAGGGCTTTTTTGAGGGCTTTTGGCGTTTCGCAGAGGCTGCTTCATGCCTTCTCATTTTGTTCGCAACTTGTGGTCATGATTGCCTGCCTCAATGCCTGATATGCCAGGGCTTTTTCGAGGGCTTTTGGCTTTTCGCAGAGGTTGCTTCATGCCTTCTCATTTTTCTTAATGGTGGCATGAAGTGACCTTGTAAATCGTGAATAGTTGTTGAATATTGCAGCCGCGGTGCTGGCTGCTTTCGACTGTCTTGGGTATCGCTTTTCGGGGTCCTCTTTATACATTTAGAGTTTGATTACATGCGGTCTTGCCTCATTAAAAACCTCACCTCCGATTTAGAGCCCCTTTTGTGAGGAAAAGAGTGCAAGCCGTTTTTGTAGAAAAAGTAAATTACAAGAATTTAAATCTACGGACCTCTGCTTATAATTCTGCGGAGTCCTTACATTCTATGTGTAGTATTTCCTAAGGCTATCAATGTTCCAGGAGTGAGTTGACGTTCTTCTTTCTGCATCTTGTAGATAGAATGACCCTTTCCTTCTGCCTTGCTTGGCTATGAACGATCCTTCCCATTTTGGCTGTAGCTTCCCTATGTTTTGGGCGTTTGGCCTTCGCCTCATTACCCAGTCGCCATCTTTAATGTTTTTGCGACCACTTTTCCATCCCTCCATTTTCTGGTTTGGTCTTGGTATTTCTCGATGTTGTCGATCGCCTCTAGCATGTATGCTTCAGTCATGTCTTTGGTGTATTCTTCATCTTTTGCGAGGTTTTGTTTTACTACGCGGAGGCTCTGGTATTTGATCTCCTCTGGCATCATTGCTTCTTCTCCGTACAGTAGCTTGAATGGAGTGAACCCGGTGGCTCTTGATACGTTTGTGTTGTGAGACCATACAACCTTCGGCATCTCTTCTACCCATTTGCCCTTTTTGTGATCTAGCAATGTCTTGGAGATTGTTGAGAATATGATTCTATTTGACCTTTCCATTGCTCCATTACTCTCTGGGTGATAGATTGAAGTGAAGGCTATTTATGTGCCGATGCTATTGCAGAATTCTTCGAACTTGTCTGAATCGAATTATTTTCCATTGTCGACTGTGAGTGTCCTTGGAACCCCAAATCTGTAAATTATGTTTTGCCAGAAGAATTTTTTGACTGTTTTAGAGGTGATTGTTGCAAGCGGCTTAGCTTCTATCCATCTTGTGAAGTATTCTACTCATATTTGCTTCCGCCCTGAGCTGGGGGTAATGGGCCTACGAGATCCATTCCCCATCGTTGAAGCGGCCAGACCGGAGGTATTAGTTGTGATTGTGCTCCCGAAGATGCTTGGTGTGGTGCAAAACTCTAGCATGCTTTGCAAGTTCTTACTATATGCAATGCGTCCTTGACGTGAGTTGGCCAGTAGAATCCTTGCCTGATTGCCTTCGCTGAGAGTGCTCTGGGGCCAATGTGCGATCCACATGTTCCTGAGTGGATATCCTGTAAGATGTCTTTGCCTTCTGATTCTGTGATGCACTTAAGCAATGGCTGGACTATGCCTTTCTTGTATAGAACTCCGTCTATTATCGTGTAATTCCTTGCTCACACAGCCAGTCTTGCTGCAGATGTTTCATCTGATGTCACATGGACTCCATTGATATAATCAATTATTGCTTTCCTTCAATCCTTCGTGTTTACTAGGAGTACCTCCGTAAATGCCTTAGATATTTTTGCAGTAGCGGGCAATGTCAATTCTTGGAAGAAGGTTCCTTTGGGTACCTTCGTTTGATTTGTCGCTGCTATGGCTAACTCATCTGCCTCTGTGTTGTCCCCCTTGGGATGTGCTTTAGGGTAAAACTCTAGAATCTTTTTTCCAGACCCCTGATTACCTCTAGGTACATAGCTAACTCTGGGTTTCTTGCAACATAGTCTTTCTCTACTTGTCCTGTTACTATCTGTGAATCGGTTCTGACCATGATGTATTTTGCACCGAGTGCCTTGGCTTTGCTGAGCCCCAGGATTACTCCTTCGTACTCAGCTATGTTGTTGGTTGCTTTGAAGCACAGTCTTGCCGTGTATTTTGTTTTGATGCCCGATGGTGATATTAGAATTGCGGAGGCTCCTGCACCTTGGATGCCCCAATGTGCCATATGTGTATAGTATCCATATTGAAGCCTCCGCTTTGTCTTCTGTGTGCTGCAGAGATGTCCATTCTGCCAAAAAGTCTGCGAGTGCTTGTGACTTGACTGCTGTTCTTGAGATGAACTTGATGCTAAACTGAGATATTTCTGTTGCCCATTTACTAATTCTCCCTGATGCTTCTTTGTTTCCTAGGATGTCTGCTAGCGGTTGTGCTATTGGTACCAGGATTTTATGTTCTTGAAAATAGGGTTTAAGCTTCCTTGATGTTGTGACTACTGCGTATGCTATTTTTTGACCTCCGAATAGTTTAGTTTTGCTCCCTGCAGCACTTCTGATACATAGTATACTGGGTGCTATGCACTTTTGTTGCCAACTTCCTTTTCTTGAACTAGCACTGCGCCAATTGCTCCTGCAGAGGCAGCAACATATAGTAGCAACGGTGCCTCCGTATCTGGCGCTATGACCATAAGGTCCTTTGTCATATAGTTTCTGAGCTGCTGGAATGCCTCCATCTGCTCTTTGCCCTTCAAATTTGTCCGAGACCTTGAATGTTCTGAAGAATGGTAGACTTCGCTCTTCTAATTTTGAGATGAATCTGTTGAGTGCTGCTATTCTGCCTATCAGTCGCTGTACTTCTTTCTTGTTTTCCAGTTCTCTCATTGTTACCACTGCCTTTGTTTATCTGGGTTTGCTCTTAGCCCTTCTGGACCAAACAATGTAACCGAGCATCATTCCCCTGCTTACTCTGAAGATACACTTTTCTGGGTTTAGCTTTAACCCTGCTTCTCTGAGATTGGCGAATGTTTCCCTGAGGTCATCCAAGTGATCTTCGGTTTGTTTGCTAACTACTGCTATATCATCGACATAGGCTATAATGTTCCTCCAGAGTTGTGCTCGCAATACAATCTAAATCATTCTTGAGAATGTTGATCCTGCATTTTTGAGACCTTCTGGCATCCTAACAAAACAATAGGTGCCAAAGGGGGTCATGAAGCTTGTTTTTTCTTCATCCTCCTTTCTTAGCCATATCTGGTGGTATCCTGAGAAGCAATCTAATAGAGAGAAGTGCTTGCATCCCGCTGTCTTGTCGACTGATGCATCTATTCTAGGTAATGGGAAAGGATCTTTTTTACAGGCTTTGTTGAGATCTGTGAAGTCTATGCACATTCTCATTTTTCTGTTCTTTTTTGGCACTAAGACAACATTTGCTAGCCAGTCTGAGTACTTGACTTCTCTGATGACCTTGGCATCTAATAGCCTTTGCACCTCTGCCTTCGCTGCAATTATGCATTCATTGGACATCTTTCTCTATTTTTGCTTTTTAGGTTTGACATTTGGGTTGAGGTCGAGGGTGTGTTCAATCACATCCTGACTGATTCCTTGCAGATCTAATGCTGACCATGCAAATACGTCCTTATTCTTTGTTAGCAATTCTAACAAGTCTTTTCTCTCTGCCTCCAATAGGTTGGCACCTATAGTCACTTTCCTGTTAGGGATTGCTTCTTCCAATGGTAATGTTATTGTGTCCTCTTGATCTGCCATGTCGGTTTTTCCCATAGGCATGTCCGGAGGCTCCTCTGCTTCTACGATGTTGATGTTTCTATGTGCTTTCTAGATTTCTCTATGTTCCTTGCTTCTTTTTGACTACCCCGCACTGTGATAATTCCATGTAATGCTAGCATCTTCATGCAGAGGTAGCCCATGTGTATTGCCACATTGAACTTGTTTGTGAATCCTCTTCCCAGTATCGCATTGTACTGGTAGTAGATGTCAACGACATCAAAAGTGATGTACTCTGCCCTGGCACAGTCCCCATCTTTGAATGATACTGGCAGTGATATCTTGCCTAGGGCGTTGATCTTCTTTTCACCGAATCCAATCAATGGGGTGTTCGGTGATTGCAGCTGGCTCCTGCTAAGTTTCATTTGGCCGAATACATTCACGAAGATGATGTCCGCTGAACTTTCGGAATCGACTAGTATCCTACTTACTTTCCAGGCTGCTATGTTTGTTATGACCATGGCATCTGCGTGCGGATAACTTTTGACTTGGAGGTCTTGCTCTGTAAATTCTATTGGCATCTTTGACCATTCTGTTGATTTGTAAGCACCCTAGACTGCCACATTGTTTACCAATCGGAGGTGGTCCTTCTTTTGTTTTTTGGTTTCGAACTCTAATGCTGAACCTCCGGCTATAGGTAGTATCATGCCAATGGTTGGTAGTGCCGAATGCAGATTTAACTGGTTTTCTGTCGGAGACTCTACCTTCACGGTTGCTGATTGGGCTAAAGTATACTACGGAGGTGCTGGTAATACTTCATACTGCCTTTGTTGTGCCGCTGGAGGTGTCTGCATCTGTGTTGATTCGATGAGCGTTATGTGCGGAGGTCTTTGGTTGATGTAAGTTAGACCATTTTCTGTCCTGTTCGGGGTGTAACCCTGGTGCTGCGCTGTTTGCTAATAGACTAGTCTCCAGGCCGGTAATGATGTCGGATAGTATTGTTGAGCCAAGTTGTGCTGCGGTAATGGCTCTGGAACGTATCTTGGGAAACTTGGGTTGTATTGCTGATGAAATTGCAAACCGTGAGTGTGATTAACCTCTCTGCTACCTTGCTGCTGGAGCTGCAGTTGTGACTGTTTGCTTTTCATCCTGTCAAATGTCTCTTAGGCCTCCGGGCAATCCCGTGTGATATGCCCTTTGTCCTCTCCGTGGAAGAGGCAATATGGCTTCCTTGATTTCTGGTTTTTTCTCTAGTTCCTAGACTTGTTGCTTTTGCTGTAGCCTTGCCCTTCTTGATTTCTCTGGTCATAATTTTCTCTTTTGTCTCGAGCATTCGGAGGCTGGCTACCCTGCAAATTGAAAACTTGTTTCTGCTGGTTCTGGTATTGTTGTCTTTGCTGGTTCCTGTTTTCTCTTCTATTGCCATTACTTGAAGACTGTTTACTTTGACTGTCTGCTTCTTCTAATCTTTTGTGGAGGTCATTGTCAGACCTGCAATATTTTTCAAACTCCTTGTGCAGCTGAGCCATTATGGCTGGCTTCTTTCTTGCTAAGTGACTAGCGAATGGGCCGATCCTGAGTCCTTTGATTGCTGCTTCTATGGCCATCCCGTCAGAGACGTCTGGTGCTTTAGCCCAGAGGTGTAGGAATCTCTGATAGTAGTCTCTGAGGGGTTCGCCCTTGAGGTGCTTGTTGTTGAACAAGTCTGATGATGTTAGCGACTCGCTTGTGTAAGCTTTAAAGTTTTCTAGTATCTGGTCTCGTAGGTTCTCCCATGAGTATACAGTGCTTGGCTTCAACATTGAGTACCATGCCAGTGCATCTTCTTCTGTTGCAATCATAAATGATTTAGCCATTACATGATCATTGCCTCCTGCGGAGGCTACTGCAGCTTCGAAACTCATTATAAACTGCCTTAGATCTGAATTGCCATTGAATCTTGGTAGAGATACAGGTTTGTAACTTGGAGGCCATGGTGAGCTTTGCAGACCTTCGGATAGTGGTGACTTTGGATCAAAGACTCTTGATGGTGTGGGTAGACTGGGAATTATGATGTGCGCAGCTTGTGCATTTATGGCTAGGGGACGACTTGCTGTGATTGGTTGAGCAGTCTCCGATGGACTTTTTGTCGGAGGCTGCATGCTCTATATTTCTGCTTGTAGAATGGCCATTTGCTGCCTTATCTCGTCTGCTTGATGCGATGATTGTATTGTTCTTTGAGTGGAGGCTTGCTGCGCCCTTAACCTATCTCTTTCAGCTTCCATGCGGTGCATCTCATCTCTCAGCCTGGCCAATTCGTCTCCTTGGTTCTGGGTTGGCGCTGCTCAGATGGGTCCCCTCTTGGCACGATGTTGTTGTTCTCATCATCACCTCCGTCCTCTGGTGCGGAGGCGTAGGTGCTTCGAGCGTTTCTTCTTGGTCTCCCACGTGCAGAGGGTCATGGTACCTCCGCCTTGGCGGTGGTACATCTCCTAATGGAGGCCTTTCTTCTGGGTGGCATCTGTAGGCGTTATCTCTGGCCAGATACAAACGGTGGGCGCCAACTGTTGGGATCGAGTCCCAGCGGGTTTAGAGTAAGGTGAAAATGGCACGAACAAGTCAAACTCTCTTTCAATACAAAGTTGGTGGGAATTACCAAGCGGGCCTAGTGGTAGGTGGTGCTGCCGCTACTAGAGGACCATCCTCCTTAATTACACCGGGGGCATGGCCTTTTATAGTGGCTCCCCATCTCGAGATTGAAAGTACAAGCGTGCCCCCAACGGGAGTTTCAAAACCCTAGACACTGAATCTATTACACGTGGGCCTCCCAAGGGCAAGCTTGTCAGTTACTCTGTCGCCATAACATATGGGCCATGTCCCATCACCCCCTCGAGAGGCCCAACATGTCCGCTTGTTGACGATAAGCCTCAGCTCCGCCCATCACACCACCTCGCCGTTGCCATCTTCGGACGTCACCACCTCCGCGGGAGCTGGTGGCTAGGCCAACCGACCTCCGCGAGCATGGGAGGCGACACCGCCAGACCTCCGTCGCAGACCGTCTCCATGGTTCCTCGAGGTGGCTCCTCGACGGAGGTCCTACCTTCAGGGGCGTCTCCTCTGGATCCTGCGTACACAGATATGACAGGCACACTGGATTTGTAGGTTAGACTCCAAGCGAAAGTAATAAGCCTCTCCGGTCCTGGGGCGCATCCCCAACAACATGAAGAAGGCAACAACAAATCCACTACCACAAAAAACCACAAAGCAATGTAAACTAGAAGGGAGAGTAGCTATTCATAGCAATGCCTCCAACGAGAGGACCAACATCATGTAGATGTTATCAATACCAAAAGAAGAACCAAGATTTTTCAACCAAACTTCTAAAGTGTAAGGGGGCCTCATAAAAATGCCTCCAACCAGTGATGTGCTACAAATGGCAACGCCATTGTCGGCCTAAGCCAAAGGGCCAAGCAGGGCCTTCGCCCAATAACCCCTAACACCCAAGCCCAAACTAGTCACATCATGGACAACCATAGCCAACCTCACACTAGCAAGAGAATGTTGTGACATCGGCAAGGTCACATGCATCTATGACCTTCCACCGCCACACTAGCCCACAACGGCAACTTTCATATTGAGCACCTCGATCCCCACAAACATCTAGAGAAACCATGAGTCCCCGCACAAGCTGTCGTTTGATTTGTTGCAGCGGTGGCAAGCCCGCCACTAACATCCATGGTTAGTCACAAACAGGCCAACCAAGGAGAACACAACCAACCAAAAGATGCCAGTCCATTGGAGACCGCTCCTAGAGGAAGCATGCTGCTCCCCAAGACACATTTGTAACAAGCGCCACAACCGAACCTTTATGTTAAACTCCACATATATATAGCAGTAGATCTACATTATTGCCACCAATTAACCAAAGCTCCACGAGTCCCCACGCAAGTCATCACCTTCAACGAGCCGCCGTGGTGAGCCCGCCACAAACATGTGTGGTTAGTTACAACCAGGCCAACCAAGGAGACCGTAGCCAACCAAAAGATGTCAATCAATTAGAGATCACTCCTAAAGGAAGCACGCCACTCCCCAAGACACATTCGTAACAAGTGCCATAGCCAAACCTTTCTACAAAACTCCACATATATATACAGCAGGTCTAAATTGTTGCCACCAATGTAACCAAAGTTCCTCGCCAAGCCAATGCACCCCGTAGCCCTGCTGAACCTGACCGTCACTAAGCAAGCCCATCTACCATGGCCACAACCAAGGTGAGTCACCGAAGACCAGCTACCGCTGCCGCATCCAAGATTGATGCCACGCTGGTCGTTAGGGCCACTGTGAACCTGACCAATGCCAGCCACCATGGGATGCCTCAGTATATAACAAGGGAACCCCTGTGGAGCAGCCCAAGCAGAGCTGCACCACCTCTACCAGTAGTCAGGTCACTGCTGCGCAAGCATTGACACCACCAACCAACCATCCCTTAGCAGCATGAGCTTCGAGCGTGAGCCTGGCCACCTCCACCAAGGCCAGCATGACAGACGAACGAGGAGGAAGACAACGTGTTGGAGCCGAAGCGAAGCTTCCAGCACATCTCAGCATCGTAGGGCTTGCATTCTCTGGTGCCACCTATACCACCTCGCCAAATCTTTCATCCAGATGAAGAGAGGGGAGAGACCGGAGCAGGCCGGCCTGCCCAGCCACCGCAGTCTAGGCCACCACCTCAGTCCACCTCCCTGACCGTTGTCGGCCCCCGGGCACTGTTGGGTCATCGGATCTGGACACGAGGGCGTCGGATCTAGCCGCCTAGGCCCTGGAGAGGGCCAAGGCCAGCCAGTGTTGTCGCCACAGCTCTTCGATGACATTATTTGTAGTTGAACTAAGCTTTAGGCATCAATGACATAAGAATTATGGCAAGCTGAGATTATCTAGTGGTGCACCACAACATAATTCATGAATTATAAACACGCAGAATAACGTTGGCATATTTCACAAAAAAAACATTGGCATGAACAATATGTACAGTGGTGCAATTGTGTTGTACCTATCATCACAACAATGTGCATAAGTACTATATAGTTATGATGATGATGACGACGAAGACGACGATGATGATGACGATGATGATTTATGGTCTTACATTATGGGACAGGTTGAAAATATAAAAATACATATATCATCAAAATATTCTCACAGCATAGACCCAGATGGGGTAGCCGTAGCCTGCAGTATGTGGGATATTTCCTTTTACTCTTATTCTTGCATATTATTTCAAGTGGTCGTTAGCACGACTTTGGTAAGCACATGTACCTATTATCTTGCTTAGCTTTAAATAAGTTTTTGATACTTTAAACTAGTACTGTGCCCGTGCTAACGTCATGGCTTCATTTCAGGGACGCACTTGAAAATAACGAAAATGATGATATTTTTTTCATGCTAATGCTATGGAGACCATCGATATACAAATCAAACATTTCCAATATATGATGCCACATTACTACAATCCAATCCTAGGGTACATATAACGATTTTTGTATTGCACCATAACCATTTATGGGTCACATAGGATTTTAAAAATCGGCAAATCATCCAACCCATAAAGATAATAATGGCGGCAGCCGACTGCAATCTGAAGGGTCCTAGGATCAAGTAGTACTAAATGATGACCATGGACCAACCAGTCAAAGCAGATTACTCGCTCCGTCCCTAAATATTTATCATTGTTGGTGTGTGTACCATAAATTTGACTCGATTTATAGAAAATATGTACAACATTTATGTCTCTGTCTAAATTTGTTAGCCTAATTCAAATACATTTTCAATGATACTAATATTTTAAATATATATTTAGTTGAAGTTATTTATTCATAACTACAAAAGATAGATATTTAGGGACGCAGGGTTACATCCTACTGTCATCTTCTTAAGCTGCCATTTGGTGGAGACTGACACTATTGTGCCAAACTTTCAGATTCACAGTTGACAAGGCTGATTTGTGCTGCTCTAGCTCACTAATAAGAAATGTAAAGGGACATAAATTCTAGAATTAGTGTTTCTCTAAGAAACTTTTAAACCTTAATCTGACAAGCAGTGAGTCCATAAGTATAGGTATAGGTGATAATGGCTAGGTCAAACTACTACATAATAAGGTAATCACCTCGGATGAAAACTGTGGACAGTCCGTAGTGATGTTTGTAGTGTTTCACTACCGGTTGCTCAGATGGTAGTGACGCCCATTTTCATAAAGCAAAGAAAATAAAAAATCAATAATGTCACCTTGTGTTAGTGCCGGTGTCGTCACCCACACCCACACCGCGGCCGCCCAGTAGAGAGAGTAGGAGCAGGATTGAAAGACCAAATATAGATTCATTAGAGTGAGAGTGAGATTCAACACATCATGTTGGGCCAGTGTTGCTAGGTGTTAATGGCCCTTTTTCTATATTATGGTTTGTGTTAACGATCCTGCTAGCGCTAGGACGTCCTAAGAATAGGACGGTCAGCGCTAGTAGGCCCGGCCCGTCTCCCTCCGGTGTGCACTGTTCTCCTCCCCCCTCCCCTGTAGCGTCCACACACAAGTGTGCATTGTTCATCATACACACACACACCACCCCCCGCCCCCCAACCCCACCCCCGGCAACCCCGCAGCGTCCACACTAGACTCTTGCCCCCCCGCCAAGCATGCACGCACCGCGGCATGCATACCCCCACCGGAATCCACCTACCCCGCCACAGAAAAAACAGAACTGACATCCCCACAACATCTCTAGAAACACCAATGGCTCTCCACCTAAAACACCATGAAAACAAAAAATGAAACAATGAGAAAATAGGTAAAAATTTAATTAATAGCCCAAGAGATTACATGCAATAGAAACAAGTGATTGACTAAAAATGAAACAATAGAAAGACATGAAATAAGACCCCATGAACAACATGTTGTTGCAACAAAAAAACAGAATAAAAAATGAAACAAAACAACCGCATCAACTAAAACAACATATCCAAAGAAACAGAAAAAAAGCTATATGAAACAACATGAATACCCAACTGAAACAACAAAAAAATCCCCAGAAAAAGAATAAGAAACAACAACACGAAGAAACAGTTGAAACAATGAGCAGGGTCAGTTGAAAATCATCGGAGTAAACATCACCGGAAACCCCTAAAAACTCATGAAACATCGCCTCAACATCTAATGAATGAACCAAACAAAAAGACATAATAGAAACAAAAGAAAACCTCATCAGAAGTAAAGCTTGTCATCGGAAGGGAGGAACCAGAGAAGAGAGAGAGAGAGGAGGGCGAGACCTACCCCGACCCGATCCCCTAGATCCACCGAGATGAACGAGGAGGAAGACAAACAGGGAGGGCGTGCATGGATGCGCCGGATCTGTGCCACCAGCCGCTGGATCCGGCCCAAGCATGCATGTTCGCCGCCTCAGCATCCCCATGGCCACATGCACCGGATGCGAGGTGCCGCCATGGGGGGGAGGAGGGGAGTTGGAGGGGGCGGATCCGCGGCCGCTGCCAGCGAAAACTGTCACCACCGCTATGGTCGATACCACACTGGGGCCCTAGTGGAGAGGGGTGAATGGAGAAGGGGAGGCGGTGCGCGCACGCACAGAGCTCCATGCGCGGAGGAGAGGAAGGTCATGGGGCGGGGCGTCGGCGTGGTGACGACGCAGATGTGGCGGCGTGACGACAGGCGAGAAGAGCAAGAGGAGACCCCCCGAAGAAGAGAGAGTGTGGGGGGAATGAATGGGGAGAGGGTGAGCGTCGGCACTGTCCGCACGTGGGGTCAAACACGCGGACACCTTGGGGTGCATGTCGCGTGCGCGGTGCCTGGGGGCGGTCCAATGGGCTGCTGGCGCGTGTCCTAAGGTTAGGATGTTCAATCACAAGCATTACCGCTGTGTTAATGGGCTTTTTTGTATTTTGTGTTTTTTAGGTAGTTCGGTTACCTGAGGGTAAAGACCGAACTCAGTCCGGTTAGTTTTGGTTACTTAAAACCAAAGACCGAAGTTTTTGGTCTTAATCTCAGATATTTCGGTTTGGTCTCCGCTGATCGGTTAATTATGCCTAGGGCGAACCACATGGCCCAAGGTGTTGCCACCCACCCAGCCCATGAAGGTCGCACACACGTGACGTGCCACCATGCGTTGTATCGGGTTGGAGAGAGATGGAGAAGTCACATAGAGAACTCTCATTCATAATTATATTAGTAGTGGACTACGCCACACATTGCTGTAGAAATTACGGATCAGTTGATTGTCTTAGATGATGACATAGACAATAAGATGCTAGTGAATTTTAACTGTATGTTATAGTGCATTATCTAGTTGGACAACTTGCACGTTGAGATAAACAGTGATGAATTTTTTCTTATTAGATGTTAATTGTATGTGATAGTGTAATGGCTAGTTGTTGGATAACTTGTATGCTGAGATAAATAGCTAACACAGCAAGAAGATAGTAAGCTTGTTTTAGGACGTCACTCCTTAGTGGGTGGGAGTGGGAGTGCATACTCCCTCTATTCCTAAATAAATGGCCTTTTTTTACTTTTAAACATCTTATTTGATTGTTTATCTTATTCAAATATTTTATAGAAATATTATCTATTTTGTTACGAGTTATTTTATTAGTAGAGATACTCTAATGATAATATTTATTTATAATTTGCAAAAAATAAGACAAATAGTTGAACATGATATTCAAAAGATATATAAAGGCGGCAGCACACCTGATCCAATATACTTACTCAGGAGTAGGGAGTAAAATACTGAGGCTACTCTTAGTGGTGAATTTTATTGTATTTTTTGCAAGACTGTCGTGTCATGTATAAACAAAACTTGATAAAACATCCTCTGTCAATACAAAGTTTTATTTTAAATTTTATAGGCATTTAATTCTGAGAATCATAGAGAATTGATATTCGTGCTAAGAGAGTTTCATTCTCATTACACTTATTTCTTCTCTTTTATCTTCTTAAATATCTTGCCACATATTATCAAAAGTGTTTATGTGCCAATTCATTAAATGTAAATAAAACTTTGCCTAATAGACTGAGACTAGCCTAACAGTGTACTATCGATGAGTTGACTACTATAACTCCGGAGGGGAACCATCGTCGACGGTATTCGTTGCTAGATCCTCCCAAACCAAGTTTTGTCTTTATCTGACGATCTAGAAAATGAAGATAAGGAGAAGCAAAAACAATTTGGTGAGTTGACTAATTAACTCCGGAGGAGAACCATCGTCGACAGTGTTCCTTGCAAGATCCTCCGAAACCAAGTTTTGTCCTATATGACGATCTAGGAAAACGATGATAAGGAGAAGAAAAAACAATTGAGAGCTGTGGGCGTGCCGTGCATATATAGTGTGTTTTTCTTTGTAAGAGTACAAGATTAGATTTCTTTAGCGATTACTCAGCCTAACTTAGACACAACGCACACCTCTATGAACACATGAATGCAAACTTTGTCCATCTCGTAAATTCTCGAGAATGATGAAATCACCATAGATGATTTGCTGTTTATGAGAACGCCGCGTACCACTGAAAACACAAATATCGTTAAATCCTTAAAAATTCGCTCTCACATAGATTTAAATTTAGGTCTTGTAACAATCAGGCTACATATACCCTTTTGTCATATTAAACAAAAAACTCAATCCGTGGTGACCAGACAGCCCCGGGTATTCCGCCTTAAGTAGAATATCTTCTCACACAAATCGAAAAAAACCCCAAAGCTCCACTCATAGATTTAATATAGAGGTGAATTAATCAGATCATTTCGCAAATGCCAGCTCAACCATGGCACGACATGCCAGCTGAGGTCCTGCTTGTCTGCCTTGAACTTGAAGTTCTAAACCATGTATTGTTCATCGATGCTGACATGCCGTTTCAAAAATATCGATGCTGACATGAGCGCTGGCAGGTAAGCACTGATGGCACAGCATGTCAGCAACACAGTCATCGCAGATAAATAAAAGCTTCGATTGCAATCGAAGCGTTGATCGTCAGGCACCGCGAAGTTCCTATATAATAATAAGTGTGCCGCCACAGTGCAGCAGCTTCCTCCTACAACTATATCCCGTGGACCCTTCCGCAGCCATGGCGATTGCCGGTGTATTGTTACAGCCCTGGAGCTTGCTCGGTTTTCTTGCAGCGTTCCTGGCCCTCTCGTGGCCGTGCCGCGTGCTGGTGTCGACCCTGATCGTCCCACGGAGGCTCGGCCGGGCCCTGCAATCCCAGGGCCTCCGTGACACCACGTATCGCTTCCCGTTCGGCGACATCAAGGAGTTCTCACGATTGACCAAGGCTGCCCGGGCAAAGCCCATGCCGCTCTCGCACGACATCACGCCGCGCGTGAATCGCCTCTACTACAACGTCATCAGGGAACACGGTAAGCAGGTCACTGTAAACTGCATTCACGCGACCTAAAGACGATACAAGCAAAGTGAAAAAAAAACAAATGAATTGCAGGTAAAATTTCCGTCACTTGGCTCGGTCCGACGCCAAGGGTGATCGTGAACGACCCCAATCTGGTGCGGGAGATCATGACCAACAGGTTTGGGCACTTCCGGAAACGCAAGCACACCGGCCTCGTCAGGCGGCTCAACACCGAGCTGGTGAACCTCGAGGGCGAGAAATAGGACGCGCACCGCAAGGTCATCAACCCGGCCTTTCACCTCGAGAAGCTCAAGGTATCAGTGAGGCTGATGCTATCTTACAGTTTATATGCTTGCTTGTTCTTCGACGGATTGATCGATTGACATTTGTCGTCGACTCGTCGGATGCTTGGCTGCTCTACAGAAAATGATGCCTGCGTTTGCTGCGTGCTCCAACGAGTTGATAACTAGATGGCTGGGCTACGTGGAGTCTAACGGAGCGAAGGAGATAAATGTCTGGCCGGAGTTCCAAAATCTCACTGGCGACGTGATCTCGCGCACGGCCTTCGGCAGCAGTATCAGCGAGGGGAGGAGGATTTTCGAGATACAGTGCGAGCAAGTTGAAAATCTAACAAAACTGATGAACTCACTGTACCTCCCTGGTTTCAGGTAAGAACATACATCCGGCGATTGCAGCGTTCCACATGAGCGACACAACAGATTGTTCAGAGATCTTGCTCATATGGTAAATTTCTGCAGGTTCCTGCCAACATAGCTAAACAGAAGGATAAAGGCAAACGCACGAGAGGTCCACGCGCTTCTCAGAGGCATCGTCAGCAAGCGGGAGAAAGCCATGAAAGAAGGCCGTGCCAACAACGACGACTTGCTCGGCCTGATGATGGAATCCAACATTGCCGATACCAAACAAGCCGGGAGCATTCTTCCCGTTCGGCTGGGGTCCAAGGATCTGCATCGGCCAGACCTTTGCTTTGGTCGAGGCCAAGATGGTGCTCAGCAGCATTCTGCAGCACTTCTCCTTTGATCTCTCGCAATCCTACACTCACGCACCGTTCCCGGTGTCCACCCTGCAGCCGGAACACGGGGCGCATATCATGGTCAAGAAACTCTAGTGTCCAGATTGTATTTTAGCTTACGTGAAGCATGCAACGAACTACCCATCTCTTCCAAGAACTTTGAATCTCGTATTTAATATATTATCTTATGAAAGTCGGAGAAAGTTACATTTAGGAAATGTCCGGAAGAGATGGGTTGGTAAAGAAATTTCAATGGTTTACTTCAAAAGAATTTGTACTAAACCTTAAGGATTTTAAGCACAAAACAACTTCTCTGACCATGCCCTGATATAGATCATAACCATAATTATCACATTAGTTCAGAAGAACTTAAACTCAGTATAGTTTGACAAGTGGTTGTGCAATGGTTTTACTACTTCCTCCAATCACAAATATTAAAACATTAGTGGATTTAAGTGTTGGGACATGAGTAAGGAGGTCGCGAAGGCTTTTTGCGCTACTGCGGAGCGCATTAACTAATAATAAAATATTCCGAGCTATGATTCACTAGGAACAAAGGAAGGACCTTCGCTCGGTGCCCTCGGGGCAGCGGAAAGCCTCTTTAGGTTGGTGAAGACGCTGCTCGTTGATGCCAGATGCCAAGAGCTCAGGCGGAGGTCACTGAGTCTGACAAGGAGCCGGACGCGAGGGGCGAAGGCTTCAAGAAAAGCAAGCTAGAATGATGACCCAGCCAACGGAGGCGGAGACCACAGGATATGCACTGATGGGCCTCCAACAGGTGATGGGCCTCCAATGGGTGATGGACCCTCAAAGGCATGCAGCCAAAATCCATGAGGATAGAGTTGTTTGCCCGAAAAGATATAATCAGCCTTGGAAGAATAGTCGTAAGACTAGAATATTTCAAAAATATCCTTTGTGCATCAAGGGGTATTGATGTAACAAGAATCCCCTATACATTGAACTATAAATGGGAGGAGTGAACCTATGTAAAGAATTAGTTGAGATCATTTATGTAACCTTAATTCACATGCATCCAACCTCATTGTCTCTAGAGAGCCTTTTGTCGGAGCCAGGTACCTCCGTGTGTCTTCTCATTTGTTAGGAATGGATTCCCAACATTAATTATGCCTAAGTCATCATTTTTAATCTTTTAACTAGTAATCTATGTAGAAATATATTAAAAGTATCATTCATTCATGATATCTTCTATTTATTTATAATATATTAATTTAGAACGCTAATAGTCAAATTATAAAGTTTCATTAAACCTAGCTTAAGCTCAGAATCGATTTAGTTTAATAAATAGAGAGTTGTGTGCATTTGTTATGCGATTGAGAAAGGAGAACATGAGCTACATAGGTCAAAGCATGTCGAGTCACCAACAGGCCTGCCCTGGGGCGGGCGTGACACGGGCTGCCGTCCCGGGTCCGTATTGTAACACCTCTAAAAATTCAAACATTAAAAATCATAATTAATAAAATTTTTTCTAAAATAATCAATGAATGGTGAGTATCACGTAGGAAACTATCCAATAGTTACACAAGTAGCACCTAAGGTTAGTTAAGCATTTGCATTTTAATTCTCAAAGTTTGATTTGCTTCTTATCGATTTTATATATTGATTAATAAAATCGATAAAACTTTATATCATATGTACATATATGTATCACTAACCCTTGGCATGGCTACCAATATCACCATGAGACCCTAGTGGACCTAGCATAATGTGCATGTCATGATCACTAACTCTTTTTACTAACAAAGATCATGACATGGCTTGTTGGTGCTTGGGAAAGAAATAGGAAAGGAGAAGGAAAAGAAAGGAAAAGGAAAAGGGAAAAAAGAACAGCCAAAGCCAGCCCGGAGCACCAGCAGCCCAGCTTGGCCTGCCAGGCGTCGCCTGCGAGTGCTCTGCCCGCGGCCCAGCAAGCCGCAGTCGGCCCAGCTCGCCCACCGCCCGCCGGCCTGCTCCCGCACGCGTACCAAGCCCCGCACACCCGTGGCCCATGTGGCCACCACGGTGCTGGCCACGCGTCCGCGCCTGCCGCTCCCGCGCAGATGGCCCAAGTGGCCGATCCGGCCCAGCAAGGCGGCCTGGCCGCGCCACGCGCCTGTGCCTCGCTCGCTGCCACTGACCGCCGGGGCCCGCCTATCATATTCACCCTTTATCCTCTTCTTTGCACCTCGCCGTTCCATCCGCCGCGCCATTTTTGGCAACAGCGCGCCTCCGCCATCCGCTCAACGCCGCGCGTGCCCGCAGCCATCCATCGCTGTCCACGCCATGCCCTGGTGCCCTAACCCTAGCGCCGGGCGCCCACAGCCGCTTGTTCGCCACCACGGCATCTCCGCCGTCCAAGGAGCATCCCCGGCCGCCGCCATGGCTATAAAAGGGAGGGCACTAAGCTGTTAGGGTTTCCCCATGCTCGAGCCGCCATCCTGGCTACCGCTCATGCCTAGCCTTGCTCTGCCTGCAGCTGCTGAGGAATTGGAGAGGGAGGAGAAGAAGAAGGCGGGGAAGGAGTGGACCGCCGGAGCGAAGCGCCACCGACGCCGCCGTCCGCGTGCGCGCTGGAGGAACCCCGGCGACCCCGCACGACTTCACCAATGCTGCTGCTCTACTACACCTTCACCGAGCCCGCCGCTTCGCCGCCACTGCCCCGAGCCGTTGCAGCGCAGGTGAGCTCGCCCGTGCTCACACCTATGGCCGTCGTCCAGTTCGTTGTCGCGTTTTCGCTGCTCCGCTAGGCCTTAGGCCCCATTGACTTCCCCACGTAGGTTTTCGAGCTTGGCTGGCCAACGATGGGGAGCGTGCAACTTTGCTCACTCCTGACCGCCATGGACTCGGCTCACCAGAGCGCCGCCATGACCAATCCGGCCACGCATGTGCCGTCGGGCCCCGTTAGCGCCTCCGGTAGCCACCCTACACCTCCAATCAAGGAATGAAGGCAAGAGAGAGGCAGCTGCTCCACGCCGAGGCCATCACCCCACCGTTGCCATCGACCTCCATTGCTGCCGAGCCCTCGCCGTTGACCGGCAGGCCAGAGACCACGTACCACAAATTGAACCCCCGGCCGCACTCATCTTGACCCCACGGAGCTAAAGCATGCGCTAGAAGCTCCTCCGCCGTGCTACCGCACCTTGCCATCACAGCTTCGATCGCCCAACGCCGTCACGCACGCATGCTGGCCATCTAGGGTGCTACAGGCGCACCACGACCCTGCCGGCAGGTTCTTCATGGCCCCAATCGAGGCTCTAGGAGAAAGAAGAGGCGCGCTGCCGTGCCTAGCATGCCTCCCCGCGGCCAATGGTGTCATCTCGTGCCACCACACCGCTGCCGCCATCAGCAGCCTAATTAGGGAGCCCCACTGCCAAATTGATGCACTCACCTCACTCGGCTTGCCCTTGCGAGGATGAGGTTCATGTCAAAGCCGTCTCTGGCGCACCCCAGTATCACGCAGCCGTGGCCGTGCCGGCCGGTGCCACCACGACGCGTGTGCCCGCCAGCCAGAGTGTCGCCAGCCCACCGCTTCACCACCGTCGCGTCCACCCTGCCCATGCGGTGCCTCAGCTGTTGCCCTGCTTAGCTGAGGTCGGTCAAGGCCGCAGCACCGCTCACCGTCGGCGAGGGCACCCCTACGCCCGGCCACGCGAGGGATATGGGGAAAAGAGGAGGGGAGCACTGCTCCCGTAGGCCAGGTCCACCGGGACCTGCTAGACCAACCGGGAATGGCCATGCGGATAACTTGTCCTTGGTCTACCATGGACGGCACCCAGCCAACTAACGCCGTGGACCAAGCCCACTAGCAGCCCAGATGAGCCACGTGGACAGACCGTGCGCCCGACAAGTGTCCAGGCCAGGCCAGCCCAACCCGGCCCAGACAGGCCCTACCGAGGCCCGATCGAGGCCTAGTCGGTATTGACCATTGACCTCGGTCCCATATGTCAGCAACCAGAACAGTGGGCCCCACCTATCAGTGATTGAGCCGCCGGACCCACGCATGACATCAGCGTAACGTCAGCACTGCGCCACTACTGCTGGACCCGTAGTGCCATGTGGACCAACCAGATCACGCCACGTGTCACGCTGACATTTAACTGGCCCTTTTCTTTTTCAGAAAATAGATTACACTTGAGAAATTCATATCTCCCTCATACGAACTCCAAAAATTATGAATCAAGTGTCCAAAATTTCATAAAAATGAGCTCTACATCATAGGCCTATGTATGATTGCATTTAAAGTTATTGGATTTTATTTGGTTCTTTGTGTTAATCTATAGGCGTCGCTCCTGCGACCATTATGTCTCGATTTCAGATCCTGCGAAGGATTTGCCCGAGGAGGAGAACTAAGGAGCACGCCAAGGACTTGAGTGACAGCTGTTCAGGTGCCACACCCCACCCAACCTCGTAGAATCCTATTACGCATGTCATAATATCTAGTTTGCTAGTGCTTTACTTATGAAAATCACCTGATGATAGGTTGCATGGTAGAATTGCTTGATAAGCCTTTACCTTGTCGCAACCTTACCCCAGCACACCTGCTGATAGGCTAGACGCATGCTTATTTACTTATGATGCTTTACTTCTACTATGCTTATATCTGCGATGTGATGCGTGGTGGAGAGTATGGTATGGTATATGGTTAAGGAACGTGGTGCCACTTTACTCGAGGAGAGTGCTGCGTGTGTCTTGGGTGTGTGATGAGGGTTTGAGTCAATCGACAGGATTCTACGATGAGCCTTGAGGACGAGTCTTGCCAAGGGATGTGTTCTGGGCATCCCTATGAGAGGTATCTGTGGCAGATACATTGTGAGGTATATGGTGATTCCGGGGGTGAGAGTCTTCGTGGAGTGAAGCCTCGGATAGGTGGTGTTGTTTTAGCATGGACTGTTTTAGTCCCTATGAGAAGATAATCTTGTCTGATCCCCCTAAGACCTGATATCTCTTGAGAACCAGAATCTTGGGACCTACGTGCTCACCGCTCGCCCCTAAATGGGCGGGGATGGATGTCTGACTAGCTAGGACGGTGCCACTACTACTAGGTTGTTAGCAGATAGTGTCGGGAGGTACGGGCGTTTGGGACCCACGCCCTCCTTAAAGCCGCATAGTTACCGTGGTGGCCCGGGTAACCACGTCTCACAGTCTTAGTGTGCTGATGGTATTTATCCGGGATGTCCCAGTACTGAGTGGTAGGGTGGCATCGCACCGGTTAGAAAGCAGCTAGAATTGGCCTAGGCGGAGCGCACCGCCGATGATGGTGATCTTGTGGTTACGGGAGTACACGCTCTGTAGAGTTTTGAATCTATATATAGTCCGCGGCCTCGGCATGGCCTTTCCCTCAACCTACGCTTCTCGGGAGTAGTGAGATGAGTCCTTCTATTCTCCCCCTGGTGTTACCCTTCTGACTGTGAGCCACTGAGACAGGCTCCGAGAGGGAGTTGGACCTGTCGACCGAGTGCGAGAGTGTGAGATGTGTGTGATGGTGATGGGATGGGTTGGATATATGGATGAGATGGGTTAAAACTTGACGAACTATATTTATAATATTGGTCACTACTTGAATAGGAAACTACAGCCATATATTAGGCCCCTTTAATTATATCCTCTGCATCCACCAAAAATTACATAGCAAAAGCAAAGCATAGGGTGAGAGATGTGGCCAGTACAAATTATACTAAAAATTTGGATTTAGGTTTGGATGATGGCTTGTCAACGCCCCTGAAGGACGAAAGGATTAGACGGTTTCGTGGCTACGCTCAAGATGGTGCAAGACAATACTTTCACGATATCTCTCTACTTCCGCAGCTGTTCTGGATGCTAGATACTTTGATGATTCCGCCATGTGGCGATGTAATAATTTATGCAAACCCCTCTATTGTATTCTTTTATTCGATGTATGCTTTATAATCAACTGTTATCGGATAATTGATGATTTGACCTTCTAGGCTATCATTATATCCTTTATTCTGTGTATTTTCCCTTCATAAAAAATTGAGGATGCTTCACATATGGAGCCAGTGGGCCTCTTCTTAGGTATTCACATTACTAATATCCAGCATTTGAGCCCAGGAAACATACAACAGATAAATCAACATTATGGGTTCGTATCCATGTCTCCCTGATCACGTGACTCATCTCATCTCTCATCTAAATTCTCGGCTTCGTCACGGCAGGGACATGCCGCCACATAGTGAGTCACCAGTCGAGCACGTCTGCATGATAATGTGTATAGGGCAACGACATATTCCAGGCAGTCAGGCCTTCAACAGGCAGGCTGCAGCAACCAACTAATCATGTATGATTCTCTATCGTCCTTAATCATGTACGACTGACGCTAGAGTATTCTTATATTCAATGTGTTAGGCACTTGACTCTCTAATGTAGGTCATAGTTGCTTAATCTTTTTGAGTTTTTTTTCTAGTGTACTTATATTATTTGAATTCGCATTTACTAATTGTTTCTCAAAACTAAAAATGCTAAAGAACTGTTTGATTTACAATGTCACAAAAGAGGTTAAATGGAATGATAACATTATGCATTAAGAAGCGTATGTTAATTTGATGAGATTGATATTGACACCAATATTTATGACTTTGCATTATGCATATACAAATTATTCCATATGAATAGTAGCATTTTGTATATGTGTGTATATATACTAACAATGAGTAGTACACCAGTACTTGTAGTATTATCATGCATTCATGTTCATATAAAAGGGTCCAAAATTTTAGTTTGGTTTTAGGTCCACGAAAACTCAGACCTACCCTGGTCACCAAGTGGTACGGCAACAATGAAGGTTTTTTTTTTTAGCTCCGACTCCAAATTGTAAGCAGCCATGTTTGTCTACCTCAGTTGGGCCTAGGCATCGTAGTATTCTTATCATGAAAGAAAGAATTGTGGGGGATGAGTATTCACTCCTACGTTACTTGCAAACTGCATAGCGAAGCGCGCCTACGGCCTAGAGTATTATGTGTTGCATGGCACATGATATTATCGTTGTGATGATTGTCTATTAAGTAGTAGTGTGAAAAGAAACCCAAAACCTCTGATTTATAGTATTATGAGATTTGATATAGAGGGAATTAATTAAATATTTCACAAATGCCAACTTAAATATGGACATGACATGTCAGCTGAGGTCCTTGGCCAGCTTTTTTGCCTTCACGAACTTGAAATTTTTGAACCATTGACCAAGCTGAGCACATGGTGTTGAGGGACCATTCATTTTGACAGATTATGTTTGGCGCAACGCAAGCACGGAAGAACGTCTCGGATTTATCCCCGTTTCTTCCCTTCTTTGTTCTTGTTCATGAGCGCCGGCACGTCATGACGTAAGCGCTGATGGCAGACCATGTCAGCAGCACAGTCATCCCAGATAGCTTCGGTTGCTCCATCGAACCGAATACGTCCAATAATCGCTAGGCGCCGCGATCGAACGCTTCCTATAAAGTGTGCCGCCACAGTGCAGCTGCTTCCTCCTACAGCTATCCCGTGGATCCACCCATCCACAAACTCTCTGCAGGTTCCGCCGCCATGGCGATCGAAGCACTGTTACAGCCATGGAGCCTGTTCGGTTTTCTTGGGGCGCTCATGGCTCTCTGGTGGGCGTGCCGCGTGCTGGCGTCGACCCTGATCGTCCCGCGGAGGCTCGGCCGGGCCCTGCAGTCGCAGGGCCTCCGTGGCACCACATACCGCTTCCCGTTCGGCGACCTCAAGGAGTTCGCGCGATTGGCCATGGCTGCCCGGGCCAAGCCCATGCCGCTCTCGCACGACATCACGCCGCGCGTGACTCGCTTCTACTACAACGTCATCAGGGAGCATGGTAAGCACACGCAACGTTGTTTGCTATTCAAAGAGCAGATGAGTCACTGTAATTCTGTAAGACAATGTAACAAAGGGAAAGAAAAATGAATTTCAGGTAAAATTTCTGTTACCTGGTTCGGTCCGACGCCAAGGGTGATCGTGAACGACCCCAAGCTGGCGCGGGAGATCATGGCCAACAGGTTTGGGCATTTCCAGAAACGCAAAAACACCGGCATCGTCAGGCAACTCTCCAACGGGCTGGTGAACCACGAGGGCGAGAAATGGGCCGCGCACCGCAAGATCGTCAACCCGGCCTTTCACCTCGAGAAGCTCAAGGTCACTGCTTCCACAAGCACCAGTGACTAGACGGATTGATCGATTCAGAGTTCACATGACATTTCATCATTGTGTATGCTCGGTTGCTCTGCAGAAAATGTTGCCTGCGTTTGCAGCGTGCTCAAACGAGTTGATAACTAGATGGGTGGGCTACGTGGAGTCTGACGGAGCCAAGGAGATAGATGTCTGGCCGGAGTTCCAAAATCTCACCGGCGACGTGATCTCGCGCACGGCCTTCGGAAGCAGTTTCAGCGAGGGGAGGAGGATATTCGAACTACAGAGCGAGCAAGTTCAAAATATAGTGAAGCTGATGAACAAATTGTACCTCCCTGGTTTCAGGTTAGAACGTACATCTCGGCATCTGGCGATTGCAGTTGCACATGATCGATGATTTACTGTACAGACTGTGAAACTACAGGCAGTTCAGAGATCTTGCTCGTATGGTAAATCCTGCAGGTTCCTGCCTACACAGCTAAACAAAAAGATAAAGGCAAGCGCAAGAGAGGTCCACGCACTTCTGAGGGGCATCGTCAACAAGCGGGAGGGGGCCATGAAAGAAGGCTGTGCCAACAACGACGACCTGCTCGGTCTGATGATGGAATCCAACATTGCCGAGACCAAACAGGCCGGGAACTCCAAGCCAATCATGACCATGGACGACATCATCGGGGAGCTGAAGCTGTTCTACTTCGCCGGGATGGACACCACCGCTGTGCTGCTCACGTGGACGATGGTCGTTCTGAGCATCCACCCAGAGTGGCAGGACCGAGCCAGAGAGGAGGTTCAAAGTGTCTTTCGAAAGAACCAGCCGAACTTGGACGGCATACAGCAGCTGAAAATCGTGAGTACTCGCCGATGCCAGTGCTCTGCTCAGTGCTCACACACGACTTCTTACGGGAATGGAAGTCTGACATGGTCGTTTCTGTCCTTGCTTGCAGGTGACCATGATACTGTACGAGGTTCTCAGGCTGTACCCGCCAGTTGTGCAACTGGATCGGCAGACTTACATGGAGGTGGAGCTGGGCGGCATCACGTACCCGCCTGGGGTGCTACTCTCGCTGCCGATCGTGTTCATTCACCACGACAAGGATGTATGGGGAGAGGACGCCGACGAGTTCAGGCCGGAGAGGTTCAAGGACGGCATCTCCAAGGCGTCCAAGGACTCGCCGGCATTCTTCCCGTTTGGCTGGGGTCCAAGGATCTGCATCGGCCAGAGCTTCGCGCTGGTCGAGGCCAAGATTGCGCTCAGCAGCATCCTGCAACACTTCTCCTTCGGTCTCTCGCAGTCCTACACTCACGCACCGTTCCCGGTGTCCACTCTGCAGCCGGAACACGGAGCGCATATCATGCTCAAGAAACTCTAGTGTCCAGATTATTATTATTTTTGCTTACGTCAAGCATGCAACGAACTACCCATCACTTCTAAGTAGTTTGAGTCTCCTATTTGGTATCTGATCTTATGGAAGTTGTAGAAATTTACATTTAAGACATGTCCATGTCCGGAAGAGATGTGTTGGTAAAAAAATTCAATGGATTACTTCAAATCAATTTGTACTAAATCTTAAGGATTTTGAGCACAAAACCATTTCTCTAAGCATGCCCCTAATATAGATTATAAGGATAATTATCACATTAGTTTACAAGAAATTAACTTGTATTATAGTTCAACAAGTGGTTGTGCAATAGTTTTACGACTTCCTTCAATCACAAATACTGAAAAATAAGTGCATCTAATTAAGTTTGCCTTAAGTCACCATTTTCAAGCTTTAACTAGCAGTCGATCACATTTGATGAATCTAATAGTGTTGTGTTGTATTGGCAAATATATCTAGGGTTTGTCTACACATTTGATGACAGATTTTTCAACCTCAATTTTGTCAGATTTTGACTCAAATCAAAAGAAGACAACTCAGCAGAAAATAACTGACAGATACAACACAAATAAATCTATCAAATTCAATATAAACAGAAAAACAACTCATAACGGGTTTTCCAAACCGAAGATCAAGTAACAGAACACACTAGTACGGGTTTTCCAAACCGAAGATCCAATAACAGGACACACTAGTACATGGTTGTGAACATAACATCAGAGGTGACCTCCTTAGGCTTGTGATCAGCCTCCACTACTACATAAAATCATTTGCGAGATGTTTTTATTTTTTCCCCGAGGCGTGTAGATAGGTCAAGAAAGCGCCTCACAAAATACATTAACGGAGAAGGACACTATAACAGAGCTAGTTGTCGACGTCGGGACCCGGGGGTGCCCTAAGCCAATGAGTAAACGTGTACTGCGTGCTCCCTGATCCGGATGGTGATGCAAGATGAACACACGATATTTATCCTGGTTCGGACAAGGAAGGCCCTACTCCAACGGGAGGAAGAATACTTGTATTATCTTGCACCGAAGTGCTTGTACAGGGGTGGATACAAGCGAACGAGTGAGAATCGGTGGTGTACAGAATGAGCTGGGACTTGAGCGTTTTGGGCTCTAGTAGCTCTCTTGGGTGTTTGATCGTCTGTCCTCCTCCCGTACCCGGCATCTCCTTTTATAGACCAAGGAGAGGCATGGGTATACAGGAAAGCTAAAGCTGTCGTAGGTGATGACGTCGAGGGGCGATGCCGATCATGTCGTAGCCGCCATAGAGGCGTGTTGGGAATATGCCCTAGAGCTAATCATGAGATGATATTCCGATTGTATCCATGATTAATAAAGTGTTCATTGAATATCCATTATAGATAACTTGTATTGATTGGCAATTATGTGAATTGTTTGTGGAACTCAATTACTTGAATGGTTATTCTAAAGTTGTCCCTGGTCGGCGTTCTTGTGAGAACACATATGAATATTAGACCAGCACATGTATTAGTTGATGGCTATGTTTCACAAGTCATGAATATGGAGATGTCAAACTAATAATGTGGGCACATGTGAGACATGTAGGCTGGACTGACCCGACATGAGAAAGTCTCTATTCACGTCATATACGTTATGTCCTTAGACCTGAGATTGTGGTATGTACTCAAGATGTGAAATGGCCTACTTAGGGACTGTCAAACGCTACTCCGTAACTGGGTAGTTATAAAGTTGGTCTTCGGGTGGTCGGAAAGCATGCTATGAGACATAGACAATCAAGATGGAATTTACCCCTTCTACTCGAGAGAGATATCACTGGATCACTCAAGTGATTGGATCAACAAATGCATGGCCGCGCTTGGGTTAATTGTTAACCCATGAGTTGAACCATATATCGAGTGGCAAAGGGAATAACTTGTATATGGTCATAGTGGTTCGTCTGATATGATCTTTGCGTGCACGTAGAAGTAGTCACGCCTTGCTAGAGGCCGTTGTCAACTATTGGGTGAGTAGGAGTACTCGGCCCATGTCAATGTGTGCGTGAACCCATAGGGTCGCACGCTTAAGGGGCTAGAAGCCTAATTCGGGTTGGACCCGAATTAGACAAGGCTTAGGGTTACTAATGGGCCTCCAACTCATGAGCTCATTGGGGACGCCTATATAACCAAGGGGTAGGGCACGCGGTGAGGGTTACACGCCTTGAACAGCCGCCGTCGCCCTCCCCACGCTCGCGCCTTCTGCTCCTCGCGGACCTAGTAGTCCGGAGGCGCATCGCTTCTTTCCTGTACGTGTGGGATACCTCGGAGGTGCTGCATCTGGAGCACTGGGACGAACCGCGTGAGGGGATTGATGTGATGGACAACCATGCAACTGCACTGCCTGCCGTGACACGTACGACTACATCGAGTCATGTTTCGCTGCATCAGCGCGTCAAGTGGTAATCCCGTGACCTGTAACTAGCAATAGATCCTGGTTTATGAGGCAGAAAAGTTTTATTTTCTGGCTAGCGTAGATCCCTCATAACCCTTTAAGGCGTGCGCCGGGCGTGGCTTGCCCTGTAGCGACGTGCTCGGAGTCGACGGCCGTCCTCCAGGCACGTCAAGATGACGCCGTGGGTGGTCAGTGAAGGACTTGTGCCCATGCACGGTCGTGCAGATCCCTATGGATGTCACGTTGGGAGTTGTTGAAGCATTGACTGGAGGCGTCGAAGTTGGACTCGAGGGGTGGCTTGATGACGCTCGAGGCCCAATCGAGGAGTAGTCCTGGGAGTAGTGGTTGGATGGATAAGAATGGACTTTGGGAATCCGAAGCTGGCGGCTGTCGCGTAGCGTGTCAAGGGGGCGTCAGAGGTGGAACAGTGCTCGGTATGGTACAGCAATACCGGGCTAATCAACGCATGTCCAGGGATGGGCGGTAAATGTAGGATTCGACCACTGTACCTGATCACTGCAACGTTGCTGTAGCCATGCGGTTCGGCAGGAGTTGGTGAGAACATTAAATGCACTGACTCCCGTACAAGGAGTAGGTGGACTCGACGGGGGGTCGTCCGCTTGGGCGGAGTTCTGTCACTCGACGGGGAGGGGGTTGTGCGCTCGGGCGGACTTCTCTCGCTCGAGGGTCCCATCGAGCGAGTAGTTTTCTTGGTTTGGGTGATGTTGCTTGTGGGCTAGCCCAGCGTAGCTCGATGTACGCCGGTGGTCCTACATCTCCGTTTGTAGACCTCTCGAATGATTTTGGGGTTTTATTGTTGGAGGATTAATTCTTCTAGTAAGAGGGTTTAGGGTACCCCTATATTCAGGTACCCGACAGTAGCCCCCGAATCTCTGTGTGAGTGCTGGCACCCACGCAGAGGCTCTTGTACTAGAGTTGTTGTAGCGGTGTTTTCTGACAGATGCGCGCGAGCGCACCCATCGGGTGTAGCCCCCGAGGCCTCGGGGGAGTAGAATACACGCTCGAGGGCTTTTGTGCTTTTTGCCGAAGCGTGCTCGAGTGGTCGAGCCCACGGATGGTTGGTTCCTCTTTCGTCGAGGCCGTCCAGTCGTGAGCGAGCCCCCAAGCCTCTTTCATCAAGGTCGATCAGGGACCAGCCCATCTTTTTTCTTTTGACCCTCATGATCCCTTTCGTTCGGGAGGAGGGTTGAGAAGCTTCATGCTACCCCTGTTTCGGCGAGCTCTGACGTCTCGGGTGAGCTACTATCGAGAAATTCAAGTAAGAGCTCGTGCCTCGTTTGATAGGGGTCAACTTGTGGCCCGGAGGTGCTCTTATTGAAGCAAATCAATGGGTCCCACGGATGTTGACCCCTTTCGATCAGGTTTGGTGGCCCGATGCCTCCCCTCGAGGGGATTCCAAAGTGGTACCTTAGTTTTACCTTGAATATGTTCGAGGGGGCTTCGAGAGTTCGTTCTCGACAAGGGACTCGTGTTGGCTCCCCCCGATCATCTCTGACTCAAGCACTCGAGGGCGGCTGCTGAACCCTGACCGAGGGCCAACCTTTGAGGGTCCCTCGAGGTTTTTGTGGGGCCAAAGCCCTCGTTCTTTGCCGTGGAAGACTCTGTCCGAGGATAACTCTTGCCGCCCGTTGGATGCGTCTTTCGAGGTAGAAGCCGGGGGGAAGGGTTCGGAGCCTGTGTTCCTTATCGTGGAAGATATCGCCACGGATAACTTTTGCCGCCTGTTGGACGCGTCTTTTGAGGCAGGAGCCGAAGCGACACGGTCGTAGGCAATCGGGACAACGGCTAGGGTCCGAGCATTCCACACATGTCCATATACCCGGAAACCGAGGGTGCGGTTAGGAAGGTGCAGTAAATGCGGGGATTTACCTGTCTCCTTGCCGAGTCCGCCTATTGCCTTTTGGCCCGCCTATAAATTTGGGGGAGGGGTAGGGCTTCGTCCATTCCTCATCCTTCCTATCTTCTCTCGTTGTCGTCTCCACCGAAGAGTTCATCCGCCCTGCTGGTTAGTGTGAGAAGGAGAGAGAGAAAGAAGATTGGAAATCTTCCCTCCCGTCCATTCACCGAGCAAATCCGTACGGTTGCCATGGCGCTGGAGCTTCTTCCCCCAGAAGATTGGCTTCCGTCGGCCGTGACGGAACACGAGCTCGAGGAGCTGGTGGTGGAGGGGCTTCTTTGCCCTGTCATCTCGGCCGACCAGCCAGAGTGGTTGGTGCCGCCGAAGGAGGACTAGGAACCGAACTCCCTAGAGGGGTATGTGGTGAGCTTCGTCAAGTACCACCGGATGGAGTTCGGGTCTCTGCCAAGCCGGTTCATGCGGGTGCTCACCCACTTCTACGGGGTCAAGCTGCAACACTTCTCCCCCAATACCATCTCCAATGCGGTGATCTTCGCCACCGTTTGCGAGGGATATCTGGGGGTGGAGCCATACTGGGAGCTGTGGCTCCACCTCTTGAAGGGTGAGCACTTCAATAAGCTGGTGTCGCAAGGGGTGAGAAGGTTGTCTGCGTTGGCTGCTGCAACCTCTCCTTAAAGTGGCCAAAGCTATTCATCCCGACGGGACTGTCGTCCAGCGACAGCGGGTGGCATGCTCGATGGTTCTACATCCGCAACGACGAGGGCTGGCTGCCCAGTTTCATCGGACGTACCATCACGGCGCACCCGGAGCACTGGTCTCGTGGCGTGGTGAAGGAGCAGCAGGAGAGGCTGAACCCCCTCCTCGACACGCTGAGGACTCTGCGCGAGCGAGGGCTAACTGTCGGGATCGTTGTCTCAGCGTTCCATAGCTGGAGGGTGCTGCCGTTGATGCAGCGCCTGATGCGCTTGGACCAGATGGTCCCCGGAGCGCCACTCGAGGGGTGCCGAATGTCAACCGAGCCGCTCCCTCTCGAGGAGGTCGCAAAGCAAGTGCGGGGAGCGGTCGCTGGCGCCTTCATGTCATACGAGGTGAACAACATCCTGATGCTGCCGGACGACGGCCACATCCGGCTGGTGAGTACCTCGTCATGTCATCATGAATCCCTTTCTTCCCCATCTTAACCTCACGCCTTTCATCGTGGGCTCGTGCGTAGGAGGCCATAGATTTTAGGAGGTCGGCGCCCCCAGTGAAGGAGGACGACCCCGGTCGTCAGATGAGGCACTTCGCCGCCCAGCAGGAGAAGAAGGCCATGGACGAGGAGAGGAAGAAGAAGAGAAAGCAGGGCCTCGAGCATCTGGCGCTTGAACAGCGCCGGGCAAAGCAAAGGCACGAGGGGCTTTCCGAGGAGGAGTCCTCCTTCAGAAGAGGAGGAGGAGGAGGACGAGGGCACCAATGATGAAGGGGTGGAGGCACGTCTCGATGCTTTGCTGCCCCAAATGGCTTCGGCTGACGCCCCTTCGACGCAGGGCGCCGTTGGAGTCGGGTCGTCAGCACCATCCTCAACTGTGACCTCGATGCTAGTGGAGGACCGGGTGTCGAGGGCCTTAGAGCAGCCTCGAGGGCAGGGCTTAGGCAACCTTTCACTCGAGGGAGGACGTCATCTCACCACACGCACGGCGGGACGCCTCCGACTCCTTCGCATGAGAGGTTGAGCACACCGTCGTCCCGGGCCAGGTCCTCGGTAGCCGGTGCGCAGACCCAGAGCCGGTCGGCTTTAGAGAAGTGTGATGCACCGAGGGTATCATCGATGGTAGCTCTGAGTGGCTCGGGCTCGAACAAGGGACCCTCAAAGGGGGCATGAAGCCCCCAAGCGGATCGAAGAGGGCGCCCCTACTTCCTGTGGGGTAAGTTTTTGGTGATTTGGGTCATTTTTTGCCTTTATGTGACAATTTGGTTGCTCACAGCATCCCCTGTTTCATGTGCGGTTTAGGTTCAAGCGCGCGCGAGAGTCGGCGGGCCCTTCCCCTGCTAAGCGTCTCAAGACCGACGTTGCAGCGGGGATGGCGACATCGGCTCTAGGCATCGCTTTGACGCCCTCGGCGGCGACGGAGGTTGCCTGGGTCGAGAAGGCCCGTGCGGCCATGGCTTGAGGCGCTGCTTCCGCTCTGGGTTTGGTCGGCCCGGAGCTCGTGGCTGAGGGGAGCGCAGACCCCAACTGAGAGTGAACCAACATGCCCCCCAACACCGCCGCACCTAGGGATGCCTCCGGCAGCCGGCAGTTGGGGTCGTTGGAGGGGTCCCCAATTATCCTCGAGGGCGAGGAGGCGGATCCTTCCACCGGGGACGCGAAGGAGACGGCTGCGACCCCTTAGTAGCAACTGTCAGGGCCGGCATGGCCACTAGGGCTGTGCGAGCTGGAGGAGTAGCGGAAGCTGGAGCGGCAGCAACAGCAGGGTCATCCGACTCCTCTTCAGGCTCTGGAGCCTTCTCTTCCCCCTTGGGAGCAGCGGCAGCAGCAGGAAGAGGGGATCGAAGAGGGCCAGCCACAGTAGCAGGAAGAGCAGCTTGAAGAGAGCCAGCCACAGCCGAAAAAGCTGGCAGTCGAGGACGTTCCAGCATAGGAGGAGGTCGAGCGGCCGACCGCACAAACAGCCCCGGAGGAGACGTCCATTGGGGCGTCAGGCGATCGGGCGTCAGGCGATCCCGGTTTCCTTGCCAAGGGGAAACAGAAAGCAGAGGAGGCCGGGCTATCGACGGTCGAGGAGAGGTCGGGGTCGCCATTCCCCACACTGGCCGATCGAGTGCTCGGGTGCAGCTGCACAGTCAAGATGGGGGATGTCATCATGGAGGTGGTGCAGGAGCGCATCGAGGCGGAGCTCCTGAACTAGGGTTCGGAAGCCATCCTTGTCCGAGACCCGGTGGCTCTCGATGTCCCCATGCTCGAAGTGAATGACCCCGCGAAGGTCGAGCGATGGGAGCACGTCGAGGATGGCGGCGGTCGACGTTGTCTCCAACGACTTGATGCAGTGCTTCAGGGTATGTGACCTTCTTTCGTGGTGTGGGGACTAGATTGTTTGCTTATCTGATCTCCCCTTCTTTTTGGTTGTATTTATTTGTTCTCAGGCCCTGAAGAGGCGCTCCTAGGCCAAATCCTACTTGATCCATCATGCGAAGGATAAGTGGGAGCAGGTCCCGGGGCTGCAGGCGGTGGTCGAGGCTGCTCGGGCCGAGGTGAAGAGGGCGAAGGAGAATGCGGCCAAGGCCCGGGAGAAGGCGAATAGGGTGAAGGAGGACACCTCTTCGGCTCGAGGGGAGGTGGCCTGGGCCAAGGAGGCAGAAGCTGAGGCCAAGGAGGAAACAGAGAAATCCAGGGCCGACACTGCCAAGGCCCAGGAGGAGGTGGATAAGGCCCTCGAGGTCTTGGCTGCTGAGAATGCCGCACTGAAGAAAACCCTACAGGAGCAGAGGCAGGACATCATATCGGCAGGCAAGGCAATCGAGGACCTAGGGGTGGAGAGGACAGAGGTGTTCTACGCCCTAAAGGTGGCCAAGAAGGAGCACGCCAAGCTGTGGGAAGGGTACACGACCCTTGAGATCCACGCCACTGGTGCGTCTTCTTCTCTATCCTTTGGAGTTTTGCCTCTATCGCTCCTGTCATGGCTAACCCCTGTCTTGTATTTTAGTTCTTAAGGAGGAGTTGGCCAAGACTCGAGGCAGTGTCGAGACGCTCCGAAAGGCCTACCTGGCCGAGGCGAAGCTGACTAGCAGCCTCAGCCTCACGTTTACCTCGGTCTATAATGACTTCAAGGTTTCCCCTTAAGTGAAGGTCGAGGGTGACATACGTGGGAACTCCCTCCTCATCCAGTTGTACAAGCTCAGCCACGTCATGATGGAGCAGATCCAGAATGCGCTTCATGTCAGTGTGAAGCGGGCGATAGCGGTCGTATGCTCCGGCTTCATATATGATATGGAGGTGGTCTCCCACAGTTTTGTCAGCGACCCCTCAAAAACCGATGCCGAGAATGAGGAGGTGCACATGGCCTTGGTCGAGGCCGCTGAGGAGCCTGGTGGTCGTCTGGCAAAGCTGTTTGAGCCCGAGGTCCTCCCGTCGGTCGAGGATGATGGCCCGTGAGCCAATCTGGGCAAGAAGGCCCATGTAATAGATTAGTTTTTTTGTAAATTATGACAGTGTGGCCCTGGGGGCCTTGAAAACATTATGCATGTGCATATACATAATTTAGTGAGTTTTAAGTCCTTTTCTTTCTTGCCATCCTGACTGTATTTTCACTTAGAAAAAATGGTGCTCGGACATGACCCTCGAAGGGGGGAGTGAGTGGAGGTACCGTAGCTCGGATGCATAGGCAATCTTGCGGCTTGATAGCCCTCGACCCTTGGGTCATTCCCATGACGTTCTCGACAAAGGGCTAACACATATCGATGCGTGCGAGAAAGAGTAGACGTCGAGTTTCAAAAAAAACGTGTGAGTTTTTACAGACTTTGGGAGGTTCCCCCCTATAACCCCTGAGGGAGGCTTAGCTCTGATGAAATAGAGTCGAGGCTACCTTGTACATGTGAATAAAAAGTTTGAACTTGTAAACAAAAGTACTTCTTATTCATTCATGATATGGGAAATGTACAAAGGCATTGAGGCACTAAGGATAGAAGCAACGTTGCTGTTCGATATTCCAAGCATTGGTGAATGTCTCACCCTTGCCGTTGGCTAGCTTGTAGGTTCCCGGCTTTAATACCTCAGCTATGATGAAGGGGCGTTCCCATGGTGGAGTCCACTTGTGGCAGCCCTTGTTTTTCTGCCATCGGTGTAAGATGAGGTCATCGACTTGGAGGTCCCTCTTGCGCACGTGCTTGTTGTGGTAGCGTCAGAGCTTTTACTGGTACCTCACAAAATTGAGGAGAGCCACATCCGAGCCTCCTCAAGCTGGTTGATGGCGTTGGCAAGTGCTTCCTCATTCGTCTGCTCGCTGTAGGCCTTTAGTCATAGGGACCCGTACTCGAGGTTGGTGGGGAGGACGGCCTCGGACCCGTAGACCATGAAGAACGGGGTGAAACCCGTGGCTCGACTTGGCATTATCCTTAAACTCCATAGGATCAAGGGTAGCTCGGTAGCCCATTTCTTCTCATATTTCTTGAGATGATTGTAGATCCTTGGCTTGAGTCCCTGGAGGATCATGCCGTTGTCACGCTCGACCTGGCCGTTAGTTCGAGGGTAGGTGACCGTGGACCAATTCACACGGATGTGATGATGGTCGCAGAAGTCCAAGAACTTCTTGCCAGTGAACTGCATGCCATTGTCGGTGATGATTATGTTGGGGACTCCAAAGCGGTGGATGATGTCGGTGAAGAATGAAGCCGCCTGCTCAGAGCAGATGTTGATGATGGGTCGAGCATCGATCCACTTGGTGAACTTGTCGACAGCTACAAGTAGATGAGTGTAGCCCCCAGTTGTCTTCTTTAGGGGCCCGACGAGATCGAGCCCCCACACGGCAAAGGGCCACGTGATGGGGATCATTTACGGAGCATGAGCGGGGAGGTGAGTTTGCTTGGCATAGAATTGGCATCCCTCGCAAGAGCGAATGAGGTTGATGGCATCGGAGATGGCGGTCGGCTAGTAGAAGCCCTGCCAGAAAGCGTTCCCGACAAGGGTTCTTGGAGCGGCGTGGTGACCGCAAGCCCCTGAGTGTAGGTCTCTGAGTAGTTTCCTTTCCTCCTCGATTGTGATGCAGCGCTCAAGGACCCCTATGGGGCTCTGTCGATAGAGCTCCCTGTCGTCACCATAAAGAATGTAGGTCTTGGCTCATCGAGCGATGCGCCATGCCTTGGTTCGATCCTCTGGGAGCTCCCATTGAACAAGACATTCGAGGAAGGGAGTATGCCAGTCGGGCTCGAGGGCTTGCCGAGGGGGCGACCCCTCGATTTCCATGACCTCGGCCCCGGTCGAGGAGGCCTCAGCAGGAGGAGGGGGGTGACCCCTTGCAAGAGCGAATGAGGTTGATGGCGTTGGAGACGATGGTCGGCCAGTAGAAGCCCTGCCGGAAAGCATTCTCGACAAGGGTTCTCGGAGCGGCGTGGTGACCGCAAGCCCCTGAGTGTAGGTCTCTGAGAAGCTTCCTTCCCTCCTCGATTGTGATGCAGCACTGAAGGACCCCTATGAGTTCCGTTGATAGAGCTCCCTATTGTTGCCATAGAGAACGTTGGTCTTTGCCTGTCGAGCAATGCACCGAGCCTTGGTTCGATCCTCTGGGAGCTCCCCTTGAACAAGATATTCGAGGAAGGGAGTACGCCAGTCGGGCTCAAGGGCTTGCCAAGGGGGCGACCCCTCAATTTCCATGACCTCGGCCCCAGTCGAGGAGGCCTCAGCAGGAGGAGGAGGGTCGACCACCTATGTTGCAGCTTCTTCCCCAGCGCCTGGATCAACCGAGGGCTCGTACAGGTCCTTGGAGAAAACGTCAGGTGGGACAGTGCCTCGAGTCGACACGATCCTTGCCAGCTCGTCCGTGGCCTCATTGTATCTCCAGGCGATGTGATTGAGCTCGAGGTCGTAGAACTTGTCCTCCAGCCTATGAACCTCCTTACAGTTGACCTCCATCTTAGGGTCATGGTAGCTCGAGGCCTTCATGACTTGGTCGATCATGAGTTGCGAGTCGCCACGAATGTCGAGGCGTCAAACCCCGAGCTCGATGGCAACGCGCAAGCCGTTGACGAGGGCCTCATACTCTGCAACGTTGTTAGAGGTAGCGAAGTGGAGTCCGATCATGTAGTGCATGTGGACTCCAAGGGGCGAAATGAAGAGCAGGCCCACACCCACTCCCGTCTTCATCAGCGACCCGTCGAAGTACATCATCCAGAGCTCTGCTTGGATCTAAGCTGGAGGAAGTTGGGTATCAGTCCACTCGGTGATGAAGTCGACCAACACCTAGGATTGATGTCCTTCCACGGCGCATATGTGAGGGCCTCGCCCATGAGCTCGATCGCCCATTTGGCAACTCTTCCCATGGCTTCCCGGTTCTGGATTATCCCCCCGAGGAGGAAAGACGAGACCACAGTCACCGGGTGACCGAGGAAGTAGTGTTGGAGCTTGTTTCGAGTGATCATGATGGCGTTGTTGACACATTTTTTCGGCACGTGTCAATAAGGATCGGGAAGACTAAACTGAATCGGCAAGAAGGTGGTTATTCTCCAATATTGATTCTGAGTTGCCGATGGATAATTGCCGATAAAGGACATGTTGATCTCGTACATTGCCGATGAAGCCAGAGGGCTGTTGCCGATGGAGAGAGAGGTATGGTTGCCGATGGAAAGCAGAGCTGAAGAACGAGGAAAACAGAGCTGAATCATTATCGATGGGTTTTGCCGATGGAGTCTACAGAGATGAGGAGCGTGCCGATAGAGGTTTCATCGTAAAGCAATGGATAAGGAAACTGGTAATATTTATGCCAATATTTTAATAGTTTACTTTTGAGTCCGACCTTGGTACGAGTCATTATTTTTTTATTCCTTAGAGATAAGACTTGTTTAGGTAATACTTTGTCGTGTCTGTTTAGGACTCATAGTACCAGGGTATAAATATGTACCGAGAAGTAATGTAAAAAAGGGTGAATCAATCAAATACAACAAATCTATTACTTTTATCTACTTTCAAGCAATCTACTTTTTGACGACTTTGTCACCAGTACCTTTTTCTTTTCAACGAGTTCTTTCAAGAATTGACGGGCTGCATCAACTTGATCTCCGGTGACCTTGTAGGTTCCGTGTCTACCGAGCATGATTCAGGCTTTGACGTCCGGGCGTATCGCTGTCGTCTCGTCTGATCTGTTCAACAGTTATCGAATACCTTCTGAGCTTTGACGTCCGGGCGTATCGCTGTCGTCTCGTTCGGATCTTATTCAAATTTATCATCCTTGTCGATTAACAGGTCAAATCGACTGGCACGCCTTGATATCGAACTTGGGTATTAGCCCGGTGTGTTTGCAGATCCAACGCCTTTTTGCATCAACACATCTGTTGGCACGCCCGGTGGGACACATACTAAAATCATCATGTCGAATTCTTCTGAGATCAATCCGGAGAATATAATTCCTGTGTCAGAAGCGGATCTCAAGGAAGAACAGAGGCAAGCCATGGAGAAGGCTATGGAGGATTACAGGCAGCTTTACCTAAAATCCTACAGCAACAATAGGAGCGGAGAAGTGGCACAGAAGCAAGACCTGCCGTTACCTCGGCAGGTTACTTTTGACTCCAATCCTGGTAAATTACAATCAATGGTTAACTCTGCATTAAGTCATGCATTGATTAATCACTCTAGCGTACTGTCCAATACTGTTTATAATGTTGTTATTCAATCGTTAAAAGAAGGACAAGTACAAGTACCAGCTTATGTTAGCCCAGTATATCATCAGCCTGGGTGTCATCTTCTACAGCTCCATCGGCTACTACAGCCGTTGTGGCTCCAGGAGTTTCTGCTCTTCATACAGATCTGCCTGCTGCTGAAACTCCACTGCCGATGTCAAGTTCAGCAAAGAATACTCAATTAAGTACAGATCTAATGGCATCGGCAATGTCGGGTCTTTCAGTTCAGAATCGACGAGTTCCTGTCGATTGGTGGGGATATGGGATGTCTCCAGATCTACCTGCTTTTAACTCTGGATTAAATCAGACGCATGATACAGCGGGTAAAACCCCCATAATGTCAGCTACTCTGGTTCGGCCGATGGCTCAAATGACGCACTATACTACAGCACCATCTACCGCACAGTTGCCATCAGGAAGACTCCACGTGTCGCCTTATCAGGCATCATACGCAAGTCCATCGGCAAATCCTCTGCCGATGCAACAAGGGTTTTCAACTGCAAACCAACCGGTGGCATCAATTGTTCCTCTAGCTGGAGTTCCTGCAAATCAAGGGAATTATGCTGTCTATCATCCAAAGATGCAAGAACAACAGGTGGCTACACTCTATCAACCATCGGTGAGTCATGTGCCGATGAGGCCTAATCTAAGTGGGACGGGTCCATTGCCAGCTCAACAGCACTTTGCTTAGCCTGAATATCAGATGGCAGGGGTTCAACAGCAATATATGCAAGTAGATATTCAGAATCCTACATCGGCACCATGGCCGATGAACCCTGTGCAAGAAATTAGTGGACCAGCAATAACAAATGTGCCGATTGCTCCGGCTCATTTGACACAAGGACACATCGAAGCCTATCAGCCAGCACCTCCAACAGAAATTTAGTCTGTGCCTCAGCAAGGTCAAGACGCGTACTGGACTGATAAAATTGCAGAAGTGATGAGAGAGCAATTTGGGATTAAGCCTAAGCTTAATACTTACTCTTATCGGATCCCATACCCTTCAGCCTATGATCTGATTCCTTTCCCAAATCGGTACAAGGTACCAGATTTTACTAAATTCTCTGGACAGGACGATACTTCAACAATGGAGCATATCAACCGCTTCATTATTCAATGTGGAGAAGCAGCTAACAGGGATGAATTGAGGGTTCGATTATTTTCCTCATCATTGTCTGGATCGGCTTTTGCATGGTTTATTTCGTTACCACCTAATTCTGTTATTACATGGGCCGATCTAGAGAAGCAATTTTACAAGTACTTCTTTGCTGGAGTATATGAAAAGAAGCTGACTGATTTGACAAAATTGAGACAATGCAGTGATGAATCTGTAGAAAGTTTCATACACAGGCTAAGAGATGTAAAGAATAAATGCTACAGCTTAGTACTTGATGATCGGCAGTTAGCCGATTTAGCTCTTCAAGGGTTACTACCACACATCAGAGAAAAATATGGGTCACAAGAGTTTGAAAGTTTGAGTCATATAGTGCAGAGGATTTTTGATCAGGACACTAAGGTTTTTGAACCCAGAAAGAATTGGAATAAAAAGGTGTCCTTTGTAGAAGAAGCAGAAGATTCAGACTCTGATGACGAACCAATTATCGGCTTGGCTGAGTGGGTAAAGAATAAGAAGCCGATATCACGTCCTTTCGGTCAGAAAGAGCCAAAAAGGTTTCTATTTGATATCACCAAAGCTGATAGGATATTTGATCTTTTGCTCCAAGAGGGTCAAATTAATCTGTCTCCTAATCATGTGATTCCATCGGCAGAAGAGTTGAAAAAGATTAGGTACTGCAAATGGCACAATGCGACCTCGCACAGTACCAATGATTGCAAGGTGTTTAGGCAACAGTTGCAGTCGGCTATCAAATCCGGGAAGATCACATTTGATAATTCAAAGTCTCAGAAGCCGATGAAAATTGATCAACATCCGTTCCTTGCAAACATGGTGGAGGCTAAAGGCAAAACCAAAGTATTAACGTCGGAGGCTGCTAGAAGAAATGCATCGGTAGACCCTAAAAATCAAATAACTGTTGATGACGTGAAGGGAAAAGAACCTGCCGATGGCGCTAAAGGGAGAAGAATTGTTAATGAAGGTAGTAGCTTCAGAAGACCCCTGGGGGCCTCCATATGGTGTTCGATATCGGCAACAGCGTGGGGATCAGTATCGGCAGCAACAGGAAGAGTTACGTCAGCATAAAGATCACTGGAATTGCCCGTTTTTTATTCATTGCTGGGAAGAAGGCATTAAATTGCCCACTACCGATACCTGCCCTGAATGTAATGGTTATTATTTAAATGATCGGGCAGAGAGACAACATCACTCTAGTAATCGAGGGGTACGCATCAATAAGCCGATCAAAGAAAAAGTGTCAACACTTGATCAGCTGGGGGGCAGAGTTAGTGTGCATGACAGGCTTGGCAGGCATATTGATTGTTTTCCAAGGGATCAGGCAGAGCTTGAAGAGATGGCTAACGAAAGGGTTCCTGATGAAGGGATATTTTGTAGGTATCCAAACATAGGCTTCCATGAGCAGAATACAAAGCGTTATCAGCCTGTTTGGAAAACAAAGCTCCCCCAATGTTGCCCTGAAGGATTGACGAGAACTCAAAAAAGAAGGGTACAGCGTATGCGTCAAGAAGACTTACAGTGCCCGAAAGAAAGCATCCCAAAGGTAACAACTCAAGTATGGCAACCAAAACGCAAGGGTGGAGATCCATCGGCAGATGTTAACATGGTCTTTATGTTGCTGATGGAGTTCTTGGTGCCAGATGACACGGAACAAGCAGTTTTTGCCGATGAAGCAGCTCAACTAACTCTGGATCCAATGATGGCTGTGTTTGAAAAGCCTGCCGATGATGAAAGGCAACACCTCAAAGCTTTGTTTGTTAAAGGCAGAGTTGATGGACAACCAGTGTCAAAAATACTTATAGATGGAGGAGCGGCAATTAATATTATGCCATATGTCATGTTCCGAAGACTTGGAAAAGGGGACCAGGATTTAACCAAGACGGATATGATGCTTAAAGATTTTGAAGGCAATGTGTCTCCGGCTAAAGGGGCATTATGTGTTGTGTTGGCTATTGGCAGCAAGACTTTGCCAACCACTTTCTTCATCGTTAGCGGCAAAGGTAACTATAATTTACTCCTAGGAAGGGATTGGATCCATGCCAACTGCAGTGTTCCTTCTATGATGCATCAGTGCCTTGTACAGTGGGTTGGAGACAAGGTTGAGGTTATCCTTGGTGATTCTTCTTATATAATCGCATCGGCTGATTCTGAGACCTATGAACGGACTAAGTGCATATCGGGAGAAGCATGGGATACGAAATTTCTTAGGGTTGCCGATTATGAGTTCACACCGATACAAGCAGTCGGTTCTGAAGATGAATTTTAATGGATCGGTTTGCCGATGGTGGAAAACTTGGTCATGGGTTCACATCGGCTGATGATTTAGCAGAAATAGATATTGGTAACGGTGATAGGCCGAGGCCAACTTTTATTAGTGCTAAATTAGATTCTCAATGTAAACAGCAAATGATTAATATTTTGAGGGAATATAAAGACTGTTTTGCTTGGGATTATACAGAGATGCCTGGACTAGATCGGTCAATAGTTGAGCATCGGTTGCCTATTAAGCCAGGATTTCGGCCTCATCAGCAGCCCGCACGCCGATGTAATCCTAAAGTGTTACCTGATATTAAGGCCGAAATTACAAAGTTAATTGAAGCTGGTTTTATTCGGCAATATCGATATGCCGAATGGATTTCTAATGTGGTTCCTGTTTATAAGAAAAATGGAAAACTTCGTGTGTGTATTGATTTCAGGAATCTTAATAAAGCTACACCGATGGATGGCTATCCAATGCCTGTTGCCGATTTATTGATTGATGCTACAGCTGGACATCGGATCATCAGCTTCATGGATGGTAATGCCGGTTATAACCAAATTTTCATGGTTGAAGAGGATATTTCCAAGACTGCTTTTAGGTGTCCAGGTCATGTAGGTTTATTTGAATGGATTGTTATGACCTTTGGCTTGAAAAATGCCGGTGCTACCTATCAGAGGGCTATGAATTTTATCTTCCATAAATACATAGGCACATTGGCTGAAATCTACATAGATGATGTGGTAGTCAAATCTAGTGGTTTTGAGAGTCATCTTGCTGATCTGCAAAAAATCTTGGAGTGCACCAGAAATCATGGTTTAAAGATGAATCCTACTAAGTGTGCATTTGGTGTATTGGCAGGTCAATTCTTAGGCTTCATGATACATCAAAGAGGTGTTGAAATCAGCAGAAAATCTATTGATGCAATTAATAAGGTTGTTGCTCCTACCGATAAGACTGAGTTGCAATCCTTGATCAGCAAGATTAATTTTATTCAAAGATTTATATCTAATCTATCGGGAAAAATCAAAGCCTTCAGTCCTTTATTAAAATTAAAAGCCGATCAGGAATTTGTATGGGGAACAGAGCAGCAATTAGCCTTAGAAGAAATTAAAAAATATTTGGTAAGCCCTCCAGTATTGGTTCCACCTCAACACGGGAAACCTTTCAAGTTGTACTTGTCTGCTGATGATAATGTTATTGGATCAGCATTAATTCAAGAGTTTGAAGGGGAAGAACGTGTGATATATTATCTGAGCAGAAGACTGATAGATGCTGAGACCAGGTATTCGGCCATTGAGAAATTATGTTTGTGTTTATATTTCTCTTGCACAAAGTTAAGACATTATTTGTTATCGGCTGAATGCACTGTTATATGCAAAGACGATGTGGTTAAGCATATGTTGTTGATGCCAATTTTGAAAGGAAGGATCGGCAAGTGGATCTTAGCATTATCAGAATTTGATTTGCGTCATGAATCGGCTAAAGCGGTTAAAGGACAGGTAATGGCCGATTTTGTTACTCAACATTGCAGTGTGGTAAATTATGCTGAGATTGCTCCATGGACACTTTTTTTTGATGGATCTACTTGTGGCGAAGGAGCAGGAATCGGTATTATGTTAATCTCGCCTCGAGGAAATAAATATGAATTTTCATTGCCGATTGCTGGCACTTCAACAAACAATCAGGCTGAATATCAAGCTTTACTGAAAGGGTTAGAATTGCTCAGAGAAATACGTGCCGATACAGTTGAAGTCTTTGGGGATTCCATGCTAGTCATTAATCAATTGATCGGAACATATGAATGCCAAAGTGAAGTTTTGATTACTTATCATGAAAAGTGCTTGCAAATATTGAAGGAGTTTAAAGGTTTTCGCCTTGAACACATTCCCAGATTGCACAATGAAGAAGCTAATAGGCTAGCATAGCATGCTTCGGGATATCAATTGATCCGAGAAGTGCTGACATCGGTAATTGATGCCGATGACTGGAGAAGAGATATTGCCGATTATTTAAAAGATTCGTCTAAGAAAGTGGAGAGACGTATAAGGTTTCAAGCTACCAAGTATGTGCTCCTTGATACTGAATTATATTATCGCACTTTAGATGGGGTTTTACTCAAATGCCTTAGTGAAGAAAAATCGAAAAGTCTAATGGGTGAGATTCATGAAGGAGTGTGTGGGGCACATCAATCGGCATTTAAAATGAAGTGGATGATTAGGAGGAATGGGTATTATTGGCCGACAATTCTTGAGGATTGTTTTAAATATTTTAAAGGGTGCCAGTCATGTCAGAAATTCGGTAATGTTCAAAGAGCACCTGCATCGGTAATGAATCCTATAATCAAACCTTGGCCGTTTAGAGGATGGGCTATTGATCTCATCGGTCAGATTTACCCGCCGTCGAGTAAAGGACACAAATTCATACTCGTTGCTACCGATTATTTCACAAAGTGGGTTAAAGTGATTCCTTTAAAGAAAGTGTCATCGGCAAATATGATTGATTTTGTGAAAGAGTATATTGTTTACCGATTTGGTATTCCTCAGACTATTACTACCGATCAAGGAACTATGTTTACATCAGGAGAATTTGATGATTTTGCCATCGGTATGGGGATTAAAATTCTAAATTCCTCCCCTTATTATGCTCAAGCTAACGGTCAGGCCGAGGCATCTAATAAAGAAATAATCAAGCTTATTAAACGGAAAATTGAGGAAAATCCTAGGAGATGGCATACTCTTTTAAATGAAGCCTTATGGTCATATCGGATGGTGTGTCATGGTGCAACTAAGGTTTCACCATATCAGTTGGTATATGGGCATGATGCAGTTTTGCCTTGGGAAATTAAGACTGGTTCTAGGCATGTATTTTCTCAGGATCAGTTGATAGTCGATGAGTATGATATGCTTATGAGAGATGAATTAGAAGATTTAGCAGGTCATCGGCTAAAGGCTTTAATTAGCATCGAAGAGAATAAAAAGAGGGTTGCTAAGTGGTATGATAAAAAGGTGAAAATAAAAGAATTTACAAATGGAGATTTAGTCTAGAAATTGGTTTTGCCGATTGGGACTAAGAGTTAAAAATTCGGCAAGTGGTCCCCTAATTGGGAAGGTCCTTATCGGATAAATCAGTCTGCTCCTGGTAACGCATACATCTTAGAAACCCTCGAAGGAGTTATATTTCCCAGAGCATTAAATGGAAAATATTTAAAGAAATATTACCCCAGTATTTGGATGGATGCGTAAAATACAGGAATAAAGGGGTATTTCAGACTTGTTCTTCGTTGCCAGCGGGTGAATCGAAGCGCCGGGATAGGTATGGTGCCTATGCGTGCAATAATCGAGAAGTTGTACAGGTAATTTTGACAGGAGGTAATCATAGCTCAGAAGAAATTTCGGCGCATAAAGTATTTTATACTCCAAAATTGGGGGGCATATGTTGACATAGTTTTTCGGCACGTGGCAATAAGGATCGGGAAGACTAAACTGAATCGGCAAGAAGGTGGTTATTCTCCAATATTGCTTCTGAGTTGCCGATGGATGATTGCCGATAAAGGACATGTTGATCTCGTACATTGCCGATGAAGCCAGAGGGCTGTTGCCGATGGAGAGAGAGGTATGGTTGCCGATGGAAAGCAGAGCTGAAGAACGAGGAAAACAAAGCTGAATCATTATCGATGGGTTTTACCGATGGAGTCTACAGAGATGAGGAGCGTGCCGATAGAGGTTTCACCGCAAAGCAATGGATAAGGAAACTGGCAATAATTATGCCAATATTTTAATAGTTTACTTTTGAGTCCGACCTTGGTACGAGTCATTATTTTTTTTATTCCTTAGAGATAAGACTTGTTTAGGTAATACTTTGTCATGTCTGTTTAGGACTCATAGTATCAGGGTATAAATATGTACCGAGAAGTAATGTAAAAAAGGGTGAATCAATCAAATACAACAAATCTATTACTTTTATCTACTTTCAAGAAATCTACTTTTTGACGACTTCGTCACCAGTACCTTTTCCTTTTCAACGAGTTCTTTCAAGAATCGACGGGCTGCATCAACTTGATCTCCGGCGACCTTGCAGGTTCCGCGTCTACCGAGCATGATTCAGGCTTTGACGTCCGGGCGTATCGCTGTCGTCTCGTCTGATCTGTTCAACAGTTATCGAATACCTTCTGAGCTTTGACGTCCGGGCGTATCGCTGTCATCTTGTTAGGATCTTATTCAAATTTATCATCCTTGTCGATTAACAGGTCAAATCGACTGGCACGCCTTGATATCGAACTTGGGTATTAGCCCGGTGTGTTTGCAGATCCAACACCTTTTTGCATCAACAGGCACAGAGCAGCTTCTGGATCTGTGGGTAGCGAACCTTGGTCTTCGAGAGTACCTCGCTGACGAAGTACACGGGCCGCTGGATGGGCAAGATGTGCCCTTCTTCCTTTCTCTCGACAACTATGGATGCGCTGACCACTGGGTGGTTGCGGCGACATAGAGCAAGAGCGGCTCGGCTGGATTTTGAGGTACAAGAACCAGAGGTGAGGTCAGCACGGCCTTAAGCTTGGTGAAGGCCTCTTCAGCTTCGGGGGTCCATATGAAGCGCTCTAATTTCTTCAAGAGGCAGTATAGAGGCAGTGCTTTTTCTCTGAGTCGTGAGATAAAGCGACTGAGGGCTGCAAGGCAGTCGGTGACACTCTGGACATCCTTGAGGTCTCAGATTGGACCCATCTTGGTGACTGTGGAGACCTTCTCGAGGTTGAACTCGATACCACGCTGAGAGACTATGTACCCCAAGAGCATGCCTCAAGGGACGCCGAAGACACACTTCTCGGGGTTGAGTTTGATGTTCTTCACCCGGAAGCATTTGAACACGATCTCGAGGTCGTCGATGAGGTCATCGGCCTTCCTGGTTTTGACCATGATGTCAACGACGTAGACCTCGACTGTTAGCCCAATGTGTTCGCCAAAGACGTGGAGCATGCGTTGTTGCTACGTTGCCCCGGCGTTTTGGAGGCCAAAGGGCATAGTTACATAACAATACATGCTGAATGGGGTGATAAAGGAAGTCGCAAGCTGGTCGAACTCCGTCTTGATTTGGTGGTAGCCGGAATAAGCATCAAGGAAGGAGAGAGTCTCACATCCCATAGTTGAATCGATGATTTCATCAATACGTGGTAAGGGAAAGGGAACTTTAGGACATGCTTTATTTAAACTGGTATAGTCTACACACATCTATATTTCCCATTCTTTTTCTTGATTAGTACAAGATTAGCTAACCACTCGGGATGATGAACCTCCTTGGTGAAACCGGCCACCAAAAGCTTGTTGACTTCCTCCTCGATGATCTTGCGTTTCTCCTCGTCGAAGCGACGCAAGCGTTGCTTCACCGGTTTGGACCTGGCTCGGATCTCCAAGGTGTGCTCGGCGACTTCCCTCGGTATGCCCGGCATATCCGAAGGACTCCATGCAAACATGTTGTGTTTGCACAGAGAAAGTCAATGAGCACTGCTTCCTATTTGTCATTAAGGGTGGCGCTGACGATCAGTGCCCTCTCATCAGAGCTGCTTGGGTCGAGGGGGACCTTCTTTGTGTCCTTGATAGGCTCAAAGTTGCCGGCATGGCGCTTGGGGTCGGGAAGCTCGGCAGCAAATGCCTCGAGGGTCGCCACTAGCATTGCAGACTCTTCGACGGCCTCCCCATTCTCGACGCACTTGACGTCATAGTCGTATGCATGCTCAAAGGAGGGGCCGATGGTGATCACGCCTTTGGGTCTCGGCATCTTGAGCTTGAGGTAGGCGTAGTTGGGGATAACCATGAACTTGGCATAGCCAGGTCATCTGATGATGGTGTGATATGTGCCATGGAACCCGACCACCTCGAAGGTGAGCTTCTCCTTTCTGAAGTTCGCGGGAGTGCCGAAGCAGACGGGGAGGTCGATGCAGCCGACGGGGAGAGCCTTCTTCCCTGGTACGACGCCGTGAAAGCCCCTGACACTCAGGCTGAGCTTCTCTCTCGGGACCCCTAGGAGCTTGAGGGTCTCTGTGTAGATGATGTTGAGGCTGCTGCCTCCATCCATGAGCACCTTGGAAAGACGGGTGTTGACGATGACGGGGTCGACGACGAGTGGGTACACCCCCGGACAGGGGACATGGTCCAGGTGGTCATCACGGTCGAACGTGATGGCCGTTTCGGACTAGTCGAGGTAGTGGGGGTTGCTACCCATGCGGAAAAGACCTCTTGATGCTCCCTCTTGTGCTGCCGGGGGGAGAGCCGAGTCGAGGGTCCCTCGTAGATCATGTAGCAGTCGTAGACCTCAGGGAAGCTATCATCCTTGTCACCGCCCTTGTCCTTGGGATCCTCCTTCTTGTCGTCCTTCCTGAGGCCCATGCTCTTGAAGTACCTCTGATCATCTGGCAGTCCTCGAGGTTATGGTTAGCAGGCCCCTTGTGATAGGGGCATGGCTTTTTCAGCATTTCATCGAAGAGGCCCTTCTCGGGAGGGCCTCGGGGCTTCTTGTGCTTGACGGCGGCCACGAGATCATCAGGGGCGTCCTCGTGCTTGCCTTGCTAGTTCTTTTTCTTCTTCCCACCCTTCTTGGCACCCCTATTCGAGCTTCCGGGGTCGCTCGGCTTGGCCTCATGCTTGCCTTGGGGGTCATCGAAGAAGGCGCCAACCGCCTCCTCGCCAGTGGCATAGTTGTCGATGACGTCCATCAACTCGTGAGCAGTCTTGGGGGATCGCATCCCAGCTCTTGTACTAGGTCCTTGCAGGTAGTCCCAGCAATGAAAGTCAAGGTCACATCTTCATCGACGATGTGGGGAAGCTCGGTGTGCCGCTTGGAGAAGCATCGAGCGAAGTCACGAAGAGACTCCCAGGGCTTCTGCTTGCAGCTCCGGAGATCCCACCTATTGCCGAGGTGCACGTAGGTCCCCTTGAAGTTCCCCTCGAACAACCTGACCAGGTTAGACCAGTCATGGATTTGGTCGGAGGGGAGCTCCTCGAGCCACCTTCGTGCGGTGTTCGACAGGAAGAGGGGGAGTTGCCGGATGATCTGCCCAACTGGCATGCCAACTTGAAATCGGCTAGCCATAACTCGGGCTTAGTCTCATCATTGTACTTGATGAGGCTCATGGGGGGATGGAAAGGACTTGGCAGCGGCATCCTCTGAATCACTCGATTGAAGACTCGAGGGCCCGGTGGGTCAGGGGACCGACGTCGGTCCTCGTCGCTATCATAGTGCCCGCCTCGGTGTGCACTATAGCCTCGTGCCTCAACATCTCTGCTCATGCGTCTACGGTTCTCGTTGATGTCGTGGCATGCGTCTTGAGGCTCGCGGTTGTCGCAGATGTGTTTGCGGACGGGGACCGCCCTCTTTGGTCGAGGAGAGTCCACCTGATGGACTGAGCCCTACCTCTCGCGTCGGGAGGGTTCGAGGGGTTGCCCCGAAGCCACCCCTCGATGTATCAAGGTGGAGCTTTTAGCTTGTTGTGCGGTGGCCACCTCGAGGAGTCCCTAGACCTCCTGCTGGACGCAATGGGCTTGGGGGTTCGAGGGGGCCAGCAATGAAAGCCAGGGTCATGTCTTCGTCGACGATGTGGGGAAGCTCGGTGTGCCGCTTGGAGAAGCGTCGAGCGAAGTCACGAAGAGACTCCCCGGGCTTCTATGTCCAGCTCCGAAGATCCTACCTATTGCCGAGGCGCACATAGGTCCCCTTGAAGTTCCCCTCGAACACCCTGACCAGGTCGGACCAGTCATGGATTTGGTCGGAGGGGAGCTCCTCGAGCCACCTTCGTGCGGTGTCCGACAGGAAGAGGGGGAGTTATCGGATGATCACGTAGTCATCGTGCGCTCCGCCCAACTGGCATGCCAACTTGAAATTGGCTAGCCATAACTCGGGCTTAGTCTCATCGTTGTACTTAATGAGGCTCGTGGGGGGACAGAAAGGACTCGGCAGCGGCGTCCTCCGAATCGCTTGGCTGAAGACTCGAGGGCCCGATGGGTCAGGGGACCAATGCCGGTCCTCATCACTATCATAGCGCCAGCCCCGGTGTGCGCTGTAGCCTCACGCCTCAGCATCTCCGCTCTTACGTCTGCGGTTCTCGTTGATGTCATGGCGTGCGTCTTGAGGCTCACGGTTGTTGCGGATGCATTCACGGATGAGGACCGCCCTCTTTGGTCGGGGAGAGTCCACCTGATGGACCGAGCCCTACCTCTCACATCGGAAGGGTTCGTGGGGTTGCCCCGAAGCCGCCCCTCGATGTATCAAGGCAGAGCTTTCGGCCTGTTGTGCGGCGGCCACCTCGAGGAGTCCCTGGACCTCCTGCTGGATGCGACGGGCTTCAGGGTTTGAGGGGGCCGGCTTGTTGCAGAGAAGCATAGTCACCGTGATGATGTTCTGGCTGGCTCGGTTGAACACAGGGTGCTTGGTCCCGTCCCCCCAGAAATTCACCGTTGGACGTCTCAGGCTCTGGCTCAAGCCCCTCCACCCTGCGGATATCTACGCTCTTGCCGAGGGTCCGCTCGAGCTGGCACAGACACTCCTGGTGTTCGTCGAGCTTGAATCGCATCTCCCAGACTTGCATGAGCTGGGCGTCATGGGCGTCCTGGGGCACTCGCGCGTTATCTGGTGCAGCAGGTGGCTGCTCCTCCTATCCCGCTACGACAAGGGCACCACCCGCCGCGGCTGTTGCCCCGGGTGTGGCTGCGGGGTCGACAATGGGTTTGCTTGATGCAACTTCTTCGTCAACGTGGAAGCACTCCCGTGTGGGGTCGTAGTGGTCGGAGTCAGAATCGGGATCACCAGAGTAGAAGATGGGGAACTGTCCCCATCGCTCCTCCTCCAGCTGGCGTCGCATCGTGCCAAGGGTGTAGTGCCTCGGGCCAGGAGTCTCTGAGGATCCTAGATGCCCAGGGGTTGGCGTGGGAGCCAGCAAGTCTTTGATGGTGCGAAGGAGGTGTCTTGGGAGGTCCTCATTCACACTCAAGTTGGTACTCACTAAGGATGAGTACAACCTGGCAGTATTGTTTAGGCCAAACGGGAACCGGCGATGGGCCTTGAACAGCCCGTGTGGGAGCAGATTGGGTGGTGCTGGAGCCGCGCCCATAGGAGAGACCGTGTTTGGCCCCCTTAGCAAGAGCGTAGCAAGAGCGGAGTCGGGGTTGCCGCCGAGACCTCCCAGTTCCTCCAATCCTAGGCGTAGATCCACCAGGTTCCCAACCAGGGACCCTGCGTCCTCAACCGGGGACGTGGAAGCTGAGGTGGATGCCGACTCGAAGCGGCGATGGTGGTTGCGCCGGTCGCGCCTCCTCCGGGGCAGGGAAGCGTGGTGACGAGACCGGCAAGGGGTCCATCATGGGGACCCGGAACCACTTCTGTTCGTGTTTCCGATCAAGAGCAGAATCATGTCATGGTCGTGGCCTAGCGACATGAACTCCAAACTCCCAAACCAGATCACTGTAGCGAACTGAAACGATGGTACGGAGTTGGCCATCCGGAAAGTGGCGAGAAATGCTGGTGACACGCAGATGCCCCCTACCTGGCACGCTAACTGTCGGCGTCGAGACTCGAGGGTGCCCTAAGCCAACGAGTAAATGTGTACTGTGTGCTCCCTGATCTGGATGGTGATGCAAGATGAACACACGATATTTATCCTGGTTCGGGCAAGGAAAGCCCTACGTCCAGCGGGGGGAGAAGACTTGTATTATCTTGCACCAAAGTGCTTGTACAGGGGTGGATACAAGTGAACGAGTGAGAATCGATGGTGTACATAATGAGCTGGGACTTGAGCATTTCGGGCTCTAGTAGCTCTCTTGGGTGTTTGATCATCTGTCCTCCTTCTCTCATACCCGGCGTCCCCTTTTATAGACCAAGGAGAGGCACGGGTGTACAGGAAAGCTAAAGATGTCATAGGTGATGACATCGAGGGGCGATGTCGATCATGTCGTAGCCGCTGTAGAGGCGTGCGCCGAGCGTGGCTTGCCTTGTAGCGATGTGCTCGGAGTCGACGGCCATCCTCTAGGCGCGTCAGGATGACGCCACGGGTGGTCAGTGAAGGACTTGTGCCCATGTGTGGTCATGCGAATCCCTATGGACGTCGCATCGGGAGTTGTTGAAGCGTTGACTGGAGGCGTCGAAGTCGGACTCGAGGGGTGGCTTGATGACGATCGAGGCCCAATCGAGGAGTAGTCCCGGGAGTAGTGGTTGGATGGATAAGAACGGAATTTGGGAATCCGAAGCTGGCGGCTATTGCGTAGCGTGTTGAGGGCGTCGGAGGTGGAACAGTGCTCGGTATGGTACAGCAATACTGGGCTAATCACCGCATGTCCAGGGATGGGCGATAAAAGTAGGATTCGACTGCTGTACCCAATCACTGCAACGTTGCTGTAGCCATGCTGTTCGGCAGGAGTTGGTGAGAACATTAAATGCACTAACTCCCATACAAGGAGTAGGTGGACTCGACGGGGGGTCGTCTGCTTGGGCGGAGTTCTGTCACTCGCCGGGGGGGTCGTCCGCTCGGGCGGACTTCCCTCGCTCGAGGGTCCCGCCGAGTGTATAGCTTTCTTGGTTCGGGCGTTCTTGCTCGTGGGCCGGCCCAGCATAGCTCGATGTACGCCAGTGGGCCTGCATCTCCGTTTGTAGGCCTCTCGGATGATTTTGGGGTTTTATTGTTGGAGGATTAATTCTTCCAGTAAGAGGGTTTAGGGTACCCCTTTATTCAGGTACCCGACACTAGTCTCCAAAAACTCCCCAATTTTTCGAGGTCTGGCCTCTTCCAACACCCACCTTCGTTAATGTGGTGCAGCCCACTCCCCATCCACCTCGGCCAATCTTGGTGTGACACCAGGATCATGATGAGAACAAACCCTACACTCTCTCCCTCACTAGGCCATTCACTCTCTCCCTCATCCGGTTGTTCCCTCTCCCTCACTTGTCTCGCGCGAGGCACGCCCTGCCCTCCCGACACCCCATTCGCTCTCCTCCCAATGCCTATTTCATCCCCCGCTGGAGCCCCTCTCCTCCCTAAAAATGACGGTGCACCCTCCACTCCCCCTCTGATACCCTCAACCAGTGGCGACACCCCTTCCCCTCGACACCCTAGTGTGTGCCCTCCTGTGGAACCCCTAGAGGCCACCCCTGCCCCCTCTCCTCCAGCACCATGGCTTAATCAAGGGCAAGATCAAGCATCAAGCAACTCCAACACAGAAAAAATACAAATACATAGAGAGAGAGAAACATGCAAAGAGAGATAGAGAGAGTGTAAAAAACACACACCAGCAAAGGCCAAAAAAGAGGCTTAATCAGCAGCAACGACAACAACAAGAGTAGGACATCAAATTACCACACTTGGGGGAAATTAAAAGACAAGAAAACAAAATGGAAATCACCTTAATCAATTGAAGGAGCAAGTAGCAAGCAACTACAAAAACAACAATACCAACTCCATCTGCAGTTGCCGAACAAATAACAAATCAAAACATAATAAGTCAAATATAAGTCCAAACCAAAAAAAAGCAACTCTCTAATTAGATCAACATTACAACACGTCAAAAACTAAGCAACCCAAACATAAATCAAAACTATCTGAAAAACTTGGGTACTTCAAACAGAAACTGAAACAACAAAAGTCTAAAATCAATGCCACAAAAACCACAAAAACTAAAGCTACACACAAACACACACACCAAAAGCCCAAAATATTGGCACCCATGTACACAGAAACATACGCAAACACACTATAGGTCATACACATCAATATGAACAACAAAGAAAAGAAACAGCTACAACTCAAACACCTAGAGAAGTTTACATGCAGGAAAGACACAAACCTCCCAATAACAACAGAATACTAAAAAGACAATCAAAACATAATACTAAAAAAGGATCCAATGCATGAGCAAAAGCATAGGATATACAAGAAATTATTAGCCACAACCAAAAAAACAAATGAATGTAAGCGGACAAAGTGCACTTAAGTTCCTAAAACATATATAAAACATAGGATTTTATTTATCCTATCTTACCTTGATAAGATCTCCTTGTCCTTCACTGCACTCCAGCCAACTAGTTTTCCAAAACAATCTTTTTGTTCTAGTTCACGACACGTTGAGAAAGCTCAAGAGCATTAAAAGGCATAGAGCTTTCCTTGAGTTAGCAATGTCTCAAAGTACTACAAGAGAGTGGATGTGTTCCTTGCTTGCATGGGAACACTCTAGAATATTAATAAACATAAGAATTACTCAATCAAACAAACAAACCTATAAACTGAAAGTTTTATTAAATGTACGTGAATCCTTAATAGCAGGAGTACATGTGAGAAAATTGAAATAACACATAGTTAAAATATGTGAGCTCCTACAGCCACAAAATAGCCAGCCTATTTATCCAAAAACCAACTACAAGTGTACATCTTCCATAGAGCCACATCAGCTACCGGTCACGCATAATGGCTATATAACCTGCAGTTGTATGCACATGTTGGCTAGAAAAGTTTAATATGGAGCAGTGTCAACTACAAAAACTAAAGCTAAGTAGCCATGAGCTAGTTTGCCCTCTTTAATGTACACATCTGCTACACATGCTGACATGTAGGACTTTAGTCAGGAAATTCAGCCAGCTACAATGATAAATAAAAAATCATATCTATAATTAAGTTATAAAAGTTCACATATAGTTTACAGAAGTTAAAACTAAGTTCACAAGAAAGACACTTAATGGACACACAAAAATTCCAAATAAGATGTCATTTACAAACAATGCGCACAACCATATATATATATATATATATATAGAGAGAGAGAGAGAGAGAGAGAGAGAGAGAGCTAGTAGGAACATCAAAGCTTTTGATACAATAACATCCAATGGGATTAGGCCATCTAGACTAGTGCCAGCAAAATACTTGTAGGAAATCTATCAATGTGAGTGTGAATAATGACATATATGCCCCGTAAAGTGATCCATGAAACTTAGGTTTATGAGCATCATAGTAAAGAAAGAGCTAACCATATAGGTGTACACATTATTTGAATATTGTTATTATCACAACCAAAACAGATTCTTGGAAGGCAACAAAAAACTGAAAGTAAAATAATATAAATATCAAATTTGGTTCATAAACGAATATGAAAATTTCTACCAATGGACCTTATCAGAAACTTATGTGTTGGTGTTTCGACCCCTGGGGGTTAACACCAACGAGTAATATTTGTAATTGTGTGCTCCCTTAATCCGGTGGGTGATGCAAGAAGGACATGGCGATTTATCCTGGTTCAGGCAAAGAAGGCCCTACGTCCAGCAGGGGGAGGATAGTTCGTGTTATCTTGCACCGAAGTGCTAGTACAGGGGAAAATACAAGCGGGTGTGAGGAGCGTGAGGTGGAGCTTGGGCGTTTCGGACGCCTAGCTCTCGAACTTACACTGTCTCACGGTATTGTTCTATGATCTAAAGCCTTAGCGTTTCTATACTCTAGATCCTCTCTTTCGCTTTCTAACGTCCTGGCGCCTCCTTTTATAGGTGAAGAAGGGGCACAGGAGTACATATATTTAGAGTTCGCATGGCTGGTGACGCATGGCATTGAGGCCGATCACGTCGGTGCTGCTGTAGTGATGTACGTCGGTATGGGAGGCCCTGCAGTCATCGCGTCGGGAGTTGTTGAAGTGCAGCCCGAAGTCGTTGGAGGCCCGCTCGAGGGTTCGTCGACGAAGTCGAGGGGCGGCGGTCGAGGGCTTGGCTTGAGTCGAGGGGGTCGAGACGAAGGGGTCAAGCCTCACCGGATAAGGTCGAATCTCGGGAAATGCGGGAAACGTACTAATTTATGCATCTCGAGGGGGTGCTGGACGGGGCATAGTGCTCGGCATGGCGCAACAGCAAAGTACGATCTGCGGGATTCCGGGGCATGGGCGGTAAAAGCAAGATTTGACCACCACTCCCACAACTCTTACCGTAACTGTGGCCATACGGTTAGGCGGGGGTAGGTAAAACGCATTAAATGTGCCCGGATCCATACGGGAGAGTCGGTAGCCGAGGGGTGCACTGTCCTCGAGGGCTGCCCATTTGTGTGAACGAAGTTCCATCCTCGAGGGTAGGCTTTGGCTTTGGGCCGTCGTAGCCCGTTCGTGGGTTAACCCAATATGCTTTAGCATGTGGGCCTTCGAACGTTATTCATGGGAGGTCACTGGAGGGTTCATGTTGCTGATTTTGCAGGGTTTAGTCCGATAAACCAAGGGTTTGGGGTACCCATTTCGTGGGTAACGACAGTAGCCCCCGAGCCCCTGTGCGAGTGATGGCACTCGGGCAGAGGGTCAAGAATTGGAAACGGGACGTGATTCGGATCTTTACATGGGGGGCGCGCGAGCGACCCCCACGGGGGTAGCCCCCGAGGCCTCGTAGGAGTCGAAAGACTCCTGTGAGGGCTTCATTTGTCTTTGGTCGAGGGGTGCTTGTCCAGTCGGGTACAGGCCTGAACTGGAGTCGCAGCGTTTTACCGAGGAGTGTGTTGGGACGCCGAGCCCCTAGGAGATTTTTGACCCTCTTTCGTCAAGGGGCGTCGGGCACAGTCGAGCTCCCGAGCCTCGTGCGGCTGGGGCGTTGCTGGCCTCGGCATTCATCTCACGAGTCAATAGGGCGAGAAGCGTCGGACTACCCTCAATAGGGCGAGCTGCGAAGTTCTCAGTGAGCTGGTAAGGGGAAAATCCAAGTGAGAGCCCGTTCCTCGTTCGATAGAGGTCGACTGGTGGCCCGGAGGTGGTCTCATTAGAGCAAAACGCATGGTCTTACGGATACCGATTCCATTTGATAGGTCTCGGCGGCTCGATGCCTCCCTTTGGGGGATCCCATAAAGTCTGTAGCATTTCGCCCTGGATGCGTCCAAAGGGGTCTCAAGAGTTCGTTCTTGAGCAAGGCCTCATGTTGGCTCCCCCTTGGTCACCGCTGACTCGGGTGCTCGAGGGCAGCTATCGAACCCTGATCGTGGGGCTAGCCTTCGCTCCCTCGAGGCTTAGGGCCGAAGCTCGATTTTTTTGGTGCTCAAGGGCGGCCGTTGAGCCCTCACTCGAGGGCCGGCCTTCGCTCCCTCGAGACTTTGAGGTGGGGCCAGAGCCCGTTTTACCTTTCGTAGAAATCTCCGTTGGCGAGTGACGGCTCTTTTTTTCTTATCGTTGGACACGCCTTTTGAGGAGAAGGCCTTAGCGGTGCGATCGTGGTGGGTCCGAGCAACGACGGCTCTTTGCCAGAGGTGTGACACGCGCATCTGATCGAGGATCGAGAGGAGGGGGTACGGTCAGGTAAGCACATTAATTGTGGGAAGTTACCTTTTCCCTACCGCCGGATTCCGCCCGTTGCTCTTCCCGGGTATAAAAATGGAGGGGGACAGGCGCTGTTCGCCCCCACCTTTGCCATCCTCCTGAATTCCTGCTTTCCTGCGCGTGTGAGGGTAAAAACTTAGAGCGAGAAGTCACGATTGGGAACCTTCCCGGTCGTCCATCCGCCGAGGAGATTCGTGTCGTTGCCGCCGCCGCGTCCACCGAGCGGATCTGTGCTGCCGCTGCTGCCATGGCCCCCATCCTCCAGCCCGCCGAACCCTGGCGCCCGTCGACCGTGATGCGGCAAAGGCTAAACGAGCTGGTGGGAGAAGGACTTCTTCGCACGGTCATCGATCCGAATTGGCCGGAGTGGATTGCGCCGCCGAGGAGCCACCAAGAGCCAAGCCCGCCGGAGGGCTATGTGGTGAGCTTCCTCAAATATCATCGGCATGGGTTCGGCGTACCCCCGAGCGAGTTCATGTGGGGATTGACGAACTTCTACGACGTCGAGCTCCAGCATTTCTCCCCCAACACCATCTCCAACGCCGCCATCTTCGCGGCCGTCTACGAGGGCTACCTCGGGATGGCGCCACATTGGGAGCTGTGGCTCCACCTTTACAAGGGGGAGTGGTTTGCCTCCCCGGTGGTGCCAGGAGTGAGGCGAGTCATCAGAGCAGGGTGCCTCAACTTCGTGTTGAAGACCGGGAGGTTGGAGGAGCCACGCGAGTATATCCCCACCGGGTTGATGTCTAACCACTCCCGGTGGGACGAGCAGTGGTTCTACCTTCGCAACGACGGTGGCTACCTCCCGCCGTACACTGGGCGGCTTATCACCGAGCGTCTATTCAACTGGCCGCATGGTGTCGCGGGAGATCTTCAGCGTCGACTTCGTCCCCTCGTCACCGTGATGAAGACCCTTCGAGAGGCGGGCCTGACGGTGGGTGTGGTGGTCTTGGCCTTCCACAGTCGATGGGTGCTCCCTCTGATGGAGCACCCGCTACGGTTGGACGAGATGCTCCCCTCGGCGGTGCCCGAGGTTCTCGAGAGGTGCCGGATGTTCAGCAAGAAGCCATCCACTGCGGAAGTCGTTGCGCGGGTAAAGGGGATGGTCATGGGCTCGTTTAGGGCGGAAGACGTCAACCGCCTCCCCATGCGGCCGAAGGAGGGTTGCCTTGACCTGGTGAGTGCCCTGACCTACGCCTTTCACCTTTTCATTCCGCCCCTTCTCTCGTCCCTGTGACTAAATGTTCTCGTGTAGGGGAGAATCGACTACCGGAGATCGAGGCCCCCACTGAGGGAGGACGCTCCTGATCGTCAGGTAAGACGCTTCACCGCCCAGCAAGAAAAGCGGTGTAAGGACGAAGAGGAGAAGAAGAAGGCGAAGAAGCTCCGGGAGCGCGAAAGGCTTGCGAGCCGCCGCGCTGAGCAGAGGCGCGACGGGCTCCCAGAGGAGGAGTCTCCCTCGTCCGAGGGAGATGAAGATGATGCTGACGACGACAGCGATGACGTCGAGGGGGTGGTGGGGCATCTCGAGCGCATCTTGTCGGGTTCCTCCCATGCTGTCCGCCCCTTGGTGCAGGAGGAGGCGGTGGAGGAGCGCGCCCCCCAGTCGGTGGCGTCGGCCTCGGAGCGCCGGCGTGGGAAAAGGTGGGCCGACGCCTCGACTCGAGGGGGTTCACCCCCCTCCCGTCATACTTGAGGCGGGACCCCACCCACTTCGACCCAGGAAACTTGGTCCCGGTCGTCGGCGCGGGCAGAGCAGAGCCGTGCTCAGGAGGCCCCGTCGGAGCAGGGAGGCGTGGCGACCCCACCGATGGCCCCGAGCAGCCTCAGCCCCGGGAAGAGCTCGGCTTCAGGAGGGGTCCCGAGATCTACTGGCGGCTCGAGGGGGACCCGAAAGGCCTCTATCCCCTTCGGGTAACCATTGTTGATTCAATTCCTTTTCGTTGCATCCTCCTTGCGCAGTTTAATAAGCTTTTTGCCATTCTGCTCCCCATCCAGGCCCAAGTGCCAAATCGAGGAGGCGTCTCTTGCGCCGGCTAAGTCGCTCATGGTGGACGCAGCTGCGAAGATGGAGGCCCTGGTCATAGGTGCGACGTCAAGGCCCTTGGCTCCGTGGGAAGCCAAGTGGTTGTCCTCAGCCCTCGGGGCTATGGCGCACGGTAGGCTGATGGGTTCTGCTCTTGCTGCAGGGTCGAGCGTCTCGGGGGCCGTGACGGGCGGTGACTCCAAGCCAGGGAGGACGCAAGAGGGAGGGATCCTTGACGTCATCGTTCGCGGTCCTCGAGCTCGGCCCGGCGCCAGGGGGCGAAGCCCCGACGTCGGGAGCTTCCGCTCCTGGCCGACCAGAGGCCTCGATCCCCACACCCAAGGCGGGAGCCCCCAAGGGCCACGAGCCGAGAAAGGAGGTAGCCATCATCGACCTCGAGGGTGAGGAGACCACAGCCCTTCTCCCCTCGACAGGAGAGCGGAGACCCTGGCCGGCGGGGCTACGCGAGCTTGAGTCCTAGAGGAAGCAGGAGCAGGGGGCCCTGCAAGAAGCAGAGCTGCCACGACCGTAGCGGGAGGGGGAGAAAGAGCCGCTGAAGTGGCGAGAAGAGGAGGAGAAAACTGGGGGCCAACCCCAGCATCAGCAGGTGCAGCAGACGCCGTCGGGGGACGCGGCGCCGCTGGACCCACCGGCGCAGCAGCCACCTGAGACATCGAAGACAGAGGGGACTTTTGGACTGCCCAAGCAATAGGTGTCCGTGATCACTCTGGACGAGCTGCTGGCCGAAGAAGAAACAGTGTCGAAGGCGTCGACGGTCCCGCGGCTGCCGGGGATGCAATTGGAAGAGGCCTCGGTACCGAACCCAGCGGAAGATGCGTCGATGGTGGTCCTGCGGGTGCCACAAGTCGTGGTGTTGGGGAAAGTGATGGCCTTGACACCTCCGCTGCCTTCGAAGGCACCAGAAGCAGCGTCGAGCCAGCCGCCGCAACCGTCGATGGAGCAGCCGGAGGAGACGACGGCTTCTGGCCTGCTGAGGAGGTCGACTTCAGACCCCGGGCTGAGGGATGCCGGCGCCGCGTTAGAGTTCCGCACCCCGGTGGAGTTGGCCGTGCGTTACGGCGTCCCACGCGATGTGGTGGACGAGATCGAGTCCTTGGCGTGAACCAAGGTCAAGACGGTCCTTCCACATTGGGGCAAGGAGCGCATCATACTCTGGGAACTTGGTGACTCCAGTGCTCCGGGGATCGAGATGGATGACCCGGCGGAAGTCAAGTGCTGGGAGGACGCCGAGCGGTCCCGGGTGTGGCTGCAGCACTTGCTGAAGCTGGGCGTCGAGCTCGCCGAAGGCCTCGACCGGAATCTCACGGTGAGTCCTTGTGTAGACCATATGCAGTTTTTTGAGTTCTTTCGTATGAAATGCCTTAACCCTCAATTTCCTATCCCCAGGAGGTGCAGAGGCATTCCTACTCCAAGTCATACTTCCTCCATGAAACGCACAACAGCCGGGAGGAAGTGCTTCACCAACTCGAAGCCGGTCGCTCCGTACAGGGCAGGGTGGCCGAGATCGAGGAGGAGCTGAAGCGGACCAGGGGGAGGCCGCCAAAGCCAAGGAGGAGGCCGCCCGGGTGAAGGAGGACGCCGAGGCTGCTCGAGGGGAAGCCGCCCAACTCAAGGAGGAGCTCAGGCATGCCAAGGAGGAAGCTAACACGGCCAAGGCCGAAACGGAGAGGGCCAAGGGCGAGAGCATCCGAGCCCAGGAGCGCATCGAGCTACTCGTGGGGGAGGCTCAAAGCTTCGAGGAGCGCATCCACTCGCTCGAGGCTAGTCTCACTGAAGTCTCCATGGCGCGCAACACCCTCTCCGCCTTGGCCCAGGAGGAGAAGAACTGGGCCGCTAGCCTGGAAACCCAGCTCGGGGTGATGAAGACTACCCTCCAAGAGAAGGAGCAGGCCATCATCTTGGCTGGTGGCACCCTCGAGACCCTCCGCTGTGAGAAGACGGAGGTGACCTGGGCCTTCAAGGAGGCCCAACAGGAGCGAGATGAGGCTCGGGGGGAGCGCGACGCCGTGCTGGGGGATCGCAGCGCCCTCGAGACTCGCTATGCTGGTGAGTTCCTTGAAGAGCCTTTGATCTTTTTTCTTCCCGTATGGTTTGTCTAACTCTTGTTTTGTGTTTCAGGCCTCGAGACTGAGCTGCGCGCTACCCAAACCACCGCGGAGGGGGTGCTTCTCGGTCGGCTTCGGGTTGCCCTCGACAGACTCTGCGCCTCCTGGGAGGTCGGGCCCATCGAGGGTGCTGAAGAAGACATCCTGAGTGCCGCGCTCGTTGACCGGATCTACTACCTCGACGCCACCCTTCGTGATCGCGTGCGGGAGGCGCTTCATACCGGTGTGAAGCGGGCGCTGGCAGTGGTCTCCTCCGGCTTCGTCTTTGACATGGACGTGGTTGCCCAAGGCTTCTTTCCCGATATCTCAAAGACCGACGCCGAGAACGAGGAGCGATGCTGAGGGCTCATCAATGACGCCGAGAGGCCGGAGGGAGCGCTAGCGAAGTTGTTCGAGGACAAAGTCCTCCCCCCCGCGGATGAAGGGTACAGCGTCGAGGAGGGCGGCGACGGAGCGGACCTGTAGGGCAAGGCTGGGCGGAGATGCCCGTGTAATAAGTTAGTTTTTTATAACTTACATTCAATGTGGTGTCGAAAGCCTTTTTGAACATTAATGCATCTATCGTAATGCAATTTGTCATTTTACTTTCAAGCCTTCTCTGCTTTCTTTCACCCAGACTTTGCTTTTTTGACTAAGTTTTCGACGCATGCTCGTATCCCTCGAGGGGGGAGCGAGTGGAGGTACCGCAGCTCGGAGGCGTAGGAGAGCTCCCGGCTCGATAGCCCTCGACCCTCTAGGGAGTTAGAGGCGTTTTCTACTTAGTCGCGAAGCGTATCGAGGCGTGAGAAAGAAGAGGTGCTCGAGTTCTGATCGCCTGACTTTTGCTTTTCGACTAAGTGTTCGACGCAGGCTCGTATCCCTCGAGGGGGAAGCGAGTGGAGGTACCGTAGCCCGGAGGCGTAGGAGAGCTCCGGCTCGACAGCCCTCGACCCCTAGGGAGTTCGAGGCATTTTCAACTTAGTTGCGAAGCGAAAGGGGACGCTCGAATTTAAAAAAATCATTCGTATTTTTAGGAACTTAGGGGGTTCCCCCCGTTTGCCCCCGTGGGAGGCTCGACTCTGGCGAGACAGGGTCGAGGCTACCTCTTGCATGTACAATAACAGGTTTGAACTTATAATTGAAAGTACTCCTTATATTTGCCATGCAAAAATATACAAAACATGCCAGAATGTACGAGGACATTGGTGCCCTAAGGGTAGAAACGACGTAGCTGTTCGATGTTCCATGCGTTGGTGAGGATTTCGCCATTGTCGTTAGCGAGCTTGTATGTTCCGGGCTTTAGCACCTCAGCTACGGTGTATGGGCCTTCCCATGGCAGGGTCAGCTTGTGACATCCTTTGTTGCTCTGTCGTCGACGTAGGAAGAGGTCTCCAACTTGGAAGTCCCTCGGGCGCACGTGCTTGTCGTGGTAGCGTCGAAGTTTTTGCTGCTACCTCACGGAGTGAATTAGCTCCATGTCTCGAGCCTCCTCAAGCTGGTCGACGGTGTTTGTGAGGGCTTCTTTATTGCTTTGCTTGTTGTACGCCTTTCGTCGAGGGGAACCATACTCGAGGTCAGTGGGGAGGACGGCCTCGGACCCATAGACCAAGAAGAATGGGGTGAACCCTGTGGCTCGACTAGGCGTTGTCCTTAAGCTCCATAGGACCGAAGGCAGCTCCACGGCCAATTTTTTTCCGTGCTTGCTAAGGCGGTTGAGGATCCTTGGCTTGAGGCCCTGCAAAATCATGCCATTGGCGCGCTCGACCTGGCCGTTAGTTCGAGGATGTGCAACCGCGGACCAATTCACACGGATGTGATGGTGATCGCAGAAATCCAAGAACTTCTTATCGATGAACTGTGTGCTGTTGTCAGTGATGATGATGTTCGGGACCCCGAAGCGATGGATGATATCGATGAAGAACTCGACCGCCCGTTCGGAGCGGATGTTGCCTATAGGCCGGGCCTCGATCCACTTGGTAAACCTGTCGATGGCAACGAGCAGGTGCGTGTACCCTTTGGTTGTCCTCTTGAGAGGCCCCATAAGATCGAGCCCCCAGACCGCGAATGGCCAGGTGATGGGGATCATTTGTAGGGCGTGAGCTGGGAGGTGCGTATGCTTAGCGTAAAATTGACACCCTTTGCACGAGCGGACAATGTTCGTGGCGTCGAAAATGGCGGTCGGCCAGTAGAAACCCTGTCGGAAGGCATTGCCTACGAGGGTCCTTGGCGCTGCGTGATGGCCGCAGGCCCCCGAGTGTAGGTCCTCGAGGAGCCTCCTGCTTTCTTCGATAGTAATGCAGCACTGAAGAACACCTGAAGAGCTTCGCCTGTAGAGTTCCTTGCCATCACCATAGATGACGTAGGACTTGGTCCGTCGTGCGATCCGGCGAGCTTCGGTCTGGTCCTCCGGAAGCTCTCCCCGAATGAGGTAGTCGAGGAAAGGGGCTCGCCAATCTGAGGAGGAGTCCCCTGGATCTCCATAACCTAGGCCCCGGTCGAGGGGGCCCCAGTCAAGGTCGTGGGGTGGAGCTTCGAGGGCGTAGTGCAAGCCCCCGAGCCCAAATCGATGGAGGGCTCGAAGAGGTCCCTCGAGAATACGTCCAGAGGGACTGTACCTTGAGTCGATGTAATTTTTGTAAGCTCATCTGTGGCTTCATTGTATCATCGAGCAATATGACTAAGTTCGAGGCCGTGGAACTTGTCTTCCAACTTGCGCACTTCATTGCAGTAGGCTTCCATCTTGGCGTCATGGTAGTTCGAGGCCTTCATCACTTGGTCGATGATTAGTTGTGAGTCGCCTCGAACGTCAAGGCGTCGGACCCCGAGTTCAAGGGCAACTCGTAATCCAGTGATGAGAGCTTCGTACTCCGCGACGTTATTAGAAGCAGCAAAGTGGATGCGAATGACATAGCGCATGTGGACTCCGAGGGACGAGATGAAGAGCAAGCCCACGCCTGCTCCTATCTTCATGAGCGACCCGTCGAAGTACATTGTCCACAGCTCGGCTTGGATTTGAACCGGCGGCAACTGAGTGTCGGTCCACTCAGCGATGAAATCCGCCAGCGCTTGGGACTTGATGGCCTTCCACGGTGCGTAGGTGATGGTCTCGCCCATGAGCTCGACCGTCCACTTAGCAATCCTTCCAGTGGCCTCCCAGTTATGGATGATCTCCCCCAAGGGGAACAAAGATACCACGGTAAACGGGTGGCTGAGGAAGTAGTGCAGGAGCTTGCGACGCGTAAGGACGATGGCGTAGAGCAGCTTTTGCACCTGTGGGTAGCGGATTTTTGTTTCCGAAAGCACTTCACTAACGAAGTAAACCAGCCGCTGGACGGGCAGGATGTGCCCTTCCTCTTGCCTCTCAACCACTATGGCCGCGCTGACCACCTGAGTGGTTGCGGCGACATAGAGGAGGAGGGGCTCGGGCGGTTCAGTCGACGTCGCTGGTCGAGGAGGGACGAGAATCGGGGTGGATGTCAGCATGCCTTTGAGTTCGTCAAGAGCCTCCTCGGCCTCCGCAGTCCATGTGAATCGCTCGGATTTTTTCAAGGGGCGGTACAGAGGCATGGCCTTCTCCCCTAAACGTGAGATGAAACGGCTGAGGGCCGCGAGGCAGCCCGTGACCTTCTGCACGCCCTTAAGATCCCGAATCGGCCCCATTCGCATGATGGCCACCACCTTCTCGGGGTTGGCCTCGATCCCATGCTAGGAGACGATGTATCCGAGGAGCATGCCCTGGGGCACTCCGAAGACACATTTCTCGGGGTTGAGTTTTATGTTTTTGGCTCGAAGGCACCCGAACGCGATTTCCAGGTCATGGATGAGGTTGTCCACTTTTCTGGACTTGACCACGATGTCATCGACATAGGCCTCGACTGTGTCGCCTATGTGTTCACCGAAGATGTGGAGCATGCACCGCTGATACGTCGCCCCGGTGTTTCGAAGGCCGAAGGGCATGGTGACGTAGCAGTACATGCCAAAAGGCGTGATGAAGGAAGTCACGAGCTGGTCGGACTCTTTCATCTTGATCTGGTGGTAGCCGGAATAAGCATCAAGGAACAAGAGGGTTTCACATCCCGCGGTAGAGTCAACAATTTGATCAATGCGTGGTAAAGGAAACGGAACTTTGGGACATGCTTTGTTTAAACTAGTATAGTCAATACACATCCGCATTTTTCCATTATTTTTCTTAACTAGCACAGGATTAGCTAACCATTCAGGGTGATGGACCTCCTTGATGAATCCAGCTGCCAAAAGCTTGTGCACCTCCTCGCCGATGATCCTGCGCTTCTCCTCGTCGAAGCGACGCAGGCGTTGCTTCACCGGTCTGGACCCGGCCCGGATTTCCAAGGCATGCTCGGCGACTTCCCTCGGTATGCCCGGCATATCCGAAGGACTCCACGCAAACATATCGGCGTTCGCGCGGAGAAAGTCGATGAGCACGGCTTCCTATTTGCTCTCAAGGTCGGTGCTGATCGTTAGCACCTTCTCGCCGGGGCAGCTCGGGTCGAGGGGGACTTTCTTGGTGTCTTGTGCCGGCTCAAAGTTGCCGGCGTGCCGCTTGGGATCTGGCACCTCGTCGGCGAGGCACTCGAGGGTCGCGGCTATCATGGCATTTTGCTCGACGGCCTCTCCATACTCGATGCATTCGACGTCGCAGTCGTACGTGTGCTCGTAGGAGGAGGCGACGGTGATGACGCCCTTGGGTCCTGGCATCTTGAGCTTGAGGTAGGTGTAGTTCGGGATCACCATGAACTACGCGTAGCCCGGTCGGCCGATGATAGCATGATACGTTTCGTGAAACCCGACCACCTTGAAGGTGAGGGTCTCTTTCCTGAAGTTGGCAGGGGTGCCAAAGCAGACGGGAAGGTCAATACAGTCAACGGGGAGGGCCTTTTTCCTCGGCACGACACCATGGAATCCCCCGATGCTGGGTCGGAGTTGGCACCTCTTGACTCCCAGGAGGTTGAGGGTCTCAAGGTAGATGATGTTCAGGCTACTGCCGCCGTCCATGAGGACCTTTGAGAGGTGGGTGTTTATGATGATTGGGTCGACGACGAGCGGATAGGCCCCGAGGTTGGGGACACGATCCGGATGGTCATCACGGTCGAACGTGATGGGCGTGTCAGACCAGTCGAGGTAGTGAGGTGTCGTGACTCAGACGGAGAAGACTTCTTGACGCTCCCGCTTGCGCTGTCGAGGCGTGAGCTGGGTCGAGGGGCCCCCGTAGATCATGTAGCAGTCATAGACTTCGGGGAATTTTCCGTCTTCCCCGTTGTCTTCCTCACCGCCGCCTTGGTCTTTCTTGTTGTCACCTTTCTTCACGCCCACTTGCTCAAAGTGCTTTCAAAGCATGCGGCAGTCCTTAAGCTTGTGTTTTGCCCCGTCCTTGTGATATGGGCAGGGTTCCTCAAGCATTTTGTCGAAGATGGCGCCCTCGGGGGACCTCGAGGTCTTTTGCGTTCGGTTGCTGTGACGAGATCATCTTCTGCAGCCTCACGCTTGCCTTGCTGATTTTTCTTCTTCTTGTTGTTTCTCTTCGGCCCTTTGCTCGAGCCTCCGGCGTCGTCGACTGCCGGCGCCTTTTTCTTGTCCTTCCCATCGCTGAAGAAGGCGCCGACCACAACTTCGCCGGCCGCGTAGTTGGCGACCACATCCATGAGCTCGTCGACGGTGTTGGGGCGGTTACGCCCCAACTCATGAACTAGGTCCTTGCATGTTGTACCCGCAATGAATGCTAGAATGACGTCAAGATCGGAGATGTAGGGTAGTTCGGTGCGGAGCTTGGAGAATCGTCGAGCAAAGTCGCAGAGAGACTCCCCTGGTTTCTGCTTGTAGTTGCGCAGTTCCCAGGAGTTCCAGGGACGCACGTAGGTACCTTTGAAGTTCCCCTCGAAGATCCGAACAAGGTCGACCCAGCCGCGAATCTGGGCAAGGGGAAGCTCCTCGAGCCACCTACGCGCGGTGTCGGACAGGAACAGGGGAAGGTGACGTATGATGACGTGATCGTCACGTGCCCCGCCCGCCTGACAAGCCAGCCGAAAGTCAGCTAGCCAGAGCTCAGGATTGGTTTCGCCATTGTATTTGATGATGCTCATGGGGGGTCAAAACTTGTCGGGCAGCTGGGCGCAGCGGATCGTCCTGCTGAAGACTCGGGGACTCGGTGGCTTCGGGGCCCGTCGGTCTTTGTCGCTGTCGTAACGCCCTCCATGATGGGCGCTGTACCCTCGATCCTCAGCGTCCCCGTACTTGTGTCTGTGGTTCTCGACAATGTCAAGGCGTGCGTCGCGGGGAGCGCGGTCGTCGTTGATATGCTCTCAGGCCGGCTTCTTCTTCGGTCGGGGGGGCCGCCCCCTGATCGACCGAGCTCTCCCTTTCGGGCCGGGAGGGCTCGACCTGAGGTTCAGAGGCTGCCCCTCGACGCCTCAAGGCCGAGCTCTCGGCTTGTTGGACAGCAGCAACTTGGAGGAGATCCTCGACCTCGCGTTGTATCCGCCGAGCTTGCGAGTTGGATGGCGCGGGCATATTGCGAAGGAGCATAGCCACTGCGACAATTTTTTGGCTTGCTCGGGGATAATGGTTGGCAGGTTGCTCGGGTGCCCCAGCCTCGTTGATCTGCCGGTTGACCTCTCAGGCCCTGGCTCGGGCTCTACCGCCGGGCGGTCGTCGCTCTTGCTCGAGGGTTAGCTCGAGCAGGCGCAATCGTTCCTGCTCGTCGGCGAGCTTCGCCTGCAACTCCTGAATTTATGCCAGCTGTGCGTCCTGCTCGCTAGGACAGGGCACGCCTCTCAGGGTGCGTCTGGTTGTTGGTCCTCTGCTCTGGGAAGAGCACCTTCCGTTGCAGCGGTAGCTGCCGTGACCACTGGATCGATGGTGTCCTGATCGGAGTCGACATCACCATCGATGTGGAGGCACTCGCGGGTAGGATCCCAATGATCAGAGTCAGAGTCGGGGTAGCCGTAGCAGAAAACAGGGAAATGTCCCCGCGCCTCCTCCTGCAGCTGCCGTCGGAGTGTGCCGACAGTGTACCTCCGGGGGCCGGGCACTCTCGCGAAGGCCAAGCCCTCGGAGGCTGGTGTGGCGGTCCCCACATCCGTCATTGCACGGAGAAGGGTGCCTGGGCGGTCCTCTAACGTGCTCATGTTGGAGTGGGTCGCTGTCGAGATCGTCGTCGTGGCATTGTTGAAGTCGAACGAAGGCCGCCGATGACGCTCGAACAGCTCATGAGGGAGCGGGCTCGATCGAGCGGGGACTTCGTCGCGCTTCCTCGATGAGCGTACTGCAAAGGTGGAGTCAGGGTTATGGTGGGGACCCGCCGGTTTGCCCTCTACCTCTGAACTCGGGTCAGACAACCCCTCAACAAGGGGTTCCTCATCTCCGATCAGGGGCAAGGAGAAAGCGGCGGGAACCATCCTCGACTCAGGTTGATGGCGATGACGGTGTCGATCGTGCCTCCTTCTGGATGTGGAAACATGGTGGTGAGACGAGCGAGCGGCCCCCCATGAGCGTGGGGGCGTACCGCGACCTTCATTTGGGTCACTGATCAAGAGCAGGGTCATGTCATAGCCCTGGCCGAGGGTCATGAACTCCAGGCTCCCAAACCAGATCACCGTAGCGCGCGGAAGTGGTGAAACAAAGTCGCCCATCCAGAAAAATGGCGGGAAATCGTTAGTGACACGCGGTCCCCTACCTGGCGCACCAACTGTCGGTGTTTCGACCCCCGGGGGGTTAACACCAACGAGTAATATTTGTAATTGCGTGCTCCCTTAATCCGGTGGGTGATGCAAGAAGGACACGGCGATTTATCCTGGTTCGGGCAAAGAAGGCCCTACGTCCAGCAGGGGGAGGATAATTCGTATTATCTTGCACCGAAGTGCTAGTACAGGGGAAAATACAAGCGGGTGTGAGGAGCGTGAGGTGGAGCTTGGGCGTTTCGAACGCTAGCTCTCGACCTTACACTGTCTCACGGTATTGTTCTGTGATCTAAAGCCTTAGCGTTTCTATGCTCTAAATCCTCTCTTTCTCTTTCTAACGTCCTGGCGCCTCCTTTTATAGGTGAAGGAGGGGCACAGGAGTACATATATTTAGAGTTCGCATGGCTGGTGACGCATGGTGTTGAGGCCGATCACGTCGGTGCTGCTGTAGTGATGTACGTCGGTATGGGAGGCCCTGCAGCCGTCGCGTTGGGAGTCGTTGAAGTGCAGCCCGGAGTCGTTGGAGGCCCGCTCGAGGGTTCGTCCGACGAAGTCGAGGGGCGGCGGTCGAGGGCTTGGCTTGAGTCGAGGGGGTCGAGACGAAGGGGTCGAGCCTCACCGGATAAGGTCGAATCCCGGGAAATGCGGGAAACGTGCTGATTTATGCATCTCGAGGGGGTGCTGGACGGGGCATAGTGCTCAGCATGGCGCAACAGCGAAGTACGATCCGCGGGATTCCGGGGCATAGGCAGTAAAAGCAAGATTTGACCGCCACTCCCACAACTGTTACCGTAACTGTGGCCATACGGTTAGGCGGGGGTAGGTAAAACGCATTAAATGCACCTGGATCCGTACGGGACAGTCAGTAGCCGAGGGGTGCACTGTCCTCGAGGGCTGTCCATTCGCGCGAACGAAGTTCCGTCCTCGAGGGCAGGCTCGTTCGCCGGACGAAGTTCCATCCTCGAGGGGTCGCCCGAATTGTACCCTCGAGTGTACAGTCCCCCGGTAGCCCCTCGGGCAGGCTTTGGCTTTGGGTCGTCATAGCCCGTTCGTGGGTCAACCCAATATGCTTTAGCCTGCGGGCCTTCGAACGTTATTCGTGGGAGGTCACTGGAGGGTTCATGTTGCTGATTTTGTGAGGTTTAGTCCTGTAAACCAAGTGTTTGCAGTACCCATTTCCTGGGTAACGACATTATGCCATAAGGCAATATATATCCATGGCATCTGCCTTAGTAGCACACCTCAAAAACTGAAAGCATGCCATTTTTATTGCCTGAACCAACTAACTTCGATTGTTCTTGTGCAAAGTTCACATTTTTGTCCACTGGTTTTGCAATACACTTTTGTTTTGGATGTATGCAGGTTGATATGTATCAAAAACCGTTTTTTATTTGTGTACAAATCAGTGTAATGCACCATGATTTTCGGGGTTAGTAAGCTTCCAGGTTATCTGTGTTGTGCCAACACTACCAGGTGGTAATAGTAAGGTACCTGGTTCCTTTTATGCATCATTGTATCTGTTTAGTATGCATTCTCCTCAATGTACATCTATTTGCTTTGTGACAGCAGTGGTTCTATACATTTTTTTATGCATTATGACAGCAAGGTTATATGCATCGTCACAGCAGGGCTCTATAAGGCAACATGGTTTCTTTTTAATACATTTTTACAATAGGGTTGTATACATATTTGTTGGCTCACATCTACATCCGCTGATTCTGAGAGATAAGTTTTATTACGTTTTTATGCATCGCTATGAATATTGGGTTGTATACCATGTGGCCATAGGTACATATGCATTGATTCTCAGATGATACATCTTGTGATCATAGGCTACGTTCATGTTGCAGTTCATCTTTTTTTAATTTGCTCGAAGCAGGGTACAGGTGATGTGACCACGGGAACAACGGGACACTTTGGGAACGTTTACAAGCGGGGGCGGACAAAAACTCCTGCAAACTGGGGAAAAAGGGTGGCAACCATAGAACTCAATGACAGTGCTGACTCTGGTCAGGATGTCTTTATGACTCCCCGCAAACGTGTTGTGCCTGAGCCTACTCGTCGGCTAACATGTTCTGCCACTCGTGGGGACACTAAGCAAGCACAGCCTACCGATGGTGGCGATCATCCGAAGCGACAGGTCACATTCAAGGTGCCTTTCTGTTTTTTATACACATACATGCTCACACTTTGTTGAATGCCCTATTTTCTATACTATTATTAGTTAGATATCATGTGATTTTGTGGTACGCAGGATGGCAGGGCACCAAATGTTAGGAAGCGGAAGTCAAGTGCTGCTGTAAGTGTGTTCACTCAACCTTGTTTTTACGCAGCTATTTTTTAACATGATTCAACTTTTTTTCTTGACTCTCTTTTACATTTTCTTTAACCCTGTTTCAGCCGCAATCCGGCACGCCAGGACCAAATTCCAAGCCACGAAGACCCGGTGATGAGGCTGGGTCCAAACTTACTAACATTGTAAGTTATCAATGCATTTTGATGCCATTGTAGATTCATGAAAAATTGTTTTTCATCGATATGTGCAATTAGTGTGTTTTGTCTACATTCAGTTGTTTGGTTGTACGTACATCTGGAACCATATGCACAATCAAAAAATGATGTACTTTTTTGCGTGTGCAAGCAGTTATTTCTATGTCACATATCCCTGTTTTCATAGTCCTAATAACATATATTGTAACATGGAACCTTTAGTTGGTTAGAGAAGGTTATGGGTTTAGCTTTTATTCACTGTTGACACATCCTTGCATGCACTGGTTAGAAAAGGCTCTCATTTTTACATTGTCACGCACTGTTAACAAACTCCTGCATGCATTGATTAGGCACACATTCAGTTGGTTACAAAAGGTTCGGTATAAATTTTTTATGCACTGTTAAGATTCCCCTGAATGCATGTAGATGCAGATCTTCATGTCATGTCCATGCAAACATATCTGGTTGCGTCTTTTTCCTGCCTTTAGTTTGTTAGAGAAGGTTATGGATTCTGCTTTTATTCATTGTTAACACATCCCTACATGCATTGGTTACAAAAGGCTCTAGTTTTTATATTTTCATGCACTGTTAACAAACTCTTGTATGCATTGTTTAGGCAGACATTCAGTTGGTTATGAAAGGGTGTGGTTAATATTTTTATGCACTGTTAAGCCACACCTGCATGCATGTACATGCAGACCTTCATGCGATGTTCATGCAGACATATCTGGTTGCGTCTTCCTACCTTTTTCATTCTTTTTCCAAGACTTTCATGTTCATACATTAATACTCATTTTTGGGTTCTCACACTGCTAACTGTTACTATGCAGCCTACATGGTGGGTCATCCACTGTTCACCAAAAACCTTAAAGGAATTGCTAGAGATGCTTACACTCGATCAAGAGCGTGAATTTATTTAGAATACCGGGTTTCAAAGCATTTTGGATATCAAGCTCACCAAAGATGTGTTCCCACCTTCCTTCCTCCGGTGGATATACACCAACATTGATCCTGAGTCGAAGAACTTCAAGAAATTGGACCAGGGAAGGAGATCACATTCTCTAAGCATGTTGTGTAGAAGGTGATCGAGCTTGCTTGTAGTGGGAATGGCCAATTAAGAGATAGGAAATGGAAGGACAAAGTTGATGAAGCCAAGGCCCTGCACATTGCCCTTGATGTAAAGAATGCTACAGATCTCCATGTCAACAAGTGTCTGGAGCGGATAAATTGAAACAAATTGATGACCTAACCAAAAGATGTTTCTTCTTGGCATTGTTCAACTGGTTTCTGTTTGCGTCATGTATGACCCTTTTTCCCCGTTGATTCATATATGCACATATGTATGCATTGTCAGGGGGCATAGCAAATTTGTATACATTGTTTATGCACATCTTTATACATAGTCTATGCACATTTGTATACATTGTCTGTGCTTATGTTTGCATTATATACATCTGAATGCAAATCTGCAACCATGTGTTACTTTTTATGCATTCAGACTACATACTCATATACATCGATTATGCACATTTGTATGCATTGTTGTTGGGGGCATACGCCAAAATTGTTTGATACCATGTGAATTTTTTTAACAAAATATACGCGTGCCATTCTCACTAGGTACCTATCACATTGCCAATCATGATATTGAGCCTATGAGAGACATGGCGGCATTCAATGATATTAACTGGTGCCATGAAATATACATCGACATCAGGCATGGCGTTCAAGCTGCATCAGAAGCTCCGCACAAAGCAACGAGCATACACCATACTAGGATGCAACATAATCCTCGGGGTAAAACAGTTATTCGTTTCTGTATCAGCTTCAAATCATTGTTCGTGCATTAATGAGAAATGTGTCTATGTAATCAAAGAAAATACAATGACTTTTGTATTATACCAATTAACTCAATAACATTGTTGCAGACAATTTGTGCAAGCTATCAATTACTGGATAACATTGTTGCATAAAATTATGTGGCTATTTTCCATGTCATTCTAACCATTTATTCGGATCCTAGTTGTGACATAATCCTTAATTGTTCTACTGTTGTACTATTTGGACAGGTCCACCATCGGCTGTCATCTGTGGATAGATATGTGACGCCGCGCATAAATTTTTTTTGAAGATGACATGGTTAGCAAGATGATTGCAGATGATATCATGAGGGATGTTCACTCTACTAGAGGCTACGGAGCATTGGACGTAGGTGTCTTGTCCTTGTTTTCTTAATCTATTTTTTGATTTTCATTCAAATTGTATACATTTCCTTTTTATGTAGAATTAAAATACAATGGATCTCTCTGCTTCTCATATTTCTCTTCTGTTGAGTCACAAATGGAGAGGGGGTGTGCCCCTCTTTGTATAGAGTTGTAGGTGGGCCCATGGATCCAAGTGATCTTGTCCTCATCCCTTGGATAAAGTTGCCTTAATTTCCAACATTGAGATCTTCTAACATTGTGTTTGTTTGCATTTAGGAGTGCAAGGCTACAGAGACTAAGGGTGGTCACCTGACCAAATAGGGAGTAGCAACCCTCCTATATGATAGGTGGTGTACCCCCTCTAGTAGGGTGCTTCCTTATGTGGCCTTGAGTGGGTATGAGGTTGGAGCCACTGATTTCTTTGAATTCTTGACTTTTGGGTCCTTCAATCCATGTGCTTTGTCTTGAGCAATCTTGAGAAAACACAATCTTGGTCCAAAGGTTGATATTACCTAAAAATGTGTTTCTTGACCTCTAGATGAATTGTGGAGGTAGTGGGACCCACTAGGATGGTTGGCCAAGACCCCTAATGTGGGCCCACTAGCTCTATTTCCTTCAAGATTTTATATTTATAGAGAAATATTCTAGTTACATGTGGAACATTGTTATTTGATAAAATATGCTCATGATATGCTTATCTTCCTTTTATTCTGATGTTGTTGATGGTATTTTGGATATAGAAAATGGCCATTTTTACCTTTCTATGATGGATTGTCCATATGACCACAAAGATCATCCTGAAGGTGTGCATAATACAAGTTTCACCTAGTGTAGTTAAGGACAACATGTCTAGAACCTATTCGGTAATCAAGAAAGACAACATGTCTAGAGCTTATTCGGTAATCAAGAATAGCAATAACTAGGCTTAGCCATCCTTAGCTATGGTAGAAGTCCAATGATTGGTGGGAAACCCCGCTTGTGAGTTGTAGGAACTATGAGATGCACTTATTAACAACTTAAAACTTGCCTAGGCATACAATGACTAAGGAGGACGAAGTATGATGAAATGCATTATGCATGATAATAGGTTGTGACTCGCGAGCTGGAGTCTTAGGTGACATAATTCACCTGAGCTAGTTAAGTACCCCTACATCTATAGTGATTCTTGAATATCTTTTGTATTCACCACATATGATACATGGATATGGTAAGTCGAGTAGCATGTCACGAGCAGGTAATCCCCATGATTTTATAAAATTTACAAATCTCCCATGTGTTGACCTAATCATCCAACAAATATGTATAGTAGTTTTGTGGATAAATCATCTAAGTAATTATCATACTTATAGTACTTCAGCTAAGCCATTTTAGATTTACCAGAGACCATGATGACACCTTGATCAAACTCAAGTACATTCACTAGCCTATCGAATGAATGAGAAGGACGTATCTTCTCCATTCAATGTATTTGTCGATGTTTTTACCTATAGCTATTTGGTTGTTGGGAACCTTGTTGGGCGAAAAGATCAATCACAGTAGAGACACGAGATTTATGTTGGTTCAGGGCCTTGCGAAGCAAGTAAAAGCCTTACATCTAGTTGTTACTTCTTTGTAATACGATCTCAACAAGTTGTGAGATGGCGTTTATAATCTAGCTATGCCTATGAGAGTTTTGATGATTACAACAGGGAGAATCTCTAGCTATTTATATCCAAGATCAACTTGCCCTACAAGTGCGCTACAAAAGTCATGCCTTAGTTCAAGTCTTGGCGCGGTCTTGAGATTTCCTTCATCGAATATGCCAGTTAGTAATAGGCCTTCGAGTCTTCTCTGATTAGAGTCGATTATCCAATGAATCTTGTCATCGGGATACACGGGAAGTATGGCATATAATAGTATCAAAGTTGAATAGTGGTGTAGATGAATGGATATGAGAGTGTCATAACTAAGTCAAATTTAGTTGCAATGTCAATTTGATAAGTTATTGATACATTCTTCTGTTGTCATGTGTAATTTTGTGATGAATTGGATCTTGAATTGTGGCGATCATTTGTCTATGTTATGCAACCTGTCGTATCCAAGGATTATTGGAGTTAGTTTGCTTAAGTTGAGTTGGTTAAGAGGATGGCATATAGTTTAGTTAAAGCAAACATGGATGGATCCTCATATAGAAGAGAACCCTATTTTTTCCTTTGAGAAATCTACTTATCCAAATGACACACCATTTCAACTTATCCAAAGGAGAACTTTCAAACAAGAAAACACCTTGCTGTGTGTTTGGTTCATTATATGAACATGTATGTAGATTACGGTCCATATTTTGGTGTACTTAGTTAGGGGTCTGTTGTCTAGATATCTGTATAGGAAGAATAATTCCTAATATGTTGGTTGAGCTAAGTCGAGCAAACAATGTGGGCTGAGCTCCTCCTAGTTTGCTTCCTAGTGCTTTGTTGACATGAATAGAAGCATTAATTGCTCTTTCTTCTTTCTTTTAGTAAACATTCAAATGGTATTATCTAGGAAGTAGTTTATTTATTGGTGATATAATTGTATTTTTGTAATTGTTGGAATTAAATCTACAAAACAAGATACTTGGGTTAAAATAAATAAATGACATGCGGGTTCCATATAATGTCATAGCTAGTTAACCTGGCCATCCTCCTCCAATCAACCAAACATGGCTCATCCTAACCAAGTCTTGTTCTACCAACCAAATAAAAATTTAGCTTGTGCCATACATATTAACCAAACGGACAACATGGATCTACTTATTCTAAACTCTATGGAGGGCCATATCCCATCCAACCTTGTTGTCAAACCATACTCACCCTGGATTGTGGCCTTTGTTCCTCCTACCCGTCTCTTTTTTGGGTTTTTTGTTCTATCCGTCTCTTTTTTTTATTTTTCTCTGTGTTCGACACCATGCTGAAATGGGCACTGCTACCTGTGTGCTCACAACAAAGCGTACGGGTATGTTAATCAATCATCAAAACATGAAGCATTAATTGTACCGTGCCGTCAAAACAAGTTGCAAAAAAATTGTACTATCAAGTCATTAATCAACGAAAACACCCAATGCTATCCCTAAAAACTTTAATGTTCATCGACTCACTAACATAAGTCCCGCTTTCTTAAAGCTCCTATCTACATCCGCAAAACTAGTTTCACCGACTTTTGGGAGAGGAGAGGAGAGGAGAGAGATAAGAGCCGAAGTTTGCTGTCATGGTGCTTGCCTCTAGTACCCATTCTCTTAAGTCTTATCACCTACTCCCTCTATCCCAAAATATTTGCCGTTATTATTGCGTGTGCCACAAGTTTGACTTAATTTATAAAAAATATATGCAAAAATTTAGGTAGTAGAAAAGTAGGTGGCTACTTCAAGAGACATTTAGGTAGTCTGATTTAGGTAGTAGTGTTAGAGATGCTCTGAGGACGGAGGAAGCACAGCTACGGGCCTACAGCCATGCATGGCACTCTAGGCATTGCTAGAGCAGAGGTGGAGTTGGCATAATTTCCTGGCGGAACTTGCGACGGTGTCATGGGCGTGGCGCTGCTCAGTTTGGCAGGGGTCGCCCCACGGAGGCTTGACCCGACACTGCGGACACAAGAAGGCCTCCGCGGCACGGTGTAGTGCTTCCCATCGAGCGACGCGTACGGTTGGCGCTAGGACGTCCTAAGCTTAGGACGCCCGAGCCTAGCCCACCACCCCCGTACACACTGTATGCCTCCCGCAAAGTTCATGCAACCACGGCCACCAGATCACGTCTGACAAAAAGGAAAAACAGCCCGCCCACCGCATACACGCATGCCTCCTCGACAGCAACTCCACGCAAACACATCGCCGGAAAATCCTCGCCGGAGCCTCGCCGGAACCCTATGAAACAAGAAAAAAATATCAATTGAAACAACCCGAAGAAGCGATATGAAACAACGAGAGAAATCGATTTGAGACATCGAAGAAATCTCAGAAATAAATCAACTGAAACAAAAGGGAAAAAGCCGCTGCAACAAAACGAAACCTCGCGCGGAGATGAAAGGGGGGAGCACTTAAACACCATGAAAACATAGTATGTTTTTCAAGAAACACATTCAAACAGAACCATTGTAACAAAAAGCGGATCGGTGATGAACCACAGCAAAAATGGCTTTTGAAACACCCAAAAATGAAAAAAAAAAGAGGAAGGGAGGAGGACGGAGGGGCTGTTCGCTGGAACCCTAGGGCATCCCCGGAGTTGGAGGGGGAAGAGATGGAGCGGGGGAACATTGAGAAACATCCAAAACAAGCCCGTTGAAACAAATATGGATCGGCTGCTGAAACCATGCTGAGAAAAACACATCAACAAAAAAACATCACCAACTGTTGAAACAACATGGAATCTGCTGCTGAACCAAACCAAAATCGTCTCGTTAAACACAAAAAAAAAGAGGGACAGGGGGAAGGGAGAGACACGGTGCTCACCGGAATGGATCCCGAGGGGCTGAGGTCGACGTGATTCCGCCTTGGGCCTCCCCTTCTCACACGCAGAGCCGCGTTGCCCAGATCGAGGGAGGGGAGGATGGCGGCGGGCTCGCCGCATCTGGCCGTCGTCGACGATTAGGAAAGACCTGGGCGCTGCCGCATGTCTAGGATGGGTGTGAGGAAGCCACCGCGCGCCGCCGTATGACAGGGACGGGGCCGCGCCACCGCACCCCACGCCGCCGCGGGCGTGGAGACGGAGCCGCACTGCTCCGCCGCGAGACGGAGACCGGGCCGCCGCAGGATGGGGACGCGGCCGCCGCTCCCCTATGAGGCCACGACGACGATGGTCGGGGAGGGTGCGAGGCAGTGCTGCCGTGGGAGAGGGAGAGGCCGCGCCCACCGTCACAGATCTAGGGGCTCGGCTCCCAATCCCCACGCGAGACCGCAAGCTCCAGGTCGGCGGCACCGACCCCCAGGCACGGCCGCGGCTTCCTTCCCCGCACGCGGCGAGCGAGTGTGGAGCAAGGGAGGAGCAAGTGTGACGCCGAAGGAGCTTGCAAGTGTGACATTGGTCAGGAGGAGCAAAGGGAGCGCGAGGAGGAGCAAGGGAGTGCGAGTGAGCGTGGAGAGGATAAGACGGCGCCCGGGCGGAGCTCAAGGAGTTCGCGCGACTGCTGGCGGCTGCCGAGGCCCAGGTCAAATGCCATTGTGGCACTGTCACATGTGTCACGTCGTGCGCGATCCTCCTCAAGGACAATACCATCTGTTTCTCAAAATTGCAAAAAAAAAATTCTAGAAAAAACTGCAACATCATCAATGAACACGGTAAACTACTGCTCGTCGCTGTAAAACAAAGACAATGCACGGTGCACGTTGGCTTTTTACTTTTTTTGGGAGTACACAAAGGAGCGGTTTGTAAAAACGCTCCCCGCGTAAGAACAGCATTTCCCCCACATTTTCATTTGACAAAGAAACAAAAAAATTATTATAAGCGGCCTTTCGTTTCTACTATCTTTAATTTCTTCGTCGATCCATTGATACAGATTTTGGATGTTTGTTCATGCTACGTTTGCCTCTCCAAATCAAAGATGTTTACTGTTCATCATCTAGGAACTGACACTAACATGTTCATATGATTACAACAGGGTGATCTTATTTTCACCATCCTTTAGCAAAGTGTTTTTTGTTTGGGAAAAATAGCAAGGGCATTACTATATTATATTGTTAGTAGAGGAAAAGACTTAATACAAAAATCAAGATAAAAGTAAAAAATGGTAACGGAAAAGAAAAGAAAAACAAGAGCCTACATTGTTGGTGTTCATAGTTTACTATACTAAAGATTTAGTAAGTCAAAAGTTAGATAAAAAATTATCATAGATTTAGCAGAATAAACGTGAGAGTTTGACAGTTTTTAATAACAAACTAAACACTAGCTAAAATCATAACTTGTCAAATCTTTAGATTGACATTTGGTCATCAACCAACCAGGCCCGCCCCGACGAGAGGTATGCCGCTAGAAACCCTTAGAACTGCAGTTACCGCACTCAGGTGATCACTGCAACACATCAAGCTCGTTGGCGCCAAGCTTTATCGCCGAAAACGAGCCAATTCAGCTATTTTGCCGCGTTCCATACTTCCATTGCACGTGCGCTCCAGTGCCGCGCCGTCACTTCCGTTGCCTCGTCCGGCTTCTGTCGTCCGCGCGGCCGGTAGACACGTACGGCGGCGGCCCCGCGCGCGCGTGGGGTCTGCCAGCAACCGGCAACCGGCAGCCGGCAGCGCGGAGTAGGCTCTGGCCTGGGGCAAGGCCACTGCGCGACGCGTCGGAAAAGCAGTGGGCGCGGCCGGAAGCTGGGCGCAGAAGATCAAGCGCCATCCTCTGGTCCACGTGTACCCCACCAACTCCATCAATTCCATACCACGCCGAAGTAGCTCCTATCACTGACCTCATGGTCCCACATACGCTCGCCTAACATGTCAGTGACGGAATGCAAAGACGCGTACGACTAGTATGCCGACCTGATAAAGTAGGACCAGGCGCTATAAATCAACGGGTGGACTCGGCCCAGCATGATGAGCTACCGCATCCTCACCGTCCACGAGTACCCTTCCGGCCGAAATATCCTACACGCACTGGACACACCATCCACTTCTGTTACTGACATCTGGGCCTACTCTTCTCCGACCCCACATGACAGTGGGGAAGTAGTTTTGGAGCGGTGTAACGGAGGCGCAGGAGCACGAAGGCGGAGTGGGGAGAGCCGCAACCCACCGGGAAAATGCAAAGCCTACAAAACTTTGTACCTCCTAGAGTAGCGTCCACGCGGGCCCGGCGTCGCATGACCCACATATCTGCTGTTGCGAACCGAGGGAGGTTAGGCCCGGTCGTGGCGGACGCGGATCGGTCTCATAGATTATGTGGTGCGGGATTAGCGAGCGATCGAGCTGTCCCCTGCCTGTGTGTGTTTTTGCCTCTTGCTAGCTTGCTTGCTTCCCTGCTCCCTCCCTCCTCTGGTCCTCCTCTTCCTCGTCGCCTCTTCTCGGATTCTTCCTGGTGTTTGCCGGAGCAAGGCCTGGCGCGAGGGGAGGAAGGTGCTGTGCTAAGCCAGAGGTCATCGGCTCTACGGACTGCCTGGGTACGTATCTCCTCTCGTCTCTCTCGAGCTCTGCTTGGCTCGTCGGAGGTTTCGTGAGCAAGTTCTTGGCTCGTCTCTTGCTCGGTCTCTGTAGTAGTATCGATGCTTCTTTTCAACTTTTTTGCGTGCGATTAAGCTGGGGAGCCGCCTCTCACGGTGAATTTAGTGGGAATTTATCGGGGGTGAGGAGATTTCGGCGAGCTGCTGAGAAACGCGGAACCTTTCTGTTTTTTTCGGTGTGAAATCCAAGCCCCCGAAAGACGATGGGTGACTCAAGACGATCCTGTAGTTTCCGGACTCTAAGCTCGACAGAGATGTTCGGTGATAGTTGTTGGCCCTGGTCTCTCTTCGCCGCACGTTTTCCTCCGCTCCTCGTGAGTCCACGCTGTGATTTGCCGACGACGAGGAGTGAAGTGAACCCCTCTTTTCGTGACGTGATGTGATGTGAGGAATTTTACGGGGTTCGTTCGTTGCACTGCTTCTGCTTTGACGTAGGGTATATTTCGCCTCCGATTTTCCTTTTCTGTCCTTGCGAACGAAATTTGTCATGGGTCTAAAAACGAAAAGTAAGGGAAAGGGGAAAAGGGGTACCGAGGGCATTTAGTCACTGGTAGAGCTGTTACTTGCTGACGGAGGATCCCAGAGTATTAGGGCCTGTTTTGCTTTCGCGAATTCAGCTATAACATGCTCCCAGCATGCGAGAAGTGGCACCTGCTTTCGAGTTCCGAGTAGAGTATTATCGTTTAGTCAAAGATAGCCTTTTCTTGTTTTGTTGATAATGATTACACTTTTACATTACTTCCTTTGTCCACAGACTAATCCTCACAATACTAAGTGTTTGTTTTCTCATGTAGCACTGATTAGCGGCTTTCCCTTTGCAACAGATTTATTAGTGATTAAGTATGTTCTTTCGACTACATTAGGTTGTTGATAATTTTCTGTTTCACTTTTTCCCCACTAATGTCTTTAGTGATATCAAATGTTTCAACAGTTGGCCTTTTCCTACTGGAACTGCAGTACTTTGAACATGCTTTTTGCAAATACTTGCATTAAGGATGAATAAAATGTTAAGCAACGACTGTTTAGGGACACAGGAGCCTCATGCATTTTGCAAGACCACTGAAACATTGGAACATTCACACCTTCAAGAGATCACACCCGATAAAACAGCAGCGGGGTCAGCGCTAATAACTCATCCAAATGGTAAAGTCTGCATAGTTTCCAGTCTCATCTACCTGGTTAGATTCATTTCAATCTTTCCTACTGTCAATGAATTGTGCTTTTCCTGCTTGGAGTGTACCTATTGTCAAAGCAGCTCCACAAAAGATAATCTGTATTCTATGCTATAGGCTGCACCTTCATAGTCTAACATGAAAGGAGACGTACTTAGCATCCATATGTGATTAATCCTGCTATCTCCTGCCAAGATGAAAAATACTGTTCTAAGCTCACAGAAAGATTAAATTAAACAGCACACAAAGTTTCACTACGAAGTTCTAGTCGTCTTCAGGAAATTGTCAAGTTGGTGTTTCACTTGATTTTTTAAAAATATCCGCAACTTCTTCTATTCAGAAGAGGGAAATGTCAATTTAAAGTTGAGGACTGACCCATTTGTGGCTTGTAAGGTTGAACCGGAAGCATCTTTGTTGTGTCAAAGTGGAAAAGAGAATGTTCTAGTTAGTGTATTAGAATGATGGTAGGTGATTAATAGTGTGTTAAAATGTTGCGTCAACTTGTTCGGCTGCTGGTTCGACAGTTGTTACGCAGCCATTCTACAGTTTTATGCTCTCACAGCAGATGCAGCTGCAGCCCGGCAGCCAAACAGACTGTTTATCTTCTGCTCTGGAATCTAGGGCCTTCAGCACAAAATTAGTTGGGTACAGCATTGCTGTATGGCTTATGTGATACTAATCCATATTTACAGTATGTATTAAGATGCACTTTAACAAGCACATGGAGATTTGAAATTGATCTGGGAAAACATAATTTAGCAAATTAGTACCAATGTTATTATTTAGTAGCTTATTGCCAGACTGCAAGAATGTGTTACAATTTTTTTTTTCTTCCTTCCCTTTTTGCAGTGTGCTGCACTGCTGAAGTATCAGGGGAAAACGCAGAAATCATGGAAATCAGCTTATTGCATGAGGAATCTGATGCAGGAACCACCGGTTTGCTACCACTGCCATTGTTGTCATATGGTCCAAGATCAATGGTAATTAACCTTCATTTTCCTTTCAGAAAGTTCCTGAGGACACCAGCATAGGTGCATCGCTGGAGTTTAGTTCCCTCTCCATACTGGCTTTTGCTTGCCAGGAGCAAGTTATCTGAGTAACTGAGTTCATACTCTAGTCTCAAAAATGGAAGAAGAATGGAAAAAGAAAACACAAACCAGCCTTGACACAACACCATGCATAGTCATTATTATTATTACTATTATTATCAGCCAACCACAAAGCCCAGTTCTTGAGCTTTGTACTGATTCCAGCTAATACCATAGCAGCTGTGTTTAGATTCTCAAACAACTTGCCTCAATCAAATCATTTTGGATTTAGTTCTCTTAGATTTTCTTTCTAGGAGTATTTAATAAACTCTATCGTGAAAAGCTTCAATTATTTTTAGAGTTCTATTTTCTGGTAAAGAAAATCGGAAACTCTTAAAAAACCACATTTTTTATTTTGAAATGTGTCGGTGAACAAATGTTATATTTGGAAATAACAAAAGCATTAGGATGAGGTAGGACAAAGCCAATTACATTCTTTAGTTTTGAACTCGCAATACTCTAACAAGCACTGAGATTTGTCAAACTAGTATTTGCGATTGCAAATTATAAAACTCTGCTCCATAACTAACCGTGCAACTCAAATAGTTTGATAATAACAGTCTGATTTGTCATAATGCAGCTGCTAGTGCTTTCGATTATCAAGATGTGAGCGCTCTGCTTAGAAACAATAGTTTTATCAGTAGAAGTGAGTGGGATGGTCTTTCTTAGCATCAATGCATCATTATGTAATTTCCTACAAAACTGCATCTTTGTTTCATCGTGTTTTGAGATGTTATGCAGCATTGAATATTAACCTATTCCAAAATATTTTTCAGGTTCCAATACAAGTACCATCGTCATTAGACCTTGAGAGTATCCTGTCGCCAGATCCAATCTACAGTGATCTTCAGTTGAAAGAGATAAGCTACAATACTGCAGGTAACACTTCTTAGCTTCCAAGTTTTCTGTGTTAACATGATCAGGTGTCTATACATTTACATTCCCGTATTGGATTTCTTGGCTGCTTTGACATTGTAGATTTTTATCAGTTTGTGTTTTTTTAGTTCATCCAATTATTGGCTAACTATCTGGTAGTTGGCTGCTGAAGGCCCTAATTGTTCTTTACTGACTTTTTCTTTTATTTATCTGTCAATTGCAGCAATGGATGAAAGCACTGAGTTCCTTCACCTGATTCTTAGTGGAAATGATGAAGGATACAATACCACAACTGAATTACAAGTTTGGGATGTTCTGGACTTCTATGTCTCAGAAAACTTTTCTTCCCTCCAATTTGATAGTTTGATGGGTTTTACAAATGAAGTTAGTACTTCCTACAATGACTGTATGAATTTAGTTGACATGGTAGAGCGGCCTGTGTCTCGTCTGTCTCTAGATGATACACCAAAACCAAGTAACAGTGATGATGCGGTTCCGGCAGACAATGTCACAATGGACCCTGATGAAACATCCTTATACCTTCAGACAAAACCAACAGATTCAGAAACAGAAAGTAGTTCTGCCGCAGGAGATGTTGAAAGTGAATATCTAGATCAAAAACTACTTTCTAGATGTCTGCCTGATTTAATGGATGTTGACTCGCCCAACCGCGTACTGAAAACACCAGTGCGAACAAAACATGTGACTCTTGTGCTTGATTTGGACGGTGAGCAGCATTAACTTCTCATGGAATATTACTTTTGAATGTGTCTTTTAAGTTCTGGTACTTTCCGGTATCTGTTAACTAGCTACTGCCATGTTATCGTTGTTTTATAGTTAATAGTTTATGTTATTTGACTGTCATGGTCAGGAATGTGAAATTCAGTTGTAGTATAGACATTTTTACTCCAATATCCTTTGTATGATAGTCTAACGATTTCTCATATGCAGAGACTCTTGTACATTCGACATTGGATCACTGCGACAATGCTGATTTTACCCTAGAAGTTTTCTTTAATATGAAAAATCACACAGTGTATGTGAGAAAAAGGCCTTACCTGAAAATGTTTCTTGAGAAGGTTGCTCAGATGTTTGAGGTTATCATTTTCACAGCTAGTCAGAGAATCTACGCTGAGCAACTTATAGATAAACTTGATCCTGATGGAAAATATATCTCACGGCGTATTTATCGTGAATCTTGTATATTCTCTGACGGTTGCTATACAAAGGACCTGACAATTCTGGGGATCGACTTGGCAAAAGTTGCAATAGTTGACAATACTCCACAGGTACAATCCCTTTCCAATATATAAGGTTTATGCTTTATCTGTTTCCCTTTTGGTTACTTTATCTTGATCTCTGGTAAGTCTGGTCACTATACTGTGATATATTAGTCTCCTGGCATGTAGCTATTTTCCTTCTGAACTAGAGGTGGCAAGAAACTAAACTATCTTTTCATCAGAGCTTTTTTTGCAATCTTAATTTATTTACATACAATATATATATTCATTATTTTTTGTTAATTAATGAGAGCATTTCTTTGTCCAGGTTTTCCAGTTGCAAGTGGATAACGGCATACCAATTAAGAGCTGGTTTGATGACCCCTCAGATCAGGAATTGATCGATTTACTCCCGTTCCTAGAGAGCCTCGTGGATTCAGAGGATGTGAGGCCAATAATTTCAAAGACCTTTCATGACAAACTTGAGCAGAATTAGTTTTAGAGGCATACAGATTATCATCATTAGCTTCGCTCCACATGGTGCAGGCCATTCTTGGGAAGTTAGGTATAAGATCAAGATTCACCATTTTATGTTATGTTAGCTGTTACAAATAGCAAGCATAAACTGCTGTCGTCGATGAAAATGGCTTGTATATGTATGTCCCTTCGGGTTTCCGTGTCACAGATCATTTGTACAGAGACGAACAATAGTGCTGAATAAAGTGATCTGAGTGCAATTTTGCTCATGAGGAGTTGAGGACACCTCAAGCAGGACATGCTTAGCCATGCTTCAGTTTATATAATATAATAACGTGAATTCCAGTCAAAAATCGCCGCTTTATCTACTTTTGAAGCAGAGTCTAGTGGAGCTAGGATAATTTTTACCAGGATCTGATGTATGTTCGTGGGTTCTTCTTTTTTAGTAACCAGAGTGGTGATCTGATTTTTATCATGGTTTATGAGAATTATTAATCTAGAAATTCCTTTAAAACTCCTGAAGGAGTCGTTGTCACGAAGACCTTACATTGCTTGAAACCTATGCCAAGACTGAACTACTCCTTGCAGATGACGCTTTCCGTGTCCAATTGGCTAAGTACTTTGATAGCCTGGGACAGACAGCTCAACGGAAACAAGCCGAATGCTCCTACCGATTATTGCGACATTGCACCTAAATATAGTTCAAGATTAATGGGCAACATGTCCTTGGTGCTAGTTCAAGATCGATCTGCAAACATTCATACCAAGCAAATTTTTGCTATATCTTGTATCTTTCTGAAGCAATTCTGATGTAGCACGTTGATATATGAGAAACATCTCTATACAACATTTATAAAACGTTAATGTTCCTTCCTTTCCCTTCTGCCTCCTCGCTCTAGAAAAGATATTGGCGCCTAAATTGCCCAGATTACAAGCCGCTTGACTACCCCTTCAGTTGCAACCAAGGGCACACACTTCTCAGGCACAGGCAAAACATGTTGGCACGCTTCAAGCTTCATGCCGCCGATGGTGGTTCCTGTTTTCCTGACCACGCAGGAAAACCCTCTATTGCTCTGCAGTCAAACTTGGCAGCATCCAGCCAAAGGTTTGATTGGCCGATTCATTATCAATGTTTTGCCACCTGAAGGCAGCATGCTCCAGCAAAGGCACGTTGGATTCACCATAACTCGGCCATGATCCAGTCACTAATACATGCTTGACATGCCAAATGGAACAACACCAGCCTTTCTGTGAGTAGTTGCTGCCACTCCTGCCGCAGTAGCAGCAATGCCGTTGAGTGATCTCGTGTACAAGTTTGTCTCGGCTGTTAGCCTATCAGAAGAGCCACCTTTTTGCCTTGCCGATAGATGATGGAAAGGGGGTGCCCTCATGTCCAGAGCAACATCAGACACAACTGTACGGTTTGCGCAGGCATAGGCCTGCTGATGTAGCGTATACCTTTCAGCCTGTGATGGCTCGGAGCAAGCTGGTTTGCCATGTGTCTGATAATAACCAAATGTTTGTGGGATTTGTTGTTGGGGAGGATATCCTGAGTTCATTGCCAACCTTCGTGTGTCATAGGGGTCTTTGGTGTCTCCATTTTGGTAAGGCATTACTGGACCAACAACCCTTCCTGGTCTCGCTGCAAAAAAGATAAATAGTATATTGTTAGACCAATACAAGCCAAAGGTTTACATGACACAAACCGAAGGTACCTGTTGGCACTCTTTGTGGAGCCTGTGACGTTCTCGGGAGATTGCCGCAATATTTTTCTGTCTCCCGAGAATTTCTGTAGGACTCATCAGATGAAGGCCTTTCCCTAGATGGGCCAATACAGGGTTGTTCCTTGACAGGAATTGGAGCTGAGTGAACAATCGTAGACCTGCAAAAGGAAGATTGACCATTTAAGATAAAAGAAAATAAGAAAGCGCACAATTAGGAAGGATGCAAGAAATTCAAGCACAGTTAGTCTAAATGACTATGAATGCTTACTAATCAACGCAACTTAGTGCAAGAATAATAGCACTTTACACCATTCTGCTGAGGGATATAGTGTTAAATTCAAGGGGAAATGTTATGTTTGCTATTTATCTCGGTTCCCTGATATCCCAATATGGGGGGTGCTTATAACTACTGATATTAAACATTAAACATTCACCTTGGCCTAATTGTTAGAATAAACTGTAGTTGTTACTCTTTCAGTACTGTTCTTAACATTTGGTATGGCAGGATGAAGCCAGAATCATGTTCATTTTGACATCCTAACCTCAGCACCTGATATAAATGTGTTCTCATTTGTAGCTGGTTCACCTTTGCTGCCAGGGCTATACTGAAACAACCTTATCATTATGTTACAGGTGTGGCAGATGTTAGGACTAATCTTGTCATATAGGCATGTATGGATGAGAGAGCTCAATGAAGTTTCTAGTACTAGCTAGTTGCTAGTTGAGCTATGCAATTTG
>CM041632.1:24006788-24018496 GCA_023333625.1 Bothriochloa decipiens | reverse complement strand
CCCTCATGTAATGATAACATAGAGATGTAAACAAAGTGAGTTTGTTTTGGGGCCAACAGCAGATGTATGTATTTCAAAGTGCAGCCTTCCTTTGCATAGAATTTGGAGAACATTTATATATCAGTTATAATATAGGTCAAAAGTAAAGAACCCTAACAATTCCATCATGAGTTATGCTTCGCTGTTTTTCCACTATGACCACACAAGCATGCAAAATAGAACAAAAGATAAGTATGATGAAGAGTACAGGGTATACAGTTTAACAGTTACCTAGGAAGAGAAGTATGTTTTCTTTCCATTGGAATAACATGTCCATTTCCACTATTTTCTTCGAGATGAGCGAATTGCTTCCTAAATTGGTCGACAGCACTGCATAAACAAGCCCATGAGTTTTAGAAGCAGAATTAAAAATAAAACATACATGAATGTGCAAAAGCACCATGTATTTATGTACAAATGTACAAAGTGCTACAACCTTGGGTACAGAAAGGTTGTCCTCTCGGTGCCATTGATATAGTCTTTGAGCAGTTGTGGATGATATTCCAATATCTCATGGAATATCAGCTCCCTAATGTCTTCTTTTGTCACTCTTCTCCGTTCGAACTCAAACTCCATCTTTGTGATTGGTTGACATGATGGCTCTCTCTCAACCTTGGCTAGCCCTTTAAAGTATGGATGAGCCAATGCCTAAAAAACATCAAAATTAGTCACAATTTGCCCACAAAAGGCCAAAGATGAACATAAGTGTGCATCTAGACTCTGGAGCAACATAATTACCTGTTCTGCAGTTGGACGATCTTTCGGATCAAATGCTAAAAGCCTTTGCAGAAGATCCAAGGCTAAAGGATCTGCATTGGGAAACTTTTGTGAGAACGAAATTGTCTCTTTCTTTCTCATGCTACTTAGATACCTCCTTGCTTTTTCATTCCGGACCTGGGAATAAAGAAACAATTAATCAGATTTCAAAGCCATCAAAAAGATGCTCACCAGAGAAGCTGCACAACATTGCTAATTTAATCTGTACCCTACCCGAGAAATTGTATCCATTGATGGCGTGCCTAGAAGGTCAGTCATCAAATCTAACTGATGGACAACATTTTTACCAGGAAACAAAGGTTTCCCAGTTAGCACCTCAGCAAAGATGCATCCAATGCTCCAAATGTCAATGGCCGGTGTATACTGCAATGTGAATAACAACTCATTTGCATTAATAACATCAGAGTAGGCAACAATTGGCATGATCATTTACTTTCATCACTATCTGTATATGATGTTAGAAGTTATTTAAATATTATGATACGTGAAATGCCTTTTGATACTCATAACTACAACAATTTGTATCAATCAAAAGGTCAATGAATCCAAAACAGATTTGACATATTGTTGATTTTAGCTTAATGTTTCTATCAAAGTTTAACCAAGGGACATTGTGATGTACCACACATCCTACCTTTGAAAAGAAGGATCCACAGAGCTCTGGAGCTCTGTACCATCTTGTTGCAACATAATCCTGCAGGCAAATAAACACAGAAACATCATTATTCGTTAAGATCAGCTCAGGTTCAGTAGACAGAAACAAAGATATATATGAAACTAAGAAAAGAAAAATATTTCAAAGAACATACAGTCCAGAAGATCGTTGTTGGGGTATCATTGAACGCAACTCGTGCTAGTCCAAAATCACAAATTTTCAGTTTGCAGTTAGAATTTGCTAATATATTCTTCGGCTTCAGGTCCCGGTGATAAACGTTAGCTGCAGTTAACACAGATATACTATCAGCAATGAACATATGCAGGCAAACTAGCATCTGAATAGATTATATATAAGTATTTCGTTAAAAAAACAAAGTATTCCCTCTGGTACGAATTATAAGACGTTTTAGCTATCCTAGATACATTACTTTTATTATGTTTAGTTTATCTAAATGCAGAACAAAAGCTATGTATCTCAAAAAGCCAAATTGTCTTGTAATTTGGGATGGAGTATTATTAAGATGCCTTGACACAACAGAATACGTCAATGAACATATCCAAACAAAACGAGCATGTAAAATTATTTAGCAAATCTGATCTCTATATAATACTGAGTTCGAAAGGTGTCACGAAGCACCACATGAACCTATTTATCACTATTAACCTGATCCAGATCCATACCTAAAGGACAATAGATCATAATGCACCTCTGGATATGCTACTCAATAAAAATATCTATAACCTAAAAATGATGTCTAGGAACTGAACCTAGCTCAGTTAGGGCATCCCCAACGGGCGTCGAAGTCACTAGCTGAGATTCTCCTGGACGTGGACGTGAGAGGAAACGGAAGAACAACCTATCTACATACTCCTTCGTCACTTGTCTTACTCAAAAAATGAGGTTAGAGAAGATCAGCTGGGAAGAAAACAAACCAGATTTCAACCACGCGCTCCCTCCTGACTCCCACACGGCTAATCCCAGTGATAGATCCAAACGTCAGTGCGTACTTGCGGGAAGACGAGCAGCCAGCGACGCGTGCACGTGAGTACCACAAACTGGGTATAGCTCACACTAATGAGAGCCCTGGCATCGCCTTGGCCTAGCTGTGGATCGAAATCTATGAGAAGTGGCTAGGAGGATGGAGTGAGCGGGAGGCCATCGGCATGCGGCAGCCTTGTGGGAGTATTCGTGGCCAGCAAGCAACAGTGCAGGAAGAAAGAAGGCCGGCTGGTAGCGGTGGGGACGCAGAGCAGATCTGCTCAGTGGTGCCTGGGTCCAAGGATGGATGATTAGCGGTTGGAGAGAAGGGAGAAAACTAAAAAAAACCTGACATGTGGGGCCCATGTGGTGACATGTGAGGGTAGGACAACCCCCGAGCATTGCATTAAGAAGACCTTCTCACGCATGTCGGCAATGTAGCCATGTTAGAATGATCACAACCAAGGTCAGACCTTAGACCTGCGCTTTGGCATGGGATAGACAAGGAGATCTTTTTAACCCCAGCCTGAAAATTAGCTCCCATGAGGAATCAAACTCAGGACCTAAGGAGTGCTACTCAGCCATCTAACAAACTCAGGTAGAGGCCCTTTTGCAGCTTAAATATCTAACAATATATACGCTACTAGATAAAAATATCTAGAACCTATCTAGGAATTGAGCCTATCTCAGTTAGTGGGAGTCCTCTTCAAGTAAATTTGGGTACATGTTCCTTATTTTTGCAATGCTACCCAGTTTCTCCTAGGTTGGTCAATCTTTCAATTAATTTATAAGGTATCTAAGAACATCTCAAACCTATCATAGAATTAACTGAGACGAAACCAGCCAAGATGGCATTAATTATTTAGGCTATGATTTTCTTCAGTTCCTGACTTCACAAACTTCGCATACTAGAAATACAAGATTTCACAATGTAGTGACTAGTGAGGGTTCATCCTAGTTATTTAATAGAATAGAACAAAATAATGAGGAAATAAAAATTATTTTAGTAAAATGACTTCTTGTTCCTTTACAATATGAAATGAAAAATTGATTAAAAGAAGAGTAGAATTTGAACTATTTCGGGTGAGATGGCAAAAGCTTGTTGAATCAAGCATATCACTATTTGCAATCAGCATTTTAGTTATCAATTATACTGTAAAATATTAAGTGAGAAATAAAAGGATAATCAAACCAACCATAAATGGAATGGTGCACAGCAAAAAAAAAATATTTAAATAGAATGCTCTGACTCAATTCATTTTCACTAAGCACATGATGTCATTAATCATATGGCATATACAACCTATATCTGCAGTAGCAATACTCCCCTTACCTGTGTGGATGTATTTCAGAGCACGGAGCAGTTGGTAGAGAAAGAACTGATAATGTTCCTTTGTCAAGTCATCATTAGCCTTGATAACTTGGTGAAGATCAGACTCCATAAGTTCAAAAACAACATAAATATCTTTGAAGTCCCGTCTTGATGGAGGCAACATAATATGTTTGATTTCAACAATATCTGGATGTCTTAGGAGCCTCAGAAGCTTGATCTCACGGAGAATCCGAGCAGCATCAGATATGTGCTCAAAGATGTCATGTATCTTCTTGATGGCTACTTTCTCTCCAGTGTGGACATCTATGGCGGAGCAGACCACCCCGTAGCTTCCCTTACCAATGACTTCCTGAATCTTGTATCGACTTGCATCCCCATACTCTGTGAAAAACTCTGCCTCCACGGAACTCTGCAAAGGTTTTTGTGCAAAACTAAATTAGTAAAGTACTTGTATAATGCACCGTTTAAGCTCCCCACAGCAAAGTCTTCACAGATCAATGGGACCATGAGCCAATCATGTGGAAATAATCGATGTGAAACGGTAAATGCAGCATAACTCAAAAAGTGAGAACACAATTGGCAATTTGCAGAAAACTTTGCAGGTATCCAGACACATTTAATGGCCAAATTCAGAAGGACCGACAATCATTGGGAAGCTAGAAGTAGCATCACCAAATGAATGCAAAGTTCAACTGTTTTGCAAACCAGGACTGCCTTTACAAGCAAGATCTTTACGCACGCCTTCAAAACCGAAATCTTGGAACGCAAATCTTGTAAAGTCAAATGTCCATGCATAGATCGGGGCAGAGCCCAGAAGAAAAAGCAACAGCTTTGCCCACCGACACGGCCAAACAGCGGCCCTTGTGTTTTGAGAGATGGCGTCTCGAGGCCGCAGGATGCGGCCAACATTTGCATGTAAATCACGAGCTGCTGCAGAGCAGGAGCGCACCAAATTTCACTTTTTTAACCAAAAAAATAGAACTGAACAAGGTGTGGTGGTGGGGATGCAGAAAACGTAACAGCGGAAAATGATTCTGTGTCTACAAGCAGCGGAGAGGAGGACATAATAGAAGAAAAGGGGACTGGCAGCCAACACAAAATGACGAAAATTGACCTTTCTAAAAAAATAGTAACGAAAATTCAAACTTTCGAGTTTGACACGGCACAGAAACGGGGGAGTAAAGCTCCGAAGCAGGCTAGACAGCTCCAGAAACATCAACGGAAACGGAGGAGAGAGAGAGAGAGAAAAAAAATCGTTCGGCAGGCGGCGAGACCAAAATGAACGAAACAAAACGGCACGCAGGAGCAGCTGAATCCCGGCGAGACAGACTCAGCCGCGCCGGCAGATTGGCAGCGAAGCGGTCGCGAAACGTGCAGATCCCAGCCCCCACCTTCTTGCGCTGATCGTGCTGCATCTCGCCGGCCTGCGGATCTCGTACGGAACCTCCTCAGGAAACAAACGCCGTGCCGGCAAGGCAAGGAAGGACAGCGAGCTCGGCTCGGCTCTCGGCTGGCTGGCCACCTCCGGGTGGAACCAATCCCAGAGCGAACGGTCGTTCAGGCACACGGCATTGGCTCGCGTCGCGCCGCGCCGTCGTGAAGGCCGAACGAACGGAGACACGCCGCTGGATGGGCGCCCCCGCCGCGGATCGGGCGGGCGGATCGGCCAGAGCGGAGGGATGGCGCAAGGAGAGGACGGAAGGCGGGTCCGGCCCCGGGACCGGGAGACCCTAACCCTGGCTGGCGACGCCGGCGCGCAGGGCAGCGGCAGGGCTAGGGCTCCCTCCCTCTCTCTCCTCCTCCTCCTGGTCCGCACGAGCGCTCCGGGGAGGACGGGGGGAATAGAGAGAGAGAGGAGGACCGAGGACGGGTGGTGGTGTGGGGGGGCGCTCAGCTTGTTTCGCGGCGTCGTTTTGTTGCCATGAATCTAGGGGGTCTCGCTTTGGACGAGATTACCCTTCTTCCTTCCCCCGGCCCGGCCGGTTGGCCGGCCGTCGTGGGTCGCGTGCGCCGTGCGGTGGGTCGACGGGTTTGGCCGCCGTCCGATCCGCATCGGCACGCGTCTGACCTGAGAGAGGCGGGTGGTTAAATGGTGGGCGGTCAGTAATGGGAGGGCTGTGCTCAGTCTACTCTTATCCGCTATTTAAGGCAGGTCAATCCTTTTAGCACTCATTCATTATTCGCCGCATCATCGCCAAATCTGTCTTTTGTGTATAATCTGGGGCCATGAATATCATTTTTCAGAGTACGTTGATAAGGCCTTGTTTAGATTGCAAATTTTTTTAATTCGTGCTACTGTAATATTTTTATTTGTATTTGATAACTTTTGAATATACTTCCACTATTTTAAATTATAATTCACTTTGACTTTTTAATTTATGCATTTTGCTATGTACCTAAATAAATGACATGTCTAGGTACATAGCAAAATACATGAACTAAAAAAATCAAAGTGAACTACAATTTAAAACAAAAGAAGTACAACAGTGGGATCTATGTACTTCGAGCGTTGACAATCATTGTCAGTACGGGTGTGGCTGGCATGTCATGGAATTAGTCTCTCACCTCTACCCTAGGATGCCTTTCCTAGAACGAGTTATCGGTCGTTCTAATTGATGTCGGGGAGGAAAGGAGGTGGGGAGTTCTAGGGGGTGCCATCGGAGTGAGGTGTAGACTTTATTATGGAAGTGAATGTCTCTCTACTGCCTTTGCTTCCGCAGGAGATGAATGTTGTTGGAGAAGGCTTGTCAGACAGTCTGTTGGGCTAGCCAACGAGAACCGTGGACCCTAAGCCTAGTGTGTGCATTTGCTATCCAGAGGAGTTGGGGGGTGGGGTGCTCTAGAACGACGCCCATAGGGACAACGTTGAGGAGCCATGTATACCTAGTGGAAGGTAGGTAATTATGTGGAATTTGTTGATTCCGTTATCGGAGGAAGCAGGGAGGTATTGCGAGATTTGTACGGATGAGAAACAACTTTCTCTTAGAATATACGGAAACCCACAGTTTTAGTTGACTTTTGACTTTATTTGATAGCAAGAGTACTATGTCTAATATAACACACCACAATCTTTATATGCATATCTGGAGCCGACGAATGTCTTTTTCTCTTGAAGTTTCTCACCCTTCGTACCGACGCTTGAATACATGTGGCCAACCATTCTACACTAAAGTAGCCATCACTAAGCAGTGAGAACCGTTCTTGAGGTAAAACAACAGTCACGGTAAGCCAGACGGTATTAGGATAATCAAGTTGCGCCCAGAGACGTGCATAACTCGTCAATGCAATGTGATTCAAAATGTTTAGTTTCTGTAAACTACTAGACTAGAACCATGGTTAGTGTATCTGTTGTTAGTTCTGTACATACTGTATACATATCAGTGTGGAGGCTGGAAGTTACGTCCTTTGCACAAACAGAAGCATTTCCGGTTGAGCACGCGAAATGAACATTTGGACGCGGAAAAAGATAAGCCTAACGTGTAGCCCATCTAAGCGGTCTCGTCTCCACTACTATCTTATTACGACCTAACGTGTCATCGGTATGAATGAATGCTATCAGGCTCGGATAAGCAAGCATGATGGTCATTACATTATCCAACCTCTGTTGCGGTGCACTGCACCGTACGTGTGAGGGAACTTTTGAACGCGAGCTCGCGCTCTTGCCCATTGTGCTTGCGCCGTCAGAAGACACACGCACACAGCCAAGCGAGAGGTGGCAGGCAACAAGGGTAAAAAGGGGAGCCTGCAGACGTCGCGCTAGTACTCGCACTAGCAGCTGCGTAGACGGCTGCGGGAGCGACCTCGTGTCGCCGTTTCTGCCCTCGACCAGCAGCCAGCGTCGGGTCGGATCCGGGAATTGGATCCTCTGAAGTCACCCTCGGCGAATTCACTCTACAGTCACCGATCCGACCGTCTATTTTCCATCCAACCGTGGCTCCCAGAACTCCAGCCGGTACAGGGACAGAAGCCGGCCCGGCCCATGTCAGCCCAAGACACAGCGCTAGCTTTTCTTCGTCTTCAATGTTGCAACCGGGTGCACGCGACTTAACAGCACAACTGCACAAGTACAACATGTCCTAGCCGGAGGCGACCGCGAGTGTGGTAGCCGGTGCAGGCCCGCGGCAAGACGTGTGGTCGACGGCCGGTGCACGCGATGAGCACCATGGCTGGCGCAACCCCGCGGTTGCGCACGTGTGGGCGGCGACCGACGTGAGGCCATGGTGAGAGGGCGTAGACCTAGCGAGCGGCGAACCTACGAGCTGGGTAGCTTGTGGACGCGTAGACCTAGCAAGGTGTGGCACAGTAACTACGATGACCGATGGCGACGACCTATAGGGTGTGGCTGTGGCGGTGGCGGCGACCTAGTCGTGCCCTCGCCGAGCCTCGTCACCGCCCTCGAGGATCCCGGCCGCGGCCCTCACCAAGCCTCGTTGCCGCCCTTTTGACGAGGTGGGTGCTGAAGAAGCCGCACGCGGGTCACCGTGCGTCGGTGCCTGTGGAGGAGAAGGTGTGCTTCCGTAGTCAATGGGGAACGTGGCCTGTGAGGGAGGCCGCGGCAGCGGCCGGAGCCGGCGAAGTAGAGGTGGCGCCATCGCTGGTCCTGGAAGGCCTCCGCCGCCGTGATGCATCCGTCGGTCCGTGTGGCGCAGCTCGCAACAAGAAAACGGTTGACGGACGCCTTTGGGCTGAGATGGGCCAAGTCCCCACGCACAAAAGCCACTAGTGGGAGCCGTTCACCGTTTGATTTTTGTGAACGGTCAGATGTCCCCTGGCCGTAGAGTGAATTCACCGAGGGTGACTTCCAATTCCCGGATCCGACGGCCGCTTTGCGTGCCTGCCAGGCTTCTTCCTCCCGCCGCTTGCGCGCGCGCTCTTTTTTCGCCGTTGCAGAATACAAATTCCAGAGCGTTATTTCAAACCTTTTTGTTGTTCGTTCCTTGGCTGACTTTTTCTCGTGCTACCATTATAACTTCATTTTATTTATCTTTTCTGGCTTCCGTCTGGCTCGTTTCTACGCACTCCTGGTTTCGTATCCCAGCTTGCTAGGCTTCCCGCTTTTGGAAAACTATTAGCCGCCCTTTTTTTTAGATCATCATCCATGATTTGCGTTTTTTTTCTACACTACTCCCTCCGTTTTAAATTATAGTTTGTTTTGACTTTTTGGTGTATGCATTTTGCTATGTACTTAGATAATACCTAGATAAATAATATATCTAGATACATAACAAAATGCATGCACCGAAAAAGTCAAAGTGAACTATAATTTAGAACGGAGGGAGTACTAAATATAAAAAAGTGATTAATGTGCGTGTCCAACTGCGTTAGCTCGATCCCGAACCTGCGTTTCCAGTACGGGTTCGGGCGCAGTGGCTGGGTGGGCATCAGGTGGTGAGCGTTAGCATTAGGCATTAGCTAGCTAGTGATGGAATGGAAGTTCCAACTAATTGGCAAGCCACTTAGGATGCATGCGTCGTGAAGGCTCCGCGCGCTCATGGTGTGTGCTGGTAACTTCTAAATCACCCACGCCCTACGACTCGATGAAGAGATTGTTCAAGGTAGGTGCAGTGCATCAGGCAATTAAGCTTTGGGTAATCTGAAGGCAACCAAAACACATGCACACGTACGTACTACTGTGTCTTAGTTGTAAATTATAATCCGACCATTTTAACTTTGTCTAAGTCAAATCTCTTTCCCTTTAAGGATATCAAAATTAGTTGATTAATTCTCTTAAATATGTTTCCTTTCGTCTAGGCTTTGCTCATGTATATCTGGCTTCACCTTTTCTTATTTTAAGTTATATATAAAACTGTCATGCAATTTACAGTTGGATCACATCCCATGAATCTGGCTTGGGCGACTAGTCGTGTTTACCGAAAGTGGTCGGGTAAATAAGTTGAAGTCTCACACTCGATCTGGCCTACATGCGGGAACAAAGACGAAAATGCATGCATACGGTCGTATCGATCCCATTCGCAGCATGCGTCACCCACTAATAAGCATCTACTACCCCACAGGGTAACAGATAAAAACAACCGAGCTAATGTGGCTATAAGCTTTATTTTTATGCGCCGCGAAAGTGCTTTCGCACTCAAAGTAGTAGCAGTTTAGGCCTACAGGACCGGTAAACTGCAGTTCTAGAAGGCCTTGTTAGCTGATGATGAATGTCTTTTTCTATGCAAGGAGAAGATTTTCTTAATTATAGGGCTTCTCTGCTGCCCTCCACCTGTAAAATACTCACCTACTGACTACCTCTAGAGGTAAGTCTCCTGGTACTATTGTTTTGTTTGACATCGTACAGTAGGCACAGGCACTCCCGTCCCGACTGCTTGTGCTTGTGCTACGGCCTACATGTGCCGATCATAAAGTCAGCTCTATTCACCAAACTGTACAGTACCGACGACCGCTGAGAACACCTCATTCCGGAGCCAGGATCGAGCACTCGTGTCATCGTGCCTGCAGTCATGCCAAGTCCTCCACTGCAATTTTCCGTTCGGAGGTCGCCGTCTCGGCTTGTCCCGCCCCCCACGCGTTCGGCGAAAACCGGCCCTTTTTTATGCGTTCCCGACGGCGTTCTTCGCTTTTCTTTACGCGCTGACTGCGACGCCGTCGTTCGGTACACCTGACCGCCGGCCCACGAGTGTCGGTGACGGGCATTCATCGCATCCTCTGATGGCTGGAGCCCCCGGGGCGCTCTGGCTTCGGTCAGACGGCCGGTCACCACCAGCACCACCCGCGCGCGGCGCGTGGCTGCGCCGGCGCACGAAGGGGACTGTTGCTTCGGATAAAATCGACAGGTGGTGGTGGGTGTCAGTGTCAGGGGATCTGGGCTGCTGCTGCTCCCTTTCGTACGCGCTCGTCCTTGTGCGCTTCCTTTCCCCCCTTTGTTGCCCCTTGCGTTGCGACGGTGAAAGGCTGCCGTGGTTTTGCTTTCTTTGGAAGCCGCGGAGGTTGTTGCATGGCGGGCAGAGCGCGGAGGAGCGTGCGATCAAATCACCGACGGCGACGCGATCTGCATCCGTCGACCAGGATGGATGGATGCCTTGCTTGCCGGGACATCGCCCCAGTTGCATCATGCACCGCTGCATGTGGCATCTCCCGTGTGTACCAGCTGCATCGCTGTACAGTAGTAACTCTGTACTACTAGTATGCGCGCAGTAGTAACACACAACGAATCTTCATCGGTCTTCGTCCTCTCTCCTGGTACAATGAATATTTTTTCTTCCCAAACACACGATCGAGTATTGTTTGTGAAACCTAGCACCTGTGAATGAATATAACTAAGCGTGGACCGTACCAATTGTACGTGTCGAATTAAGAAAACTGGTTCAACAATATCTGGGACCAATAAATAACCACGATGACCGCCGGAGGGAAAGATGCCGACGCACCAACATACACGTACGAGCAGCAGGCACGCAAAATATAATCCTGTGAAATGAAGGAAAGGACCGGCCGGTCCATATGGCGATGATGACGACGTGTCGCTTCTGCTTTCTGGCATCTCCACGTGATCGTCTGGATCGATGAAAGGGAGTTAGTTGCTAATGCTCATGCATATATATTATACGTTTCCCGCAGCCAGCGCTAAAGAATTGTTGGAGAAGCACTCGATCATTGGCGCATCGTCATGCCTCGTTGTTCGTCGCATTTTATTGGTTGGTAGAGACTACATTTTAAAAAGGTTATGAAGTTGTTATTTGAGGCACACACACATGACACTGGGTCCATTTTATATGTTGCAATATGAAGAAAAATAAGCATAATCCATGTGCTCAACTAATCAGTGACCACTATTTTATTATTATTATTATTATTATTATTATTATTATTATTATTATTATTATTATTATTATTGTTATTATTGTTGTTGTTGTTATTGTTGTTGTTGTTGTTGTTGTTGTTGTTGTTGTTGTTGTTGTTGTT
>CM041632.1:23963120-24006778 GCA_023333625.1 Bothriochloa decipiens | reverse complement strand
TCAGTTTTGCTCCAAAGTCTTTCCTTGTTGTTGTTGTTGTTGTTGTTTTGCATGCTCTCATATCTATGATGTGGCTATCTGAACTGACCAAACACACTCAGTTTTGCTCCAAAGTCTTTCCAAAACCATAAAAGAGACTTGTTCTGTCGGGTCCATAGGCCATGTAGAGAGGTGCCTTTTGCAGATATTTGGGACCATACCAAATATGCATGGGGCGTCGTACTTTCTGCGAAATGAAAGGGAATCATCATCAGTGAATAGGATTGCCATTGTCCGTGATGAGATGAGGATATATGAGTAAAGTCCGATTTGGCCCTCTAACTTTTCATGGATTTTAAAGACAACATTGATCTTGAATACCATACAACATAACTCCTTAATTTTCAAAAGTGGACAAATTATGCACCTTGAACATTTTAAAGTTTTCTCGAATACGTAAAATACTTGCGCAATATTTCAAGATTTTTGAATGTTTTTTTCTTACACCTCATCAAACATATGACGATAGTGGGCCCCATGTGCCGAAGTTCTCGTGGGCCCCATGTACCGAAGTTCTCGTTCTTCAACCTCATCCTCTCTCTTTCTCTAGCCTCCTATGCACACTGCCGCCACTGCTCGTCTTGAGCTCCGTTGGCTCAAGCTTCATGCTTGTGACAGGTAATAGGAGGATGAGGCAGGTGCCACTACTGCCATGTGATCCACCACCAACTCGACGTCCTCTTCCACAGCCTCATGATTCATTGCACCATCTTGAACTCCGATGCATGAGAGGAGAAAAGGGGGTATTGCTCAGCCTAGTGAATGGCGTGAAGATTGCAGCGGCATGATGATGCGGGATCAGCTGACTCTCGCTGGATAATATCTAGAGACATCAGCTTTGCAATTTTTAGTTTTAATGGATGGTTATCATCATGATATATTGGTCATGTTTAGTCAAAGCCTTATTTTGTTTCGGTTGTCCGTTTGGTTGGCTGTAAACTTTTATTTGCAGTCCGCGTGTGTGCCCTCGGACGAAACCATATAATAATTGGCCTGATTAGATGAAGCCGAATATGAACTATCCATTATAAAAAAAAGTAAATGGCGTGAAGCAAGCTCCAAACAAATTAAAGTCAATAATGCATTCACGGTGCAAAAGTCATCATGTGTACTGCTTGGTACTCCTCAGGCCAGTCATAAAGAGGACCCTAGCTTGAATTCATAATTTATGAACATGTGGATCACATTTCACATATAGGCGCCTTGTGAGAAATAATTCTTGTCAGTGTAGAGTTCGAATTGGACTAGAGAACAGAGTTACAGAGATCACAAACCGAGAGGTAGAGAAGGATCGTCTCCGGTCTCCCTGAGACGGGAGGAAGAGATCAGAGATGTGTGAGGTATTTCACGTCATGGACCGCGCCGCGCTAGCTGCTGGTTTTAGGTAGAAAAATAGATCCGGTCAACAACTCGTCGGTTGCTTCGTCGCTGCTACCAGTTGCACTTGGCCTGCATGTACGTGGTAATATACGCGTCACAGATCGATCATTACACAACGACTGGCGTCACTGTGTGACAAGCACCAGCTAGTCACGTGTGTAGTTGTAGCTGTATGATCATGATTAAAAATGGCAACGGGATCTGATCCCGAGTCCCCACGGACAATTCTTTCATTAGGGGACGGAGATGGAACAGAATTAATCCCCACTGCGATCAAATCGATAGCAAACTTATACCCGTCGGGGATGGCGGGGACGGGGATGGTTCGCTGGTCCCCGACCCCCTTCCCCGTTTCCCCGCCCCGCGAAGCAGGCACCAGGCGCCGGCCACCAGGCGATGAGGGCGTCAGGCCCATTTACAAGGCCCATCTAACGATCTGAGTAAAAATACTGCGAGCTTACCCTAACTTCACATCCATTCCTCGTTCTGCAGCACACAAGCCGCCACTTTCTCTGCAAGTTCTAACGCGAATCCAGCGCCCTCCGAGTGTGAGTTCTAGATCTCCGTCGTACCTCGCAACCACGAGGCCGTGGGACACAGCGCACCAGCAACGAACAGGAGCACGCAGCGTGGCTGCAACCAGCAAATCTTCAGTTCCGGTGTCGTGCTCTGCATGGCCGCAAAGGCACCAGCAAATCTTCAGTTCCGTTGCCGTGCTTTGGTTCTCTAGATATATATCGTTGGGTTTTGATGCTGGTCTCCGTCCGTTAAAATATTTGGTCTTCCTATCTTCTCCTGTTACGACTCCTGGTATTTGATTCAAGCATGTTGTGTCTCCTAGTCTTCTCGGATCTTCTGTACTCATTTTTTTTCTTTACTTATTTAGCAAAGCCATGGACTTATATACATCAATCAATGTTGTTGTGTTGCATCACTATGTGCTGGATTACCAGTATATGCTGTTGACTTTGTAATGGCTACAACATTTAATTTAAGACATGATTTCCTCAGGGACGGGGATCCCTGACGGGTGTAAATTCCCCGCGAGGATCGGGGACGGGGGAAAACGTCCCCCGTGACCATTCACGGGGACAGGGACGGGGAAATATTTCCTCCGCGGGGACGGGAATGGTGGAGGGACCCCCGACTGGGGATTCCCCGTTGCCATCATGATCTTCGCGACTTCACGCCGCTGTGTGTGCCCGATGGATCCACCTGAAGCGCGCGCTCGTGAGGATAAGCGACTGTGGGGTCTATGACAAAAAGAATACGAAACGTTAAACACCAACAGTATAACTAGATGGACGTTGTTTCAAAATTTGAGATTTAAATAACTTTTATAAAAATTCATATAAAAAAATAAATTTTACTCATCATGAATTTTGTCCTGTAGTAGCTCACATTTGTTTTTATATAAATTTTTATAAAAATTATTTGAATCTCAAATTTTGAAAATTTTGAAACAATGTATATCTAATTTGATACTATTAATGTACAAAGTTTTAAAAATATTTTAAAGGTGCGAATATCTAAATTTTAAAATAGACTCCGTGAACGCTTATATCTACCGACCCACCGAGGCATCCTTGTCAAAAAAAAAAAAAAAAAAAAAAAACCCACCGAGGCACCGACTGCAGGGCCGCGGCCGGGCGTGCATGATTTCAGGTGTAAGTGGAGGAAGCCTTGACGCGTCGCATGCAAGGACCACCGCCCGCGCGGCGTAGTCGTCGTCGTCGTCTTCGTCGTGTCGATGCCACCCTGTCTCGAGATGGGTTGCGTGAGATGCGGTGCACGTGCTAATTGCAAGTCGATCCCACTAGTGCGCTGACTGCGACGCTTCAGCACGGGACAAGGCCACCCTTTGGAGATGGAGATCGCGCGCGGTGGTCCTCCGGCCGGCCGGTTGGTCGTCGCTGCGTTGCGTGTGGCTATCAGCTTAGCTTAAGCTCGCTCCTTCCTCCACAGTTGTCGGCAACGCACGGGTGCATAGGAATGCAAGTGTCACATTCCAGATGGGCAGGCCTCTCGGAAAGAGACTTTGACTAATTAAAGACGATACCCTCAGAATGACATATATCAAGGCACTGGCAGCGTCGTGCGTTCATCACATTACGGCCGGGGGTGTAAATTACCATACCATACAACGGGGCAGAGGTCACATAGGTTTCGTCAACTCTGCTATTCTCCCCTCTTTAACCTCAGCAGGGTGCTCTCCAGATTTTTGCTACCCGGTTTGGAGCAGCTCCAGTTGTTATATTTGTTATGGCATCAAGAATCTCGTCTTCTGGATCCGAACCTTGAGGCTATGTTCGGTTGACAGGGGATCCTATCCAGGGAGGGATTGAGTGGATCCCTATCTTATCACTCAATCCCTTTGTGGTTTAATCCCTACCCCCAAAAAGTTTATTCGGTTAATCCCTGGCACATACAACTGAGCTCTTATGCTTACGTGAATGAAACTGAGTAAAAGAATCTGACATAGAAAACTTAATACCTAACAATGTTTTTGCACACATACAACTTGTAGACTGCATAAGCATTCAAAATAAAAGGTCCAAGCTTACATACCGGATAGGCAAGCAGCGTTCGGATTTTATACATACAGGAAATGATAGGAGCTTGATGATACATGTTGCCACCAATTGATGAAGGACGACAACTGAACTGCCAATGCCAGTAAACTAGCCATCCTTGCAGTCCACACATCCTACTTCCACGGTTCCACACCAGCAACATGACTCACAAAAAAGCCAAAAATTTAGACCCTGCAACCAAATGTAGGGCAGACACTCCTATTAGATACGCAGTATGAAAACATACATTCAGATTTCAAACAGTCACCAAATGAAAATGTCATTATACACGAAATAAGGGTACAGTTTAGTTTATTGCAAAATCATACAGTAAGCCTATAGGTTCAACCTTCTTTTGACAAAACCATTAAGTTCATAGGTGTGCAATTCTAAAGAAGCAAGTGAAAGAAAGTCACATATCATTTTGCAAGTTTAAGACAATCAAATAAAAATGTTGTCTCCGCAAATTGACTTATTAGTATAACCCAGTCCTTGCAATTCAAACTGGGGCTCTTCTCAGTCTTATATGAATATGACATCCACATTGCTTGGGCAGGGAGAATTCTAGAAAAGAATGGCATTTAGACTAAAATGGTCATATATAGAAAACTCCATACATATATGAATGCCGCTGTAAAAAGGAGAAAGCCCTACATATATGGAACAACAGTAAAGCGTGCTCATTTATTTCCTAAGAGAAATAAAAAAAAGTACTCTTCGATTAATGCAATGCTAAATTTCAATCCATAACCTACAACCAAAGCACAAAGCACACCACAATCTCCTCATGAACCTCCCTTCCCTGTCCACAGGGAGAAGGTGCAAAGACAGAGATATTTCCCAACCAATCAAACCTAGTTCAGCTAATCAAGCAATTTAGAACAGCCAAGAGACTTGATTGATTATTTTTTAAAAATGTGACCACACAGAGCAATGGACAATGGGTGCTGCAATCTTTTGCAAAAAAAAATGGAACCATACAGTCTAATCAGCTTTCTATGTATACGATAATCTCATCTGAATAAGCCTGATGTGTCCAAAATTAAGAAGATACCTCTAATCCATTTCATTCCTTAACCATATCAAGGCAGATTCTTGGTCATCATCGCAAGCACTCCAAAAAATTTCCCTGCTGTCTGGATTCTTGAAGACCCCATATGCTTTGGCCTTCTCCACCTTTGTCACTTCCAATCTGTTGAGAACATATATGCATCTCTTGATTGAGAAATCACTGCCTAGAAAAATCTCCTTTTCTTTTGCCAATTGTGCAGCATCATCCTCAGCTTGTTTTGTCCTTGTATCAAGATCTCTCTCCATTAGTCCTTCTATGTTACCACTCTTTCTCTGTCTCTTTGGTCCTTTTTCATCTCCGTTTCTTGATGCAACATCATCGCTTCTTGGTACACTTGCAGATTGAACACTTGGAGCTTCAACCCTTGCAGTTTCTCCCTCTGCAGTTGGCTGCACACTTGCATCAGCTTCTTGCCCTTCATTTCTCAGATTTGTAATTATTACAGCAACCTCATTTTCAATGTCAACTTGAGTAAGATCTGCATGTAGAGGTGCCTGAGTAGAGGTGAAGTTATAGTCTCCTTCAGCTGTATGACCTACAAGAGGAAGTGACATAAAGCTTTGATATGAAGACTTGTTGCAAAAACCATGGATAATAGTCTGGAGCCGAAATTTACCATCATAAAGCTCTCCTAGTGCTTCAAATAGTGGAAAGGACTTGTTGCGGAACTTCTTAGCCTTTGGAAATGTCTACAAGATAGGACAAGTTAAAGAAACGAAGCAATGCTCAAAGTAATGTTCAAGGGAAAGCTGCAAATGACAAAGCATAGCAATACAGTTTCCTTCCAATACAGTATTTGAATCAAGCAACACTTGAATGAATCTAAAATGCTATATGAAGAACATATAGCATTTTATACAACGAATATAAACAATTATGTGTAGACAATTAACTTATAAAACATTTTAGATATTAACGGTCAAACCTAAGAAAATAGTTTTGCTTCAAATAAATAGATGGATTTTGATATCCATATATATGAGGTCGAGGTAAGAGGATGGCATGTCAAATGGGGTCTTAATATACTTGTCCTAAAGTCAGCAATAATGCTAATGCACCTGAACCATAGTCCTAAGAGGCCATAATGATGGGCGCTAATGCACATGGACAAGAGTGTTAGATTGATCTCCATCTCCTATGGCCCAACGGCCATATGAGACTTGGTCTCGCGCCCTGATCGGGGGCGCCCAACCGTGAATGGTTGGTGGGCCCCTGTCGCTCAGCGCATATAAAATGAAGGTGGGGGCCGGGGCACTCGCCACGAGGTTCACCGGAGCCGCCAGTTCCCCCACCTACATCCTAACCCTAATCCGATCTGAGAGGGGCGCTGCCAGCGACGGGAAAGCACCACCTCGACGTCCGCGCCGCCGCCAAGGACGTCATCGACTCCATCCCCTTCACCGGTCGTCGCTGCCCGTGCGCAGCCTCCACCAAAGCTCGCGATGGGGTCCGCTGCACCTCTGACCGCGACACCGACTGCGCCACCCACTGAGGGTTTCGGTATGCGTCTCATTATCCTCTCTCTCTCTGTCTCTCTAGGATCCAGTAGATCACGAATTAGGTTTGGATTATTCTCTACCCTACACGTTGAATCCACCCGACTTGATCTACCTAGTCGATCCTACGTTGGAATTAACAATGGTATCAGGAGACCTACCAAGGTTTAGATCTTATCTTCGGGTTAAGAAAACTGATCCAGTATGGATCGGGGGAAGGGGAAGGGAAGAGTTCAGAAGAACATCAAGAACCAAACTACAAGTCGAACCCGAACCCTAGAACCAACTCTGACCCTACCACTACTCCACCCACATGAACAGGAAGGAATGATCCTTGCGGATCGAAGATAGGGAAGGGAAAAACCGACGAACAACGGAACCCTAACCCTAAGTGCATGAAAGCCAACCGATCTCAACGGATCGGGTAGAACCCCACGAACCGAACACGAAAATGAATCAAGAAACTTACCTGGAACTCGCCGCTCCACCAACGTCCGGCTCCGATGGCCTCGGGTTCCGGTTTCAGCGGCTCCGGCTCCGGCGGCATCCGGCCTCCAAGGCCATCGCAGGAGCGCTACTCGACGACCGTGCGCTCACTCACTAGCGAGGGCACACGCCGCCGAGGAGCACCCCGGCGGCGGCGGGTTTTCCCTCTGCTCTGGACGTCGGCGGCGACGCTGCTACTGCCGCCGCTGGGCACGAGAGAGAGAAGAGAGAGATGAAGAAGTGGAAAATGAAACCCTAGGTTAGGGTTCCCGGCGGCCGCGGCGGTTTTGATCGCGCGAAATCCACGCTGCGCCGTCGGATGAACACGATCGGTCCAGATCGACCGACTCGACCAGGCCGAATTCGGCCCAAGCGGGCGAGCTCGCGGCCATGTAACGGGCCGAAATGGCCGATGGGCCGAATCGTTTGCCCCGGCCCGTGAAATGAATAGTGACTTTTCCTTTTTTCGTTTATGAGAATTAGAAAAAAGGAAAATGAAGCAGGCCTCGAGCTGGGCCGCGCCGTGGGCCGTCTGGCCGTCCGTGCGGCGCGCGCGTGCTGAAGCAGGCCACCGGGCCGATTTAACCGCTGGGCCGAATGGTTGGTCTTCGGACCTATATGAACAATCAATTTTTTTTATTTTCCAAAAATTGATTTTGATGAATATTTGAATAGCAATACAAATTGAATTTGATGTAATTTTTCTTTGCAATTTTGTCCAACGATATTTTGTTCGGAGAATAGTATTTTGTGAGTTTCTGGAAAATTGAATTATGATATGTTTCCGCTGCGAATGTTGAATTATTGCTCTCATATTAAATTTGAACCAACGGGATAATTTAATTTTGAGAGAGAATATGAATTTCTGGTAATTTTGTTAATGAATTATAAGTGTTGTTATTTTTCGACCAATGTTGTTAATGGCAATATAATGTTTTGATTCATAAAAATTATGCATTAATTTTATTTCTACCCAACGGTGATGTAAAATTATTGCATAACTGAATGATGTATGTTTTAATTTGACCAATGTTGGGCTAATACATGCAATATTATATATGAATATATCTCACTTTCTTTGGTATGAATTTCAGGAGAAAAATTCTTTGTGAACATCAACAACATCCCGAAGCTCGATGGGACCAACTATCGAGTTTGGCGGGAGAAGTATGAAGTGGAGCTTGCTTTGGGTGAAGTTGATATGGCAATCCATCACCCGTGTCCTGTTGAACTAGTGGCACTAGTGAGGGGAGCTGATGAAGCTGATGCTGCTTTCGCTACTCGTGAGCGTGAGCATGCAAATAATGTGATGAAATATCAAATTGAACATAGAAATTGGACTGGCTCCAATCACAAGTGTCTCTTGGTGGCCAAGGCCACTATTGATGAAACCATTAGGGGATCAATCCCAGAATATGCCACTGTTAAAGAATACCTGGAAAAGGTGAAGAATCAGTTTACTGGGTCCACCAAGGCCACAGCAAGTACACTGATCAAGAAACTTGTCACTTCGAAATACAGTGGCGGTGGCATTAGGAAGCACATCTGTGAAATGCGCACTACGGCATCTAAGCTTCAACCAATGGATTTGGAACTGAAAATTACTGATAAGTTCCTGATGCATTTGGTTTTTGCTTCCTTGCCCAAAGAATATGAAAATTTTGTTGTGAACTACAACATGCAGCCTGAAGACTGGGATTTTGAAAAGCTCATTGGCATGTGTGTTCAGGAGGAGGAAAGAATTAAGAACTTATAGGCTGACACTGCAAACCTTGTGAGGGAGAACAAAAGAAAGCACTTCCAGACTAAGAATCCTAAACCACAGAGGAAACCCCAGTGGAATAATGCCTCCTCTTCTTCCAAGCCACAGGGAAAGGCCCCTATGAATCATCAGAATCAGCCAAATGACCTCTATGGTGGTGCTGAAAAAGATCAATGCAAGTACTGCATGAAGAGGAGACACTACAAGAGAGATTGCTCACTCTACCTGAAGTCTCTGCTGAAGAGAGGTGAGGAAATTATTACATTTATAGATGAATCTGTATATTTGAATTATGCGAAAACCACTTGGTGGATTGATTATGGAGCAACTACTCATGTTGCAAATTCTTTACAGGGATTAAATGGGAAGAAAATCCTGCAAAGAGGGGAAAGAACAATTAAAGTTGCGAATGGAGTGCAAGCCAACGTTGAAGCCATTGGAGAACTCTCTTTAGAATTAAAGAATGGTTTTATACTTAGGCTTAAAGATGTACTCTATGTTCCTTCTTTGCGTAGAAATTTAATAAGTGTTTTGAAACTTGATGATGATTATTTTGATTGCCGTTTTGGTAATGGCCAATGTAAGATACTCATTAATAACGAATGTGTTGGTCTTGCTTTCTGACAAGACAAACTTTATTTATTATCTCCGACAAGACAAACTTTAACTTCGCCTATGTTGATTGGAAGACTTTCTTGAGTCATTTCAACATAGCCGGTCCCAAGCCCGGATAAAGGAGGAGGGTGTGTTAGGTGCGGCTAGCCAATATTTCAAAACCAGCCACTCTCATGGATATGCTGAGAATGTGAACAATGTTTGTAATAAGAATATGAATAATTCCCCATCTATGAATGTAAGTAAGAAGCGAAAGAGAATTGATAATGCGTCTTCAAAATTATGGAATTGTCGCTTGGGCCATATTTCGAGGGGGAGAATAGAACGATTAGTTAAAGAATCAATTCTTCCGCACTTAGAATTTTCTGATTTAGAACAATGTGTTGATTGTATTAAAGGAAAATATGTTAAAAAAATAAAGAAGAATGCCAAACAAAGTACAGGAACCTTGGAAATAATCCACACAGATATTTGTGGTCCTTTTCCTGTGAAAAGTGTGGACGGTTATGATTCATTTATAACATTCATAGATGATTACTCCCGTTATTGCTACATTTATCCAATTAAAGAAAGATCAGAAGCATTGGATAGATTTAAAATATTTAAAGCTGAAGTTGAAATCAACACAATAAGAAGATCAAGTTAGTACGATCTGACCGGGGCGGAGAGTACTATGGGCGACATACCCCATATGGCCAAGTTCCTGGACCTTTTGCAAAGTTCCTACAGGAAAGTGGCATAGTCGCCGAGTACTCCATGCCGGGGGAGCCTCAGCAGAATGGAGTGGCTGAGAGAAGAAACCGTACTTTAATGGATATGGTAAGAAGCATGATAAGTTACTCCATATTACCGATTAGTTTATGGATGGAGGCGTTGAAAACCGTCATTCATATACTTAATCGAGTACCAAGCAAGTCAGTGTCGAAAACACCATATGAATTATGGACAGGTAGAGAACCCTCAATTAATCACTTATGTGTGTGGGGATGTCCAGCTGAGGCAAAGATTTTTAACCCAAACATTGAAAAGTTAGACCCTAAGACAGTCAGCTGCCATTTCATTGGCTATCCAGAAAGATCGAAAGGATATCGCTTCTATTGTCCTGATATACATACGAAGTTTGTAGAAACAAGACATGCTATGTTCTTGGAGGACGACATGATCAGGGGGAGCAAGGCAGCACGAGAAATTATCTTGGAGGAGAAACGGGTACATATGCCTACTCCGATGGTTGAAGAACCATATTTTGTACTACCTGCTGCTGTTGCACCAATAGTGCAAGACATTGTAGTGACAACACCTGTTGTTAGTTCTCCTGTGCCGACAATAAACGAACGTGAGGAACCTGTCCTTCAGGAGTCTATAGAACCAAACGTCGCACATGAGGAAGAGCAGCAACAGCCCATTGTAGAACAATTGTCAGAGGCCCCTAGGAGGTCTCAAAGAGAAAGAAAGTGAGCTATTCCTGATGATTATGAACTTTATAACATAGAAGAATTTCATATGGAGGGTGATCCCACCTCTTATGAAGAAGCCATGAGGAGTGCCCACTCATCAAAGTGGTTAGAAGCTATGAAGGATGAAATAAAATTAATGAGTACCAATAAAGTTTGAGACTTAGAACCTATTCCTAAAGGAGCCAAAACGGTAGGCTGTAAATGGGTCTACAAAACAAAATGTGACTCCTAAGGGAATGTTGAAAGATATAAAGCACGACTTGTGGCAAAAGAATTTACACAAAGAGAAGGGATTGATTACAATGAGACCTTTTTCTCCAGTCTCTTGTAAGGATTCTTTTAGAATCATAATGGCACTTGTAGCTCACTATGATTTAGAATTGCACCAAATGGATGTGAAGACGGCATTCCTCAACGGGGATTTACAAGAAAATGTTTATATGACACAACCGAAAGGTTTTGTCATAGAAGGAAAAGAAAAGATGGGATGTCGCCTAAAAAGATCGATTTACGGATTGAAACAAGCTTCCAGATAATGGTACTTGAAGTTTGATAGAATAATTAAGAGTTTTGGGTTTAAAGAAAATGTTGAGGATAATTGCGTTTATGCAAAGTTCAAAAATGGAAAGTACATATTTTTGATCCTATATGTAGATGATATCTTACTTGCTAGTAGTGATGTCAATCTACTAATGGAGACGAAGAAATTCTTGTACTCAAACTTTGATATGAAAGATCTCGGTGAGGCCACGTTTGTTTTAGGAATTAAAATTCACCGAGATAGAAGGAAGGGGGTTTTAGGATTATCGCAAAAGGCATACATAGAGAAGATTTTGAAGAAATTTTGTATGCATGCGTGTAGTCCCTCACCTGCTCCTATAGTCAAGGGCGATAGATATGGGGAACATCAGTGTCCCAAGAACCAATATGAAATTGATCAATGAAAGCGGTACCGTATGCTTCAGCTGTTGGAAGTTTGCAATATGTTCAAACATGTATTCGCCCTGGCTTAGCTTTTGTTACCGGGTTACTTGGTAGATACCAAAAGAATCCAGAAATTGAACATTGGAAATTAGTGAAGAAAGTCTTGCGTTATTTGCAAGGATCGAAAGGCCTCATGTTGACATACAGAAGATCTGATTCCCTGCATATAGAGGGGTATTCAGATTCTGATTATGCGGGAGATGAAAGAAAGTCCACGTCAGGATACATATTTACTCACGCAGTGTAACACCTCTGGTGTTATATTAACTAAAACCTGCCATGTCATCATATGCACTGCAAAGCATTCATGATTAGGTCAACTTTGATGTGCATTAACTAAAACAAGTTTACATTTCATAGGTTGATTGTGTTTCTGAAATGTGTTGTCACATGAAATAATAAAACCCTACTTTCGAATGTCATCTCAAATACTTAGTTTATATTCTATGTACTTGAGGTGTAAACCGTGTTTACACTAGTGCCAAGCATAGTGTATAAATCTAAGTCGAACCCTAAAAATGATTTCCATATTTGAAGTTGAATTTGGATTTCAAAGCTTATTCCCAAGCCTTGCAATTCAAATTTAAATTTAAATTGGAAAGCTATAAAAGGGTTTTTCGAAAGTCAACTTGATCAACCAAGGGTGTCATTGGGTCATTGACCTAAAAATGTCCTTGGATGATGTAAGTGATCACTAATAACCAACCAATTAAATTAGAAACCAAATCGAGTTTGAATTCGGTTTCAAAAACCCTTTATTTCAAAACCTAGTTTTATCCCCTTTTATGTAATTCAAAATCTATAAGGAATTTGGGGATACTCTAAAAAGATAGTTTGTAGATATTTACAAGAGCTATAAAGTTGGTATTCAAAGTTTTTCAAGTTTCCAAAAAGAATTTCAAATAAATTTGAAAATACAGTTTTCTAGCATTTGTCCCCTTTTGATTTTAAAACCATAATTTAAAAATTATGCATAATTTGGGAAACCTTTGTATTTGAAAAATGTTTGGCTTGATAAGTTGAGAATTTCATAGTTTTATAGATTTTCAAGTTTTATTGAAGAATCAAAAGTAATTTCAAATGTTTGTTTCTAGGGTTTTATTTTCTTTTTGAATTTGAATTCATATTTCAAAATCTAGATAGAATTTGAGGATGCCAGTTAAATAAAAAGTGTAGCTCTTGAAAAGTTATGCAAATGATATTTTTGGAGATTTTCAAGTTCTTATATAAATGTTGAAGTAATTTGAAAAATTCAGTATGACATCGGTTGCTACAGTAGTGATGACGTCAGCATCGTCTTCTCCCCTCACTGGCGCCGCCGTCGCCGTGGCCTCCGTGCCCATCCCGGCTTGCCGGCCGTCGCCAGCGCACACCGTCGCTGGAAACCTCCTCACCTGCGTGTCACTCGCCCGTGCTTCGCCTCCTTCCTATAAGTACCAGAGCCGGCCGACATTTCTCTTCTTCTTCTCCTGCTTCTCTTCCGCCGCCGCCAGCTTCGCCGCTCGCCGCTGCCATCGTCGAGTCGTCCCTGGCCACACTAAGCACACCATCAACTCCGTCTCGCCCTTACGCGTCTTTCCAGCTAGTTCAATTTGGCCCTCGCCACTGAAATCGGCCGGTTCACCGTCGTCTTCCTCGCGGCCGGTCGTCGAGCCGCCATGACTTCGCCACCGTCGTTTATCCTTGTGTGTGCTCATTTTCTCAATTCCTTTGGCAGTCATAATCGCCTTGATCCGCTGCACATGATGCTTCCTTCGTTCCCTTGTTTGGTGCACAGGTCACGCCGTGACACCAACCCTGCCACCGGAGCACTGCCGCCGCCATAGCTCTCGCTGTCAAGCTTCCCGTTCCGTCCTGTCCCCAGCCTCACCAACAAGCGCATCCGCCCCGTGGTGAGCTCCTGCATTCTCCTGTGCCTTTGGTTTGGTCCAGGCCGCCCTGTCATCGCCGTTCCACGCGCGCCGCCGCCACTGCGGGCAGGCCGCCGCGCGGTGCTCGTCGACTTAGCTATTAGGATCACGTTTGGTCAAATTGGCACGCGCATCGTAACCTTCTAGTCACGCGGATGGTGTTGATCGCGCTAATCCCATCGGAGGAGCTCCGGCGAGTCCAGCAGCCGTGTTGCCGCGCCGCCATGAACGCCGGCGAGCTTGCCGCCGCTGCTCCGTCGCCCCATTAACACACCAACGTGATCGCCCTGCTGTGTAGGTTGCATAGGTACAAGCCTTGGAACCTGAGGCCTCACCGCCGGCGAGAAAGCCGCCGGTCAAGTGTCGTCGCCGTTGGGTCAACGCGGGAAAAAAAAAGATTTTCTTTTTCTTTTTCTAGAAAATAATTTAAATGCTATTTCCTTTGAAAAATCATAGTAATTCATGTATAGCTCCAAAAATTCTAAAAGTTTTTGTGTATGTTATTTATGATGTCATCTACCTAGAAAAAATATAAAATGCCAAATTTGAGTACTTTTTGCATATGTTAAAATTAGCCCTTTTAATTAAAAAATGGACCTTAATGATTTTTAATAAATAAAATAATTGGCTTTTAATTCTGAAATTTGTTTTGCCATCTAATTAGACCAAGAGCTTTTCAGAATAAAATTTTCAGCTTAATTAGACAACTTTAATTTTTATGCCTTTATTTTATGCTTTTAATTAATTAATTAACCCCTTTAGTTAAGGTTAATCATTATAGGATTTGTTTGACTTTGGGATTGATTGATGACCTTGGGTCATTAACCCTAATGACCTTTGGCACTTTAATTAATTGTTTACGCTTACCTGGATCATGTCATTAGGGCTTAATTAACATTATTTCATGTGTTTAGTAATTTTCGTAAATAATGTAGTTAACCCTAATGAACTTAGTAAGTATGTTTTGGTTGGCTTGCAACTTTATCGTGAAGAAAAGTTGTACTCAAGCCATTAATCTGATCATGTATACATCGAGCATCATGTTTACTATTCAATCATGTTGAAGCATATCATTGTATCGTATAGTTTCCGATAACGGAGAGTTTAACGTTGTCGCCCCAGATCCGAAGGAAGAGCAGACTCAGGAGTTGGGAGTTGATCCAGAGCTCGAGACTATCTACCCCGACCACCAAGGCAAGCCCCGGATGCATTCAAACCCTATTCTATTTTATAAAAGTTTTATCGCTTCAGTTATGATATGTTGTATTAAGTAATAGGAGTTGAGTGAAAACCCACCAACTGCATTACTTGTCTTATATCCATAATTCCTTGTTACCTGTTCTAAAAGATGCATAGTAATGCTTAGCCCTGCTTAGTTAATTAAATGTTCAAAGGTAAAAGAATGAAAAAGATGAGTTTGGCTTTATCTGTTGAAATCGTGATGATAGTTAACAAATCGAGTCCGGACGGCTAACTTGCATTGGGAATGGAGTCTTTCTGTAGTGTTTTCGTCTGTTGATGCCTAGGTCCCGTGTCGATGGTGAACTGGTGATATCGAGAAACTAGAAAATCCACATGCATGAAGTGATATACTGATGGTTGGAGCCGGGTATATCACGGAGTTACTTATAGTGGGCCAGAGTCCCCACATAGGTCATAGTGTGTTATACTGTTGGTTTAAGTTCCCATGTGTATCGGTACACTAGGTCCAAGTGCTCATGTGTATCATGTGGTGATATATGACTGCGGTTGTTATCCCAGTATATCGGTTCACCTGCTATGCTTAGGAGTTAGAGTCTCCTGCATATCAGTAACCTAGGTCCCAGCTGGGTATGAAAATGGATTCGAATCGCCGTTGCTTCTCGGAGAAGAAGACTCGATCGATGTTCATCATCGTAGTAACAACTTGAATAATGAGTAAGGTTTAAGAAAGAAGTCGGATGATAATTTTGGATCTTAAGCAAGACAACTTTTCTTTCTTTCAAGTTTTTCTGCAAAATTTCTTATCTCCTGCAAGCCTTACCTTGTCCCTCTAGCCTGCATTTCCTGAGTCTTCACCCCTCTTTTTCGTCGGGTCGGTCTTGTTGAGTACTTTTGTACTCAGGGTTTGTTGAACCCTTGTTGCAGGTGAGCCTCATAGGCAGAAATGCTTCGCATCCTGCTGCATGACAGTCGTTGAGGAAAGTGATGACGAGTAGGATATCTCGCTCTTGGGCAGAGCATATAATCAAGGTGGATGTAATAAATTATATTGTTATTCCACTGCTATATGGTTTGTAATAATTCAACTTATGGTTTGTAAATGGTTTGTAAACTTATGTTATTGTAATCCTTTCGCTCTTTTACTCTGATGTATATTATTTGTATTAAACTGTTGTAATACTGCAATGTCTCTTTTTAATTATCGATCCTGCTCGGAGAATCGTGGATGATTCGGGATTTACCCGACAGAACTTTTAAATTTTGTGGAACACATTCATGGTTATTTGGAGTCTGTTTAGACAATAATCATACATGTGGGCCATAGGATTTAGAAGGTTCTGCCACACGCAGGAGGAGCTATATCATGGAAAAGCTCCAAACAAACAGTAACTACAAACTCGACAATGAATGCTGAATTTGTAGCATGCTATGAGGCCTCGAGGCAGGTGAATTGGCTAAAGAAGTTTATACCCAGACTGAAAGTAATAGAAGATATACATAAACCAATGAGGTTGTATTGTGATAACAACCCAGCGGTAGAATATGCTCACAACAATAGGTCAAGTCGTGCTGCCAAACACATCGATATAAAATACTATGTTGTGAAAGATAAAATTCGGGATCATGTAATGAGTCTTGAGCATATAAGAACAGAAAGAATGCTAGCGGATCCGCTCACAAAAGGCTTACCACCCAATATGTTCAGAGGACACTTAGCCGACATGGGTTTAAGGGAAAGCCTATGATTCCCGAATTAGAAGGGCCCAAAAAGAGTTTTATTTCAAAATGGAGAAGTGTGTCGTGGCTGTAAGTCTAATGGCATTAATTGCTGTGACGATGAAACACGCTCGATATGCAAATCTGTAATGGGATGGAACAGAAATAAGAAAGAAAGAATTGAAAGACGAAGAAAGAAATTAAAGAACTTTAAGAATGATGAGAGATCAAGGGGGAGAATGTTAGATTGATCTCCATCTCCTATGGCCCAACGGTCATATGAGACTTAGTCTCGCGCCCTGATCGGGGGCGCCCAACCGTGAATGGTTGGTGGGCCCCTGTCGCCCAGCGCATATAAAAGGAAGGTGGGGGCCAGGGCACTCGCCACGAGGTTCAACGAAGCCGCCAGTCCCCCCACCTACATCCTAACCCTAATCCGATCTGAGAAGGGCGCTGCCAGCGACGGGAAAGCACCACCTCGACGTCCGCGCCGCCGCCAAGGACGTCATCAACTCCATCTCCTTCACCGGTCGTCGCTACCCGTGCGCAGCCTCCACCAAAGCTCGCGATGGGGTCCGCTGCACCTCCGACCGCGACACCGACTGCGCCACACACTGAGGGTTTCGATATGCGTCTCATTATCCTCTCTCTCTCTCTGTCTCTCTAGGATCCAGTAGATCACGAATTAGGTTTTGATTATTCTCTACCCTACACGTTGAATCCACCCGACTTGATCTACCTAGTCGATCCTATGTTGGAATTAACAAAGAGTCCTAAGAACAATTGTCAATGGTTAGTACATGGAATCAAACACAATTGTCAATGGTTATTGCGTGGAATGAAACCCGTTGACGCTGCTAGTAGCAAAGACTGTGGGATAAATTATTGCGATGTATGAAGTCCATAATTTTTGTCATGGCTATCTAATGAATCGTCATTGCAATATGGGTAGGAATTGAATCGATGAGGGAATCCTCTATGCTACGCCTATGCTGCTATGCACCGAGCTAGGATTTGGTCATGGTCATGGTAATGCACCGGCACCCATGCAGGTACAGTGGACCACGTCCATGCGAGCATCCTTCCGCAACAGGACAACCGTCACCTTCCCACTCCGCCCCCAAGAACCCTTGGGCGGAATCAAGAACACACACCTAGGACTGAGACTAGAGGAAGGAAAAGGAGGGCGGTGCGTTACTGGCGAGAAGGCAGTCGCCGGAGAAGATCGACAGTGCATCGCGCCGCCACCGCCGCTGCTTGGCGTGCGCTCCCCCAATGCCCCTTCATTTGCGCTCACTGCGACTAGATTTCTCCCACCCTGGTAGAGGCCAGGCATGGTTCCCTGGATGGGGTGACGGGGAAAGGGCAGAGTATGCCAGGCTTCATCCCACGCGGGGCTTAAACGAATGTGCGTTTACTCATGGGCTGGGATTGCTTCCACAGCAGGGTGATCCATGGGGGTTGGGCCCCGAAGCTGGCCTAGGGCCCAACCGAACAAAGCCTGAGTGGGGGAAGGGTCAATTTCAAGAGGTACGTGGAGGTATCACAACCTTCGTGACACCAGCAGATTGCCTTGTGGATCTTCGTAGGGAGGCATGACCAACTTGAAATTTATATGTGATCATGGAAGATTTCCTTTTCTTTATCGAAGCTGTAATCTCCTCAAGTGAATTCTTCTTAGCTTCTTCAGTTGAGGAAACACTCAGCAAGCCCTGTAAGTTGGACCAATCTGTTTTTAGATTTAGTAATAAATTGGTCCAATTGCAAGTAAAGCATTAGCAAATATCCTTCACTAACTATTGCAGTACTTACAAGAGGTTGATTGGCATGCTCACTGGCTGATGCCCTGACCAGTCTGGTTGGAACATTAGGTCTATCAGTAGGCTGCTTCAAAACCATCTTCTTAAGATCTAGAAGGTGGCTCAGCTTGCTCTCAATGTCTTCCTCAGAAGGATCTACACAAGAAAATAAAAGACAAACAAACTTAACCAGATAAAAAATGTTTGTTGTGCTAATTGAAGATTCCTAAATAGCCTTGATGGAAAGGCAAGAATTTTATAAATTAGCCCAGAAAGAAAAAAAATGAATATTCTTCGTTACAAATAACACAAAACCATCCATGTCTTCTAGACAAGAAAACTAGTGTGTCTGTTTGGGTTCTTATAAACTCATTTCTTCTCTAATATAATGATACACCTCTCTTGTGCGTTTGAGGAAAAAAACAAGTGTGGTCAGTCAGATCTCAGATGTGAAATGAATATATTTATGATTTTGCCATAGGTGCCGACTCTAGACAAATTAACCAAAGACTTACCATCTAGCTGTAAGATAATCTGCTGCTTTCTCCATGTGTTTCACTGTAGGGAGTTAGCATTGGGTTAATTCCTGCCTATCTTTTCTTTCCCTCACCTTACTGCTGTAGGTATGGCAATAGGCCACTTAGTCATGGCTCACCTCAGCCATGTAGAGTAGTTAAGGCTGATATCTCAGCCCAGGTAGTAGTGTACCTTGTGTAGTTGGTAAATCTCTATCACTACTTGTATATATCCCATATGTAATGCAATAGGGAAAGGCAGGTCAGTTGCTGCGCTTGTGTGTGCTGTGTTCCGTGCTCAACCCCTTCTTCTACCTCTAGCCAAAGGTGTGTGTGAGTGTGAGGGTGATTCAGGTGCTACTCACCTCTGCAGGCCGGCTGGTTTCCAACACACTAGCAACTTGATCTATTGGACTAAAAAGTAGAGTTCATGTCAAACAACTTTGGTGTTTAAAAAGATCTCTACGCTATTGCCAAACTTACGAAATTAGTAAAAAGAGAAGCTAAACATATGATTTAATAATGTAAAATTAAAAGCAGTTAAAACATATAGCAATTATTGTGTGTATAAGAATAATGATAAAGTAAGAACAGAGCCTCCATCGGAAGTGCATTTCATTACAAACTGACTGAAATAAATGCATAATTTGGAATTGTTGACAGAGTATGATGGAGGTAAAGTGCATGAAAGAAATATATGTTCCTTGCAGCCACAATGTAATTTTACTGGAGCAGTTGTTTCTATAAACCGATAATAAGCCATAAGAAAATTGGTAAAACTAGCATATTCACCTTTGTCTGAATCCCTGGTAGGATCTGACGGACCACAATAATCACACGCCAAATGCGTCCTTTGGCACAAAGGGCTAATCCGGTGCTTGAGGTAATCTTGAACAATGTCGGCACCAGTCAAGCCTCGGTTAACTCGGTGATTTTGAGTACCTGCTTCTCCTGCTCATGGGAAAGAGGCAAAAGATCCTTCCAATTGTTTTTCTCCTCCAGTGCATCACACCTGAAGGTCAAGCGACAGCTCTGTGGTACCTTGGCATAGAACCACAGAGAAACCCACATGTACTGCGAGTTTTTCAAGTAGTAAAATGGATAATTCTTCATGTTGTCCCTGAGCCGGAAGAAGACAGAGCTGAGTGTTGTTGTTTCGCCTCTCATATTCTGATAGAGGCTGTAGAAGTGTGTGAAGACCTCCACAGTCGGAGGCACCGCCACGTAGGCCTCACAAAGGTGGGCGAACATGCTCAGCGTGGTAATGGAGTTGGGCGTCAGGTGAGACCACTCAATTCTGTAGTGGTTGAGCACGCTGACCAGGAAATCGCTCGCATCCAACCTCAAACCGCAAATTATGTGTGTCAGAGACAGGATAACAAACTGATCCTCCAAGGTGGATAGCTTCGGAATCTCATCTTTGATGGGGGCTCGCCATTCAATCAGCTCGCCGGGATGGAAGACGCCGGCCTCCACACACTCCTGGATGTCATCCTCGCTGCACGCTGCCTTTCCCCACTCAATATTCGTCATTTGCGGAATGGATTCTGAAAAGGAAGACGAAGGTGACAAGTCTGGACTCTGGTGAAACGGCAGCTGCGGAAAGACCGAAGAAAAAGAAAATGGGGGAACGGAATGCTTGCCACGAATCCTCACCCGTCGTCGCCGCTGTTCTATCTAGACCGCCGCCAGCCGCCACCAGCGATGGCTCCTCAATCTCATCCCCTTCCTCCTCCATCCTTCGTCAGAAGAAGTGAACAGCGCGGTGGCTCTCGTCTTGCTGCGGGGGCGCGCGGTGCGGACCGCGGAGAGTAGATAAGGGGCTCATCCCGACAGCTTGCTTTGGATTCTAGAGGTTCCTCCCAATCTCCACTCCTTCTCTATCTCTGAACCCTACCCTGGCGGCCCATCTGGCGCTACGAGCCTACAAGAGTCAGTGCAGGCGACTAGGGGAGCGGCGTCCAGCCGTGTGGCCGCGCGTGCGAGTTGCCGAGTGCAAGCGGCGGCGGCGGCGGCGGCGCGAGACCCGGTGGCAGGGGCAGCGCGAGCAGTCCGCGGAGGTGGCAGCGCGAGCAGGCTAACGAAGGCGGCAGCACAAGGGACGGTAGCAGGATGCCAGGAGCAGCGCGGGCTGGCCGCGTCGGTGGCGGCGCCCGTTGAGGTTGACCTTAGGTATAGTACATTGTAGACACACTTCAATACACTTTATTTTACTTTTAAGAAAAAAATGACTAAGTTGGCAAGTAGTATTTGGTTAGCGACTAAACCTACGCAAAACATTTTTGGAGTTCACATCTCATAGAATAATAGCGAATGTTGTAAAATGTGACTTCAAATTTTTTTGGCCACATTTAATAAAAACATTGCCCCAACCGTGTGCTATGCTTGCGCACTCCTGAGTTACTAGGCACAATTTGACAAGGAAGTTTCAGTGGCTAGAGTCAATACCATGCTACAGATTGGGTGAAGATGCCGAGTAAGACCTAGACCCTATTTTGTACAACTTCCATAGTAGATTCTCATTTGAATCAAGTAGGAGCTTTGAGCACAAGTTTTTTTTTCTTTTTGAGAGAAGTGATCCTCTTTTGATCAAATGAAGTGGTTTTCTGAAATGAACTATGACCTAAGAGGCTGGGAGTTGAAAAAAATAGCTTTTCCTGATTCTGTAAAGTGATTCATTGTGATTTTGAGAGTTTATTACATGCTAAAGATCAAAGAGAATGATTTTTAGCTTTTATACCAGGAAGGATATTAGAAAAGGCGGTGATCTCACAAGAAGTTCTCCATGATCTGAGAAAGACAAAAGCTCCTAGAGTTGTTCTAAAATTGGATTTTAAAAAGGTCAATTGGAATTTTAGAAGAGGTTCTCAGAAGGAAAGGTTTTTCAGAGATTTGGATCAAATGGGTCAATCAGGTTGGTAGAGGGGGTGGAGTGTGCGTTGATATGAATGGGAAAGAGGAGACTAATTTAGAAGTTTTAAGGGCCTGAGACAAGGGGACCCATTATCCCCTATTTTTTTAATCTAGTGGCAAATGCATTATCAACAATGCTAACCAGAGCTAGACAAATTGGGGTGATACAAGGTCTCATTCCACATCTAGTGGATGGCGGTTTAACACATTTCTAATATGCTGATGACATAGTGGTCCTCCTACATTACTCTTCTGAAAACATGAAGAATGTAAGGCTAATTCTTTCCTGTTATGAGCAATGTTAGGAATGAAGATCAACTTTGAAAAGAGTGAGTTATTCATTGTGGGACTCTTTGATGAAGAACAATGTTTAGCAGCTGAAATCATGGGGTGCAAAGTTGGGGTATTCCCCATGACTTACCTGGGAATGCCAGCGAGTTATCAGAAAATTACCTAGGCTCAATTGAGTTATGTGGAAGAGAAGACTGAAAAAAGGTTAGGGACATGTCATTGTGAATATCTGTCCTCTGGTGGAAAATCTATTCATATTGACTCATGCCTTTCTAGTATACCTATGTATACAATGGGGATATACCAGTTGTATGAAGGAAACTATCAGAAACTAGATACCATAAGGACTAGGTTCTTTTGGCAAGGCACCTCCAAGAAGAGGAAATACCACATGGTAAAATGGGATACTCTAAGTAGACCAAAAAAATATGGAGGGCTAGGCTTTGTTAATGTGAGAATCATGAATGAATGCATGTTAGTCAAATGGATAGACAAGCTAGAAAGAGGAGATAATAGTTTGTGCTGCTCTATTTTAAGGAGAAAATACTTAAGAGATAAGAGCATTTTTCAAATCAAGAGTAGAGCAGGGTCACAGTTCTGGCAATCTTTGCCGAATGTTAGAGAGAGGTATCATAAAGGTAGAGGGATGTCAGTTAAATCTAGCTGCCAGACCAGATTTTGGCTTGACTGTTGGTTAGATCAATGTCCTTTGAGTGTCAGTTATCCTAACTTGTTCAAAAATCACTTTGAATCCTGATGTTGTTGTGGCAAAAATGAGGGCGGATGGTGAATGGATATTAGAATTCAAAATACAATTAGATGAAAGACAAGTCTTAGAGTTAGCAAAATTAAAGAATAGGCTGGATTATATAGAGCTATCAATAGGAAGAGATGAAGTTAGATGGTTGTGGAGAAATCATCTAAATATACTACTAAATCCTTATATATCTGATGTCCTCTTGGGGGGTTATTGATAGGCATATGTCTTTGGTGTGGAAATGCCCAATTCCCCTGAAGGTGAAAAACTTTCAGTGGATGGCGGCACATGATAAAATACAATGTGCAACTCAGCTTAAGAAAAAATGTGGTTCGAGCCTAAAAAAATGCTTAATTTGTGAATTTCCTGAATCAACTGATCACATTTTGTTTCAATGCCCGTTGGCAATCTTCCTTTGGGCATTCTTGAGAGATTGTATGGGGTGTAATGTCTCCCCAACTGTTGTGAAGCTTTGTTTGTTGAGATAATAGATAGATGTTGAGGTGTTATTTGGACATGTTGTGAAACAGGTGGTGACATTATATTTGTGTGTATGTGCACCGTGGACCATCTAGAAGACCAGGAATGATGCGGTGTTCAACAACAAGATGGTGGCGACACCCTCGGTGCTCATCCATAAGACGATCTCGCTTGTGAAGACTTGGAGCCCACTCCTAAAGCCGAAGATGAGGCCGAGGAAATGCTTCACCTCTTAGCAGCAAATGTGTAAGGTCCTCGACGGCTAGAGGGGGGTGAATAGCCTATTAAAACTTCTACAAAGATACTAGACAAACTTGATTAGTAAAACAAATGGCGTAATAGCAAGTTTTTCCTAGCCTAGATGGTGAGCAGGCCTACTATTTACAATTCTAGTATAATATGATCTCTATGCCACTCAAAGGCTATGTTGCTACTTTCTACACTGGAGAGCTAGCAAGAAAATCTTTTTCTATGAAAGCTACACAAGAAAAGCTAGTGAAAGTAAATACAAGGAAGAGTATGATATATCTTATACCGACGGTGAAGAGAAGATGTTGCCAATCATCAAATGATGTACAATCAATTACAATAGGAAACAATCACAATATGAAGACCAATCACCGGGAGACAAGATGAACACAAGGATTTGTTCACCCGGAGTTCACTTATGCACCGACAAGCTACTCTTCGGTTGTGTTGACAAACACCTAGATGGTTCTTCAATTTTGGCCCTCAAGCCAAGCCCCTCAAGCCACACCTCCGCAAAGGCACCGCAAGACACCACTCTCAAGTGAGGTAACTCAATAACACGTGCATTTCATTTGAGTTTCTTTTGATGCTCCGCCGAGGAAAGCACAAGAACCTCTCACAAATCAAACGGAGGTGGCCTAGAACAATCACCTTCTCTTTCCAACACCTCCAACAACCTCCAAGCCGGCTAGGTGGCGTGCACCCTCATAGAGTGACAAGAAATCTCCAACCAAACGATCCCCAAGTGCCACTAGATGCAACCACACATGCAAATGCACTAGGAATCACTCAATCTCACTTTGGATCTTCAATCATGCAAGAGAGATGCGTAGGAGGGTTTTGCTTTAGCTCATAAGAATGTCAAGAGTGTTAGAAATTAAAGTCGAGAGAGATGCTAATGAACTGACCATCTTCTATTTATAACAGCTCACAAGCAAATAGAGTCGTTACCCCTTCACTGTGCTTTTCTCGGGACCGTCGGACACACCAGAACGTATAGCGTCAGACGCATCTGATGCATTCAACTTTTGCGCCACAAACTTCACAATTCAAAACTAGCCATTACGAGGGCGTCAGACGCGTCCGAACCACACCCTCAGACGCTACACAGTTCCTTTGGACATAGTCCAGAGGTGATGTAAAATCACTCGACCTCCGGATGCTCCGTCAGACGCACCGTCGGACGCTCCAGCTAGCATTCGACGCATTCACTGCTCGCATGCGCCATCTACACAACCATCTCCAGACACTGACGTCATATGTCTGACGCGTTACCGACGGACGCGTCCGATGTAGCTCCTCACAGCGCCGCTCAGCCGACAACTAGTCGAATGCAGCCCCAGCGTTTGACACTCGAACCTAGCGCATTCGACGCTTGTAATTTCAGCAAGAACAAGCCGTCTACAATGTCGTCTTCTCCAACTTTGCACATACATGCTAACAAACAAGTATACCACCTTGTGACCGAGAGTTAGCATGTTTTCACCAATTTCCTGCATCCGGCGCAATAGAAGATAGCCATTTCATTTTCCCAAAAGCGGTACCCAAACCCATCTCTACCCTACAAACTTCACCACCTTAGCATTTTCACAATCATTTTCAAAGGATTTTCCAATTAGCACCATCAACATGTATGATCAACCTAGTGGCACTCATTAGCTGAATTACCAAAGATCTCCCCTCTTCATAGTTTCGGCTATTGTTCCTAAATCACTCACACCCTCTATGGTGTCTTGAGTGTAAAACAAAATGGTCCTATGGCTTTATACCTCTGCCTTGAGCTCATTTTTCTTTTTCATCATCCGCCAAGTCTCCAAATGACATGATTCACTTCATATTATCATGTAACCTTCTTGCTCTATCGATCTCGACCTCACTTGCTCTTCACCGTTGAGTCAGTACATGAGTGCCATGTCTTGCTCAAGCTTCACCAACACATGGTCCTTCACTTCAAAGCCTCAACTTGCCCTTCACACATCCAACCAGTCCAACGATCCAAGTCTCATCTTGATTTTCTCCATCTTGGTTACATGACTCCATGTCATGTCTCATATACAATGAGCTCCTCACTTGACAAGGACTACCTTATCTAAATCATCTACTTAGAATCAAGTTTAGTCCTAGGGTTTCATTAATTATCCCAAAACCAAACTAGGGACTTTCAAAATGCTATGATGTAAATAACTTTGTATCATTTAGATGGGCCATAGCATTTGGTTCTAAAAACCTAGGGAATTTACTGGGTTGTTTTATTTTGACCGGGTTTCATGGTTGATTAGAGTTATGGCTAGCGTAGAGCTAAGGCGAGATGGAAGTTTATTTGCTTTTTCTGTGAAGCTGGTATCCCCAGCCAAAATTTTACCTTATTATGATTTTCTATAAAGCTGGGCAATGCCTTTTGTATAAAAAAATAGAATGATTTTCAACCACACAATCACTCCTCTCGGAGAAAATCAACTTTCATAAGGAATCAGTATCGAATGATGGATCTATGCCAAACAGGCCACAAAAAGACAAAGAAAGATGAATAACACTGGCTGAAGGACGGCAATGGGGATAACCAGAAGGACTAAGGCAGACATCTTTGATGCTATTTTTTCTCAAAGGCTTTGCCGAAGATTTTCTGGTTGTAGCATTGGTGTTTGGATTTTGGTAGTCAGCGTTCTGTTTCTTTTTTATCTCGAGGTTATACTCGGTAGCTCATCTGAATCATACAAGTCTTGCTCGTAAGGGTAGCATATGATAACTCTCTTGCAACTCTCATCTTCTGTCTGAAATCTTAAACTACTATAAAGCTAAGGCCCACTAGCTATTTCTCTAGCATACCTTATGCCATGTCATCACTAGGGCCCCGCGGTCACCATCGGATGCAATTATGGTCAACTAGCATTTGCAATTATGATCTATATGTCATCAAGACACATCAACCACTAGCATTATGCCATGTCACCCACTAATATTGGTTTATCCCTTTGTAAAAATAATCTTATTCTAAATCATCAACAATTTCCACGACAACACTATTGTTAAGGCCCTTTAAGTTTATGTGTTTAAATTATTTTATTAAATAATCTTAAATTGCCGCAGCAACGCGCGGGGAATCCACCTAGTACTCTATATTGTTGTATTTCCATTGCAATCATTGGAAATGGAGAGATCCTCATTTCAAAAACAATCCTATCTAGAAAACAACCATATGTGTAAAGTCAAATTAGGAGTATTTTTATTTTTTTAAGTGTTTGCATCTCAGTTTTTATGAAAAAATACATCTATGGATGAACCCTGAATGTGTTTGGTTTCAAAATTTTGTAAACTTCAAATATTTTGAAATTTGCAATTAATGTACCGTTGTTAATTCTGGTCGAAACAAACTAAATCATCTCGCACACGCACGATCTCAGTCTCACGTCGTGTCAAGTTGTTACCACCTCGAACTCAGCCTGCCGAGCTCGTCTCGCTCTCACACAACCAATGATGAGGACATCCCAACCATGCATGCTACTTCAAGTACCAAACAGTCATCATCAAACATAAAGGATACAATTCAAGGTCCACTTACAAGAAGTCGTGCCAAGAAACTACAAGTGCAGGTGAATTCATTCCTAACTGATTTCAATTTCAATACTTCTAAGAATGTTATACTACCTAAGTCTCCTACTTTGGTTGTTCTTAGGAACATACAAAAGAAGGACAATGAAAGTGGATCGACGGATTTTATCACTGAAGTACAGAACGGACCAGTGGAGTTTATCACCACAGTGCAAAATGGACCAGTTGAAAGAATTGTTCATAACTTTTGATTCCCAAAAGCTATGGAGGTCAATAAGGACATTTTGGAAAGATTATCAAGTTTCCAATAGATCAAGTGCCGACCAGTTTTGATCTTCCATGTTGCCTGCCGACCGGATTTAGTGCAGACTAGTCAGAGAGTCAATAGTGCAAAATGGACCAGTTGAAAGAACTGTTCATAACTTTTGATTCCCAAAAGCTATGAAGGTCAATGAGGACATTTTGGAAAGCTTATCAAGTCTAGTTTCCAATGGATCAAGTGCCAACCAGTTTGGATCTTCCATGTTGCCTGCCGACCAGATTTAGTGCAGACTGGTCAGAGAGTCAATAGCCTGCATGAAGCTCAAGTTTTCATAATAAACTGTAGCATTCTACAATATTTCGCAGAGCATGCTGTACATGGTGTGAAAGCTCATCAAGTTAACTTTCCAAAGCATCAAAATGCATGTCATTTGGAGTTTTCAAGACGAAGTTATTGCCATCTTAGTGGAGACTGCGCCAGAAGACCAACAGCCTCGCGAATCCACTTCACGAGCCACTTCGTGGAGGCATTCTCTAATTCTTAGTATTTTCATTTTCATCTCGAATTCACACCTATCTAGCAGGGCTGTTGCTAGTATAAATAACCCCTAGACTCATTGCTATGGAAGATTTTTGGATAATCTAAATACAATCCACTTTGTTCAGCTGTGTGCTAACAAAATACCAGAGAGAGATTCTCTACCCTTTGCTCTTGTGTTTTCCTTCGTATATATTACAGAAGCGGTCGTGTCATCGGCACCCAATCCGTGCTCCTGATCCTCGAGTTCAGGTTGCGTAGGTTGGTTCTTTGAGAGTGTGGTTGGGCAAATCCTTGGTTCAGGCTGTCGTACAGAGACGGTGGTTGGCTCCTTGTGCATGTCGTCAGGTTGCACTAGTTATCGCTGCTTGCAGCAACTTATCCATCGTTCTTCGGCAACTTATCAAGATCAACAAGTTCCTATGTCCTGAAGATCAGGGCATCGACCTCATCATCTGGTATCAGCTCTTTGGTTGCCACGGTAGGATTTTTACCCGTAGCTACATATATATTTGTGTTCGTCCTATCCACTGAGAAAGCCACAAAAATAATCTGCTATAACCCTGTGTTTTAATCTGTTATTTTTGTGAGTTTAGTTAATTTTTAGTCCATTAGAGTCTTGTTTTAGTTGCTGATCATATTCTCCTTTGCGTGTCCTTTGAGCTTCTTTCATACATCTGCAAATCCATATATAAAAAAATCAGAAACCCGTATCATCCTTTGCGTAAACTTTGATCCTATCAAGTTAGAAAGCTGATGGTTTTGTCTTGTTTCTACAAAAAAGTTAAGTGTGTAAGTTTATATCTGGTCTTGTTCTAAGTTATATAAAAAAAGTTTGTCAAAGAAAAAGAAAGAAGAAAGAGAAGTGCAAAAAAAAGTTTAGAAAAAGTTTGAGAAAGAGTAGTTGAAAGATCAGTTTGTTTATGTGCACAAGTTCTGAATTTTATATCAAGTTGCACAACCAGATTGCTATCCATCTTTTGGTGCAAAATTTTTCTTGGGTTTGATTGCAACACTTGCATCCTAAGCATACTCCTTGTTTGCATCAAGTCTGAAATTATCTTTGCGTGTGTGTTTGATCTATTTACATCACACATATCTTGTGGTCAGCACTTACAATATTTTGGACTATGATTTAACTTTACAATATTGAGAATTCAGATTGCATTCCTTGTGAATTATATCCCCACCAAGCTCCACAAATAACCCACCATCATAGGAACACTGATCTTGGATTCTCCCAACCATCATTCTCGGTTACCACCTCGCATTGGCCCCCTATAACCTCCTGTAGGGAACACACACGAGCTTCGGTTGGTAAGAGAGGTGAGATTGTGAGATTCCACATATATTTTCCTATTCCACAAATATATATATATTGTTGCACATCATCACTAACTTGACAGAAAGATGGCTGAGATTGATGATTGTGTCACCATGGCACAATTCAATGAGATGAAGCAAAGTATGGAGGAGCTAACAGCCAATGTTCAAGCACTTATGAATCGCATTCAAGATCATCCTCATGATAGTGCAAATGGAAGTCAACATGAAGAGAAGTTGAAGAAATAGAAGAAGAAGCTGTTGCTTGAATTGCAAGAGAACAACGAAGAAGATGAAGAGACCGTGTTGTTGCAAATGCAAGAAGACCTCCACCTCCAGGTCGTGGAAATGGTGGTAGAGGCGCTGTTCATGGAAGAGATCATGGACTAAATGAAACTGAAACTAAAGAAGATGACGAGGAAGAAGAGTTTGAACAGCCCTATCATGATGATTGTCGTCACCGAGGTAATCGTAGGCGCAATCGACCCAATGAGCAAAGGTTTGTCAAGTTAAAATTCACCATGACCAAGTTTGAAGGAGGATCTGATCCTGAAATTTATCTTACATGGGAGTTGAAGGTGGATAAAATTTTTTGTGTGCATAATTATTCTAAGTGAAAGAAGGTTGCCATGGCTGCTCTTGAGTTCGATGGTTATGCTCTTATTTGGTGGGAGCAAATGCTGAATGAAAGAGAAGAAGCTGGACAAGGTGATGTTCATTCATGGGCTAAAATGAAGAGAGAATTGAGGGCAAGATTTGTCCCCAAACATTATCGCCGTGATTTATTGACAAGCTGCAGAATCTGAGGCAAGGAAGCCTTAATGTTGATGAGTATTATAAAAGATGGAGAAGGCGATGATTAGAGCCAATGTATATGAAGATGAAGAGCAAACAATTGCAAGATTTATGTCAGGGCTGCATCACAATATTCAGCGCATTGCTGAATTTCAGCAATACCGCAATCTTGTTGAATTGGTGCATCAAGCTAGTAAAGATGAGCGTCAGTTGCAGCAAGATATGAAGTCTTATAAAGGGGTATCTTTTAGCACAAAGAGTGCGGCAAGTGGAAGAAAATTCACACCAAGAGGTAGTGGAAACAGAGGAACATTTTCCAACTCAAGTGGTGGTGCACGATCTAGCAATTTTGGTGCTTCTAGTAGCAAAGAGTTGGCTGCTACAAATGAGAAGAGCAAATCAGCAAACTCAGCGAGATCTTCCACCAAGAGTAGTGGAATTCAATGCTTCAAATGTAGTGGTCGTGGTCATGTTGCAAGAGAGTGTCCAAATAATAGAACCATCATTGTCAATGACCAAGGAGATTATGAATCTGCTAGTGAGGAAGAACAAGAAGATAGTGAAGAAGAGAATAATCTTGAGAAGGATATTTGTGAGTTTGAATCTAGAGTTGCTCTTGTTGTAACTCAAATTTTGAGTGTGCAAATGAGTGATGCTGAAAATGGACAGCGACACAATCTTTTTCAAACTAGAGCTAAAGTGCAAGATAAAGTTGTCAAGGTGATCATTGATGGTGGAAGTTGCCACAATCTTGCTAGCAAAGAAATGGTTGAAAAGCTTGGTTTAAAGCTGCTGAAACATCCTCATCCATATCATGTGCAATGGCTTAATAATTCAGGTTCTATTAAGATTGCACATCGAGTGAAAGTTCCTTTCAAGATTGGTGAATATATTGACACCGTGGAGTGTGATGTGGCACTTATGACAGTGTGTCACATGCTGTTGGGAAGACCATGGCAATATGATCGGTAATCTCTACATTGTGGTAGAAGCAATCAATACACCATCAAGTGGAAGGGCAAGGAGTTGATTCTTAAACCCATGACACCGCAACAAATTCTAGCTGAGCACTTGCAAAAGAGCTCTGAAGTGAGGAATGAGAGTGCAAAAGAAGGAGAGAAAAATAATTTGAGTGCCCTCCACAAATCGGTGAGTGAGAGCCATAAGCCAAATATGAGAGAAAAGAATAAAAGAGAGGGAGAGAACTTAGTGATGATATCCACCAAATCTAAAATGAGAGAAGTGAGGAGAAACCCAAAACAAGTATTGATTGTACTTGTGTGCAAGGACACATTGCTTTTAGCTAATGACTTAACATCTGTCCCTAGTGTTGTTGCACGTGTTTTGCAGGAATATGAAGACGTTTTTCCAGAGGAAACACCTGCTGGACTTCCTCCCTTGCGTGGCATTGAACATCAAATTGATCTCATCCCTGGATCTACACTTCCAAACCGTCCAGCATACCACACCAACCCCAAAGAAACCAAAGAAAGTCAAAGGCAAGTTCAAGCACTTTTAGAAAAAGGTTATGTGCATGAAAGTCTAAGTCCTTGTGTTGTCCCTGTGATTTTGGTGCCAAAGAAAGATGGTTCATGGAGGATGTGTGTAGATTATAGAGCCATAAATAACATCACCATTCGTTATCATCATCCTATTCCTAGGCTAGATGACATGCTTGATGAATTGAGTGGATCTCTGATATTTTCTAAAATTGATTTGAGAAATGGTTACCATCAAATTAGAATGAAAATTGGCGATGAATGGAAAACTGTTTTCAAAATAAAGTTTGGGTTGTATGAATGGTTAGTTATGCCTTTCAGTTTGACTAATGCACCTAGTACATTCATGAGATTGATGAACCATGTCTTGCGGGCATTCATTGGAAAATTTGTTGTTGTTTACTTTGATGATATCCTAATTTACAGTAAGACATTGGAGGAACATGTTGCTCATATTCAGCAAGTTTTGGACGTGCTTAGGCAAGAAAAATTATTTGCTAACCTTGAGAAGTGCACATTTTGTACAGATTAGGTTGTGTTTCTTGGTTTTGTTGTTTCAGGTTCAGGAATTTAGGTTGATGAATCAAAGGTGAAAGCAATCAAGGATTGGCCAACTCCTGAAAATGTAAGCCAGGTGACAAGTTTTCATGGACTTGCTGGTTTTTATAGGAGATTTGTCAGAGACTTTAGCACCATAGTTGTACCATTGAACGAGTTAACAAAGAAAGGTGTTGCCTTCCAATGGGGTGAACCACAAGAGAAAGCTTTCCAAGAACTGAAGAAAAGATTGTCTGAAGCCCCCTTGCTTGTGTTGCCGGATTTCACTAAAACATTTGAGGTTGAATGTGATGCAAGTGGGATTAGGATTGGAGGCGTTCTCATGCAAAATGGACAGCCTATTGCATATTTTAGTGAGAAGTTGGGAGGAGCACAACTGAACTACTTGGTGTATGACAAGGAATTGTATGATTTGGTAAGAGCATTGGAGACTTGGCAACATTATTTATGGCCAAAAGAATTTGTTATTCATTCAGATCATGAGGCATTGAAGTATTTGAAGGGTCAATCAAAACTGAACCGTAGACATGCCAAATGGGTTGAATTCGTTGAAACTTTTCCCTATGTTGTGAAATACAAGAAAGGTAAGGAAAACATTGTTGCTGATGCTTTATCCCATAAAAATGTTTTATTGAATGAACTTGAAATAAAAGTGCGAGGACTGGAAAGCATAAAAGAATTATACCCTGCTTATCATGAATTTTCAGAACCATATGCAAAATGTACCACAGGAAAAGGATGGGAAAAATATCATATACATGATGGATTTTTGTTTAGAGCTAATAAATTGTGTGTTCCACATTGCTCTGTTAGACTCTTACTGTTATAGGAAACACATGCAGGTGGACTGATGGGTCACTTTGGATGGAGAAAGACATATGAGATGCTATCTGATCACTTCTACTGGCCAAAGATGAGAAGAGACGTTCAACGACTTGTGCAAAGATGCGTCACCTGTCACAAAGCTAAGTCAAACTGAACCCCCATGGTTTATATACTCCCTTGCCTGTTCCTAGTGCTCCTTGGGAAGACATTAGCATGGATTTTGTTTTGGGTTTACCTAGGACAAAGAGGGGAATGGACTCAATTTTTGTTGTTGTTGATCGATTCTCTAAAATGGCACATTTTATACCTTGTCATAAAAGCGATGATGCTTCCCACATAGCCTCTTTATTTTTTAGGGATATTGTAAGGTTGCATGGCATGCCCAAGACTATTGTTTTAGACCATGACACCAAGTTTTTGAGCTACTTTTGGAAGACATTGTGGGCAAAGCTTGGAACAAGGCTTCTGTTTTCCACCACTTGCCACCCTCAAACGGATGGGCAAACTGAAGTTGTGAATAGAACACTCTCTATGCTGCTGCGAGCCTTGATAAAGAAGAACCTGAAGGAATGGGAAGAGTGCTTGCCACATGTAGAATTCGCTTACAACAGGGCAGTACATTCTACAACTAATATGTGTCCATTTGATGTTGTATATGGTTTTAAACCACTTGCTTCAATCGATTTGTTGCCTCTACCATTGCAAGAAAGGAGTAACATGGAAGCGTCCAAGCGTGCAGCTTATGTCAAGAAGATTCATGAGAAGACCAAAGAAGAAATTGAGAAAAGGTCCAAGTACTATGTTGCATGGGAAAACAAGCATCGCAAGAAGGTGACATTTGAGCCTGGAGATTTGGTTTGGGTACATCTTCGCAAAGACCGCTTTCCACAAAAGCGCAAATCCAAGTTGATGCCAAGAGGAGATGGACCATTCAGAATGTTGTCCAAGATCAATGATAATGCTTACAAGATTGAGCTCCCTGAAGACTATGGTGTTAGCACAACCTTCAATGTTGCTGACTTAACACCATTATTTGGGCTAGAAGATTCAGAGTCATCAAGGTTGACTCCTTTTCAAGAGGGGGAGGATGATGAGGACATCCCAACCGTGCATGCTACTTCAAGTACCAAACAGTCATCATCAAACATAAAGGATACAATTCAAGGTCCACTTACAAGAAGTCGTGCCAAGAAACTACAAGTGCAAGTGAATTCATTCCTAACTTATTTCAATTTCAATACTTCTGAGAATGTTATACTACCTAAGTGTCCTACTTTGGTTGTGCTTAGGAACATACAAAAGGAGGATAATGAAAGTGGATCGGCGGATTTTATCACTGAAGTACAGAATGGACCAGTGGAGTTTATCACCACAGTGCAAAATGGACCAGTTGAAAGAACTGTTCATACCTTTTGATTCCCAAAAGCTATGAAAGTCAATGAGGACAATTTGGAAAGCTTATCAAGTCTAGTTTCCAATAGATCAAGTGTCGACCAGTTTGGATCTTCCATGTTGCCTGCCAACCAGATTTAGTGTAGACTAGTCAGAGAGTCAATAGTGCAAAACGGACCAGTTGAAAGAACTGTTCATAACTTTTGATTCCCGAAAACTATGAAGGTCAATGAGGACATTTTGAAAATATTATCAAGTCTAGTTTACAATGGATCAAGTGCCGACCAGTTTGGATCTTCCATGTTGCCTACCGACCAGATTTAGTGCAGACTGGTCAGAGAGTCAACAGCCTGCATGAAGCTCAAGTATTCATAATAAACTGTACCATTCTACAATATTTCACAGAGCATGTTGTACATGGTGTGAAAGGTCATCAAGTTAACTTTTCAACTCATTAAAATGCACGTCATTTGGAGTTTTCAATACGGAGTTATTGCCATCTTAGTGGAGACTGCGCCAGAAGACCAACAGCCTCGCAAACCCACTTCAGGAGCCACTTCGTGGAGCCCTTTTCTGATTCTTAGTCTTTTCATTTCCATCTCGAATTCACACCTATCTAGCAGGGCTGTTTCTAGTATAAATAACCCCTAGACTCATTGCTATGGAAGATTTTTGGATAATCTAAATACAATCCACTTTGTTCTGCTGTGTGCTAACAAAATACCAGAGAGAGATTCTCTACCCCTTTGCTCTTGTGTTTTCCTTCGTGGAGATTACAGAAGCGGCCACGTCATCGACACCCAATCCATGCTCCTGACCCTCGAGTTCAGGTTGTGTAGGTTGGTTCTTTGAGAGTGTGGTTGGGCGAATCCTTGGTTCAGGCTAGCGTACAGAGACGATGGTTGGCTCCTTGTGCGTGTCGTCAGGTTGCACTAGTTATCGTTGCTTGCAGCAAGTTATCCACCGTTCTTTGGCAACTTATCAAGATCAACAAGTTCCTACGTCGTGAAGATCAGGGCATCGACCCATCACCCAAACCCTGCACCGTTCATACGACTATATATATGTCCACATATCAAACCACCGCTACCAAAAGCAAACAAGCAATCAACTATCAAGCACACGTCCACGAATCGAATCCACGATGGTGCAGATCGTCGATATCAAGAATGGCCCGGGAATCGACATGGAGCATGACGAGGATGCGTCGCCGATAGAGGAGGTTTTGGACACTGCATGCTCTCACGCTGTGTCAGGTTTCTTTTGCCACCTCGGACTAGGGTCGTGCCGACAAAAATTAGTGCCCTGTTCTAAACTCTAACATAGGCCTTAATGGTCTAGAAAAAATAGGGCAATAATCATATAGAATATTCTATAGCATCGAGTAACTAAAAAATGTATGTCACTAATTTATGCTCTTCATTTCAAAATATAAGATGTTTTTGCTATTTATAACACATTGTTTTTTCTATGTATCCAAACATGTGTATTTATAAATGCATAGAAAGAGCTATGTGTTGTTCTAGGCCTTAACTTGGTAAACCTCAGACCAAAACTCAGACAATCGAATACAATAAATGGTGGAGAACAATGATGTAATGGACAAATACAAAGTGTATTAGAACAATCTCCTCAAAATCTAGGATCATCTTCTTATTACCCCCTTAAGGGCAATATTTATACATGTCCATGGGCTTTTACATAACCACTCTACCCTTTTAACTACTATTTATTATAGGAATATTCTCCTGACAACAAGGGCATTGCCGTCTTAATTTGAGCCCTTGATGCTTCTGGTCTCTATACCAATCGATCAGGTGGGTCCCGCCACATGGCTATTGTCTGCACGTCCTCTCCTCCATTTCGTTATCTGCATGTCAGCAGAAGACATGTCTTACTGATGAGATCGTTAGTGAAGCCCACTTTGCCAGGGTGAAATAATGTTTATTGCCCAGACAAAACATGTCATAGCTGAAGAACAATTAGGCAAGGAGAAATGATGGTCATCTTATCAGTTAGACTCCTCCCAGATGAACACATATTCGTCTAGAAGAAATGACTTGACGAAGGTTGAAAGTCGAAGGCCAAGATCCGACGACGAAGGCCGAGGTCCGACGATGAATGTCAACAACGAAGGTCGAAAGCGAAAGGCCAAGGTCCGATGATGAAGGTCGAAAGCCAAAGGCCAAGGTCCGACGACAAAGGCCAAGGTTCGATGACAAATGTCGATGATGAAGGCCAACCAACTGAGGTCGAAGGTTGGAGAAGGCTGAAGGCTAAGGTCCGCTGATGAAGGCCGCTAACGAAAGCCCACCGACGAAGGTCGACTTGACGAAATGATGTTCATGGCAAACTTATCCCAAATGGGTCTTAAACCGGTCGTGTGGCTTTAGAATGTGAGAGTGCCTAATTCCTGTTACGCCCCCAACACTATGTATTTAGAAAAGCCAAAACGTCTTAGAGTTTGAAATGATGGAGTACATAATACAAGACAAACCGTCAATTATCGATACGTCTTTAAGAAATAGGCAATACTTGTTGGTCTATGACACTATGATTTATAGTTTCACACTATATTTTCCTTTATGGTTACCTAATGAAGACTCCCTAGTTGGTTACCTATGAAGACGTGACTCAAAAAGTTGGATCAGAACATTGTAGTCAGAGTGACGGACAAACGGTATAGTTGAAACTGTGTTGTGATTCTTAGATTTGGCACAGACACTGATTATGAACTCGAAAAATCAGCACAAAATATTAAATATTCATTATCGATGACCTATAATTTTGAGGTCCCTAAAAATTTGGGGGTGTTCCTGTGGTGATCAGAAAACAGTCACAAAATAAGTCGTATGTACACCATCGTAAGTCAGAGCTGGTTTCCGGCTCCCTCTCTAAAGTTTAAACCACTATAGCGTCATTGTTTGGAATGAGACATTTTGTATCTTCTCATCCAAGAAAGAAAGAAATAGCGAAGCGTTCAGTTTGCATATAATCTTTTTTTTTTTTTTTGGAAAGATACTGCATGTACGGCCGCACGGCTTGCACACCCTTGTCCCTTGTGCACGGCCCTGCTCGGACTCATCCTGCCGAGTCCGTCTCGCACACCCAAACCCAGACCGCGCGCACGACTATATATATATATATTCCCCACGTCTGTGCAGACCGCCGCAACCAAAACCTAAGTACCAAACAAGCAATCAAACACACGTCCTCGAATCCACGATGGTGAGCAGGACCAGGATGCCTCACCGATAGAGGAGGTCCAGATGACCGTGCCGACCGGTGACGACACGACGCTGCCGGTGTGGACGTTCCGGATGTGGTCGCTCGGGCTCGCGTCCTGCGCTCTCATGAGCTTCCTGAACCAGTTCTTCTCGTACCGCACCGAGCCCATCATCGTGACGCAGATCACCGTGCAGGTGACGTCGCTCCCTCTGGGCCACTTCATGGCGCGCGTGCTGCCGAGCCGCAAGTTCAAGGCCCCCGCGCTCCTCGGCGGCGGGGAGTGGAGCCTCAACCCGGGGCCCTTCAACATGAAGGAGCACGTGCTCATCTCCATCTTTGCCAACGCCGGCTGCGCCTTCGGCAATGGCTCCGCCTACGGCGTCATGATCGTCGACATCATCCGCGCCTTCTACCGCCGGTCCATCTCCTTCTTCCCGGCGTGGCTGCTCATCACCACGACGCAGGTGCTGGGCTACGGCTGGGCGGGGCTCATGCGCAAGTACGTGGTGGAGCCCGCGCACATGTGGTGGTCCGGCACGCTCGTGCAGGTGTCCCTCTTCCGAGCACTGCACGAGAAAGAGGACGACGAGCCCACCGCCAATGGCGGCTCACGTCGTCGGATGTCGCGGGCCAAGTTCTTCCTGGTGGCGCTCGGCTGCAGCTTCCTGTGGTACGCGGTGCCGGGCTACCTGTTCCCGACGCTGACGTCCGTGTCCTGGGTCTGCTGGATCTTCTCCAAGTCGGTCACGGCGCAGCAGCTGGGCTCCGGCATGAGGGGCCTCGGCCTCGGCGCATTCACCCTCGACTGGACGGCCGTGTCATCGTTCCTCTTCAGTCCCTTGGTGTCGCCCTTCTTCGCCACGGCCAACATCTTGGCCGGCTTCGTGCTCTTCATGTACGTGATCATGCCGGCAGCCTACTGGGGTCTTGACCTGTACAACGCCAGGCGGTTCCCCATCTTCTCGTCGCACCTGTTCATGTTCAACGGCACGAGCTACGACATCACGTCCATCGTGAACGACCGCTTCGAGATCGACATGGACGCGTACAGCCGGAACGGGCGAATCAACATGAGCACATTCTTCGCTCTGACCTACGGTCTCAGCTTCGCGGCGATCGCGGCCGCCATCACCCACGTCGCGCTGTTCCATGGGAAGGAGATCTACCGCCGGTTCCGCGCGTCGCAGAAGGACGAGAAGCCCGACGTCCACACGAGGCTGATGAGGAAGTACGAGGACGCGCCGGGGTGGTGGTTCAACGCGCTGCTCGTGCTGTCCGTCGGCGTCGCCCTCGTCCTCTGCACCGTCCTGAAGAAGGAGGTGCAGCTCCCGGGGCCTCCTCTTCGCCTGCGCCGTGGCCTTCGTGTTCACGCTGCCCATCAGCATCATCACCGCGACGACGAACCAGGCGCCGGGGCTCAACGTCATCTCCGAGTACATCATTGGGCTCATCCTCCCCGGCAAGCCCATCGCCAACGTCGTCTTCAAGGCGTACGGCTACGTGAGCTCGTCGCAGGCCGTGTCGTTCCTGGCGGACTTCAAGCTCGGGCACTACATGAAGATCCCTCCTAGGTCCATGTTCCTGGTGCAGCTCGTCGGCACGCTCGTCGCCGCCACGGTGAACCTCGGGGTGGACTACTGGCTGCTGGGCTCCGTGCCTAACATCTGCTAGGACACGCTGCTCCCGGCCAACAGCCCCTGGACGTGCCCGAACGACCGTGTCTTCTTCGACGCGTCCGTCATCTGGGGCCTCGTCGGCCCGCGCCGCATCTTCGGGGCGCTGGGCAACTACGGCGCGCTCAATTGGTTCTTCCTCGCCGGCGCGGCGGGCCCCGTCGTCGTGTACGCGCTCCACAAGGCGTTCCCGGCGCAGCGCTGGATAACGATGATCAACCTGCCGGTGCTCATCGGCGTGACGGCCGGCATGCCCCCGGCGACGGCCGTCAACTACAACTCGTGGCTGCTCATCGGCATCGCCTTCAACTTCTTCGTCTTCCGGTACCGCAAGCGGTGGTGGCAGCGGTACAACTACATCCTCTCCGCGGCGCTGGACGCCGGCATGGCGTTCATGGGGGTGCTGCTCTACTTCACGCTGTCGATGGAGAACCGAAACGTCAGCTGGTGGGGCGCCGACGGGGAGCACTGCCCGCTGGCGTCGTGCCCCACGGTGAGAGGCGTGGATTTGGGCCCTGACAGTGTCTGCCCTGTCCTGTGACCAACGTCTGCCTAGTGTCCTGATGACGCATATATGTTAGAGTAGTACTGTTACAGAAGTTTAGACTGTTTAGTCATAGCTTTTTGTGCTTTGGTTTTCTCTTTGTAGGGTGGTGTAGAATTAATCAACATAGATTGCTCAACAAAAAAATATTATTGTTGCACAAATTTTTGAAGTATAAGATGTTGATCACAGATTTTTAGATATAATATAATTGATTTTTTGTATATATAAGTATAAATGGTTGGATTTGTGCATGAGTGTGGACAAACGAATCTTCTAAAAGACAAAGTTTGCACCATAAGATCTAGCAAAATCATTTGGCCACTTCTCCACTGTGCATGAGTATATGTACAGCTAACGCTTTCTACTAAGCCTTCGTCGTCCGGAGCACGATAAAATGTCACGTCCACGACGTACCATGCCTCGTACGGTCGCACTCGGCCGCCGGCGCTGGCGGTAGCCATACGTACGGAATACGTGGCACGTGACAAAGGCCAACTTATAAATCTTAACAGCACAAGACACATCTCCTTTGGCGGCGGCAGAGGAGGAGTGAAAAGCACCGTCGTGAGTATGAGTGACCTGTGCTTCCACTGCGTTCATGATTGGTTATCTTTCTGTATGGTTATAGGTTTTTGCAGACTGCAATGGGTCTATAGAAATATTCAAATATTAAACTGAATGCATGAGTGGTCCCGTGCGGATCTTGATGAAATCTTGGCCGTTTGGATAAGCACCAGCGGTCGCTTATACTCACGAAATTTTCGCTCTGCAGGGCAGGAGCCATGGGCGAAGCGGAGCCGTGATAGAGATCGACGAGAGTGGGCAGTGCCCAACTCGGTTGCGCACAACGGTCAAATCCCCCAATCTGCTAACATGCTCGGGCTGAAGATGGCGAGCTGGGTTGGGCCGTCAGCCTGGCCATGCTGCTGGACTACATATGAAATTTTATTATGATTTCTAATAAAATTCCACATAAAACAAAATGTATTCAAGAGCTAATATTGAGGTCGATACATGTTGCGAATATTTCTTATCCCTGCTCCTACATTCAAGTAGTTATATGTGCAAGGCAGTGATACTGACCTTTCTTATCTATATCGACGAAGACCTTCCCCATGTGGTGTATATATAGAGAAGAAATAGTCGCTGACCAACTGACCTCGTCGCGGCATGCCATGAGCATCGGCCTTGGTGCATGGCACTTCGCATAGGCGTGGCGGCCCCAACGGCAGCAGAGGTGATGGCCACCTAGATGGACGGTGAGTAAGTGGAACAGATGCAGTTGCTGCCATGGAAGACGGGTCGAGGCGGAGTAGAACCCGGTGTCAGACCGTCATGGTTGTAGTTGAAGATGGTTGATGGCGACCAGAAGGCTGCGCTCAGACAGCCTCATCCATGCCGACGATGGGAGTCGTGATCGGTGGTGTCACCTGGCTACAGTGATGCTCGCATCACAGGATGAGGCGGGGAGATGCCATGCCTATATACAATCTGGTGGTTTGCCTTTGGATTCACATAATGAAGAGTCGGGAATTAAAGAGACGCTGCTACCGGCTTGGTGGGCATCAGTTTCACATCAGAGCCCTCCTGCCCTTTCGGTTTTTTTTTTTAGTTGCCTTGTATGACTCGGAGAAGCCCCTTCGTATCTTCAGTTGCCTCGTACAAATTGAATGAAACAGATCACAGTGTAGGCTCTGGTGACGTGGTTCAAGGAAACTGCTAGCAGAGATCTTTTATTTAGACATAAAGGATTAGAGTTCCTTCTCCAGTGGAGGTTGTAGGCTTCCTAGAGATGAACCTCATGCATGTATATGGTGACTACCTGACTGGCTAGACACGGGTGTTGGATGCTTGGTGCAGTACATGATTGTTGTCCGATTATCTTCTTGTTTCTAAACGCATGATATATTTGCCTAATAGTTTTTTATTTAAAAAATATATTATGTGCTTGCGTGTGCAGATGGATGACAAGATGGGCATGCTTATGTGAGCCAATTAGACATAAACTCCAAAAGCATGTATTGTATCGGTAACACTAGTAAATTACCGACTAAACTCTAAATCTTTGAAGACGATCGGACAAAGAAGGCAAAATCATTTTCACTTTTGATTCCGTTTTATTTAACGCTATCACTTTTCCTTTTTTTTTACCACTACCGTTTGCATTTAGGTCTAAAAATCAGAAAAAAAACTCAAAAACAATTCCGGAAAGTCGGAGATTATCATTTTCGTTTTTATGCCTACTAACAGGGCCTCCCCTCTCCCTCCTCTCCCTCTCTTATTTTGTGTTTTACTAAATCAACATCAACTAGTAAAAGACATGAGAAGCAGGTAGAAGTTGCTGTCGGTAAAAACAGATTCTACAAATTGTGACCGTATAATTGAGATCTGGCGGTGGAAACAATTTCGGGTGACGTGTCTTACCTCTCCCTCCGAGGAGCCCTCCACAAATCTATTGTCTTAACAAGACCTCTTAGTTGCGCTAGGCCTGATTTTATTACACATTGGCGGGTACCATTTCAATCACACAACTATTGGTTCCTTGTGCACTTATTTTCTGTCATACTACAAGCCTGCGGAAGGGTATTCACTACATGTGCATAATCAGTCACATATATAAAATTATAATAAATATGACACGCAATGAATAGCGGAAGACAATATTTCAAAAGTTTTTTTTGTGTAAGATCTCTGTAACTGTAAATCTGGACAAATTCTTTTTGTGTAAGATCTCTATAGTTCACTACATGTGCATAATCAGTCACATATAAATTATAAATATCATACGCAATGCACGGCGGAAGACAATGTTTAAAAAGTTTCTTTTGGGTAAGATCACCGAGGCTATGTTTGCTTATGAGTCATTGCACGCTGTGCCGGCTTATTAGCCGCATAAACCACTAGCCGATAAGTCTTGCACATAAACTGAATTATGAACTCCTAGATAACATACTCCCAGTCGTCTAACTAGACTTTAGTTTTTTTTGAGAAAACTAGACTTTAGACACCCTTGATATGGTAACTAAATATATCCAAGAAATAATGATTCTACGCCTACCTTTTTTATTTAAATTCTTACGTCCTTTTTTAGTTATATGATTTATTATTTTTAATTTAATAGTTATCTCTAGAATAAGATTTAAGCAATTACTATGGTGTGTCTACCTTTTTTGTTTAAATTCACTGGTCATTTCTTAATTATGTCACATAATTTCTCCACAAATACAAAGGTACTGACTACTCAATTTGAAAATGGACAAACCTTTTGGTGTAGTCGTTTAGATACAAATTCTGACCTACCTTTTCTGATAAATGATGTATCTTGTGTGTACATAAAGGCTAAGACCAACTTTTGATATATGCAGTACAACTAATTATACGCCATACTATATCAAGATCGATAGATTGATTAAGAGCTCAATCAAAAGCTTTTATCAAGAGGTCTTCAACAATCTAAAATTATAGATGCCACTAAAGAAGAAACTGCTTCTACCAAGGCTGAATATAGAAGCCACAAAGCTGCTTAAATCAATCTTTTATTTTTATTTTCATGTTGACTTAGTGTCACTGGCCCGGTCACAAGAGGTAGCTTTGGTTGGTCCCATCCCACCTGCTGTCACAAGAGGTGGCGCATGAAGCACGCGCGTGAGAAAAAAAATCAAGCAAGATCTCAGGCATCTGACCATTAGAAAAAGAAAAAAAAATTATAAACAAATTAATTGTGCCTATATATATATATATATATATATATATATATATATATATATATATAT
>CM041632.1:23937519-23963110 GCA_023333625.1 Bothriochloa decipiens | reverse complement strand
TATATATATATATATATATATATATATATATATATATATATATATATTCTGCTCCTACACGCTGCATTTGCAATTGCTGTTCACCTTTCATTGAATCTGCAGGGTTGCCAGCGGGCAGCAATGAGCTTAAACTGGTGGTGGGCACGGTCCGTCGGCGCAGTCAGGGAGCGCAAGAATGAGCTCGCCGCCGTGCCTCAGCGTTCCTTCCAGAGCGTCGCCCTCGTCGTCGGCTCCACCGGCATAGTAGGAGCCTCCCTCATCGACATCCTCTCGCTGATGGAGACACCCGGCGGGCCATGGAAGGTTTACGCGCTCTCCCGCCGCCCACCCCCGCCGTGGTCCCTGCCTTCATCCTCCTCGCTGGTACACATACACGTCGATCTCACTGACACGGCCGCCGTCGCCGAGGCCCTCACGCCGCTCACCGATATCACCCATGTCTTCTACGTCGCCTGGTCCCCGCGAGCAACCGAGGCAGAGAACCGGGAGTCCAACTCCGCCATGCTCCGCAACGTTCTCTCCGTCGCCATTCCCAACTGCCCCGCCCTCGCCCACGTCCCCCTCCAGACTGGCATCAAGCACTACCTGGGACCCTTCGAGCTCATCGGCAAGATCTCCACCCCGGACCCATCCCACACCGAGGACGTGCCACGCCTGGATTGCCCGAACTTCTACTACGACCAAGAGGATATCCTCTTCGCTGAGGTCTCCGGCGTGGCGGCGCCGTGAGCTGGTCCGTCCACCGCCCCAGCCTCATCCTCGGCTTCTCCCCACGGAGCGTCTTCAACCTCGTCTGCAGCCTCTGCGTGTACGCCGCCATCTGCCGCAAGGAGGGGGTCCCGCTGCGGTGGCCGGGGTGCCTCGTCTCTTGGGAAAGCTTCAGCAACGCCTCCGACGCAGACCTCATCGCCGAGCAGCACATCTGGGCGGCCGTGGACCCCATGGCCAAGAACCAGGCGTTCAACTGCAACAACGGAGACCTCTATAACTGGAAGATGTTGTGGCCGATCCTTGCCGCGCGTTTCGGGCTGGATTGGACCGGGTACGATGGGGAGGAGAAGCAGTTTAAGGTGTCGGAGGCAATGGCCGGGAAGGAGGCGGTGTGGGCAGAGATCGTCAGGGAGAACGGGCTCGTGGAGACACACCTCCGCGACGTTGCCAATTGGTGGGTTATCGACGGCGTGGTGTATGAGATCGGCACCAATTGTAAGTTATTGGACAGCATGAACAAGAGCAAGGAGCACGGGTTCCTCGGCTTCCGCGACACGGTCAAGTCCTTCAACACATGGATCGACAAGATGAAGGCCTGCAAGATTGCTCCTTGGATGCCTTCGTTAGTTTCCTTAATGCTTGCTGCGACATCTTTTCAGTTAGCATGCATATATGGTCACAGATATCAACTGTTTCCCTGGAATCAAATAAAACTTTCACTTGTATATACGGAGTAGTTGTATGCCTTCCTGTGACACAAACAAGTTTGTTCTCCGTAGAATACTTTTGTTTTGTCGAATATAAACATGAACCTGTAAATTTAAGCTCGTTCATATGTACGTGAAAGAATCATTTGCTATTCTTCGTCGATTACCCTTTACGCGACACTGCAAGTAGAAGTAGGTTTAATTTAAAACCAACCCCACCCAATGAAAGCAACAGTAGTCCTCCCTATCCACACGTCGCTTTCATTACCTTGCGCATTCACATAGTCTTCCTTTTCATCGAATCGACTCCAGCATCAAGCGTTGAATCGAAAAAAAAAAAACTCCAGCATCAAGCATTTTCGCCGTCGCGCTTTCAGCAAGCGCCTCAGACACACCACGGCCCACGGGTGTAACAGGCCGTCCTCCATCTGGCACCGTCCTCCACGGGTGTAACAGCCCAGCCCGTTGGGACTGGCGGCCTCAGGAATGTCGCTCGTTGCAGTGAATCTGACTCACATGGGCTTCTCCGGCGTGAGGACGCCAGCAGCCGACAACTCCGGCCGCCGCGCGCCACCGTCGAGGTCCGAACCGGACGGCAGGCAGGTGAGCGCGCGCATGACGCCGACCTGCGCCTTGAGCGCAGTGATGTAGTCAGCCGTCTCCTCCAACAGCCCCTCCACGGCCATGTCCTCGCCGCCTGGCACCAGCTGCCGCAGCAGCGCCACCTTCTCCTCCACCATCACTGTGTCATCATCGTCATCTTCTTCTTCTTCGTCATGACCCCATCGCCCCTCCAGCGGCGTCATGGCCTCCTTCTCCTGCTTGCCCGTCGTCGAGGTACCCTCCTCCGGGGCCACAACGAGGGCGCGGCCGCGGCCCAGCGCACGGCCCCACTGTTGGCCGCGGGATGCCGATGAGCGCGCCAGCCCCAGCTCCGCGGCAGCCTTGATGTGCTGGCCGCGTTCGCGCATGAGCTACTGCTGATGGTGGTGGTCCCGCGCCCGCACGTCCTCGACGTGGTGCAGGTCCATGGTGACGAGGGTGAGCTACTACAGGTGAGATCGATCGATGCAGGTGCGATGCGGTGGTGAGGATACGTGGGGACATGACCCCCATATATCCTCACGGTTATACTTAGGTCGCACCTTTAAAGACGGTCCAGCCCAAGATGAAGACATGCGGCACACGACGTGTACCGCACAGATTAGTCATAGTATCAAATAGGCTATTCTACTTATAACTCTGTCACTTCGGCATATATAAGGAGGGGCAGAGGTCCTTAGACAGGAGAGGTCAGCCGATCTACCAGATCACCACGATCTCATACCCAATCAATGTAATTTACAGAGCACAGGATGTAGGGTTTTACGCCACGCTGGCGGCCTGAACCTGTATAAATCTTGTGTCTTGTGTCTCTATAACCATCCAGTTTCCGATCACGTGCGCCCCTTCCGATCAATCTACCATCTTAGGTCTACCCCTAGATGGACCGCCGATGATATCTCATCGACAGTTGGCGCGCCAAGTAGGGGGTACGCGCTGATCATCTGGTGAATCAGATGAAAATTTTCTTCATCAACGTCATCCACGACAACTCTACTTCCTACGGCAGACGTTCTTCATCAACATCGTCCATGGCGAATCGGTGACGAGCCAGCTTCCTACGGTGGACATCCTTCACCGTCGGCGCGTTCACCGACCACCGGCGTAGCGACGACCACCGGAACCGTGAAAGCGGTGCAGCCCATTTCCGCACCAACGTCATCGACCACCTCGCCGACAAGTCTGCTCTGGCAACTCATTGACAGATTCCTTGGCGGATCGATTTGTCGAGGATGACTTCGCCATCGTTCATCGCCATCGGCACAGACGTACGTGCTGTACCGACTACTCGGGCCGCCCAGACCAATCTGACTACGGACCAACCATCACCCGAGCAACCAACACCTTCGTCGCGAGTCATCGTCATCAGCTTAGTCACGCACGCACGCTGTGCATGGTGGTCGTGTGGTTCGCTTCGGGACGACCACGACACTATCCGACCACGGCCCCGCTGACATATCCGAGTATGACTCTGTACTCTCGGGTAATCATGCCAGATCTACTACGACTACAAGGGCAAATACATCTACGGGACATGCAAGCTAACTGTCTGACTCGCATGCGTCACGTACGGAGTAGTGTCCAGCAACAGCCGATCTGCTCAGCATGCAAAGCTAAGTCCATATCCCTTATTTATTTTCTAATCTAATATCCTATACAATATATTATGATATAATATGTATGCAGATATCTACATATATATGCTTGGTTATTTCAGCAGGAATCGCCCCGCATCATGCCACAACGATGGCACGTGCGACTGGAGCTTGACGGATTCGGCGCACACAGGCTGCCACCGAGTCGTCGAGTCGTCAAGCGAGCCACGACGAGCCACGTCCATCCGCTCGCCCACGACAACAACACGTCTCCAAAGACAAGCTAAATTTATTTGAGAAATTACTAAAATTCTTTGTTATCTTGTCCCTGTTACAGCTTTGCATCCGTGTAACGATCTGTTATACATGCGCCCCCTGCATAAGTCATAATTAAACTTTGTTTCTTGCCCGCCGAGAATGGCTCGACAAGGCGCTGCCTCGATCCTCTTATAATGTATTACAGCTCCGCGCTACATGGCACAAGAAGATTCAGCAGTCGCTCTCTAAGGTACTAGGTACCTAGTGATCCTGACGGTCCTATGCTGTTCACTAGCGCATCCCTATGTCATCTAACAGAGTTAGCTCGCTTCGAGAGTGGAAGCAAAACTTAATTGTCGATATTTTTTTCTACGACAACATGCGTACTTAAAAATACATCAACCTGTTGATATTCTCTTCGGAGATCAATTATTTGTACATCATGTACTATCGCTCTTCATGTTTATTTTTCAGGGACAAAGTTCGGTTACCGAGCACACTCCATATGCTCGGGGACTGGATCAAGGATCATCGTCCAGGTGGTCATGCCACCTGGCATTCGGACTTAACATCCAACCAGTTGGTCCAACTGCTCGTCGCCACAGCTCGGTGCCACGTACTGCACGGCCTCATCTCCGGCCACGCTGCTCGGGGACTCATCATCGTCGCCTCGGCTCGTGCCGCGCACTGCACAGCCTTGTCTCTAACCTCGTGCTGCTCGGGGACTCATCATCGTCGCCTCGACTCGGTGCCACGCACCGCGCGGCCTCATCTCCAATCTCGCGCTGCTCGGGGACTCGTCATCGTCGTCTTGGCTCGGTGTCACGCACCACACAGCCTCGGCTCCGTGCCATGCGTCACACAACATGTGCTCCGTCCAGGACTTACCTGAGGACTGCGCATTCGACTTGCCATCCAGAGGTGTCTATGAAACAGTGGTTTTCGGTGTCCCTCGACCCGATCGAGCCTAAGCTCTGTTTCCTAAGCAGAAGGTCGTAGGTTCATACCTGGGATTTTGCATCAACTCGTCATTTGGCACTGACTATGGACCAGTTAGTGTTGTGTTGAGTTTTTTTTTTAAAATCTCGATGCAACATGTTCCATCTTCCATCAAGCTTGGGGACTACGTGGGCCCATGTCACCTCGCGGTGACTGGGCCTATCCTTTCCTGGATTGTTCGCATTAGCATTTCAGTGATCTCTGTATCACGTGTTAACATGGGCCCACGTCCCAGAGACGTGAAAAGCTTTTTTCTTTTTCTCAGAGCACCACGCATCTTTCGACAGACCACCTTCCTTGATAGAAGCCGTGGTCGGGAACAGACTTACGAACTCCTCGGGATGAAGCTGGTCGGCACTACGTGGTCAGCATCGTCGCTGGTCGGGACTACGTCGACTATATCTTCGCTGGTCGGCACTACGTAGTCAGCATCTTCGCTGGTCGGCACTACGTGGTCAGCATCTTCGCTGGTCGGCACTACGTGGTCAGCATCATCGCTGGTCGGGACTACGTCGACTACATCTTCACTGGTCGGAACTACGTGGTCAGCATCTTCATTGGTCGGCACCACATGGTCTGCATCTTCACTGCTCAACACAGGACAAGACGGCGTCTCTCTTAAGATACATGGTGCTCGGGGACTAGCTGTGGGGATATGACCCCCATATACCCTCACGGCTATACTTGGGCCGCACCTTTGAAAACGGTCCAACCCAAGATGAAGACGTGCGGCACACGACGTGCACTGCACAGATTAGTGATAGGTATCAAATAGGCTATTCTACTTGTAACTCTGTCCCTTCGGCATATATAAGGAGGGGCAGAGGTCCTTAGACAGACCAGATAAAGGTCATCAGGTCGGGAGGTCATCCGATCTACCAGATCCCCACGATCTCATACCCAATCAATGCAATTTACGAAATACAGGACGTAGGGTTTTACGCCACGCTGACGATCTGAACCTGTATAAATTTTATGTCTCATATCTCTGTAACCATCCGGTTTCCGATCACGTGTGTCCCTTTTGATCAATCTACCATCTTAGGTCTACCCTTAGATGGACCGCTGATGATATCTCATCGACGGGATCCAGAGCTGGGCGAGCTGAAGTACCAACTACGAAATCAGCAGCACCGACGGTGTTTGTTGCGTGCGTCTTTCAGCTGGGAGGACAGGGAGGTACTCGTGTGACCACTCAGTGCCGTGCGCGCTTGCGCTTATATACCCGCGGGTGCCGCTGGGACGAGACGAGAGAGACTGCGAGAGGGAATGGTAAAAGAACTCTTTGCTTCCGGTGGTCAGGCAGGAACCCTGTTTCCTTTACGGCGCTCTGTTGAGGTGGCAATCAGGCATGTGGATGTGGTGTGTTGTTCAGTGCACCTGCCACTGCCAGCCCGTTGCTAGGCTGTTTATTGCCTAGTCAATTTGCAACGTGTAGCCATATGATTTTATCGTACGTACCGGGAGGTATTGTACACCAATAATGCCACGCTCGGTCCCAATCCCAACGATTATTGTTCGTTCCACACTTCCACTTCCATGAGGACAAGGAGCACGGGCGGATAGAGTGAGCGAGGTACGTAGTCAGCCAGCCAAAGGAGACCACCTTTGGTTGGCGTATGATCGGTCCACGTCTCGTCCCCGGTTCAGGTATCAGATAACCCTGGCTCAGCCAGAGTTCCTTCACCTCGTCGACATGCCAGTTAATCGGGTTTGTACGTTTCCGCAAGGTCGTTACGGTCTCTTGTCCGTCATGTGCGCTCCAGCTGCGCCGCACCTGCGTCCACGTGAGGTTAACGCGCGCGCGCGCGTTGTTCTCCCCCGACTCGCCGACGAAGATGAGCCGGGGGCCGGCCGGCCGGTCTATCCAGATCCAGTATCCATATATAGTACGTTCCGATCTATACTGCCATGCGGCCGTGTCCCGGGCACATACACGCCACTGCCGCGTCGTGCGCGAGGGGACGACGACGGCACCGGCTGCGGCTCCGCGCTCCGGCCACACGGTTTGACGCCCTTTTTCAAAGTCTGCTGGCAATGACGCAATGTCATGTGTCCCCCCGAACGGCGACGTGACCTCGATATGGCTTGGTCGTCGACGCGGAGAGATCACGTCGCCTCTCGCTACCAGCGACCAGACTGACACGTAGTATATGGGAAAGATTGATCTTGAGCTCCCGTGTGCACACAGCCAGCGCCTGGTTGTCCTGCTCATGCTTGACCCCGTCACGGCACGTAAGCATGGATCTGCGCCATCTAATCCAGTAATCCTGCACAAGCAAAGACTCAAGTAGCACCGGGTCTACGACTGACGAGCGAGGCAGCATTTGCAGCAGCGCCAGAGCGTGCAGCATGCTAGGTGCACGTGTGCGCCAGTGCACATCGATAGCGTGCACTTGTCCAGGATTGTGGCGTGCCCGGGCCGAAACTTATTGGTTTTAGATTAATGAACATCATTAGCATATATAATTGTAAAAGTTATAAGAGGTGTATAAACATATTTTGGCAAAAGTTACGAGGACAGTTGGCTCCGTGTGTGTGAGTATATATATAGCTAAAGCTCAGATCAGCCACTATATAAACTTACCATCAGCTGCCGCTGTTCGGGCTATGAATTACGGACGTTTTTTGTTCAGAGTTGTAAAACGTTGCAACATCGTCAATTGTTTGATTTTCATAGCCCAAGACTAGGATCAATGCCTAACAAGCACGTTTTGTACGTGTGGATCAGAAGCATGCATATGGGTTCGTGTACGTCTAAAACCCAAGACCGTGAGTGATTCGTCAGTCAATAATGCGAATAAAGATAGCAAAGACTCAAGTAGCACCGGGTCTACGACTGACAAGCGAGGCAGCATTTGCAGCAGCGCCAGAGCGTGCAGCATGCTATAGGTGCACGTGTGCGCCAGTGTACATCGATAGCGTGCACTTGTCCAGGCTTGTGGCTGTCACAGAACCGACCAATTTATTAGAGCACAAGCACGTAATTCGTCATTAAGATAGCAAAGTACATGATTTATAACTTTCCGACATAGCTAAGATCGTAATAAGTTTAGCCATCACCATTCACAACATACATAGTTCGCACATAGTTTAAAACATCGGAGTTCGAAATAAATTATTACAACCCAAATTCAAATTCGAAATAAAACGGAAGCGATTTAGTTCAAATCCACACACACCCTCTTAGTTCAAATACAGTGCCAGGTCCTCGGTCAATATCCAGCAAAAGCATAAGATAGAGTAGAGTGACCATGCCCAAGGTCTAATCATCACCCAACGCGGGGTAGAAGCAGTGCTGGCAATAGCCATAGTACATTTCACCATCTGCAACAACATGGGAAATAAAACCCTGAGTACGAGAATGTACTCAGCTAGACTTATCCGTCATAAATTAAAAATAAATTGACTCCAAGGGGTATGCAAGGCTGGATAAGTAGGATAGTTGACTCATAAGTTGCGGAAAAGCTTGCATTAAAGGAATAATTTATTATAACCTCATAGCATTGTATTTTAGCTGCATTAACCTTATCATGCTAGATTAGCACCTATACTAAACAAGCATGGTAATAATTATTCAACAAGAATAGTAACCATTTCCGGTTGAGTATCTTTTAACGTCACAGCTCAACCATCTCCTCTTTGTTCAAGTTATTACTACGATGTCGCTGCTCAAGTCAAGTGTTCACTGTCCAGGAACGATGACGATTATAATCGATTACTAACCAGCTGGTGGGGTATTCCTCACACAAACCACACTCACCTGCTAAAGTGAGCTACAGATCACCGAAAATTTGACTTGGAAAAATCGCGGGATCATCAGGTACCATCGTATCCGGGAACCGCCCGGCTGCCTTATTCAGGGCGGCCCTGAACTCGGACTTACTCTCCGCGTAACCCGTAGTCCCCCATCTTCTCCAATACAATGCGTACAATAGGTCGACTCCCGGCTGAATCCAAACCCAGGCTTCGCGGTTGGAACGACTTATCCTTCCAGCTAAATGTGAGGCATGCGTTCAATATGACTTGAGGACGTACAACGAACGGGTCGACACAGACGGGATAACCTCACCGAACCTCCAGTTCAGTCCCAACACCAATCCCGTCCGGTCTCGATTTATTATCTCCACATGGTTATCCAAGATAACAATATATTCAACCATTCTGAGTCATCACCTATAACTCGCGGATGACAGGAAATCACCCGACTTCTATCGATCTAGTTAAAGCAAGGCTAAGCAGATAATCGTACCTGAACCTAACAGGGTTGAAGGATATACAGTGGGCAAGGAATATAAGTAATGCAGCAACGGTATAAAACAATGCCTATAACTTAATGCATCAAACAAGTAAAGGACTCAAGTTAGATATTTGCAAACCACAGGAAGAATGCTCCGGGGCTTGCCTTTTAGGAAAGAGCTTGGCTGATGGTCGGGACAATCAGGAAGATCAACCTCGGGATCCTCTTCTGCTGCTATCCCCTGTACCAAGGCTTCCTACTGGCCTTCCTCTCCTTGTACTCCGGAAACTACCGTTTCGAGCTCTGACGATCCTGTATGATGCATGGTGCGTATAAATACCACGAATACATAATAAATACAAAGGTACATGCTGATGTGAATGAATGCTCAGTCAAAGATAATTGATATGATTTTAAAACATGTATGATAAGCACATGTCATCTGTATTCTCTTCTACAATCATATCTATACAACCCTCACATTATAATTTACTTACACATTAAAAGGAATTATAAACGATAAATATTTTGCACACTACCCTCTACTGAACCAAAACCAATAACATATTTCTCCTATCACAAACATCAGAAAAAACATTATTATACACATGAAATAATGACTTAAAGCATTATTAATTATTAAAAGAAATCAGGGCAGAACTGCAACATGACTTTAGATTACTTAGAAAATTTTGTAAACATTACAGAAGCTTAAGCATGCCTAACATAGACTACCATAAAATTTTTAGGTCAAAACAGTAAGTACTTTATCCTACACAAAAATGACAAGGCAGTACAATTTAACAGACATAAAATACTTTGTACGTAGAAAAATGTCAAACAACAGATCTCAAAATATCCTTAGCTCTAGATTAGCATAAAAATATCATCCAAAAAGTTTCATGCATAAATCACTTATATATTATTTATTATGAATTATTTATCATCTACTTAAAAAAGGCACCATAACTAAACAGGACAATATTTACACATGATATAGCCTTTCAATATTTTTCACATATAGAACATGTGTCGTTACCGAGGAAATGGGTACCCCAAACTCCAGGTTTACCGAACTAAACCCCGCAAAAATCAGCAAACCAAACCCTCCAGTGACCTCCCGCGCTAACGTACGAAGGCCCGCAGGCAAAGACATATCGGGCTGACCCACGAACGGAGGACGACGGCCCAAAGCCAAAGCCTGCTCGAGGGGTTATCGAACGGACCAGATATTCGGGTGACCCCTCGAGGACAAAACTTCGCCCGGCGAACGAGCCCACCCTCGAGGACGTAACTTCGCCCGCCGAACGAGCCTGCCCTCGAAGACGGAACTTCGTTCGGGCGAATGGGCGGTCCTCGAGGACAGTGCACCCCTCGGCTACCGACTCTCTCGTACGGATCCGGGCGCATTTAATGCAATCTACCTACTGCCGCCTAACCGTATGGCCACAGTTACAGTAAATGTCGCGGGAGTGGCAGTTAAATCTTGCTTTTACCGCCCATGCCCCGGAATCCTGCGGATCGTGCTTCGCTGTTGCACCATGCCGAGCACTGTGCCATGTCCAGCACCCCCTCGAGACGTATGAGTCAGTACGTCTCCCGCATTTCCCGGGATTCAGCCTTATCCGGTGAGGCTCGATGCCTTCAACTTGACCACCTCGACCACCGCCCCTCGACGTCAACAAACGAACCCTCGAGCGGGACTCAACAACTCCCGACGCGACGGGAGCAGGACCTCCCATACCGACGTACATCGCTACAGCGGCACCGATGTAATCGGCCTCAACGTCATACGTCATCAACGTCATGCGAACTCAAAATACCTGTACCCCTGTGCCCCTCCTTCATCTATAAAAGGAGGCGCCAGGGCGTTAGAAAAAGGGACTGGACTAAAAAACGAGAGGATCTAGAGCATAGAAATGCTAAGGCTTTAGACCACAGAACTGCACCGTGAGCTTGTGTAAGGTCGAGAGCTAGGCGGCCGACGAACAAAGCCCCACCTCACGCTCCTCACACCCGCTTGTATTTTCCCCTGTACTAGCACTTCGGTGCAAGATAACACGAACTATCCTCCCCCCGCTGGACGTAGGGCCTTCTTTGCCTGAACCAGGATAAATCGCCGTGTCCTTCTTGCATCACCCACCGGATTATGGGAGCACGCAATTACAAATATTACTCATTGGTGTTAACCCCTCGAGGGTCAGAACACCGACAGTTGGCGCGCCAGGTAGGGGAGCCGCGTGTCACTAACGATTTCCCACCATTTTTCTAGATGGGTGACTTTGTTTCACCACTTCCGCGTGCTACGGTGATCTGGTTTGGGAGCGTGGAGTTCATGTCCCTCGGCCAGGGCTATGACATGACCCTGCTCTCGATCAGTGACCCGAACGGAGGTCGCGGTATGCCACCACGCTCATGGGCGGCCGCTCGCCAGTCCCACGACCATGCTTCCACATCCAGAAGGAGGCACGGTCGACACCGTCATCGCCATCAACCTGGGTCGAGGATGGTTCCCGTCGCTTTCTCCTCGCCCCTGACTGGAGATGAGAAACCTCTTGTCGAGGGATTGTCTGACCCGAGTTCAGGGGTAGAGGGCGAACCGGCAGGACCCCACCACAACCCCGACTCCACCGTACGATCATCGAGGAAGCGCGACGAAGTCCCCGCTCGATCGAGCCTGCTCCCGCACGAGCTGTTTGAGCGTCATCAGCGGCCTTCGTTCGACTCCCACGATGCCACAACGACGATCTTGACAGTGACCCACTCCAACATGAGCACGTTAGAGGGCCGCTCAGGCACCTTTCTTCATGCAATGACGGACGTGGGGACTGTCACACCAGCCTCCGAGGGTTTGGCCTTCACGAGAGCGCCCGGCCCCTGGAGGTACACCGTCGGCACACTCCGACAGCAGCTGCAGGAGGAGGCACGAGGGCAATTCCCCGTCTTCTGCTGCGGCGACGCTGACTCTGACTCTGATCATTGGGATCCTACCCGCGAGTGCCTCCACATCGATGGTGATGTCAACTCCGATCAGGAAATCGTTGATCCAGCGGCCGCAGCAGCTACCGCTGCGGCGGGGGGTGCTCCCCCCAGAGCAGAGGACCAACAACTAGATGCACCCCGAGAGACATGCCCCCGTCCTGTCGAGCAGGACACACGGTTGGCATAGATTCGAGAGTTGCAGGCGAAGCTCGCCGACGAGCAAGAACGATTGCGCCTGCTCGAGCTAACCCTCGAGCAAGAACGACGACCGCCCGGCGGTAGAGCCCGAGCCAGGGCCCGAGAGGTCAACCGGTAGATCAATGAGGCAGGGGGACCCGAGCAACCCGCAAACCATTATCCCCGAGCAAGCCAGAACATTATTGCGGCGGCTATGCTCCTACGCAATATGCCTGCGCCATCCAACCCGCAAGCTCGGCGGATGCAACGCGAGGTCGAGGACCTCCTCCAAGTAGCTGCTGTTCAGCAAGCCAAGAGCTCAGCCTCGAGGCGTCGAGGGGCAGCCTCCAAACCGCAGGTCGAGCCCTCTCGGCCCGAAAGGGAGAGCTCGGTCGATCAGGGGGCGGCCCCTCGACAGAAGAAGAAGCCGGCCCGAGAACGTATCAACGACGACCGTGCTCCCCGCGACGCGCGCCTCAACATTGTCGAGAACCGCAGATGCAAGCACGGGGATGCCGAGGATCGAGGGTACAGCGCCCATCGTGGAGGGCGTTACGACAGCGACGAAGACCGACAGGCCCCGGAGCCACCGGGTCCCCGAGTCTTCAGTAGGAAGATCCGCTGCGCCCAGCTGCCCGACAAGTTTCGACCCCCCACGAGTATCGTCAAATACAACAGCGAAACCAATCCCGAGCTCTGGCTAGCCGACTTTGGGCTAGCTTGTCAGGCGGGCGGGGCGCGTGACGATCACGCCATCATACGTCACCTTCCCCTGTTCCTGTCCGACACCGCGCGTAGGTGGCTCGAGGAGCTTCCCCCTGACCAGATTCGTGGCTGGATCGACCTTGTCCGGATCTTCGAGGGGAACTTCAAAGGTACCTACGTACGTCCCGGGAACTCCTGGGAACTGCGCAACTGCAAGCAGAAACCAGGGGAGTCTCTCCGCGATTTGCTTGACGATTCTCCAAGCTCCGCACCGAACTGCCCCACATCTCCGATCTCGACGTCATTCTAGCATTCGTTGCGGGTACTACCTACAAGGACCTAGTTCGCGAGTTGGGGCGTAACCGCCCCGACACCGTCGACGAGCTCATGGATGTGGTCGCCAATTACGTGGCCGGCGAAGAGGCCGTTGGCGCCTTCTTCAGCGATGGGAAGGACAAGGGAAAGGCGCCGGCAGCTGACGACGCCGGAGGCTCGAGCAAAGGTCCAAAGAGAAACAACAAGAAGAAGAAACATCAGCAAGGCAAGCATGAGGCTGTAGAAGACGATCTCGTCGCAACAACCGAACGCAAAAGACCTTGAGGCCCCCCGAGGGCGCCATCTTCGATAAAATGCTCGAGGAGCCCTGTCCTTATCACAAGGACGGGGCAAGGCACAAGCTTAAGGACTGCCGCATGCTTCAATAGCACTTCGAGCAAGTGGGCATGAAGAAAGGTGATGACAAGAAAGACCAAGGCGGCGGCGAGGGAGACAACGGGGAAGACGAAAAATTACCCGAAGTCTATGACTGCTACATGATCTACGGGGGCCCCTCGACCCAGCTCACGCCTCGACAGCGTAAGCGGGAGCGTCGAGAAGTCTTCTCTGTCTGAGTCATGACACCTCACTATCTCGACTGGTCTAACGCGCCCATCACTTTCGACCGCGATGACCATCCGGATCGAGTCCCCAACCCCGGGGCCTATCCGCTCATCGTCGACCCGATCATCATAAACACCCGCCTCTTGAAGGTCCTCATGGACGGCGACAGCAGCCTGAACGTCATCTACCTCGAGACCCTTGACCTCCTGGGAGTCAAGAGGTGCCAACTCCGACCCAGCGCCGGGGGGTTCCATGGCGTCGTGCCAAGGAAGAAGGCTCTCCCCGTCGGCCGTGTTGACCTTCCTGTCTACTTCGGCACCCCCGTCAACTTCAAGAAAGAGACCCTCACCTTCGAGGTGGTCGGGTTTCACGGAACGTATCACGCTATCATCGGCCGACCGGGATACGCGCAGTTCATGGCAATCTCGAACTACACCTACCTCAAGCTCAAGATGCCAGGACCCAAGGGCGTCATCACTGTCGCCTCCTCCTATAAGCATGCTTACGACTGCGACATCGAATGCGTCGAGTATGGGGAGGCCGTCGAGCAAAACGCCATGATAGCCGTGACCCTCGAGCACCTCGCCGACGAGGTGCCCGATCCCAAGCGACATGCCGGCAACTTTGAGCCATCACAAGACACCAAGAAGGTCCCCCTCGACCCGAGCTGCCCCAGCGAGAATGAAACGACCTTGATTTCCGCGAAGGGAAATCCATAGTGTCGGAGTGTAATATGACCATTTAAATCACATTACCCGATTACAGTTGAATCCATAATCCATACATCGAACAAAAGAGTGCAAATAGAGGGAGTTACAATAACTTATTACATCACCACAGGGCGGAATCAGAGTTCATGTAGCATAACAATAAAAGCTTGAGGTGCAGAAGCTATCTTCTTCTCTCCAACTTGAGCGTAGGCACGAAACCCTCAATCGCTGTACTCCCCAGATGAATACTCACTCCTTGAACCTGAAACCAAATTTTCAGTACGATTTGTACTGGCCACACTCCCACCCTATGCATTGCTTTGTGGAAGTGGGTGCAAAAATAAGGGTATCTCAAAAGGAACCTATAAAGGCTGGGTTTTCCTATGCAATGTTCAAGTATATAAAACAAAAGTATAATAAACAAGTTTTAAACACAAACCCATTCCCTTCATCTATCTCCATCCATACCTGTAGCATCATCTCATCTCATCTCCAACACCCTCTCAGACTCTGGTCGACAAGCCAACTCCCTCTTGGCTTGCCTCAGCGGCCCGCAGCCCTCAAACTGGCTCACAGCCGAAAAACACACTCAGAGGAAGGTAGAACACTCCACTCACTAGTCCGGTGCATGCGAAACACAGGAAAGGTCCATAGCCGAAGATTCGGCATATGTATCGATCGATCAACCATACACTCTGCAGAGGTTTCACTAATCCACCAGATAACCATCATCGATGCACGCGCGCACCTAGGCAGATTCCGGGCGCCTACTGCCATAGGCGATGCCACTCTACCATCCAGCACTGGATCACTGGAACTATGAAGAGAGCATGTATCTGCTCCCGAAGAGGATGCCATGCCATGTACCCAATCCCGAAGGGGGTGCCATGATCGTCTCGGTAGGGTGTTAGCTCCATCCCATGCATATACCTTCCTATCACTTCCCGCCTAGCAGTAGTGGCATCGACCTATCCAGTGGTTCGGCCGTCTCCCCCCCATGGAGAGCGAGTGGAAAGCAAGAGATTCCAAGGTCCGGATACCAGCGCAACAGTTACTAGATTTGACCAAACCGGGATATCTTCATCAGGGTTTATCTTTAACGTGCTACCACGGCACCTTCATCCCGGGCTCCACCTTTCCGAGGATCACACCCAAGGACCACCATCACATCTCAGTTAGCCCGCCACAGGCTCCTCTCATGGGAATGTCCAGAACCATTCCCTAGCAAGACATGCTCCAAAAGCTCGTCGTAGATTCTGGCTCGCTCGACTCAACCCTCACCCTACTCCCTGCCGTAAGCTCCACCCCAAACCCGGATATAACATCATCAGCTCACATGCTCATCTGAAACATCAACTCACACATCTAGCCTGGCACCCTCCAGGCCTTCCCCGGGTTCATCACGTCGCATCAAAATGTAAGCGAGTGAAGTATAGAAATTATAAGTATAGCAGATAAGCGGTGGCTATCATAACAGCGGGTAAGCAGGTGATAGTTTACAACAAGGTAGGGCTCATCAAATAAATACTCGATCATGCAGTCCTAGCACAGGCATAGCATTATAGCAACATGAATTTAAAGCACTAGCCATACTATAATTGCCATGCGTAATGGGATCTACGAGGTTGGATGGTGTGTGGCACCTTCACTAACGTAGCTATCGGACTTCTCCTGGTAGTCACTGTCGTCAGACTTGTCCTCGCTCGAGCCTGTAACGAGATTTAACGGTCGCGGAAGCGACCCCTATAGATTAGCACAAAGAACGAATGCAAAATAGAAGATCCAAATACACTCAAACATAGCCTAGATAGATAGGGCTCGATTTATAGAAAATTTGGATATGTGGATCATAATTTTCTGAGCTCGTATGAATTAGTTATGAATTTTCAAAGATTTAACCATTTCTAGAAAAGAAAAAGGGCTCGAGGGGTACGGTCTCGAGGGATAGCGTCTCGAGGGGTTACGGTCTCGAGGATTACGGTCTCGAGGGATACTGTCTTGAGGGGTATACTCTCGAGGGCACAGTCTCGAGGGATATGCTCTCGAGGACATGGTCGAAGACGGAAAACTGCTCTGCTTCCACAACGGTGCTCGGCCGGTGACAGCGAGGTTAAACATCCGGCGAGGGGCTGCTCCAAGACTTCGCTAACCCGTGCATCATCCTCAGGTCGCCAAGGCGAACATGAAGGTGGTCATCAAGTCGGGGGCTTGGTCCCGGCGACGTGCCTTACGTCGGACAGCGCTCGAGGGTGACGGTGCTCGAGGTGTCAAACTCAAGGGTCGGTTTGTTGAAGGGTCAAACTCGAGGGTCGGTTGTCGAAGGGGTCGAACTCGAGGGTCGGTTGTCGAAGGGGTCAAACTCGAGGTTCGATTGTCGAAGGGTCGAACTCGAGGTTCGGTTGTCGAAGGGTCGAACTCGAGGTTCGGTTGTCGAAGGGTCGAACTCGAGGGTCGGTTTGTCGAAGGGTCAAACTCGAGGGTCGGTTGTCGAAGGGGTCGAACTCGAGGTTCGGTTGTCGAAGGGTCGAACTCGAGGTTCGGTTGTCGAAGGGTCAAACTCGAGGGTCGGTTTGTCGAAGGGTCAAACTTGAGGGTCGGTTTGTCGAAGGGTCGAACTCGAGGGTCGGTTTGTCGAAGGGTCAAACTCGAGGGTCGGTTCGAGCGCGTGATCTGTCTCGGACGAGATCGGCTCGAACGCGGAGTTCTTCCTCGACGATCGGTGGCGGGGAGACCCTCAATTCCTGGTGCCACAAAGGATCTCTGGCGCCATTAACCCACCCGTCGGTTTTGGGACTTCACGACGGTCACGTTGACGGGCTTCAGGGCGGCAGCTTTGCTTCCGGTGACGAGCTCTACGGCGGACGGCGGCTCGATGGCGATGGCGCTCGATGTACACTTCACACTGAGTCACTCCTGCTCCAATTGTTGGCGTAGATGGACGGTTGGAGTCACGCAACACCTGCCCGAGGTGCCGGCGGTGACCAAAACACACGGCGAAGTCCGCGCGGGCAGCAACTCCCACGGCGGAGCTTCAACAGGTTCTCGGTGCATGGCAACGGCACTCCAAGAGGGTCCACGGTCTCCATCTTGCCCACTCGATGCAGCTCGTCACGGCGGAGCTTCCCGGCTTCTTCCTGCTCCTCGAGGGTGTTCGATGGTGGCAGGAAACGACGGTGAACGGCGGCGTTCTGGAGCGGCAACGTACTGACACATCGACGACAAGGTGGTTCGGGTCGGTGCTCTGGCGAGGCAAATGTGGAGCTAGGGTGTGCACGGGGTCCGTCTCATCAAGGCGAGCGCGGATCTGGAAATAACGGAGGTTGAGGCTCATCAAAAAGGCGACTGGGTGATCTCGCCACGGCGATGCTTGGCGCGCGGCGATGAACTGGGCGGCTTTCGTTTCGGCATCCTCCCAATGCCGTGGTCCAAGAGGCTCGGCTAGTCTTGTGTGTGTGTGCGGGTGTGTCCAGTGAGGTCGGTAGTGACCTGGGCCTACGCGCTCACGGCGGAGCGCCATGGCCAACAGCACGGCGGAGGGTTCGAGAGGACGGCGGTGGCGGTGCTCACTGACGGTCGAAGAGGATGGAGGTGCAGTACAAGTCCAAGCGGCTTCGGCTCACGGTACTGCTCCTCCTTCCTGCTCTCGAAGCAGCAGCGGCGGCTCCGAGTCGACGGTCTTCCTCCCCAACTCCGGCGGCAGCTTCTTCTTCTTCCCCGACTCCTTTCTTCCTCCTTCCTTCAGCTCTTCTCCAATCAAGGCTGGCAAGGTGGAATTGGGCTCCACCAGAGCGGTGGCGGTGGCCTGGGAACCCTAGGGTGCCGGGGTGCTTGCTTTATAGGGCGGACGCGGTGGTAGGTAGCCAACGGACGGTCGATCACGGCTCTGCTTGATCGAGCGGCCAAGGGATATCCATGTCAGCAGCTGAGGCTCGATCTGGGTCCAGAGAACAGTGAGAGGGGGCTAGGTAGCGCTGGGTGTCGAGGTTCTTTACAGCGGCAGCATTCCACTGCGACGACAGCGCAGGTGCGCGTGCGCGGAGAATGTTGCCTGCGGCCGTGGGGACTTTATGCGGGCTGGTCGGTCCAGGTGGCTTGCGGGCGCGCGTCGATGTGGGGCGACACTGGATCGAGCAGTCGAGGGAGGTTGCTTAGGAGCGACGCCGGGGAACAGTGCTGACGCGAGCACGCGCGGCCGGTCGGGTGACCTCAGCGGGCGCGATGACACATGGGTCCCACTTCGGGGCCCCATCGTCAGCGACTCATCGGCAACAGAGGCTCGGTGCGGCGCGCGGACGCGCGCGGCTCTTGCTGGGCCGTCGGCCTGGTTGGGCCACGCAGCGCGGGGTCGAGCGGCGAGCGCAGGCGAGCGCGCAGGCCGGGTCGACGGGGCTGCTCGGGTCGGTCTCCTCCTTTTCTTTTTCCTTTTCTTATCTTTTTTCATTTTCAAATATATTTTTATATATACTTATATATATATGTGGTGTGCTTATTTTGTGCAACAGAATAGTGAGCATACCTAGCCCAAATAATGCTAGGGTATTATGCCCTTAATATTTATTTGTGAAAATAAATATTATGTTGTCATTTTTAATAATCAACACATAAACCAAATAAAAATCCAACTCACTCTTTTAATGCAACATGATGATTGAACTATTGAAACATTAAAATGTAACAAGCGAACATAGAGCATTGTTATGAGATGTTAAATAATTTGCAACATATGAATGCCATGCATGACATGCTAGGGTTGATGCATATGTAAGGGGGTAGATGATGACATGTCGCACCACATCACTCAGGGTTTTGTCGAAAAAAAAAATTTGTAGTTCGAATTTTTAGGTTGTTACAGAGAAGGTGCTAACGATCAGCACCGACCTCGAGGGCAAATAGGAAGCCGTGCTCGTCGACTTTCTCCGTGCGAACGCCGATATGTTTGCGTGGAGTCCTTCGAATATGTCAGGCATACCGAGGGAAGTCGCCGAGCACGCCTTGGAGATCCAGGCCGGGTCTAGACCGATGAAGCAACGCCTGCGCCGCTTCGACGAGGAGAAGCGTAGGATCATCGGCGAGGAGGTTCACAAGCTTTTGGCGGCTGGATTCATCAAGGAGGTCCATCACCCTGAATGGTTAGCTAATCCCGTGTTAGTTAAGAAAAAGAATGGAAAAATGTGGATGTGTATTGACTATACTAGTTTAAACAAAGCATGTCCCAAAGTTCCGTTTCCTTTACCACGCATTGATCAAATTGTCGACTCTACTGCGGGATGTGAAACCCTCTCATTCCTCGATGCTTATTCCGGCTACCACCAAATCAAGATGAAAGAGTCTGACCAGCTCGCGACTTCCTTCATCACACCTTTTGGCATGTACTGCTATGTCACCATGCCCTTCGGCCTTTGAAACGCCGGGGCAACGTATCAGCGATGCATGCTCCACGTCTTCGGTGAACACATAGGTGACATGGTCGAGGCCTACGTCGATGACATTGTGGTCAAGTCCAGAAAAGTGGGCGACCTCATCCATGACCTCAAAATCGCGTTTGGGTGCCTCCGAGCCAAAAACATAAAACTCAACCCCGAGAAATGTGTCTTCGGAGTGCCTCGGGGCATGTTTCTCAGATACATCGTCTCCCAGCGTGGGATCGAGGCCAACCCCGAGAAGGTGGCGGCCATCACACGAATGGGGCCGATTCAGGATCTCAAAGGCGTGCAGAGGGTCACGGGCTGCCTCGCGGCCCTCAGCCGCTTCATCTCATGTTTAGGGGAGAAGGCCATGCCTCTGTACCGCCTTTTGAAAAAATCCGAGCGATTCACATGGACCACGGAGGCCGAGGAGGCCCTCGATGAACTCAAAGCCAAGCTGACATCCACCCTGATTCTCGTCCCTCCTCGACCAGCAACGTCGACTGAACCGCCCGAGCCCCTCCTCCTCTATGTCGCCGCAACCACTCAGGTGGTCAGCGCGGCCATAGTGGTGGAGAGGCAAGAGGAAGGGCGCGCTTTGCCTGTCCAGCGGCCGGTTTACTTCGTCAGCGAAGTGCTTTCAAAAAGGAAAATCCGCTACCCATAGGTGCAGAAGCTGCTCTACGCCATTGTCCTTACACGTCGCAAGCTCCAGCACTATTTCCTCAGCCACCCCGTTACCATGGTATCCTCATTCCCCTTGGGGGAGATCATCCATAACCGGGAGGCCGCTGGAAGGATTGCCAAGTGGTCGGTCGAGCTCATGGGCGAGACCATCACCTACGCACCGCGGAAGGCCATCAAGTCTCAAGTGCTGGCGGATTTCATCGCTAAGTGGACCGACACGCAGTTGCCGCCAGTCCAAATCAAAGCCGAGCTATGGACGATGTACTTCAACGAGTCGCTCATGAAGACAGGAGCAGGCGCAGGCTTGCTCTTCATCTCACCCCTCGGAGTCCACATGCGTTACATCATTCGCATCCACTTTGCTGCTTCTAATAATGTCGCGGAATACGAAGCACTTGTCACTGGATTACGAATCGCTCTTGAACTCGGGGTCCGACGCCTTGACGTTCGAGGTGACTCAAAACTGATTGTCGACCAAGTGATGAAGGCCTCGAGCTGCCATGACGCCAAGATGGAAGCCTACTACAACGAAGTGTGCAAGTTGGAGGACAAATTCCATGGCCTCGAGCTTATTCATGTTGCTCGACGATACAACGAAGCCGCGGATGAGCTTGCAAAAATCACATCGACTCGAGGTACAGTCCCTCCGGATGTATTCTCGAGGGACCTCTTCGAGCCCTCCATCGACTTGGGCTCGGGGGCTTGCACTACACCCTCGAAGCTCCACCCCACGACCTCAACTGGGGCCCAGGTTATGGAGATCCAGGGGACTCCCCCTCCGTCGAGCCCGCCACCGGATTGGCGAGCCCCTTTACACGACTGCCTCATTAGGGGAGAGCTTCCGGAGGACCGGACCGAAGCCCTACATCATCTGCGGTGACAGCAAGGAACTCTACAGGCGAAGCCCCTCAGGCGTTCTTTAGCGCTGCATTACCATCAAGGAAGGCAGGAGGCTCCTCGAGGACATACACTCGGGGGCTTGCGGCCATCACGCAGCACCAAGGACCCTCGTAGGCAATGCCTTCCGACAGGGTTTCTACTGGTCGACCGCCGTCTCCGACGCCACGAGCATTGTCCGCTCGTGCAAAGGGTGTCAATTCTACGCCAAGCAAACGCATCTCCCAGCTCACGCCCTACAAATGATCCCCATCACCTGGCTGTTCGTGGTCTGGGGGCTCGATCTTGTAGGGCCTCTCAAGAGGACGACCAAAGGGTACACGCACCTACTTGTTGCCATCGACAAGTTTACCAGATGGATCGAGGCCTGGCCTATCGGCAACATCCACTCCGAACGGGCGGTCGAGTTCTTCACCGATATCATCCATCGCTTCGGGGTCCCAAACGTCATCATCACTGACAATGGCACACAGTTCACCGGCAAGAAGTTCTTGGATTTCTGTGATCGCCATCACATCCGTGTGAATTGGTCCGTGGTTGCACATCCTCGAACTAACGGCCAGGTTGAGCACGCCAACGGCATGATTTTGCAGGGCCTCAAGCCAAGGATCCTCAACCGCCTCAGCAAGCACGAAAAAAAATGGGCCGCGGAGCTGCCTTCGGTCCTATGGAGCTTAAGGACAACACCTAGTCGAGCCACGGGCTTCACCCCATTCTTCTTGGTCTATGGGTCCGAGGCCGTCCTCCCCACTGACCTCGAGTATGGTTCCCCTCGACTAAAGGCGTACAACGAGCAAAGCAATGAAGAAGCCCTCGCAAACGCCGTTGACCAGCTCGAGGAAGCTCGAGACATGGTGCTAATTCACTCTGTGAGATATCAGCAAAAACTTCGACGCTACCATGACAAGCACGTGCGCCCGAGGGACTTCCAAGTTGGAGACCTCGTCCTACGTCGATGACAGAACAACAAAGGACGTCACAAGCTGACCCGCCATGGGAAGGCCCATACGCCGTAGCTGAGGTGCTAAAGCCCGGGACATACAAGCTCGCTAACGACAAAGGCGAAATCCTCACCAACCCATGGAACATCGAGCAGCTACGTCGTTTCTACCCTTAGGGCACCGATGCCCTCGCACATTCTCGTATATTTTGTACATTTCTGCATGACAAATATAAGGAGTACTTTCGATTATAAGTTCAAACTTGTTATTGTACATGCAAGAGGTAGCCTCGACCCTGTCTCGCCAGAGTGGAGCCTCCCTCGGGGGCTAAGGGGGGGAACCCCCTAAGTTCCTAAAAATACGAACGACTTTTTTTCGCGCGCCTCCCTTTCGCTTCGCAACTAAGTTGAAAACGCCTCGAACTCCCTAGGGGTCGAGGGCTGTCGAGCTGGAGCTCTCCTACGCCTCCGGGCTACGGTACCTCCACTCACTCCCCCCTCGAGGGATACGAGCTTGCGTCCAACACTTAGTCGGAAAGCAAAAGTCAGGCGATCAGAACTCGAGCACCTCTTCTTTCTTATGCCTCGATACACTTCGCGATTAAGTAGAAAACGCCTCGAACACCCTAGAGGGTTGAGGGCTGTCGAGCCGGGAGCTCTCCTACGCCTCTGGGCTACGGTACCTCCACTCGCTCCCCACCTCGAAGGATACGAGCATGCGTTAAAAACTTAGTCAAAAAAGCAAAGTCTAGGTGAAAGAAAGCAGAGAAGGCTCAAAAGTAAAACAACAAATTGCATTACGATAGATGCACTTATGTTAAAAAAGGCTTTCGAAGCCACGTTGTACAAGTTACAAAAAACTAACTTATTACATGGGCAACTTCGCCCAGCCTTGCCCTACAGGCCCGCTCCGTCGCCGCCCTCCTCGACGCTGTACCCTTCATCCGCGGGGGGGAGGACTTCGTCCTCGAATAACTTCGCCAGCTCTCCCCCCGGCCTCTCGGCGTCATTGATGAGCCCTCAGCAGCGCTCCTCATTCTCGGCATTGGTCTTCGAGATATCAGGAACGAAGCTTTGGGCGACCACGTTCATGTCAAAGACGAAGCCGGAGGAGACCACCGCTAGCGCGCGCTTCACGCCGGTATGAAGCGCCTCCCGCACGCGATCACGAAGGGTGGCGTCGAGGTAGTAGATCCGATCGACGAGCGCGGCACCCGGGATGTCTTCTTCAGTACCCTCGACAGGCCCGACCTCCCAGGAGGCGCAGAGCCCGTCGAGGGCAACCCGGAGCCGGCCAAGAAGCGCCCCCTCCGCCGCGAGGCTCTCCGGCAGCGCCTTGGCGGCGGTTTGGGTAGCAAGCAGCTCAGATTCGAGGCCTGAAACACAAAGCAAGAATTAGACAAACCATACGGGAAGAAAAAGAACAAAGGCTCTTCAAGGAACTCACCGGCACAGCGAGTCCCGAGGGCGGTGCGATCCCCCAGCACAGCGTCGCGCTCCCCCCGAGCCTCGTCCCGCTCCCGCTGGGCCTCCTTGAAGGCCCGGGTCACCTCTGTTTTCTCGCAATGGAGGGTCTCGAGGGCACCGCCAGCCAAGATGATGGCTTGCTCCTTCTCTTGGAGGGTAGCCTTCATAACCCCGAGCTGCGTTTCCAGGCTAGCGGCCCAGTTCTTCTCCTCCTGGGCCAAGGCAGAGAGGGTGTTGCGCGCCGTAGAGACTTCAGTGAAGCTGGCCTCGGGCGAGCGGATGCGCTCCACGGAGCTTTGAGCCTCCCCCACGAGTAGCTCGACGCGCTCCTGGGCTCGGATGCTCTCGCCCTTGGCCCTCCCCGCTTCGGCCTTGGCCGCGTCAGCCTCCTCCCTGGCACGCTTGAGCTCCTCCTTGAGGTGGGCGGCTTCCCCTTGAGCGGCCTCGGAGTCTTCCTTCACCCGGGCGGCCTCCTCTTTGGCTTTGGCGGCCTCCTCCCTGGCCCGCTTCAGCTCCTCCTCGATTTCGACCACCCTGCCCTGCGTAGAGCCGCCGGCTTCGAGTTGGCGAAGCACTTCCTCCTGGCTGGTGTGCGTTTTGTGGAGGAGGTACGACTTGGAGTAGGAATGCCTCCACACCTCTTGGGGACAAGAAGTCGAGGGTTGAGGCATTTCATACGAAAGAACTCAAAAAAAATCACATACGTTCTACACAGGGACTCACCGCGAGGTTCCGGTCGAGGCCTTCGGCGAGCTCGACGCCCAGCTTCAGCAAGTGCTGCAGCCACGCCCGGGACCGCTCGGCGTCCTCCCAGCACTTGACTTCCGCCGGGTCGTCCATCGCGATCCCCGGAACACTGGAGTCGCCGAGTTCCCGGAGTATGATGCGCTCCTTGCCCCAATGTGGAAGGACCGTCTTGACCTTGGTTCACGCCAAGGACTCGATCTCGTCCACCACATCTCGCGGGACGCCGTAACTCACGGCCAACTCCGCCAGGGTGCGGAACTCTGACGTGGCGCGGGCATCCCTCAGCCCGGGGTCGGAATTTGACCTCCTAAGCACGCCAAAAGCCATCGTCTCCTCCGGCTGCTCCATCGACAGTTGCGACGGCAGACCCGACGCTGCTTCTGGCGCCTTCGGAGGCAGCGGAGGTGTCAAGGCCACGGCTTCCCCCAACACCACAACTTGTGGCACCGGCAGGACCACCATCGACGCGTCTTCCGCCGGGTTCGGTACCGAGGCCTCCTCTAGTTGCGCCCCTGGCAGCCGCGGGACCATCGACGCCTTCGACGCCGTTTCTTCTTCGGCCAGCAGCTCGTCCAGGGTAATTACGGACACCCATTGCTTGGGCAGTCCAGAAGTCGCCTCTGTCTCTGGCGCTTCGGGCGGCTGCTGCGCCGGCGGGTCCAACAACGCCGTGTCCCCCGGCGGCGTCTGCTGCGCCTGTTGGTACTGGGGCTGGCCCCCAGTTTCCTCCTCCTCTTCCTGCCACTCCAGCGGCTCCTTCTCCCCCTCCTGCTACGGCCGTGGTAGCTCCGCTTCTTACAGGGCCCCCTGCTCCAGCTCCCTCCGGGCCTCGAGCTCGCGTAGCCTCGTCGGCCAGGGCCTCCGCTCTCCCGTCGAGGGGGG
>CM041632.1:23896958-23933480 GCA_023333625.1 Bothriochloa decipiens | reverse complement strand
GGCAAAGAAATGCACGGGCAAAGCGAAATAAAGGCGGTGGTGGATCAGGGTCAGGAGGGGTGAAGAAGATCTAGCGCAGGCGGCGGGGTGCCGCAGGAGGGAGGAAAGCTGCCACCCCGGGCGCGCAGTAGTTTACTTTGGAGGTGAAAGAATTCTTCATGTCGGCTGCCTGCATCCATGATCGCATCGATCGGATCGAGGACCATCGGGATTGGAGAGAATGTTTGGCTTTGCGGTTTAATATCTGCAGTGCACAGCCCCCGTACGAGGTTGTTTGTTTTAGTAGATTTCCGTTTCAACAAAGTAAACTACCTGTGTCTGTGTGGATGAGAAATGGCCAGTAGGATTTTACATATCTGTTTTGGAGCTAGTAGTTATACGTTAGATTGGGCTTTGTTTATAGCAGGAAAAAGCACATTGCCCTGAAAAGATGCAGGAATAGAACACAAATTAATCATGTAATGATGATTGTACTCGAGATTAATTAGATGATGAAAATGGCAAGTTGCACCATCCACCTTTGATTTTTCACAATATCAATCTCAATTGCCATGACCCATCAGCTTCTTTGGTTCTGTCGACTATAATCATTCTTTCATATTTCGTCTTTCAAGTTCATTATGTGAAATAATCATCCGGGATCGGTGCAAATGAGTATCTTAGGACTTCAACAAATATACTTTGCTTCTGGAGGCGTTAACCAATCACCTTCTGCCCAGCAGAAGGATCATACTGAAACCGCCCTCCCCATCGTCCATCCATAAAGAAACTGAAACAAAGTGGTGCAGAAGAAAATCATCATGGTACCGAAATATATAAGCACTACTGTTCCATTTCAACAGAGAACGAAAAACTAGTGTTTCTCGGCAGCTCACAAACTGGCATCGTGGATTGGATTCTCTTGCGATCATCATCGCTACGCATCCGCCAGCAGAAGGTTGCGAGCACCGACGAGCGACGGACCGACGGCGGCTGTGTTTGGAGCAGAAGCTCCGGCACGTCCGCTTTCACTGTAGCGACTGGTGTTAACCATGGGATAGTTACACGAGGAAAAGGTCCACCTGACTCCCTGATTTCGGCGCTCCGTCCTCACCTCATGGCTCTCCAAAGACGGCGATGCCGATGGTCTCCTTTCGCGCCCTTTTCGCCGTGCAGATATGATGGTGGCCAAAGCGTCTCCTGATTTCGCTTTTGTGATCCGTCCAGGCTACGAGCCCGAGTGAAGCGCCAATCAGTGAGTTGATGGCAAATGGACAAAAGTATACATTTAGGGATGCGCAAACCCCGCTGGGCTGTTTCCACAAATTCGGTTCTAGATGATCCCCAGTTCCCCACGCTAGTTTGGGCTTGTCATGTTCTCCGATGCCACAACGCTTGAGCCTTTTTTTGTGGCCTCAACTGTCCCCACCCTATTGGGTCTCATCTAATACTCCTAGTATAGTAGTAGTAGGGAATGTTTAGTTTTCTAAAGAGAAAAAAGAACAGTAGGAATGTTTAGGGGAAAAAGAGAAAAAGAATAGTAGGAATGTTTAGGGTTTATGATTTTCTAGAAGGAATCTAAAGAAAATAAGCAAACACTTGTTGTTGATTGTCCTTTTTTTCAGGGAAAGAGAGGCTTTTATTCGATAATTTATAGCGGTCCTTCAGTGTGCCGCAATATTCAACCTTGAACAATAATTTAGTCGATACAAACTAGTAGCACCTTCATTGTGCCGCAGGCAACACAGTTTCCCCCTCTTCTCTTGTAGACTAACTTCTCCTTGTAAATTAGAGTCTTTTCCATGCATGCCGTTAACAAAGTTTGCAGTTCCACCGAAGCCATCAAAAAGTTAAAGCGGTCGCGTGTGCCATCGCACTAAACTTTTTTTACCGCCGAAACCATTCCGTTCGTCTTTTGTCATGTTTTTACCGTTTAACACCCCAGACATATGGGTCTGGACAGCTAAGAAGTCATTTTTGCCCCTTTGTCTCCGTACCTTATCCCCTTCTCCTTGACCCGAACAAAGAATGAAGAGCGACCGTGGACTCCTATAGCGGTCAACGAGCTCCAACGTTCCGAGGGGCCGAGGCCCTCGATGAGGACCTCGCTGGCGGGCGGTTGGCTGCGAGCTCCAGCATGACGAGGCTCGGTAGCCTGCACAACGCTGCGGAGAGGCAGCCCATGAGTGCGTCCGGAAGATCCCCGCGAGCGAGAGCATGCGGAGCTCGGTGGCGTTGAGCAGCGTGGGCGTGGTGGCGCAGGTGCTCGACGCGGCCGAGCTCGCCTGTCGCCGCGTTGGGTGCAAGCGCGGGTGCAGAGATGCCGTCGGTCGCGGGCACGGTGCAGCCTGCACAGCGCCCGCGGTGGAGCTCACCCCGCCCCGTCGCGTCCTTCCTGCTCGACGGAGACGTGCCCCACCCCCCACCCCCCACCCCCGGCACCACAGCCGCCATCTTCGGAGCCGGCGCCGCTTGCAGGAACGGACGAGAGCGGTTATTTCCGCTGGAACCGATCAGTGCCTCGTGCCCGTCGACTCTCGCCGTCGTCGTTGCCACCTGCTCCGGCGGCAAAGTCCATGGAGCCAGCAGCGGCGGGCGAGGCCGAGGCCCGAGGTGGCCCCATCGGCGTCACGGTCGTCATCGTCCTCCTCGACGGCACCGGACCCAACGACGCACGCCGCAACCGCGAGGCCGGGGCGCATCGCTCGCGAAGCAAACGGTCGTACCCCTACAGCTGGAGCGGGCACGAACACATGAGACGACATAGGTGTCGCTGACTCCTCTATCGTAGCACTAACGGCGGTCTGCTCATCCTCCACAGCCGTCACAGGCATGAGCGGCTGCAGTGTCGTCGTGGCAGAGGACGGGCGGGGCGCCGCGCGGAGGAAGATCGGGGCAGCAGCAGCGCGTAGCCGAGCCGGCAGAGGAGGCGCGGGGCAGCCCTGCTGCGAGTCGCCGCGGGAATTAGACCTGCTGCGAGGTCACGCCCAAGGAGCGGCCGAGCGTGTGGAATAGCTCATGATTGGAAGGATAAAGAGAGAACATGAACAAGAAAAAAAAGAAAAATGACAAAACTAAGGACATGTTTGACTTTTTGCAGTGCCATTTGACACCGTTACCCTTGAATCTGACGGAAGTGGCTTGGACAGTAAAAAAGTTCGGAGCGATGGCATACGCGACCGCTTCAACTTTTTAGTGGCTTCGGTGGAACTTCAAACTCTTTTAATGACACACGTGGAAAAGACTCTATAAACCAAACCTCCTTGAACTCTTCAACTATAAAATATAGCGGTCCTCAGTATACATGGCTCTTCATTAGGGCACAAACCGATGTAGTGTCGGTCTCCAGGATCATGGGTGTCGCCGGATCTTCCACAGGAAGGCAACATCATCCAGTTGGTTACAAAATCATGAGAGAAAGAGACAGTTCAAATTTGATATAATCTAGTATCTTTGTTGGAGTGGTGGGTTGTGTATTAAGAGGGTGCGGTGGGGATTGCCTCAAATTTAGGTTCCAAGGTTTCCTGTACCCGTTGTACAATTAGCTGGAATGGCTTCATACCGTAAACAATTTACCGAGGGTTGCAAAAGACTGTGCAAAGCGATCAGACGAAATATATACTGTTGATTTGAAATTTAAACCCAAGCATCTAGTAGTATTTGATTAGTTTTGCAGCTAATCAAACTTCCTTTACACAACGGAACCAAGCAAAAGACCCATTACTGCCATGCAAGTTACAGTAACGAACTTTTGACAATAATTTACCCAGCATGTTTGCATAATAAAAACACACCCAGCTGCTGTTGTAGCGCACGCCATGACGCCAGGGCGCTCTCTACTTGGCGACCACGCCGTCGTTGCCGGCCAGTATCATGTACTTGTCGCGGCGAGTGAGCCCGGTGCACTCGAACCCCAGAGCGTCGCCGAGCCGGCGCTGCACCCAGTTGGCCACCTCGACGCCCGTCCGGCCGCCGGGGCGCGTCCACTCCCGCGGCACCGCGCCCAGGAACTCCACCCGGTACGAGGGCACCGGGTTGGCGAAGAACGCCACCGGGTCCAGCCACTTGTGCCCGCTCGCCGTGGTGCCGTAGAGCGTCGTCACCTGCGCGTCCAGCGCCACGGGCTCCATGTCGTCCGCGAGCTCCGCGAACAGCGGGGAGAACCGCAGCAGGTAGGGCTCCCGGCAGGTGGTGCCCTCGGGGCACACCGCGAGGTCCCCTTGCTTCAGCAGCCTGGACATGGTCTCGGCGTCGCGCGCGCGGTCGCGCGTCAGCCGCACCGTCTTGATGGGCGCGATGGCCTCGGACAGCCGGCTCAGGCTGTACGTCAGCGCCGGCACGGGCTTCTGAAGCGCCGTGCTGAGCAGGATGGGGTCCACCAGCGTCCGGTGCGTGCACACGTACAGGACGCCGCCCCTGCCCTGCTGCTCGGCGCCGCCGTCGGCCGCCGCCGGCGGGTCGCGGAGGCCAGAGACGCGGAAGCGGACGCCGAAGACCGCGCCGGCCGCGCAGTTGATCTTGTAGGGGAGAACGATGCCGATGTTGATGCGGATGAGGGAGAGGATGACGCCGAGCGGGAGGAAGAGGAAGAAGGCAACCATGGCGGCCGGGGTGGGGAGGAAGGCCAGGCGCCCGTCGTGGAAGATGAGCGGCTTCGGATACTTGTCCCGCGGTAGCTTGTCATTGTCGGTGCTATCTCTGCTCACCACATAAACTTCCTGCGACAAAATCCCAATCAAACTTGTCAGTGAATTAGTTCAGACTTACATGTCGGTTTTCTTTTTTGAAATTGACTTGGGTGTCAAATTGATGATTCATCAGACATGAATAAGATGGGCAGATGAGTAACATTCGTGATTTTATTACTATCAATGAGCATGTGGTGCATTAAACTAGAAATCCGAAGAGAGGATTGATGACCATACACCAAACTAAGACTCGTTTAGAACGCGGCCTTTTATTTTCTACAATTTTCCTATGAAGATAATTTGATTCTAAAAAAATGTTTGCACGATCTTACAAAATTCCTGTGTTCCATAAACACCCTAAAGTCTGAAATTTGTGACTGAGATCATCCATCAATGGAAGGTTGGACAAAGTACTGTACATTTATAATTGCCAAAAAGAAGGCAAAACTGTTCATGAATGACTTTTCCGATTAGATATCACATTTATGCGTTCAAAAGAGGGTCAAGCAAGCTATTCATAAATGCCTTTTTTTTTTGCCGACTATTGAATACTCCAATTATTTGCGAAAAGGACCAATTATTTGTTGTCTAAATTTGCCGACAATTGAATACTCCAATTACTCGAAAAAGGAGCAGCTAGCGAGGTGGAATGCTTCATGCCTGGATGTAGTAGCTCTGGTAGTAGCTGCGGTACTGGTCCAGAGTTTTTCACCTACGAGTATGCGCGCGATCAATTACGTCCAAATCGTCCATGCGGATGCGCGCGGGGTTCGTGCTCTCACGTGTAACGTCGGCTCGACAGGGTACAGTCAGTGCCAACTCTGGAAATCCACAGTGCCCATGCTACATGCGGCCGATCAGTCAGTCATTCATTCTGGAATTCTGGTCGCGCTGGAGTTTTCTAGTCCTCCTCCCTCGCGCGTCGCTAGGTGGCTACCACGGGCTAGTAAGTACTACGTATTTGCCAGGTCTTGATCCAAACATGGCTAGGACTAGTACGGTACGTGCCTACTTACTCCATTGTCAACAACACATGTGCATCTCGTATTTCGAAACTAATTTTAATTTGACCCTTCGTGTCAATGAATCGATTTTTATAGTTGTTACACTTTTAAAGTCGAACTTTAGGTTGATTAATTTAATTGTAAAAATATTCATTGAAAGCTGATATGTGGATACTTTTAAGAAAATATATTTTAGAAAAAAAAATCTACTCATTCATGTCTTCAAACAAATATTTAAAAGTTATTATGATTTATTATAACCCCAATGTTTAACCTAGTCAAAATGACATCTTTTAGAAAACTAGAGGGAGTATAGTCTAATTAAACTAATGATGTTTATTTGGTATCATAAATATTATTATTATTTTATATATTTTGTAAAATAGAAATGAATTCACTTCTGAAAATATGAAATATCAACTTAATCATTTTTGAGAAAGAGGGGTCATAGGTTTCATACGGACTTAATGTTGCCAAGTGATTTTACATGTGCTCGGTGATCTCGAAGACATTACGTACTATAAGCTGGTGGACAGGGAATGCTATGTTCTACAGTCAACTACCTCTTGTGTACCTTTCTCAATAACAGTAACAGGTCAGCCTAATGCTCATCAGGTCCACCAGCGATAGATGCACCATGCCGGTTAACTAGACACCTCAGATCTTAGCATATTTAGGTATGATCTGTACTACAATCGTTTCGCAGGCATCTCCCCATCCGCTTATTTTTGACGTATTAATGGTGCTTTTGTGGTTGGTGGTTAATACGACTACTCCGTAGTTTTCTTGACACGTTACCGATGCTTATGGGTTGTGTTACCCATATTTAATGCCTTGGAAACAGGTCCCATACATATAGGGTTACCAAGGAATGGTACTAATGGTAAATAAAAAATAATAATGCTACGCACCTTGCAGTAGGGGACGAAAAGCTGGTCGAGCGGTGAGCTGGAGTGGTTGATGACGCCCACGTCGGCCACGGGGTAGTCGGCGCCCAACGCCTCCCTGAGCGCTTTCTGCCTCATCAGCTCCGGCCCCGTCGTCGCGGGACCGGCGGCCAGCAGCCCCGTGAAGTAGCGTCGTCCGCCGACCGTGACGTGCTGCAGCTCGGGCCCGACCACCGCGTCGGCGGCCATGTACTCCTTGAGGAACGACTCGGACATGACCCGCGGCGCGGCGGTCACCGCCACCTTCTTCCTTGCCGGGAGCCACAGGCCGCCGTACACCCGCGCGTTGAGTTGCTCCATGTAGTGCTTGGGCAGCACGGCGCGCGCTGCGAGGTCCACGTCCCGGGGCGTGAGCCCCGCGAAGGCGACGAACGCCATCACCGGGACGCCGGCGCCGCCGCCGAGCGCCCAGACGAGCGGGAAGGCGCAGAGCAGCAGCATGGCGCGCAGGAGGCTGCCGCCCTCGAAGGCCACGAGCATGAAGTAGGGGAAGAGCGCTGTGGAGCGCAGCAGGGCGCCGTGCATGTCGCACACCACGGTCCCGCCGGCGGAGGCGTTAGGTACGGCGGCGCCGGTCTTGAAGGCGGCGGCGGTGAGCTGCTGCTGCGAGACGGCGGAGGACGGCGGCGGCGGCTTGGCTGCGGTGGTGTTGCGGTAGTAGAGCTGGAAGGCGTGGCGCCTGAGCTTCCTGGCGGCGCGGTAGAAGGTGAAGAGCCATCGTGCGGCCACCTTGGGGAGGATGGCATCCGGAAACACCATCTTCGTTGTCCGATCCTCTTTTTCTAGCTAGGTATATATGCAGTGCAGTACAGGCAAATCCTTCTAGGTCAGTTCCGGCATATAGCTACTCCTACGTGCTGGCTTGTTTGTGGAGATGGTTGTTCTTGGTAGCGTGCCAGACCTTTAATTTGCTGGGTTCCTATTTTTGTCGCTGCAAACGAATAGAGAGAGACTGGGGTGGGCGACGGAGGAGGCGAGGCTGGCAGTGCCAGGGGCCGCCGTGCGTGAGGGTGTTTATATAGCGGCGCGGCGGATGCGTAGAGATGTCCGGTGGCCGTCCCCAGGGGAATTTAAGGAGGTGGGTGGGGGAAAGTGGAAAGAGGAGAGCCGAAAAGGAGGCCACGCACACGAGTTTGTTCTGTGACGGTGCGTTTAGAATCCTATATAATCGTAGTACTTCCAAAGGTGTAAGTATATCCAAATCTAATGACAAGCAGGAGTGTGCTTGAAGCAACAAATGGCTAATTAGATTGGTGCATGATTCAAATTTATCACCACGGCACCACCCAACAACCCACCGCATTCATGAGTACGGGGCCGGCGGCCGGCCGGGAACGCTCTGCCTCGTAGAATGAGGCGCGCCGTGTGCACCAGGGCACGGCGGCCACTCGCCGTTGGCCACCACCGCCACGCCACGCCACACCACACTACTGGTGCCGGTACTTCCGAGTGCGCCGCTGAGAGCCCGCGGCCACACGCTGCCACGTCGTCACTCGTCAGTCATGGAACCTGGCACGGGTGTGGTCAAGCGCATGCCTGCTGCAGCTGCTGCATGGCCAGCGAGCGTCACTGACGGGTGATCCCCGGCCAATCAAGTTGCAGCACGTTCCGACGTCATATACTCCTAAGCACGTCGTACAGTGGCGGAGGCAGGAATATTTTCTAGGTGTGGCGGGTTTATAAAAGTCGAATATGTAGACACTAAAACATTATGTAAATATGTATATTACCTCATAAAAATAAAGCAAATATTATATCTAAAAAGTAAATCGTCGGCACATAATTATTAAAATACCTCACAAAATAAATCTTGTTGATGTAGCAAATGCAGACCTTGGCAATGACATTCCTCTTTCTTTTCTTTGACTAGCTATATGCTCTTGGACATGAATTTCGTCTTCATTCCTTGCCTCTTGCAAACCCACACTGGAATATGTCATCGTCCATCGCCGTCTCGCTGTCGTCGATTCCGCGCGGTCTCTGCACTTGACGTGCCGCCGATAGGTTTTGTTCCACCAAGTACGAACCGTCGACATGGGAATTGGCAATCGATCAGTCAGAGGAAGGCAAGGAGACGACCATGAGTCCGTCCGTGGCGCCGTGGGCTCTTTAGTTTAGACGTAAGCCCAGGAGAATTTGATAGACTAGACTACCAGCCCATAAACAAAACCGCTACGTGCATCAGGTGTATCAGTGTATGTGTGATGTGTCGTACGTATATATACAGTATATACACTAGTGTTCTATTAGTATTTTAGGTATGGCGGCCGCCTGACCTTGCCATACAGCTGCCTCCGCCAGTGACGTCGTACTGATGATGCAGTACGTACGTGTTGCCGAATTAACCGGAGGTCAGATGTGTAGCGTGGTATACTCGATCCTAAGCACGTATACTTCGTAGTACCTTATGATGTATCGACACTTTGCTCTGCCCCTTGCCCCCTTCCGTAGATCCCAGTTGCTGGCGTGACTCTACGCTGTATACGGACTACTCTGTAGGCAGGTCTCGCCACCAGTGTCTGCTGCCTGGAGTCTTTATGCATAAATCTGGTCAGACGGAGTCAAGAAATTAATTAAAGTTGTTGTTTGTGTTTGTTATTAACAACAGCTTGCAAATACTAACATTGATCAATTTTATCAATATATAGTTTTTTTTCTTTTAACCATTTCGTTGCCGTTTATTATTGCCAAACTAAAGCATATATGGTGCAGCCTAGCATCGATCAAGTAGTAAAGCTTATAGATGCATGGTCGCTGTACATACCAGATAGCAGTGGTATCTACTTATCTCTATCAATCATCTTATATATATATATATATATATATATATATATATATATCTTCGATCTCTAAGACAAACCTCATCTTTATCTCCTATAAAGACAAATGCTCACTAGTCTAATTCTCTAACACCTTCTTGTACCACATCATCCATCAGGCTTCCTACTTATATTTTTCTTGTCATGAGGTGATTAGAGGATGAAATGTAATTGGATTGATAGACTATATAGCAGTACTATTAAGAGGCAAATTTTATTTGCTTATATGGTTGTCCTTTTGGAGAATGTTCTAAAACATCATGGTGATACTCCGCTTGATCTTAATCTGTCGCTGTAACCAAGATTAGCCCCGCAAGGTCTGTCGTCGACGTGCTATATGTATCATCCTGCTGGAAGCCTGTAAGGTCCTATTGTCGTCCGGCCAACGAGGAGAACACAAGCGTCTGGCCAACGAGGAGAACAAGCGAGTCAAACCCACGTCGAACACACGCACGGACCTTCTCTCTGTCTCTTTTGGGCGTCGAACGCACGGACGACCTTCTCTCTCTCTTGGGGCTGAACACCCAATAGAGAAAAAAAAAATCTGAGGGGATATATCGGATCTAAAATTTAACTGGGTAAGAGTTTTCCTGACAAGAGCCAGCTCACCACGACGAGAGAGAGACCTCCTGCCGTCCTGCCGATTTAGGTCGAGTAGTTTTCAAGGACGGAAGGCGAATATATAAAGACGCGCTGCACTGGCCGGTCATATATATACTGCCTCAGTCCCATTATACTTGTCGTTATAGATTTGAATGAGGTTCATCCACCGTTGCATGAATCTGGTCGTCTGTGTATTCGAATGTCTGGCCTCTAGAGTGAACATGGACACTTAATTGCTGAGCTGAAACGATAAGTATAATAGGACGGAGGGAGCAGATAGCTAGCTCGATCGGCCGATGTGCACGGAACTGAGTAGGCACATGTGCAGCAGAGAGTCTACAAGAGTAGGTGCAGCTGATAAAATTTCACGTACATTCTTCCCCAACAGCAGGTACACATGTGATCGACGGATATGCCCACGCGGCCACTATATCTAGAATCATCATATATACGGCACATATAGTGGCGAACCCGGCCGAATTCATAGGCAAAAAAATGTGGCTACTGGCTACCTGATTAGTACCTCTACGGCCCCGGGTACTATACGTGCTGGGTAGTCCCGGCGCCGAGTACGTAAAAGATAGCATCGTTAATTGAAGGGTGTACAGTGCGCATCATATCACAGACGCGTGTTTTGGTAGCTAGCTTGCTTGGCGACTCTACTACTGGCCCGTTGTCCCTTCTCGAAACCAAATGTGTTCCGTAGTTCCGTGTGACAGTGCAGCTAGCTACCTGCACCGCTGCACGGTGCACGTTTCAATTCATTAGCTAATAATCACCCGGCCTTGGTCACTATGTATACTCCTTAGTACTACGGATGATCACTAGTAGATCCATCGTGTAGGGGAGTTCGACACGTACGTTCCACGTAGTAGTATGAAGGCATTATTAGCTGGAAATGAACGAACACATCCGAAGAAGGTACGGTGACACGTACTGTGCCATGGCATGGCTCCGATCACGACGGTGAAAATGCATGAACACATCCGAAGGTACGGTGACACGTACTGTGTCATGGCATGGCTCCGATCACGACGGTGGAGTGCCGGCCGACTGCCGATCGATCGAGCCGAGGCGCGCGGACGGGTCGAGTTAACTGATCATACGCGTCGGCAGTTAACCGTGCAGGCCGGGGCACATGCGGGTGTATGCGCGGTGTACGCCTCGTCGCCGGTCACGGCCGGTCGGTCGCGCGTGCGTGCGTACGCTTGCCAGCCCGAGGCCGGCGCCTCGATTGGAGCAGCGGCGGCGGCTGGGCCAAGCGGCGGTGTCGAGCGGCCTCCAACGACGAAACGGCGGCCGCCCCGCTCGCAGCGGTACGGCGGCGTTGCATTGGCGGGGGGAGATGGAGATGGATCGGCGATCGCCGCCAGTGGTTTTCGGCCGGAAAACCTGGGCTGGGACTTGGGAGCGAGAGCCATCCGCGGTTTCCCCGGGCGCCGCGGGTGGGGGCGCGCGCGCATGGGCCGGTGCTCGGCACTTAATAATGCTTAAATGTTCGCATTGATTCCGCCCGGCGCCGCCGATTTATGCACGGTCGTCGAGCGCCATGGCAAATCGCAACGGGCACGCAAGGCCCGGCCGACGGCGGGAAACGTGGCTCGCGCGCGCGCCTCGTGAACAGCGGCTGCAGCTACCAGCTACACCGCGCCGTACGCAGCAGGGAATACATGGAGCAGCGCATGACATGATCCATGCTCGCCTCCGACGGCGGCTTTACTGCATTCTGTCTTTTGAGTGCCCTCGCGGATCACATCCGATCCCCGCGCGGCTCAAATTCGCGTGCGATACAGTGGCCTGCGGGCATGAAAAACGCGTACAGTAGTCATTATCTACGACATGAAAAATGCGTAGTAGGCTGCAGACTACAGTGCAGCGCGTGCGGCAAGAAAAATGAGTAGTAGGCATATGTAAGTAAGGTTGGGATTCCGTGTGGTGTGCTGAGTGTTTACTCAGTTAATTAAACAGTTATTCAGTAGGGCCTTGTTTAGATGTCATTTAAATTTTAAGTTTTTTCGCTCTCTTCGTCACATCAATGTTTAGCCACTTGCATAGAGCATTAAATGTAGTTTAAAAAATAACTAACTACGTACTCCCTCCGTCCCTATTTAATTATCGTCGTTGATGTGCGTGCCATAAGTTTGACTTGATTTGTAGAAAATATATGTAACATTTATATCTTCAAATAAATTTATTAAAAAACTAGATTTAAAGATTTTTTTAATGATACTAATTATGTAGTATAAATATTAATATTTTTATATATATAATTGTCGGCAATTATTTCTTGGAAAACGCAGGCGACAATTAAAAGGGACGGAGGGAGTAGTTTGGCTGTAAATCACGAAACGAATCTTTTAAAACTAGTTAGACCATGATTGGATAATATTTATTAAATACAAATGAAATTACTATAGTATTAAAGTTAAAAAAATTCTAACATGTCACGATCAGCGATTAACTACGAGCCGGCGGGGGCAACGCCTGGGTGTGGGTGGAATGTTAATTCTCTCTACAGTGAAGTGTTTCTACCTTCACCTCGGGCGAGGCGAGGCATGGTGGTGGAAGGTGTGGCATCCTCCCTCTATCCCAGCGTCCCTTCGGCGTCCTCTTCCCATCACAGTGTCCTCTCCTAACGCGGCGTCCTCCCTCATAGGGAAAACCTAGCGCGGCGTTCTCCCCCACCTAGGGGAGTTGTCACCTTCGATGACATCCTTTCTCACTTCTAGCAACCTAAGGGCAGTCCCAACGCGAATAAATAAGGTCGTTTCTATCTTCATTTAAGAGGCTAAATCACCGACGTGGCGCATGTAATAACGAAGAGGGAGGAGAAAAAAGAAGGAAACGATTTCTACGACAAGGAACGACGTCGACCCTCTGGGTTCGAGGCGCGTAGACGCGGCCATTTCGCCGTTGGGAACAAACGAGTCGTTTCTTGGGAGTAATGGTGGGATCGACTGCGCCGCCGCCGCTGCACAGCCTGTTCAGCGCGCTCGCTTCCCTCCTTCCCGCCTGCCTCCGCTTCCCGCGGTTCCTCTCGCACGCCGTGGCGGAAATTTCTCGCGCCTGGCCTGCCGTCTCCAGCGCAGCTCCGCCGCCGCGTCTCCAGTTTCCATCGCGAGCTGGATTTCCTGCGCCGCTCCCGTCGCCGCCTCGCCATTCTCCCGCGCGCGCTCCCGCGGTGCCCGCCTCAAATACCTGAAGTCCAGACCCTAAATTCCAAACCGTGCTTCGTCCTGCCCCAATCCATCCCCAATCACGCGACCATGAACCCACTTCGGCCGCCATCCTCAAGGTCTAGGCAAGTTACGGCAGGGCAAGGCAAGTCAGGGATGGGAACGACAGGGCAAGGCAGGGGTGCTCCCGCCGCCGCCCTCGCTAGCCGATTTGGTTCGGTCGCCGGTGCTGCTGCAGCACGTACTGATGATGGATCTCAGGCCGCCGGTGAACCCGCCGCCGTGGCAGCAGCAGCATCTCCAACTCTTCCAAGTCTTCAAGCTGCCGGTTTTCCTGCGTGGTGGACAAGTTCCTCTCCCATGGGCTCAAGTGAAGGGTATGTTAAATTAACTGTTATAGTGTTCAGTTTTAATCACTGCATTTCGTAGTTGTTAATGTTCTTGGATTATTTCAATATTTGTTTTCCTTCTCAAATAAAAGCTGCAAAATCACCATGAACCAACCTGTTTCCGACCATGTACAGAGTGTTATACTGTTGGTGCCATGTAAATGCTTAGCCAAAATATTTTGTCGAGAATCAACTATATAGGTGATTGGAATGTGCAGTGTTCCAGTATTGAGTATTGAGAATCAACTGAAATTAGTGTTGTCCACTACTTCTCAGGAATTATTGTTGTCCGCTACTTTTTTGTAAACTGTAGAATCCATTTGTGTGAAAGCATTAGTCGGTGTGAACACAGCCCACTGCCTTTTGGTGTGAAAACTGTAGAATTCATTTATGTGAAAGCATCAGTTTGTAGAGATATGCATGTTCATGTTAATTTTTATTCTATATGGTTATCTTTGTTATCTTTTTTCTGAAATTCAATGTTTATTTTAACCTGTAGATGATGCTGTGGAACCTGATGTCTTTTGGGGAACTTTTGCAAGCTGATGGCTTGTGGAGGACTTCTGAACCTACCTGAGACGATGGTGTGCAATGGAGATGATGCCAACGTGCAACCTTATTATTTAATTTAGTACTATACATATCATGAACTTTACTCCTTCTGTTAACTATATATGTATGAGATGGTCGATGATGATACCTGCTACCTTAATGGGTTCTGGAAACATATATTGGTTGCTATTTGTATTTTGCCTACTATGATACTATCAGATGGCAACATATGTTGGCTATAAAGAGTTTGTCACAGTTGATCTATCTCTATTTTGTGTTGCATTTAAGTTATTTCTTGTATGGTCATTAATATAGAAACTATGAATTGAGAAGAATAGTTTCTGCTAGATATTAATTACTCTGGGATATTCAGCATAGTGTCTTTTACTGTGACTGTTCTAAGGACACTTACAATACAGATTTTATCATAGAGTCTAAGGCTATTATTACATCGAACAGTGTGGACTTAGAGTCTAAATAAGACTTGAAGTCTTATTTTTTCTACCTCTTTCTTCAATAAATATGCTGACATATCAGCAAAATAGCATAAATAACAGGTCTGCATTATGAGTGTCGTAGTACACTACCTCATATAGACGGCATGATTTATATAAAAAAACACTCCCTTCAGAAATGATAATGGTTTGAATTGACCGTTATAAAAGTTGTACAATGTTATATTGAAACTGCGGTCACGTCAAAATTTCTTTAGAGCCGTAACATCAACTTTACTAGAGGTAATTTTCACAAGAAAAGTAGGAACTACTAAGGGCCCCTTGCAACATAAGGATTTCACAAAATTCGGTTCATTTTTACAGGAACACAGAGGAAGTAGAAAAAAAAGTCCCTCATTCCAAAGCGGGCCTAAATGAGCTGAACCTGGATTATAACAAAGCTAATAATACAACTCTCTGGACATTTACAACCCACCTATCAACCCACTCATATAGCAGTTGGCCCCACTCACATTTTTTCTCTCATAAAGTTATTTGACTTTTATGTATAATGTGGCTATAAGTTTACATGCGCTTCTCTTCTCGCCTTAACATGAGGGGCGCTACTACTGTCTGCTATATTTTCTCTTCAAGGTTCATTCAAGCTCTATTTTACCTAGAGTTTTGGACGAGGGACATAACATCTAGAAACAATAGATTTATTTTAAAGATGATGAAAAAAAATCCTTACAATTATCTACATTTGTGGAGCAGAAATTTTCCTATTTCCAACAAAAATATAACTACCTATTGTCGAATTTCTGTAAAATCCTTACAATTATCTACATTTGTTGGCAGGTGCTACAGAGGTGAAAACATACATCCACTCAGACTTCTTTGACAAACACGACACTGTATTGAAAGCCGTCTACATATTGAAGCTCAAGCCTCCAGACATGGCCTCTTCATCAACGGAAGTAAGGGGATCAAACCAGCTCCCACCAAAGCAATACAGAAGGACACAATTATTGTCGAACAACTAAACTGAAAATGTGTGGATCTCAGGTAAGATTAGGCCAAAGAGTCCAGCATGATCAGTCCAAGTGCGGTTCTGCCCCAAGTCTGTTATGGGCTTAAAATACCATCCATCATTCAGAATCCATGCTTCCTGAAACGTTTTGTGTACACCAGGTCCAACCTGTGCTCGTTTTCCTTCAAAAAAAAAACCCTGTGCTCGTATGTCCTAAATGGATCTCAATTGGAACTGCTCGTATCTGGGATATTTCATTACTCAAGTATTGTCCAATCACTAAAATCAGGAAAGCATGTTATCATCTGGCTTCATTTGCATACGAGCTCTCAATTTTCAGTGCATCATGTTCAGATGACTCAACCCAGAAGGGCGACAAGGATACCACTTTCCCAATAATTATTAGAGTTGGAGAAACTAGATCAGCTGACTTGACTTCATCAACAAGATCCTTTAACAATGCGAACACCTACAGTGTAAGGAACATTCAGGATGGCAGATTAAGGTTAAAGCCAATTTAGTTTTGAGGGCCTAAGAGTCGCTACCGTTCGTTGTTGAGGTGTAGTCCCACGCTCTACTGCAACAGCAGGGGTATCTGGCGGCAGGCTGTGCTTCATTAACTTTGGAGCAAGTGCTGGAAGCGTTGACAAACCCATGTACACAACCAAAGTAGTGTCTGGATCAGCTGCACTTCCAGCTACATGTAGTGGATCTGTCCCACCATTTCTGGAGTGGCCAGTTAAAAATCTGACACTGCAGCAAAGATTATATGTCAACAATTTATCCTACTATAGAAAAATTCTCTCTACACTACAGTGTCAGAGACAAACTAGCACATTTCTGGTCATTTAACAATGCAAGAGAGTTTTTTACTAAAAAAAATGCTATTGCATTAACTATAGCACAGCAGAACTGTAGAACATAATACTAACAACTTTTACTACACAATGAGACATGCAAGATGAAAAATGGGAACCATTTCAGAGTTACAGCAAGTAATCAGTACACTTAAAACCTCAATCCTATAGAAAATGTTCAAGAGATCCATATTTAGGCATGCTAATTGCTGCATTTGAGGGAGTATTGCAGATCCTAAACACAAAACTGATAGGAAATGGTGAAGCTTGTTGAAAAGTCATTTAGAAGAAACATTTCCATATAAAGGGGAAATCTTTTTGTACAGTAGTAGTTAAAAGTTAGGCAGAACAAAATTACAAAAGGCTAATCATACCTGGTAGCAACACCTCTATGGGTTAGCGGAATGCCTAGTTCTGCTGCAATTCCCGAAGCAGAAGTAATTCCTGCAGAGTTTTGGAATTCAGTCCAAAGTATTTCATAACTGCTACCAACCAACAATGCACAGTATCCAAGCTAGTGCAATAGGATTATCATACCTGCGATAACTTCAACTTTGATTCCCTGTTGCTGTAAGAAATCCATCTCTTCTCCACCCCTTCCAAAAACCTGAAAGGAATGCAAGCAAATTTATTGCCCCAGATAGAAGTGCGATTCCAGACAGTTATATGTTGAGTGAAACACTGTCTATGCTCAAAGTGATAAAAATTGCAATGTTGGTGCTACTTTTCTCTACCTCTATTTTTTATTAGAAAAATAAACAACTGCAACCTATGGCTCTGGGATCTCTAAAATGATACATCCACATGGAATTTACATGAGATGGTATAACCAAATAATCTATAATATGAGAATCCTTTTGAGGAAAAATGAACGAAAAAATAGAAAAAAAATTACAATCAGTTGGTATTGCTATTATTAAGTGGCATTGTTTGTCCCGGTTAATAAAAGGCTATCATTTCTGCAATGATAATTGAAAATAAGGACATGATCGACCATCTACACTGCTGAGCAAACACAACAGCTTACAGATGATTGATCTTTTTCCATCCTAACAATATTGCCTCCTTCCAAAGGAAAACAGTAGCCTCAGGGTTTACTTTTATTTTTTATTTTACGACCGGCTGCTTTGATGAGTCAGATGTGACAGCCATGACATATAGACCATAACAGTATTAATCAGTATCAGACAATCAGTTCTACGAATCCATCACTTGAAATGACTTAAGCCACACCAAGGATGGATCATTTGAAAAAATTAGTCCTCAATGTCTGATGACACTACCACTAGCAAAAGCTGTCAAACCGATTTTGTTGTTTGAGCTTGGGTAACAAATGGAAGTGCCACAACAATCATCAGGTGCTAAGTAGATTTGCAAGCAAGAGAAAAATTACCAGAGGATCGCCACCTTTCAAGCGCAAAACATTGGCACCAGCCTCCGCAAAGCTCAGCAGCAGCTCGTGAATCTCCTCCTACATTGCATCAATCAGTCATCAAACATACAAATTACCAACAAGGCGAAGGAAAGGTACAAACTCCTAAGCTGTCTGAGGTCGCCTCAATTCTCTGGGTTTTTTTTTTCCAGACAGCCATATGGCACAAACTCTGTTTTTCTTCATGGAAGTTGTCTGACACGTCCTCATCAACAAAACAGTACTTGAAACCGTTATCGCAGAATGCCCGCCCGATTAGCATTTCCAATCGCGTGTATGTAAACCTCAATTGAATCCAAATCGAAACGACGGAACAGAGTTCCCACCTGGGTGCGGCTGTGGTATCCCGCCGTCTTGCCGACGTAGAGCAGCCTGGCGCCCTCCCCGACTAAGTCCAAGACGTCGTTAGACACGAGCCTGTCGTAGAGCACCAAGTCCGCCGCCTCGATGGCCCGGACGGCCTTGAGCGTGAGCAGCTCGGGGTCCCCGGGTCCCGTACCCACCAGCGCCACCCTCCCGGGCCCGCCGCCGCCGTCCGCCCCCGCGGCGCCCCTGCCCCTGGACGCCCTGAGCGCGTCCAGGAGCCTCCGCAGCTCCGGCAGCTGCAGCGCGATCTCGTCGTCCCGGCGGCCCGCCGCGGCCGCCGCAGCGGCCGCGGCGGAGGACGGGGAGGCGGAGCTGGAGGAGCCGTCACCGGTGTAGGACCAGGCGTCGCGGCGGTAGCGCGAGGACGAGGTGGCCTCGGTGAAGGGCGAGGCGCGGACGGCTGCGGCGGCGACGGCGCAGGCGCGGGGCCTCGCGTTCGCGGCGGCGGCGGCGGCGGCGGCGGCGGCGAGAGAGGTCGAGGCGGGTGGTGCGGGCGCAGAAATGGAGGCGGCCTGTCGAGGCTGGAAGCGTGGCGTGCGAACGGCGACAGCCATGGCGATGCCGATGCGGGGGCAGGCAGCGGATGGCTTGACCGCCGCTGGTGGTGCGCACTGCGCTTTTTATACGGGCAGGGGCAGCTCACCAGGTCCAGCTGACTGACACTCCGCGAAGGGGTGGAGGAAAGCACAGGAAGGAGAAGGAGCCGCCGAGCCGAGGAGGACGCCCAGACACCCCCTGGCGGCCCTGGCGAGCTGGCTGGCCCTGCCGAGTGCTCAAGGGCCGGCCAGGTTCAATGAACCACAGACCACAGAGCCAGGCCGGCCGTGGTGGGTGGACGTGGGCAAGTTCGAGTGGGAATGTGCTCTCCGCACGCGCTCTACGGTCGCGGCGGCGGCAACTCTCACTGATGCCATCGCATATGTCAGCCGATCCTTTCTGGAGAAGAGGATGACCAATCACGGATGCAGAACCTGACCAATCATCGGATGCAGAACCAATGCAACCCTGAATAGGTGATTTTTTTTCTTATCTCAAGTGTGTTGAAATGTGTTTGGTATAGCTCACGAGGGATGGATATGGATGAGGCTGCTTTAGAAGTTGACACACCTTCAACTATCAAACAATTGCTTTTGGAAACACCTTGGGCGTGTTTGGAAGAGGGTTGGGAGGGTGGCCTGCGCTCGCCAACTGCAATGAACCGTGTTTGATGTCACTGCATGGCTTCAGTGCTCCTCGGGGCGGCGGTAGGTGGCTCACGCGGGCTCGGGCGGTAAGACTGAAACATCAGCGCATGCTTTGCCTCTCGGTGAAATGTGCCACCTTTATAAGGCGGCGTTGGTTGCCCTAGATCTCCGCCTTCACCTCCGTTTCTTCTCCTCCCAATCTTGTGAGAGACCCTCGGTGTGTTGGGGTGTGGTGTACGGCGGCATGGCCTTCCTCTCTGTTCCTCGTGCCCGGATCTGGTTTCGGCGCGGCGTCGCACCTCGTTTGTACGTAGGACTCCGGCAGGTGGCAGTCTTCTTCCTTATATTCCTCGGTTTTGGTAGTTCGTCCGTTGTTGTCGTGTACTGTATTTGCTTCCTCTTCGTTGGCTCGTCTTCTTATTCTCTGTTCCTTGGTGCTTGCTGATGTCCACAGTCACTGGGAGGCATGTTATTTTATAGACGCCAAACCCCCTTCTATAGACGCCAGTGAGTAAATCCTCTAACATGAAACCCTAATACAAGCAGGAGGGCAACGGGCTCATAGACTGCAGGTGTGGGACACAGGGTCCACATTCTGCATGACTGTTCACGTAATAGGGTTTGTGTATGGAGCTCTTTTGCTCATGTAAGTGTACGCTAAGTTCAAACGTTCTCTGTCTATACCATACCAAGAGAACAAGGGTATTTTTTAGTAAAAAAAACATTGTTCTCTATGTTTCACAAAACAAATATTAATCCCTCAGTTTAAAAATAATACCAATAAAGTATTTAAAAGAATACTTGTCATAAAGTTTTCTTATCATTTATAAGACAAATGCGCTCATACTTCATCCTAAAAAGAATGACGTCATAAGTTTAAAATAAGTTTAGGTAGATTTATACAAAATGTAACATTAGTATCTCCAAATAGTTCTATTGTGAAAATATGCTTCATTATTATACATCTAACGTTACTCCTTACAAATAAACATTAATACTTTCATGTTTGTGGGTAGTTAAAGTGTCCACATGCTCAAGTAAAGCCAAAGCCCAATGCAACAATCGCTTGTTTCGGGCACGGGACACCACATTGTATCGATATCATGGTTAAAGAATACAAGAAACCATGCCTTTGAGAATATATTACATTAATTTAATTTACAAATACCGGCGAGAGGTTAACTAGTAGTCATACATCACTGATTGCTACATCACTATTAAAAAAGTTTTAAGAATACAATATTTATTTACAAGGGCAGGTACATTAATTAGTAGGTGCACTCTATTGAAACGAACATGGATATATTTACACTTGTATAGAAATATGGTCAATACATTAATTACAAGAATTTTCTTTTACACCTGGGTGCTTTAGTTGGTAAGGAACGAACTACGGGACAGGTATTTTACAATTTAAACCTCAGCAACAGTAGATATGAGGTGCCCTAAGTCAAAAACATCCGATGCTGGCGGGAAATGAGCCAAGGTGCGGTCAGTTCGTTCAAACAGTAGTCGGCACCCAGGGACATCCACAATCTACAAGAATCCCAAAGAAACACAAAGAAAACAGACAGAAGAAATATAGATAGTCCACATTATGACGAGCACTAACAGCAAACAATGTCACCAAGTTGCTAATTACTAGCAAATTGAATATACTGCACTGCAAGTTACTATTGTGACAGCAATCTGATTCGGTAATAACAGTACAATAATATCATGTTGACACTAGTGACAAATGGCAAGCGCCAGTGATTCTACAATTCATTCAAAGCTAAATAGGAGGGACCCCAGGAGTCAAGAAAACATACATTTTGGCCGGATCCTTGGAACATGTACTACAAAAATGCTTGTATAGTCTATCTACTATACCTCAGCTTCAGGCAATTAATAACAGACCAGTCGTTGGGTCAAAAAATTGAATGGAACTTGCCATACATGTTTTCATTTTCAACGACCATTCAGTAACAAATAACTTGTAACCCCAAAATTACAAAACCATTGAAAGAACCCACACTTTGGCATTCCAATTGCTAACTCATCATCGTGGCCAACACCATTCCAATCAGAGAGAAAAAAAATAGGGGCAGTTTAATCATCTCGAATGATTTCTTGTCTCTGAGCAATGTAAAATATGCCATGTAATTTTGAAGAGAGAATAAATATGTAGCCAATTCATTTGTAAACAGTCAACCAAATTGTGCATGCAGCAAATCGGAATATTAGTACCAAACTGTGCATGCAGCAAAAGGGAATAAAGCTATGGGGCCTTTTTATAGATTGGTCATATTCAAACTAACAGCAGCTACAAGTCAAGGGTATCATCTTTGCTAAATAACCTTTCTACCTAGTTCCATAAAAAATCACAGTAGCATCTCAAAGAGGTTACACATGTGAACGATAACACTAGTTTGGACAAATCCATGAGCAGGTGAAGAATGTATATAACAAGTATAACCCCAAGCAACCCGTGCTTGGGAGAAATATATTCCATATTTATGCCCAACCAGCTTTATTTGTTTGATTGGGGGCATCTCCTGTGGGCAGCACTATAAGGCAAACTAACTATGCGCTGGAAAGTAATAAAACATGACATTGGGACACACTTTGAACCAATTGTCAATCACATAAATTGAGTTCAACCAAACAGCCGTAATGTCATTCCTTACCCCAAATGAACATTTATATACACAATCCATGTTTACCTACAAGTATATCTTATGTTGTTTCCTACGAACAAAAGCATAGCAGATGTCCTCAGAATTATAAAAACAGGAACCTGTGTCTAAGTAATTGACAAGCCACAGATTGGCTTCAGCACTTTAGCCATAATCCATATCCATATATGAAAAACTTCTATCAAAAAGTTTGAAGTGCATTATAATAAAACTATAAAAGCACAAGACCTATCTTTCCTTACCAGCATTATCAAAGCATGTCATCCTTACCATTGTTAGGGAAACATGCAAGAACGACAGAAGCCCTCTGCTGGAAATTATCCTACACTTTCCAGTTTCTGCTTAGCAAACAAACAGCAAAGAAAAATGATTTAAAACAGACATCTAGAGAAAGGCCACCATCAGCAAAATATACCACATGCAAACAATCACATCAAACATAACTGAACAAGCCATCTGTCCAGTAGTGAATTAGAAACTTAGTATTTTACCCACAACATTTAGTGCCTGTAGGGTTCAATGATATCCTATACTAAACATCAAACCTATGATAACAAAACCATCACTATCTCGAATGACTAACTAGAAGTGAATAATACAACTCAGTATATCAACAAGCTCTACATACATGATACACCTACCAGTATTCATATGAAAACCAAGATATCTTTCTTTTTCTTCTATATTTGAGCACAACCTATACTTTTTTTTACAACAGCACAACCTATACTTTGGTTCTACATTTTAGCACAGGCTACATGTCTCAACTCAACCTCTTTCATACTTTGTGTTTCCTTCCAGGCTTCCAAACCTCCCTTTTACACTAATGGATCCCTCACAGGCACAAAATAGGCAACCGCTTTAATGAGATTAGTTTTGTTGATTTGGATGGCTTTGTTGTTGCCATGTCAACAACTCTAGCCCATGTGTTTAATCAGTAATGCAGCACTTTTGTCCTCCCTTGTTTTGAGTGGGAACATATCACAACATTCAATAATTTTAAAAATATATGATTAAGCAAATTAGGTTCAGTTATGTAAAAAAAATTACTTATACACCAGCGGCCTTAGATTTTTTAGGATTTAAACTACACAAAACTAGCATAATTTTCAGGCACTGAAAGTACCTTTAACATGTTTCCATTAGCCCCTTACAAAAGATTCCAATAAAAATTTACCATGTTATGGATGTCTGATGGCACAATTACAAGTCACATTGTAAAAGTTTCAGTGTGGTCTATTACTAGGTCGCCATTAGACAAAGCATGAGCCTAGTTCAAAGAAACATGATTCATAAATGATCGCATACGGAAGAAGGGTACTAGCATGTTAAGCAATCCCAGAACAACTTCAGCGAAAAGAAGTGAAGTAAACATAGCCATGTGAACTCTGCAGATCAACATGGCAACAAAAGTTTGGGACTATTACAAGTTCCACTTCAAATACGCTGAACCGCATGAACAGGATGTCTGAAGATGTCTGAAGAGATCTCAATTCTTGATTGCCTTTAAAACGTCCATAAGCACCAGTAGCAACCTGGAAAAATATCAGGAACTAACCAATTGAACCATAGAGGGGCAAAATGTCTTTACTTGTGGATCACAATTGAACAGCCAGAACTCGCCTTCAAAAACCAGCTGAATCAGGTAACACTAGCGCCTATTCCCACGAAAATGGCCCTTCCCAGAAACCTTTTTGTTATTGAATGACTTGGGGCCTCCATAATTCCTGAGTACATAGTATCTCAGTTTATAAACAGGGAAACGCTTCACTTTGGAAATTCAAAATCAAATCAGTTTATATCTCACAGTTTTTGCCTCTTCGCAACATCTTGCTTCATTTTCAGGACAATGTCCATCGCACATTGCTGATGTTCCCTTGTCTGTACATGCATATCCAGATTCTCTGCGCTCCCACAGCTAAACATGCATATTCGGCACCAACCAGAATTCCCATTTCTCAAGAATCCACCCTAGATGGAACAACACTCAACAGTTTAGTAGCTAAGCAATACATAATCAGCAACAATAATAGCATATATAGGAAGTGCTAGTGCTTTGTAAAAAAAAAAAATCATGTAAAAAGGCACTGATAACCCACCAGACCAAAGTGTGCTGCAGTTTTAGGAAATCCATGCTGAGAATAGTCAGCGACAAGATGAGGGTCACCTGCAAAGTGACGGCTAGAAGGTTCAGTTAAATGCAATAGTCATTACCATGGGGTTCTCCATACGCAGCATGTAGGCTAGTGGAAGGAAAAGAATCACCGAGGTTGAAAGGAGCTGGAGGGAAGTCTGGACCCTCAAAAGAATGTTGTAAATTCCCAGGAAGGTTACCAGAGCCGAGCTGGGTTTTAGGGAGGCCACCAGGACCGCCACTTGTCCCTTGAGCAAATGGGCCTGAAAAAATTCAATGGAGGAACATCATTGATAAATTCAAGGTTCAAAGAGTCATATAAGAATTCATTCATATAACCAAAAAAGACCTGCTGCCATGTACCTGGGTTTCTGAAATTAGGCATTCCAATAGCCCTGTGATGATCAAATTCTGCTCCGTGTGAGAGGAAGTCAGGATGACTGGTAGTTGCATTTTGCTTTCTTGGAAAATCCTCATGCAAACCTGCACTTCTATGGTTTGGAAATGGAGGCCTTCCAGGTGCTAAATCAAGGAAACCATCAGGTCTTCCTAAAGACCTCTCGAAATGTCTAGGGTCCCTTTGCAAGCCCTGACCATCCAGAGGGGCTGGCGCCGGAAAATGTTTGCGGTCGTCTTTGATACTATCATGTCTTCCAGGATATGCAGCACCCCCTGAAGTGTTGAACCCCTCACCAACCAAGTCATTGCTGTTCAACATTCCTGAATAAATGAATGTTAGGTCAGCAATTCAGCATACTTGCAACAAGGGAAAAAAAAAAGGAAGTATCTGCCTATAATCCAGAGTATTACCAAGAGGATGTGGCTGGCCCAAACGTTCAAGATCAAAAGGAGGCAACATTGCACCATGATGTCCAGGTAACGCGCCAACCACATGAGGTCGAATCATACCATCACCAGGTCTGATACCCCCAGGCTGTGACATTGGCATCTGAATCTGGTTCTCTCCAAATGGCCTTGGTATTGTTCCAGAATGAAACAAACCATACGGTTGTTGCAGCGGAGGACGGATATTTTCAGAGAAACCATGCTTATGACCAGGATTCATCATATGCTGAGGAAGCATTTTATCTGGTCCAGATGGATGTCGTGGTACCACACCTGGGGGCACAAAAGAGCCTAGTGCCCCTGCATTTTGCAGTGATGCCTGCTGAAATGACCGTCCTTTCGCATGATCAGTAGATGCATCTGAAGCCTTATGGACTTTGCCTCCCTGCACAACTGGACCATGTGAATTACCTGCCTGGTCAGTATTCCCATTCCTCATAATTGAACTATCTAAACCATGAGACACAATGCCAGTTTGCACTGCATCTTTTCTAACACTAACAAAACCATTCTGTTCGTTTTTCATGTTTTCATCACCCGATTGCGACTTTGTAGGTCTCATGACAGCTGACTCAGCACCGCTTTTTTTATTTCCACTGACAGCAGAATTAGTTGCATTTTCTGACTTCCCTGGTTTTGAAGTATTTTTTTCAAGATCTAAAGAACCCTGCCCAATAGGGTGCCCAGCAGCAGGCGACTCAGTTCTAAGCACTGCTGCAGGCTGTTGATGCTGAAATTGCTGCATTGGCGCAAGATGAGTCATAGATATGCCAGCTGAAGTTTGAATGTGTTGTCCAGTATTGCCAGTAGCATGCTGTTGTGTATAAGGCTGACCAGGTTGGGAATGCACCTGTTGTGACGAGGACATTCCTTGCTGGTATGGTTGAACTGATTGTGAGGGAACAGATGAGTGTGCGGGCAATCGCTGTGGTGGTGCCTGCGAAGGGATGTTGGAATACATTGGTGGCCACTGAGCATGAAACCCAATATGTTTTTCATGTTGTGTTTGTTGGATTCCTTGAGGCTGCAAAGCTGGGTGTTGGCCTGGCAATGGAGGACGCATTGGTGCAGGATGATGAGAAACATGTGCTTGTTGTTGGGACACATGTACAGGTTGCAAAAGAGCACTTTGTTGTGTTTGCTGCTGTGTATATGAAGCATTCTGGGGGTGCATATGTGTTTGTTGAGGATAGGCTTGTGGTTGTGGGTAAGCTTGCTGCTGGACATGCGGAGGCTGGAGCTGGACTTGAGAGTTTAGCTGCATCTGAGGTTGAATATTTTGCTGTGAAGGTAAAGCTTGCAGATGTGGATGTTGTTGCTGTGCAACAATATGTTGTTGCTGCGGAGGTTGAGCTTGTACATGTGGTTGCACCTGACAAGCCGTTGCTTGAGTAGCAAATTGCTGGTTAGCAACTTGAGTAGGAGCAGATGGATGTGCTGCAGGTTGTACTTGGAGACCAGGTGGTTGAAGAGAAACTTGACTTGGTTGGAGCTGTGGAACTTGGGCTGACTGAATTGGTTGATGAAGCTGCAACTGACCTGCTGGTGCTTGAACATGGGAAAGATGAGGGTGACTTTGGGGTTGGGGTTGAACCGGAAGCTGCTGAAGCTGTGGTTGACTTGTCAATGGATGGACCTGGGGCTGACTTTGGGCTTGCATCATCAGCTGGGAGGACTGCACTTGAGGCTGAACATAAGAAGCAGGTTGTGCAGATCCTGGTACCACATTTTGGGATGGTACTTGCATTGGGGGTTGCATGTATTGCTGATACACCTGCTGGTATTGGTCATACTGTTGATATTGCTGCATGTAAGGGTTGGATCCAGGGTGCTGCTGCTGGTAGTATTGCGAGTATTGGAGCTGCTGCTGCTGCTGCTGGTGGTACCACTGCTCAGCTGTTGGAGTTTGGGATGCAGACATAGATGCAGCTGAAGAAGGCACTGCTGCTGTGGTTGCACCAGCTGCCCCTCCTGTAGCTGTTGCAGAATCTGTTACAGCTGTGGCTGCAGTTGAAGATGGCTTTGCTAGGGTTGTAGCTGTAGCTGCAGCTGCAGCAGATCCAGCTGAGGCATGTGATGGATCTTGGGTGAGTGGCCGAGTTGTTGCCACTGCTAGCTGCACCTGACTACCATCAGCTTGTTGGGTTTGAGATTGTAGGCCCTGCAAATAACAAAAAAAAGGTAAAAAGAAACCGTTACTTGTAGTTCTAGACATCCATAAGAAGTTACTGATGACATGATGGACATACATGGCAGAGTTGAGCATGTTCTTGCACTTGACGATGAACAATTTGTGTCCCACAGCGATTGCAAACAACAGGAGAGTTCCCATATGCACAAGTAGTACCATGTGTGATACAGGCAGCTAGCTCTCCGTGCCATTGGCAGCCACTCTTATTATACAGACAATAGACCGCGACTTTGCCAATAGTCTCAGCAAGGGTTTTATTTGATTCCATAAGCGGCTGTAGATTGCAAATGTGATAGTAAGAGGAGCGCCATTACTTCGCATACAAGAACTCACTAAGCATGCATACCTTCGAATCAGCTTCTGTTACAAGATATCCATCATAAGGGCAAGCTTGTGTGGTTGCCACTACATACGCCAAGCAGGATTTGCAGTAGAGATGCGTGCATTGAGTTTGTAGGGCCTCATTAGGATATACGAGTGTCCGGCAAACAGGACAGAAATATTCACCAGGAAGGGATTGAATATTCAAGATACATTCATTATCAAACCCCATTGCTGAAACTTGTAAGACTCTGACCAGTGCCCCAGTCAAATATCAAGCCTGAACAAATAAATGCATAAGCTTACATGCAGCATATGTGCTATGTGCTGAAAAGGAAAAACAAAATTCCAACAGAAGAAAGGTGCATGTCAGGAAACGGCAAAAACAGAAATTTATCAAAAACTTCTTGATTAGACAGAAAGTTACCAACACGTGGCAGTCACTCTACAATCACAGCATAACACAGGAAGAAAAAAAATTGAACTAAAAACGCATTATATCTTGCAAAGTATATTAATTTATTCAAGCAGCTTGTACAGTGTAATTCCAAATATAAAACTCAGCAAAACTATTTTCTATGTCCTAACCAAGTATTGCTTCTACGTAAGAAAATCAGAGCAAAGAATATAAATAATGTCCTGTCGATCGCATTCCCCTATGGGTATGCTTCATTCACAACCATAGATGTATTGTGAAAAAAATGTGGCAAGGGGGTATTTTGGCAAGTGAGCATTGACAGCTACGATATGTGGCAAGTCCTTTTTCAGTTACTCCCTCCATGTATAGTAGGCGTAACTGTTTTTATATTTTTTTCCTCGAATACAAGGCAGCTCTGCACATGGCCGCATGCAGCATTTATGCCAGGACTCTTGGGCTCTGGTGCATGCAACTCTCTGTTAGCGCTACACGTTAGTCCACGGAGGGGAAATTTGCATGCGCGTGCAAGGCGAGTGCTCAGCTTAATGGTCCATGACAGAGAAGCATGGGCTGCAGTTTTTTGGAGGAGAAACCGAAGGGAGTCTCCTAGAAACGCACGATAATTAACTAGCTCCATGGTCTTGGTGTTTTTTGAGTTGCGCCTACTATGCATGGATGAAGTATCAACATAGTGAGATAGTCTGCTTAAATTTACAAATCACAAAACAAAAAAAAAATGTTTGTGTTCTACCATAATAGGAGATTGGAACATAGATATAGAATGTGTTCATCTACCATTCAGAGATAGAAAGGGAAACACTTGATATGCACAACATAGAGAAGTGATGGCAGCTAATAAATGCAGCAAAAGAACAACATCAGCAAACAAATATCAGTCAACCAATATTATGTTAGGCCAATAGCTAGCTGCTAGCCCTCCTGCCTTGTGATAACCTGCCACGTAACCTGTTTAGTTGCTATCAGGAGCTAAGCACCACTCCACCCCTGCCTAGCACTTTACAACAAACAAACAAACAACATAGCCTTTTGTCCCAAGCAAGTTGGGGTAGGCTGCCTAGCACTTTATAGTGAATAAAATAATTCCTCTCCGAACCAAAGAATCAGCCCCTGCTAAGTTCAAGGACCGCTCGTGAAATTTAGGCAAACAAAGCAAGCATCCAAGCACAGTTTGAGTCAAGGTTGAGGATGATCCTCCAGCTGCTGCTGCTTGAGAACCTGGAGCCGGAGCTACTTGAGAACCACCTGTGCCTGCCGCAGCTTGACTGCTTGAGTTTAGGCACAAGGAAGTGAGCTCCTTCCTCATGCCCATCCTCAAGCAGTCAGCAGCATCCAAGCACTGACCATTGCTTGCTGTTTCGGTGCGTTTGTGGACAGGTTCAGTGTTTTGGATCGCAAAAATTAAAGGGTGGGCACAGAAAATAGGCTAATGCAAGTTCACTTGTAACAGGGAGCTCATGACATCCCTTTTTCTCGAAAAAGGCAGGAGAGCTGCAAATCATTATATTAACAAGTAAAAAATGGGAAAGAACCCATACAACACACCCCAGGCCAGCCAAAAGGCAAGCTCACACACTCGCACCAACTCACGCCAACTCACAGAAAACTCCCCCAAACTCTCTGATCCTTGGGATATAAGTGTGCCCTTGTCTGTTTCAAAGGGCGACCAACAGCAGCACCAGGATCCTAACTTTCTGAACGGGGGGCAGTCAGGAGGGAAATTCCTCAAGCCCCCAGCCAACGACCATAGTTTTCACTCATGATATGCCTCCATTCATATAGGGAGTATTCCAACATTTTTAAGATTAATAACAGTAGGCGAAAAGAACAAGAAGGCAAAGCAGGGTCATAGCACACTTCAAAATAAGGCATCACCGAGAGACTAATAACAGCAACAGGCCCACAGTCCTGAATTTTCAGGGTACACATTACTGCAACTAATTAAATTCATGTATTACCCACTCAAGATTATTGTGACAGATTAGTTAATGGATTACAACTAGTAGCTGATAATTTGGACAAGTTAAGGACAGAACATGTCTGAATAATTTTAAACTCGTATCATTCGGGTAAACAATGGGTTTACACACATGGGTTTTTCGAATTCTAAAGGTCACACATCTAAAAAGATGGAATTCTAGACTAAATAGAATTTACATGACGCATAGATAGGACAAGTGTCTCGTCTGTATCATTCAGATATTCAATGCGCACATGTTTTTTTTTTCAAAAAGCTTGTGACTAGACCATGGAATTAACAGGATTTTGCATGCTATATAGAACCTTCACATCCAATCCAAGTATGCCTAATTACAAATAGGAATGGCACCCCTGCTGCCCCATCTAACCCATTCTCGCGCACCAACAACTCGATTTACTGCTGTTAGTAATCAATCGCAGATCAAATCCACAAAAATCAAACCCTAACCGATGCAGCAAACAACATCCACAGATCAAGCAACGGGTGAGCCTTGTACCCAAACCACAGTCAATACACAGAGGTAGAGCCTAGAGGTGGAGCGATCCTAACCTTGACGAGGTCGAGGTGGAATGATCCTGACGAGGTAAAGGCCGATGGCTACTGGTACTGGCGGGCGTGAGGACGACGGGGGAGCGGAGGTTGGCGGCGTTGAGGATGAAACGGGCGCTTCGTCCGGATCCGTGGGAAGTTGTGGATGGAGGCGATGGAGGCGGCGGCGCTTCTAAACCCTAGTCACCCTGGTAGAGGCGAGCGCGACAGGAGAGACGCTCGGGGATGATGGAGCCGAGTAGGAAGGAGTCTGGACGGGAGTCGGGAGGAAAGTTGCCTGTTCCAGGGGACAGGGCGTTTTCCTTTTTTTTTTTTTTGTTTCTCCTCAAAACTAAGACACGTGTGAAGTGAAGGTTTTGGTTTTCTTTTCTTAAGCTTTTGGGGCTTTTTTTTTTTTGATAAAGTGGCATGTTTTATTTGTCGACAATGTTTGTTTACGTGGATGCTTCCTAAGCTATGGCACACATTGCTTCAAATAGCTTCGGGCTTGACGCGTGGAAAAGGAAAACCCCCTTTGTTTCTCGCAGGCTCGAGTCCCCCTCGTTTCTCACGAGATGGAATCACTTGTTGGTTTAGCAAACTCATTTTCGCCTTTTTAATGGCGCTTCCTCCGTCATATGCACTACACAAAAATATATGTGCCCTGTTTTAGGGTTCGCCCTCACCATTTATCCCCTTGTTCTCGCTCGATCTTTTTTCATGCTATCTGGTGCTCACTCCCTCTCGCTCTCCACTCTCCTTGTTGCACTAGTACATCCTCCTTCTTCCTCATGCGGTGTGTGGTGCATAGGGGGTAGGCAGGCCTCACTTGCTCGCATCGGCTACTCCTCTTCTGTCCCACCGGTTGATGGGTGCGCCTGCAAAATTCGTCGTCGTCTTCTCTCCTCGTAGTTGGCCAATGGCCATCTCTTTTCTCACTCGCTCTCATGAGAATCCGACCGCTGCTATCACTCGCTCCCGTGAGAAAAGGTATGAGGCATCCGGTGGCTGACAAAGCAAGGTAGGCCGACGATTTTTATATTTAGGGTTTTCCATCAAGTGCATCGAATGGTTGAGAAAGGATATGCTGCATCCAACGACTCACAAAGATCAAGTTAACAAAGTGCCAGACCACTATCTATATCGTGCTTGTGCTAGCACTTGCGCTATAGTTATCATGGTGGTCCATGCTAGGGATGCGCCAGCATGGGCCCATTATGTTTGGCCCATTTGGAAACTGTATCCATAAATGGTGTGTACATCGCCCGACAACTAAAACAATGTGCTAGCCATGCACAGTGCACTTGGCTTACTTTATGTCTACTTTAATGCAAAGTCAAGAAATAAGGAAGTAGACAACTAAGAAAGATGAATATAGCGATGGTTGTGCAGTGGGTAAGACCTAGTACACTCACCGAGAGCTTTTGTACTAATTATCATTAGTTTTGCCAACCGACTCTTCTAGTTTCTAGGAGCTATAGAGTGGGCTCAGCGCGTTGCGTATGTGAGTGCGTGAGGCGAGGTCACTATCATGTGTGGGTCATATGTAGACAGCTTTCTCATGTCAAGTATCTGTATGTGAGAAAGAACATTAAGATTAGGGTATGTCCTATAAATTTTACAGGGTGCCATCTTATTCACCAAGTCGGCACTGTTAAACTTTATTCGCATTATTGACTGACGAATCACTCACGCTCTTGGTCTTGGGTTTTAGATGTATGCGAACCCATATGCGTGCTTCTGATCCACACGTACAAAACATGCTTGTTAGGCATTGATCCTAGTCTTGGGCTATGAAAATCAAACAATTGACGATGTTGCAACGTTTTACAACTCTAAACCAAAAACGCCCGCAATTCACAGCCCGAACAGCGGCAGCTGATAGTAAGTTTATGACACCCAATGCATTCCTAGACATTGTGCACGACATAGGGGCGACACGAATGATTGTTCTCTACTTCTCCGAGGTGGAAGTCATAGTGGCTGATCTGAGCTTTAGCTATATATATACTCTTATAACTTTTGCAATTATATATGCTAATGATGTTCATTAATCTAAAACCAATAAGTTTCGGCCCGAGCACGCCACTGTAACACCCCTGGTGTTAAGCATGCATTACCTTGCACATCATGAGCATAACCATCTCATTTGCATCATCATTTGTTTACATGAAATGATAAAATAAAAAATGTGCTTGCTTTGGTTTGAACTAGAGCTATGTGATAGGTTGCTTGTTTGGGGTTGAGTGTTAAATGAAGTTTGTAGAGAAAATTATTTGGAGCAAAACTTATTTTTATGTCAAATCATGAAAAGGCTCGAAAGCGGGTCAAAAATGTCAAAAATAGTTTATAAAAATGTTTTCTTTTAATTTTAAAAGGATTTTAAATTCCCATTTTTGAATTTTAAATTCTAGGCAGAATTAGGCTGTGATGTTTAAAAGTGAAATGTTCTACTCATTGAGAGCAACATTTCATCTTTTATGAGTTTCTTCAAATTCTGATTATTTAGAAAAATATGGAGTTAATCAAGTTATGCACGAATCTTAGCGCAGTGGGACCCACCCGTCGGCCTCCTTCTTCCCTCTCTTCTTCTTCCTCGCGCCGACGGTGTCCGTGCCGACGCCGGCCGTGTGGCAGCCGTACGCCGGTGCGCCCGTGCTGCCTGCTGTTCGCCTCGCGCACGCACGCGCCGCACACGCCCGCGCTCGCTGTAACAACCCAGAAATCCGAACTACAAAATTTTTCGACAAAACCCTGAGTGATGTGGTGCGACATGTCATCATCTACCCCTTATATATGCATCAACCCTAGCATGTCATACATGGCATTCATATGTTGCAAATTAATTAACATCTCATAACAATGCTCTATGTTCACATGTTACATTTTAATGTTTCAATAGTTCAATCATCATGTTGCATTAAAAGAGTGAGTTGGATTCTTATTTGGTTTATGTGTTGATTATTAAAAATGGCAACATAATATTTATTTTGACAAATAAATATTAAGGGAATAATACCCTAGCATTATTTGGGCCATGTATGCTCACTATTTTGTTGCACAAATTTAGCACACCACATATATATATAAGTATATATAAAAATGTATTTGAAAATGAAAAAGGAAAAGGAAAAAGAAAAAGAAAAGGAAACCGGCCCGAGCAGCCCAGCCAGCCCGGCCCGCACGCGCGCCTGCGCTCGCCCGCGCGACCGCGCGCTGCGCGGCCCAACCAGGCCGACGGCCCAGCAAGAGCCGCGCGCGTCTGCGCGCCGCACCGAGCCGCCGCAGCCGCTGACGATGGGGTCCCGCAGCGGGACCCACATGTCATCGCGCCCGCTAAGGTCACCCGACCGGCCGCGCGCTCGCGTCAGCACTGTTCCCTCGCGTCGCCTCGAAGCAACCTGCCCCGACCGCTCGATCCCGTGCCGCCCCGCATCGACGCGCGCCTGCAAGCCACCTGGACCGACCAACCCGCGCAAAGTGCCCACGGCCGCTGGCAAGATTCTCCGCGAGCGCGTACCTGCGCTGTCGCCGCAGTGGAACGCTGCCGCCGTGAAGAGCTTTGACCCCCAGCGCTACCTAGCCCCCTCTCGCTGCTCTCTGGACCCAGATCGAGCCCCAGCTGCTGACCTGGAACCCCCCTTGGCCGCTAGATCGAGCCGGAGCCATGATCGACCGTCCGCCGGCCACCTACCTCCGCATCCGCCCTATAAAGCAAGCACCCCCGGCACCCTAGGGTTCCCAGGCCGCCGCCACCGCTCTGGTGGAGCCCAATTCCATCTTGCCAGCCTCGATTGGAGGAGAGGTGGAGGAAGGGGGAAGAAAGGAGTCGGGGAAGAAGAAGAAGCCGCCGCCGGAGTTGGAGAAGGAGACCGCCGCCGCCAACTCGGAGCCGCCGCTGCTGCGTCGGGAGCAAGAAGGAAGAGCAGTACCTCGAGCCAGAGCCGCTTGGACTTGTACCGCGCCTTCATCCCCGTCCGCATCGATGAGCACCTCCGCCATGCCATCTTCTCAACCCCCGCCGTGCTGCTGGTCATGGCGCTCCGCCGTGAGCGCGTAGGCCCAGGTCGCTACCGACCTCACTGGACACACCCGCACACACACACGAGACCAGCCGAGCCTCCTTGGACCACGGCATCGGGAGGATGCCAGAACGGAAGCCGCCCAGTTCATTGCCGCGCGCCAAGCGCCGCCGTGGCGAGATCACCCAGCCGTCCTTCCGTTGAGCCTCGACCTCCATTGTTTCTGGATCCGCGCTCGCCTTGATGAGATGGACCCCGTGCGCACCCTAGCTCCGCGTTTGCCTCGCCAGAGCACCGACCCGAACCACCTTGTCGTCGACATGTCAGTGCGTTGCCGCTCCAGAACGTCGCCTTTCACCGTCGTTTCCTGCCACCTCCGACCACCTCGAGGAGCAAGAAGAAGTCAGGAAGCTCCGCCGTGACGAGCTGCATCGATTGGGCAAGGAGATGGAGACCGTGGACCCTCTCGGAGTGCCGTTGCCGTGCACCGAGGACCTGTTGGAGCTCCGCCGTGGGAGTTGCTGCCCACGCGGACTCCGCCGTGTGTTTTGGTCACCGCCGGCACCTCGGGCAGGTGCTGCGTGACTCCAATCGCCCATCTATGCCACCAATTGGAGCTGGAGTGACTTGGTGTGAAGTGTACATCGAGTGCCGTCGCCATCGAGCCGCCGTCCGCATAGAGCTCGTCACCGGAAGCAAAGCTGCCGCCCTGAAGCCCATCAACATGACCGTCGTGAAGTCCCGAAACTGATGGGCGGATTAATGGCACCAGAGATCCATTGTGGCACCGGGAATCGAGGGTTTCCCCGCCGCCGATCACCGAGGAGGAACCCCGCGCTCGAGCCAATCTCGTTCGAGACGGATCACGCACTCGAACTGACCCTCGAGTTTGACCCTTCGACAAACCGACCCTCGAGCACCGAGCACCACCGTTCCGCCAAAGAACCACTGTGGACTTGACCTTTGCGCGGACTCCGCCGCGTGAATTGGTCGCTGTAAGTGCAGTGTAGGAGTGCAAGGCAACCCTAATTGCACTCCCGAGCCCAGCCAAGACTTGGATTCGAGCAGAGACGGGCTGCCATCGAGCACCATACCCCTCGAGACCGTAACCCTCGAGACAGTATCCTCGAGACCGTAACCCTTGAGACAGTAACCCCTCAAAACCATACCCCTCGAGACCGTAACCTTCGAGACAGTATCCTTGAGACTGTACCCCTCGAGAGCGTACCCTTGAGAGCATACCCCTCGAGACCATACCCCTCGAGACCTAACCCTCGAGACCATAACCCTCAAGACCATACCCCTCGAGACCATACCCCTCGAGACCGTAACCATCGAGACCGTACCCTCGAGCCCTTTTTGTTTTCAGAAAATAGTTAAATCTTTGAAAATTCATGACTAATTCATACGAGCTCACAAAATTATGATCCACATATCCAAATTTTCTATAAATCGAGCCCTATCTATCTAGGCTATGTTTGAGTGCATTTGGATCTTCTATTTTGCAAATTGTTCCTTGTGCTAATCTATAGGGGTCGCTTTCGTGACCATTAAATCTCGTTACAGGCTCGAGCGAGGACAAGTCTGACGATAGTGACTACCAGGAGAAGTCCAACAGCTACGTCAGTGAAGATGCCACACACCATCCAACCTCGTAGATCCCATTACGCATGGCAATTATAGTATGGCTAGTGCTTTAAATTCATGTTGCTATAATGTTATGCCTGTGCTAAGACTGCATGATAGAGTATTTATTTGATGAGCCCTACCTTGTTGTAAACTATCACCTGCTTACCCACTGTTATGATAGCCACCTGCTTATCTGCTATACTTATATTTCTATACTTCACTCGCTTATATTTTGATGCGACGTGATGAACCCGGGGAAGGCCTGGAGGGTGCCAGGCTGGATGTGTGAGTTGATG
>CM041632.1:23876805-23891661 GCA_023333625.1 Bothriochloa decipiens | reverse complement strand
GGGGGGAAGGGCCGTGGTCTCCTCACCCTCAAGGTCCACGATGACTACCTCCTCTCCTGGCTCGTGGCCCTCGGGGGCTCCCGCCTTGGGTGCGGGGATCGAGGCCTCCGGCCTGCCAGGAACAGAAGCTCCCGACGTCGGGGCACCGCCCCCTGGAGCCGGGCCGAGCTCGAGGGCCACAGGCGACGATGACAAGGAGGCGCTCCCTCCTTCATGCGTCCTCCCTGGCTCAGAGTCACCGCCCACCGTGGCCCCTGAGACACTCGACCCTGCAGCAAGAGTGGAACCTGTCAGCCTACCGTGCGCCATAGCACCGAGGGCCGAAGACAACCACTTGGCTTCCCACAGAGCCAAGGGCCTCGACGTCGCACCTGTGACCGGGGCCTCCATCCTCGCAGCTGCATCCATCTTGAGCCGCTTAGCCGGCGCAAGAGACGCCTCCTTGATTTGGCGCTTGGGCCTGGATGGGAAGCAGGACGGCAAAAAGTTTATTAAACTACGCAAGAAAGACGCAACGAAAAGAGTTTGAGTCAGCGACGCTTACCCGAAGGGGATGGAGGCCTTTCGGGTCCCCCTCGAACCGCCAGCAGATTTCGAGACCTCTCCCGAAGCCGAACTCTTCCCGGGGCTGAGGCTGCCCGGGGCCGTTGGTGGGATTGCCGCCCCGCCCTGCTTCAACGGGGCCTCCTGGGCACGGCTCTGCTCCGCCCGCGCCGACGATCGGGACCGAGTCTCCCGAATCGAAGTGGGCGGGGTCCCGCCTCGAGTACGACGGGAGGGGGGTGATCCCCCTCGAGGCGAAGCCTCGGCCCACCTTTTTCCACGCCGGCGCTCCGAGGCCGACGCCACCGGCTGGGGTGCGCGCTGCTCCACCACCTCCTCCTGCACGAAGGGGCGGTCAGCATGGGAGGAACCCGACAAGATGTGGTCGAGGCGCCCCTCCACCCCCTCGACGTCATCGCTGTCATCATCATCATCTTCATCTCCCTCGGATGAGGGAGACTCCTCCTCCGGGAGCCCGTCGCGCCTCTGCTCAGCGCGGCGCTTCGCAAGTCTTTCGCGCTCCCGGAGCTTCTTGGCTTTCTTCTTCTCCTCCGTGTCCTTACTCCGCTTCTCTTGCTGGGCGGTGAAGCGTCTTACCTGACGAACGGGAGCGTCCTCCCTCAGCGGGGGCCTCGATCTCAGGCAGTCAATTCTCCCCTACACAAAGACATTTAGTCACAGGGACAAGGAAAAGGGGGGAGTGGGGACGAAAACACGAAAGGCACGGGTCGGGGCACTCACCAGGTCGAGGCAACCCTCCTCCGGCCGCATGGGGAGGCAGTTGACGTCTTCCGCCCTGAACGAGCCCACCACCATCCCCTTTACCCGCGCGACGACCTCCGCGGTGGATGGCCTCTCGCCGGACATCCGGCACCTCTTAAGAACCTCGGGCGCCACCGAGGGGAGCATCTCGTCCAACCGCAGCGGGCGCTCCATCAGAGGGAGCACCCATCAACTGTGGAAGGCCGAGACCACCACACCCGCCGTCAAGCCCGCCTCTCGAAGGGTCTTCATCACGACGACAAGGGGATGAAGTCGACGCTGAAGATCTCCCACGACACCGTGCGGCTAGTTGTATGGACACTCGGTGATAAGCCGCCCGGTGTACGGCGGGAGGTAGCCACCGTCGTTGCGAAGGTAGAACCACTGCTCGTCCTACCGGGAGTGGTTGGACGTCAACCCGGTGGGGATGTACTCGCGTGGCTCCTCCAACCTCTCGGTCTTCAACGCGAAGTTGAGGCACCCCACTCTGACAATTCGCCTTTCTCCTGGCGCCACCGGGGAGGCGAACCACTCCCCTTTGTAGAGGTGGAGCCACAGCTCCCAATGTGGCGCCATCCCGAGGTAGCCCTCGCAGACGGCCGTGAAGATGGCGGCGTTGGAGATGGCGTTGGGGGAGAAATGGTGGAGCTCGACGCCGTAGAAGTTCATCAACCCCCGCATGAACTCGCTCGGGGGCACACCGAACCCATGCCGATGATACTTGAGGAAGCTCACCACGTAGCCCTCCGGCGGGTTTGGCTCTTGGTCGCCCCTCGGCGGCGCAATCCACTCCGGCCGATTCGGATCGGTGACAGGGCGGAGAAGTCCTTCCCTCACCAGCTCGATCAACCTTTGCCGCATCATGGTCGATGGGCGCCAGGGCTCGGCGGGCTGGAGGACGGGGGCCATGGCGGCAGCGGCAGCACAGATCTGCTCGGTGGGCGCGGCGGCGGCAACAACAGCACGAATCTCCTCAGCAGACGAACGACCAGGAAGGTTCCCAATTGTGACTTCTCGCTCTAAGTTTTTACCCTCACGTGCGCAGGAAAGCAGGAGTTCGGCAGGATGGCAAAAGTAGGGGCGAACAGCGCCTACCCCCCTCTGTTTTTATACCCGGGAAGAGCAACGGGCGGAGTCCGGCGGTAGGGAAAAGGTAACTTCCCACAATTAATGTGTTTACCTGACCGTTCCCCCCTCGATCCTCGACTGGACACATGCATCACACCTCTAGCAAAGAGCCGTTGCTCAGGCCCACCACGATCTCCACTACCGCATCATTTTAGCTTCCTCCTCAAAAGGCGCGTCCAACGGTAAGAAAAACAAGCGTCGCCTACCGGTGGATTCTTCCAGGAGAAGGTAAACGGGCTCTGGCCCCGCCTTGAAGTCTCGAAGGAGTGAAGGACAGTCCTCGAGTGAGGGCTCAATGGCTGCCCTTGAGCACCAGAAAAATACGGGCTCTGGCCCTACCTCGAAGTCTCGAGGGAGCGAAGGCCGGTCCTCGAGTGAGGGCTCAACGGCCGCCCTTGAGCACCAAAAAAGAACGGGCTCTGACCCCACCTCAAAGTCTCAAGGGAGCAAAGGCCGGTCCTCGAGTGAGGGCTCAACGGCCGCCTTTGAGCACCAGAAAAATCGGGCTCCGGCCCTAAGCCTTGAGGGAGCGAAGGCTGGCCCCACGATTAGGGTTCGACAGTCGCCCTCGAGCACCCGAGTCAGGGGTGACCAAGGGGGAGCCAACACGAGGCCTCGCTCGAGAATGAACTCTCGAGACCCCTTTGGACACATCCAAGGCAAAACGCTACGGACTTTATGGAATCCCTCCGAAGGGAGGCATCGAGCCACCGAGACCTATCGAATGGAATCGGTATCCGTAGGTCCATTGCGTTTTGCTTTAATGAGACCGCCTCTGGGCCTCCTGCCGACCTCTATCGAATGAGGAACGGGCTCTCGCTTGGATTTTCCTGTTACCAGCTCACTGAGAACTTCGTGGCTCGCCCTATCGAGGGTAGTCCGACGCTTCTCGCCTCACGTCCGATCGAAAGGACTCGTGAGATGAATGCCGAGGCCAGCAACGCCCCAGCCGCACGAGGCTCGGGAGCTCGACTGTGCCCGGCACCCCTTGACGAAAGAGGGTCAAAAATACCCCGGGGGCTCCCCTCGGTAAAGTGCTGCGACTCTAGTTCAGGCCTGTACCCTACTGGACAAGCACCCTTCAACCAAAAACAAATAAAGCCCTCACATGAGTCTTTTGACTCCTACGATTCCTCGGGGGCTACCCTCGCGGGGGTCGCTTGCGCGCCCCCCATGAAAAAATCCGAAGCACGTCTCGTTTCCAAATTCCTGACCCTCTACCCGAGTGTCATCACTCGAGCAGGGGCTCGGGGGCTACTGTCGTTACCGAGGAAATGGGTACCCCAAACCCTAGGTTTACCAAACTAAACCCCGCAAAAATCAGCAAACCAAACCCTCCAGTGACCTCCCGCGCTAACGTACGAAGGCCCGCAAGCAAAGACATATCGGGCTGACCCACGAATGGACGACGACGGCCCAAAGCCAAAGCCTGCTCGAGGGGTTACCGAACAGACCAGATATTCGGGCGACCCCTCGAGGACGAAACTTCACCCGGCGAACGAGCCCACCCTCGAGGACGTAACTTCGCCCGCCGAACGAGCCTGCCCTCGAAGACGGAACTTTGTTTGGGCGAATGGGCGGTCCTCGAGGACAGTGCACCCCTCGGCTACCGACTCTCCTGTACGGATCCGGGAACATTTAATGCAATCTACCTACCCCCGCCTAACCGTATTGTCACAGTTACGGTAACAGTCGCGGGAGTGGCGGTCAAATCTTGCTTTTACCGCCCATGCCCTGGAATCCTGCAGATCGTGCTTCGCTGTTGTACCATGCCAAGCACTGTGCCATGTCCAGCACCCCCTCAAGACGTATTAGTACGTCTCCCGCATTTCCCAGGATTCGGCCTTATCCAGTGAGGCTCGACGCCTTCAACTCGACCACCTCCACCGCTGCCCCTCGACGTCAACAAACGAACCCTCGAGCGGGACTCAACAACTCCCGACGCAACGGGAGCAGGACCTCCCATACCGACGTACATCGCTACAGTGGCACCGATGTAATCGGCCTCAACTTCATACATCATCAACGTCATGCGAACTCGAAATACCTATACCCCTGTGCCCCTCCTTCATCTATAAAAGGAGGCGCCAGGGCGTTAGAAAAAGGGACCGGACTGAAAAACGAGAGGATCTAGAGCATAGAAACGCTAAGGCTTTAGACCACAGAACTGCACCGTGAGCTTGTGTAAGGTCGAGAGCTAGGCGGCCGACCGCCAAAACCCCACCTCACGCTCCTCACACCCGCTTGTATTTTCCCCTGTACTAGCACTTCGGTGCAAGATAACACGAACTATCCTCCCCCCGCTGGACGTAGGGCCTTCTTTGCCCGAACCAGGATAAATCGCCGTGTCCTTCTTGCATCACCCACCGGATTAAGGGAGCACCCAATTACAAATATTACTCGTTGGTGTTAACCCCTCGAGGGTCAGAACACCGACAACATGACACAAGAAGGCTAACAAACTTAGATTCACATTTTTCTGAGCAACAGAGAATTACTTATGCATTTCCAAAGATAAAGGCATTTAATAGGGATAAATAAATCTATATAGAAAAGTATCACAAAAATCACATTTAATACACCGTCGGTGCGAGGAAGAAGAAGAGAGGGAAGAAGGAGGCCGACGGGTGGGTCCCACTGCCCCAAGATTCAAATGAACATTCCGGCTGCCCCAAGAAGGAGGCCGACGGGTGGGTCCCACTGCCCCAAGAAGAAGAGAGGGAAGAAGGAGGCCGACGGCTGAAGCATTCCGGCTGGTTTCAAATGAACAGCCTTTATGCGACAATAGATGTCACACCGTGCAACATAAGCTGCAATCTCCTTTCTCATTTTTGTCCACCAAAAATGAGCTTTCAGATCATGAAACATCTTACTACCGCTAGGATGAATAGATAACTTCGATAAGTGAGCTTCATCCATGATTTGATTTTTGAGTTCTCTATCTTTTGGTATGACCAGATGATCATCAAACCATAAGATTCTACTCTAAAATGCTTGATTTGTTGTTTTTGCATTTTCTCCTTGAGGTGACCTATACCCTTGTTAGTTTTCTGACCCTCGATGATCTTGCTTTCAAGCGAGCAACTAATTTGAATGTTACGTAACACCACAGGATGCATGAGGCCAAAACCATCTGCTAACAAAGGTTGGATAGCATGGCAATGTGATTTTTGACTCAACGCATCTACGACTATGTTTGCCTTGCCTGGATGATACAAGATCTCCATATTGAAGTCCATGATAAACTCCATCCATCGATGTTGCCTCATGTTCAACTCAAGTTGAGTGAAGATATACTTCAGACTCTTGTGATCAGTGTAGATTTTGCAGAAATTACCCAGCAAGTAATGCCTCCAGATTTTTAGAGCATGCACAACAGCTGCAAGCTCCAAATCATGGGTTGGATAATTCACTTCATGCTTCTTCAAGTGGCGTGAGGCATAAGCTATAACTCTCCCTTCTTGCATAAGCACACATCCCAAACCAGTTTTTGATGCATCACAATATACATCAAAAGGTTTCCCTAAATCTAGTTGCGCAAGAACAGGAGCAGTGGTCAACGATTCCCGCAAGGTACGAAAAGCTGTTTCACACTCTTCTATCCAAACGAACTTCTTCTCTTTTTGTAACAGATTTGTCATAGGTTTGGCAATCTTCGAGAAATCCGGAATGAAACAATGATAATATCCGGCTAGACCAAGAAAACTCCGAACTTCATGCACAAAAGTTGGTGCTTCCCAATTCATAACCTCTTGTACTTTGCTCGGATCTAATGAGATTCCCTCATCAGATAGAACATAGCCAAGGAATTGAACTTTCTTGAGCCAAAACTCACACTTGCTAAACTTGGCATACAGCTTATGTTCCCTAAGCCTTTCTAGAACAATACTTAGATGCTCGGCATGATCTTCTTCATTTTCTGAGTACACCAAAATGTCATCAATAAACACCACCACAAACTTGTCTAACTCAGGCATAAAGACTGAATTCATCAGATACATGAAGTATGCAGGAGCATTTGTTAAGCCAAAAGACATAACAAGATACTCATACAATCCATATCTGGTAGAAAAAGCGGTCTTAGGCACGTCTTCCGGTCTAATCTTGATCTGATGGTAACCAGACCTAAGATCAATCTTAGAAAACACTCTCGCCTTGGATAACTGGTCAAATAGAATGTCAATACGGGGTAACGGATACTTGTTCTTGACGGTTACAACATTGAGTGGATGATAATCCACGCACATCCGTAGAGATTTGTCCTTCTTCTTCACAAAGATAGCAGGACAACCCCATTCCGACACACTAGGGTGAATAAGACCCTTATCCAACAATTCCTTCAACTGATTTTTAAGCTCTGCCAATTCGTTTGGTGGCATCCGATATGGTCTCCAAGAAATTGGGGCGGTGCTAGGTAATAACTCAATGCGAAACTCAACATCCCTATCGGGTGGAAGACCCGGAAGCTCTTCAGGAAAAATATTCAAAAATTCACACACGACAGGAATTTCGGGAAGAGAGGTCACATGAGTAGAATAGGATACGCTCTCCAGCTTAAACTTTCGGGGTAACGGCACTTGAAAAGTACCCTCGCTAAGAGGATTTCTGATAGATAGCATCCTATTACCTGTATCGATCACAGCACCCCAGAATTTCATCCAACTCATCCCCACTATCACGTCCACTCCTAAGCCAGGTAGAACTATCAAGTTCAACCAAAACCTCCACTTATCTAGATCTAAAGTTGCACCCTAAACTATCTGCTTAGTAGTTATATCAGCCCCAGCTGAACTAACATTGAATTCAATGCTCAATTCAAGTATCTTTTGGTCATGCTTCTGTGCAAATGCTTGACTCATGAAAGAATGCGACGATCCAGAATCAAACAAAACAGCGGCAGGGATTTGATTCACAGAAAACATACCCGCAGTCACTGGTTCACCAGCAAGGATCTCCTCAATAGAGGTGTTGTGCACACGAGCTTGGTATGGGGCCTGCTGCTTCTTGGGAAAAGGGCAATAAGAGCAAAGTGCCCGGTCTAGTTGCAGTTGTAGCAGGGCCCATTAACAGGTGTCTTGTTAGCACCGGTCAAGCTGCTCTGTCCTACTTTCCCCTGTGGAGCAGGAACTTTGAATGCTCTGTGATGCTTCTGCGGATTCTAAGCTGAATAAAGGTTATTCCTTTTCTGCTACAGGAGCCTGAACCTCACCCCAGACATAGGTGGGCGATACGGCGTACGAAAAGCAGGTGGGGCTCTTGCCTGAGAAGAACCACCTCCATCATGGGCTTTCTTGCGATTCTTAGCTACGGCATGGACATTGTTACTGTTTTCTTGCATAATACAGTCATTCAGAAAGTCATTGAAAGTAGCACGGGCAGAAGTGCTCATTGTTTTCATCAACTTGGAACTCAAGCCTCTTTTGAAACTAGCTATCTTGTTCTCATCATTGTTAACAAACTCAGGAGCATACCGACTCAAGGTATTGAAAGCGTGCAGATACTCCTTCACTATATGAGTTCCCATCGTAAGTGATAGAAATTCAGTCTTCTTCATAGCCATCAAACTTAGAGGAATAAAATTCCCTCGAAAAGCATGTACAAAGCGGTCCAAAGTAATAGGAACACCCTGCGGAAAGGTGGTGCGATGTTGCTTCCACCACGTCCCCGCTTGTCCCTCAAGTTGATGGGCTGCATACTCCGCCTTCAGTTCTTCTGTTAACCTTAGAGACGAAATTTATCTTCCGTGGTGTTGAGCCACTCATCTACTTCAAGCAGTTCAGGAGCATCTTTAAATACAGGAGGTTTAGTGTCCTGAAAATCCTTGAAGCTGCTATACTGATTTTGCTGAGGACTTTGACGAACATCATGGGCTAAACTTTCATGAAGAAGCTGCTCCATGTTGCGCTGGCTACCCAAGAATTGAGCAAACAGCTGCTCCGCATTGGTCAGAGGTGGGGGTGGTACACCACATGCAGTGTAATCAGCACCCTCATCAGCGCCACCACTACCATTACCACCCGAACCACTACGGGTAACCGGCATCTGCATATTTCAGCAATAAGGACTTATTAGGTGAATGTTGTCATAATGAGAGGTGAATGTAAAAAAAATTATGCCAAACTGAATTTCTTGAGGAGAATAAATTTGCACAATAAATAGAGGCAAAATAATTTCAATTTTCACATCACAACATCACTAATAATATTACTTCGAGCCATCGCAAAGTGTCTTACAACATCCACATTTTGCTAGCATACACACACTGGACTTTTGAAGGTGTACGGATATCGCCACATCAAACACCATGTTCCAGCATTACATCAAAGTCTCAATAGCATGCAAAAGGGTTACATGACCACATGACAAGAACGCAAAAGAACAACTAGAGACTAACGATCATCAACAAGGCTATTCTCCATTGTTGCTACTCTCACTAGAAGCTTCGTCCAAAGCCTTTCTAGCTGCTGCTAAGGCTGCCCTTAGCTGATGTATCTCCTCCTGCTTCCTGTGCACCTCCTCGTGAAGACTAGCATTGTAAGCACGAACACCCTCCACTTCCTCCAGCACCTGCTGCTGACAGATGCTAAGACGATGAAGCTCAGACCAGGCTTCATTCCTAGCTTGGGCCATCTTCTGGCTCTCCTGAACAATCTTGTCTCGATGCTGAGACACACGGGCTACCTCCTCTCGTGAGCGCTGAAGCTCACGTGTCAACTCATGCTTCTCCTTGCGTGCATGAGCTTGAGCCTCCTTGAACTCCTCACTCAGACGAAGTGCCTTAGTCTCCATACTGACATAGGCCCTCATCACTGCAAACATAGCACTCATGGCAGGCGTGTCGCTGCCCCGTGCCTCCTCAGGACCTACCTCCAGTGGTTTTCCCTCAGCATGTGGCCACCTAGAAAGGCAGTTAGCAAAGGGAAACACACCAGGAAAAGCCTAGGCAAGCTGGTGTGGGATCTCCTCCATCAGGTGCTCTACCACATCAAAAGCTGCAAACGTGGCACCCGTCTTGGCCGTCCTGCCCGCACCAAAATAGCGCCACCCAACCCAGTGGGGGTCACCGCCCAAAGGTGGGACAACTACCTCCATTTGAGCCTCTCCATAGTTCACCAAGTCATCCTTGTCCCAGTAGTAGTGAGGCTCTATGCCCACCGTGTACCCAGCGTTGGAGAGAATCCTCCAAGGAAGGCTAGGCATGGCGTGCTCCTCAAGAAAAGTGTCCACCTCCCTTGGCGCTGATTTACGGACAGCCAAAGGACCACGGGGCACTCCTCCTCCAGTGGACTTGCGAGCAGTCTGCTTGGTTCTCGGCATCTATCCAAAAGTGGTATATCCCATGAGTTTATAATTTTAAAGAAATGAGACAATTTATTTATAAGGGAAGGAACCATGAAATGTATGAATAAGCAATTTTAACCATGATGTATGCACGTTACATACGTCCTCACGAACTAATAATCTAACGTGCTATGCGGTGGCATACATCTTCTCTCATTTATACGTAACTACTTCGTTCTACCGTTCACGCAATTAGTGTACCTGTAGAAAATTCATTTCAGCCCACATCCCATATGAATGCAATTCGATGTAAAAATTCACGCATCTTCCAAACAAGGTGAAAATACCGATTACTTACTACCCCAACAAATCGCGCAGAAGACGACACCGCCAGAAGACGGTCCCAACATGGGATACCTTCATATAAACATGTGTGCAACATGTGAATAATCCGGCATCAATAAGCACTCCCCTAGACTGGCATTGCATTCAATCAAGCTCTCACAACTCACACTTACCAGGGCATAGAGGCAATTTGATCCATACATTACCACTCAAGTGAATGGCACCCATACGACTCCGTCATTGTATAGGCAACGACAATAGAAAATATGATGCAATCCCCCAAGTTAGTACTGAATTAAGCCACCTGAATTCCTATTGGACATAAAGGATATGACCACTGGCACACTCTAAATTTTCAAAACCATAGATTTGGACACCTATATATAGCTATACATTTTGTAAATACTTTTCACAAACCAAAACTCTTTTATTTTAAATACTTGTGAACAGTAACACGCTAAACCTTGCTCCGATGCCAGCTGTCACAGAACCGACCAATTTATTAGAGCACAAGCACGTAATTCGCCATTAAGATAGCAACGTACATGATTGAGACCTAATAAACCTAGTAGTCATTCCCGAAATCTTGAAGGATTTCCAACTTTCTGGCATAGCCAAGATCGTAATAAGTTTAGCCGTCACCATTCACAACATACATAGTTCACACATAGTTTAAAACATCAGAGTTCAAAATAAGTTATCACAACCCAAGTTCAAATTCGAAATAAAACGGAAGTGATTTAGTTCAAATCCACAAACACACCCTTAGTTCAAATACAGTGCCAGGTCCTCGGTCAATATCCAGCAAAAGCATAAGGTAGAGTAGAGTGACCATGCCCAAGGTCTAATCATCACCCAACGCGGGGTAGAAGCAGTGCTGGCAATAGCCATAGTACATCTCACAATCTGCAACAACATGGGAAATAAAACCCTGAGTACGAGAATATACTCAGCTAGACTTATCCGTCATAAACTAAAAATAAATTGACTCCAAGGGGTATGCAAGGCTGGATAAGTAGGATAGCTGACTCATAAGTTGCGGAAAAGCTTGCATTAAAGGAATAATTTATTATAACCTCCTAGCATTGTATTTTAGCTGCATTAACCTTATCATGCTAGATTAGCACCTATACTAAACAAGCATGGTAATAATTATTCAACAAGAATAGTAACCATTTTTGGTTCAGTATCTTTCAACGTCACAGGTCAACCATCTCCTCTTTGTTCAAGTTATTACTACGATGCCGCTGCTCAAGTCAAGTGTTCACTGTCCAGGAAGGATGGCGATTATAATCGATTACTAACCAGCTGGTGGGGTATTCCTCACACAAACCACACTCACCCGCTAAAGTGAGCTACAGATCACCAAAAGTTTGACTCGGAAAAATCGCGGGATCAACAGGTACCATCGTATCCGGGAACCGCCCGGCTGCCTTATTCAGGGCGGCCCTGACCTCGGACTTACTCTCCGCATAACCCGTGGTCTCCCATCTTCTCCAATACGATGCGTACAGCAGATTGACTCCCGTCCCAAACCAAACCCAGGTTTCGCGGTCGGAACGACTTATCCTTCCAGCTAAATGTGAGGCATGCGTTCAATATGACTTGAGGATGTACAACGGATGGGGTCCTAGTTCGACACAGACAGGATAACCTCACCGAACCTCCAGTTCAGTCCCAACACCAATCCCATCCGGTCTCGATTTATTATCTCCACATGGTTATCCAAGATAACAATGTATTCAACCATTCCGAGTCACCACCTATAACTCGCGGATGACAGGAAATCACCCGACTTCTACCGATCTAGTTAAAGCAAGGCTAAGCAGATAATCGCACCTGAACCTAATAGGGTTGAAGGATATACAGTGGGCAAGGAATATAAGTAATGCAGCAACGGTATAAAACAACGCCTATAACTTAATGCATCAAACATGTAAAGAACTCAAGTTAGATATTTGTAAACCACAGGGAGAATGCTCCGGGGCTTGCCTTTCAGGAAAGAGCTTGGCTGATGGTCGGGACACTCGGGAAGATCAACCTCGGGATTCTCTTCTGCTGCTATCCCCTGTACCAAGGCTTCCTGTTGGCCTTCCTCTCCTTGTACTCCGGCAACTACCGTTTTGAGCTCTGACGATCCTGTATGATGCATGGTGCGTATGAATACCACGAATACATAGTAAACACAAAGGTACATGCTGATGTGAATGAATGCTCAGTCAAAGATAATTGAAATGATTTTAAAACATGTATGATAAGCACATGTCATCTGCATTCTCTTCTACAATCAAATCTTATACAAGGCTCATATTATAATTTACTTACACATTAAAAGGAATTATAAACGATAAATATTTTGCACACTACCTTCTACTGAACCAAAACCACTAACAAATTTCACCTATCACAAACATTAGAAAAAGCATTATTATACACATAAAATAATGACTTAAAGCATTATTAATTATTAAAAGAAATCAGGGCAGAACTACAACATGACTTTATATTACTTAGAAAACTCTGTAAAAATTACAAAAGCTTAAGCATGCCTAATGTAGACTACCATAAAATTTTCAGATCAAAATAGTAAGTACTTTATCCTACACAAAAATGACAAGGCAGCATAATTTAATAGACATAAAATACTTTGTACATAGAAAAATATCAAACAACAGATCTTAGAATATCCTTAGCTCTAGATTAGCATAAAAATATCCTCCAAAAAGTTTCATGCATAAATCACTTATATATTATTTATTATGAATTATTTATCATCTACTTAAAAAAGACACCATAACTAAACAGGACAATATTTACACATGATATAGCCTTTGAATATTTTTCATAGATAGAGCATAACACAAGAAGGCTAACAAACTTAGATTCACATTTTTCTGAGTAACAGAGAATTACTTATGCATTTTCAAAGATAAAGGTATTTAATAGGGATAAATAAATCTATACAGAAAAGTATCACAAAAATCACATTTTATATTTTTCATGCATAGATCTACTCATAAGAAAAATACTACAATTTGAACCAACTTATTTGGACTAAAAATGAGTGAGTTATGATTTTTCAAAGCTTTTATCAAAATCTGGAAAACAGATTCTTTAAAACGAAATAGAAAACCATTTTGCACCGGGAACCTGGACTTTCTAGTAATTAACCGAGCCCTATAAAGAAACTCTCTGTGTCTGGCTATTTTGCACTTAAGTCCAAAAAAGAATAGCATATTCTGCACGTGATCCACCCCGAGGGAAAAGGTCGCCGGCAGTCGGCAATCTCGGTGGCGGCGAGGTCACTGGCCAAACTACGGCCACCACTAGACTCAACTTGTCGACGCGACCACGTTGGTGTACAAGATGCAAGCTTTCGCGGAGGAAAAATGGCAGCGGCGATGAACGGCGGCGAGCGGCGGCTCTGCATGACGGCGAACTCTGGGAAGAAAATGGCAAGGCTGTGAGGTGCGGTGGCGATGCGAGCTCAGGGCAGCGGCAATGGCGGGTTCCGTGTCCGCTTGAGCTCGGGCAGGGAAATAAGAGGCGAGGAGGGGCGTCTGGTGGAGGAGTGAAAGCGTGAGGTGCGGTCGGTGAAGTGAAGCGGGCCACTGGCGCGTTGAAATGGCGACCGAGCTCGTACAGGCGGGCCACGGCGTTGGACGCCGTCGGGCGTGTGGCACGCATGCGGGGCCGACTGAGGACGCGTGGAGTGGCAGTGGGGCAGGGCGAGTGAAACGACCTTGATTTCCGCGAAGGGAAATCCACAGTGTCAGAGTGTAATATAACCATTTAAATCACATTACCCGATAACAGTTGAATCCATAATCCATACATCGAACAAAAGAGAGCAAATAGAGGGAGTTACAATAACTTATTACATCGCCACAGGGCGGAATCAGAGTTCATGCAGCATAACAGTAAAAGCTTGAGGTGCGGAAGCTATCTTCTTCTCTCCAACTTGAGCGTAGACACAAAACCCTCAATCGCTGTACTCTCCAGATGAGTACTCACTCCTTGAACCTGAAACCAAATTTTCAGTACGATTTGTAGTGGCCACACTCCCATCCTATGCATTGCTTTGTGGAAGTGGATGCAAAAAAAATAAGGATATCTCAAAAGGAACCTATAAGGCTGGGGTTTTCCTATGCATTATTCAAGTATATAAAACAATAGTATAATAAACAAGTTTTAAACACAAACCCATTCCCTTCATCTATCTCCATCCATATCTATAACATCATCTCATCTCCCCCAACACCCTCTCAGACTCAGGTCAACAAGCCAACTCCCTCTTGGCTTGCCTCAGCGGCCCGCAGCCCTCAAACTGGCTCACGGCCGGAAATCACACTCAGAGGAAGGTAGAACACACTAGTCCGGTGCATGCGAAACATAGAAAAGGTCCATAGCCGAAGATTCGGCGTATGTATCGATCGATCAACCATACACTCTGCAGAGGTTTCACTAATCCACCAGATAACCATCATCGATGCACGCGCGCACCTAGGCAGATTTCGGGCGCCTACTACCATAGGCGATGCCACTCTACCATCCAGCACTGGATCACTGGAACTCTGAAGAGAGCATGTATCCGCTCCCGTAGAGGATGTCATGCCATGTACCCACTCCCGAAGGGGGTGCCATGATCGTCTCAGTAGGGTGTTAGCTCCATCCCATGCATATACCTTCCTATCACTTCTCGCCTATCAGTAGTTGCATCGACCTATCCAGCGGTTCGGCCGTCTCCCCCCCATGGAGAGCGAGTGGAAAGCAAGAGATTCCTAGGTCCGGATACCA
>CM041632.1:23797943-23831805 GCA_023333625.1 Bothriochloa decipiens | reverse complement strand
CTGCTGTTGGTCGCCCTTTGAAACAGACAAGGGCACACTTATATCCCAAGGATCAGAGAGTTTGGGGGGAGTTTTCTGTGAGTTGGCGTGAGTTGGTGCGAGTGTGTGAGCTTGCCTTTTGGCTGGCCTGGGGTGTGTTGTATGGGTTCTTTCCCATTTTTTACTTGTTAATATAATGATTTGCAGCTCTCCTGCCTTTTTCGAGAAAAAGGGATGTCATGAGCTCCCTGTTACAAGTGAACTTGCATTAGCCTATTTTCTGTGCCCACCCTTTAATTTTTGCGATCCAAAACACTGAACCTGTCCACAAACGCACCGAAACAGCAAGCAATGGTCAGTGCTTGGATGCTGCTGACTGCTTGAGGATGGGCATGAGGAAGGAGCTCACTTCCTTGTGCCTAAACTCAAGCAGTCAAGCTGCGGCAGGCACAGGTGGTTCTCAAGTAGCTCCGGCTCCAGGTTCTCAAGCAGCAGCAGCTGGAGGATCATCCTCAACCTTGACTCAAACTGTGCTTGGATGCTTGCTTTGTTTGCCTAAATTTCACGAGCGGTCCTTGAACTTAGCAGGGGCTGATTCTTTGGTTCGGAGAGGAATTATTTTATTCACTATAAAGTGCTAGGCAGCCTACCCCAACTTGCTTGGGACAAAAGGCTATGTTGTTTGTTTGTTTGTTGTAAAGTGCTAGGCAGGGGTGGAGTGGTGCTTAGCTCCTGATAGCAACTAAACAGGTTACGTGGCAGGTTATCACAAGGCAGGAGGGCTAGCAGCTAGCTATTGGCCTAACATAATATTGGTTGACTGATATTTGTTTGCTGATGTTGTTCTTTTGCTGCATTTATTAGCTGCCATCACTTCTCTATGTTGTGCATATCAAGTGTTTCCCTTTCTATCTCTGAATGGTAGATGAACACATTCTATATCTATGTTCCAATCTCCTATTATGGTAGAACACAAACATTTTTTTTTTTGTTTTGTGATTTGTAAATTTAAGCAGACTATCTCACTATGTTGATACTTCATCCATGCATAGTAGGCGCAACTCAAAAAACACCAAGACCATGGAGCTAGTTAATTATCGTGCGTTTCTAGGAGACTCCCTTCGGTTTCTCCTCCAAAAAACTGCAGCCCATGCTTCTCTGTCATGGACCATTAAGCTGAGCACTCGCCTTGCACGCGCATGCAAATTTCCCCTCCGTGGACTAACGTGTAGCGCTAACAGAGAGTTGCATGCACCAGAGCCCAAGAGTCCTGGCATAAATGCTGCATGCGGCCATGTGCAGAGCTGCCTTGTATTCGAGGAAAAAAATATAAAAACAGTTACGCCTACTATACATGGAGGGAGTAACTGAAAAAGGACTTGCCACATATCGTAGCTGTCAATGCTCACTTGCCAAAATACCCCCTTGCCACATTTTTTTCACAATACATCTATGGTTGTGAATGAAGCATACCCATAGGGGAATGCGATCGACAGGACATTATTTATATTCTTTGCTCTGATTTTCTTACGTAGAAGCAATACTTGGTTAGGACATAGAAAATAGTTTTGCTGAGTTTTATATTTGGAATTACACTGTACAAGCTGCTTGAATAAATTAATATACTTTGCAAGATATAATGCGTTTTTAGTTCAATTTTTTTTCTTCCTGTGTTATGCTGTGATTGTAGAGTGACTGCCACGTGTTGGTAACTTTCTGTCTAATCAAGAAGTTTTTGATAAATTTCTGTTTTTGCCGTTTCCTGACATGCACCTTTCTTCTGTTGGAATTTTGTTTTTCCTTTTCAGCACATAGCACATATGCTGCATGTAAGCTTATGCATTTATTTGTTCAGGCTTGATATTTGACTGGGGCACTGGTCAGAGTCTTACAAGTTTCAGCAATGGGGTTTGATAATGAATGTATCTTGAATATTCAATCCCTTCCTGGTGAATATTTCTGTCCTGTTTGCCGGACACTCGTATATCCTAATGAGGCCCTACAAACTCAATGCACGCATCTCTACTGCAAATCCTGCTTGGCGTATGTAGTGGCAACCACACAAGCTTGCCCTTATGATGGATATCTTGTAACAGAAGCTGATTCGAAGGTATGCATGCTTAGTGAGTTCTTGTATGCGAAGTAATGGCGCTCCTCTTACTATCACATTTGCAATCTACAGCCGCTTATGGAATCAAATAAAACCCTTGCTGAGACTATTGGCAAAGTCGCGGTCTATTGTCTGTATAATAAGAGTGGCTGCCAATGGCACGGAGAGCTAGCTGCCTGTATCACACATGGTACTACTTGTGCATATGGGAACTCTCCTGTTGTTTGCAATCGCTGTGGGACACAAATTGTTCATCGTCAAGTGCAAGAACATGCTCAACTCTGCCATGTATGTCCATCATGTCATCAGTAACTTCTTATGGATGTCTAGAACTACAAGTAACGGTTTCTTTTTACCTTTTTTTTGTTATTTGCAGGGCCTACAATCTCAAACCCAACAAGCTGATGGTAGTCAGGTGCAGCTAGCAGTGGCAACAACTCGGCCACTCACCCAAGATCCATCACATGCCTCAGCTGGATCTGCTGCAGCTGCAGCTACAGCTACAACCCTAGCAAAGCCATCTTCAACTGCAGCCACAGCTGTAACAGATTCTGCAACAGCTACAGGAGGGGCAGCTGGTGCAACCACAGCAGCAGTGCCTTCTTCAGCTGCATCTATGTCTGCATCCCAAACTCCAACAGCTGAGCAGTGGTACCACCAGCAGCAGCAGCAGCAGCTCCAATACTCGCAATACTACCAGCAGCAGCACCCTGGATCCAACCCTTACATGCAGCAATATCAACAGTATGACCAATACCAGCAGGTGTATCAGCAATACATGCAACCCCCAATGCAAGTACCATCCCAAAATGTGGTACCAGGATCTGCACAACCTGCTTCTTATGTTCAGCCTCAAGTGCAGTCCTCCCAGCTGATGATGCAAGCCCAAAGTCAGCCCCAGGTCCATCCATTGACAAGTCAACCACAGCTTCAGCAGCTTCCGGTTCAACCCCAACCCCAAAGTCACCCTCATCTTTCCCATGTTCAAGCACCAGCAGGTCAGTTGCAGCTTCATCAACCAATTCAGTCAGCCCAAGTTCCACAGCTCCAACCAAGTCAAGTTTCTCTTCAACCACCTGGTCTCCAAGTACAACCTGCAGCACATCCATCTGCTCCTACTCAAGTTGCTAACCAGCAATTTGCTACTCAAGCAACGGCTTGTCAGGTGCAACCACATGTACAAGCTCAACCTCCGCAGCAACAACATATTGTTGCACAGCAACAACATCCACATCTGCAAGCTTTACCTTCACAGCAAAATATTCAACCTCAGATGCAGCTAAACTCTCAAGTCCAGCTCCAGCCTCCGCATGTCCAGCAGCAAGCTTACCCACAACCACAAGCCTATCCTCAACAAACACATATGCACCCCCAGAATGCTTCATATACACAGCAGCAAACACAACAAAGTGCTCTTTTGCAACCTGTACATGTGTCCCAACAACAAGCACATGTTTCTCATCATCCTGCACCAATGCGTCCTCCATTGCCAGGCCAACACCCAGCTTTGCAGCCTCAAGGAATCCAACAAACACAACATGAAAAACATATTGGGTTTCATGCTCAGTGGCCACCAATGTATTCCAACATCCCTTCGCAGGCACCACCACAGCGATTGCCCGCACACTCATCTGTTCCCTCACAATCAGTTCAACCATACCAGCAAGGAATGTCCTCGTCACAACAGGTGCATTCCCAACCTGGTCAGCCTTATACACAACAGCATGCTACTGGCAATACTGGACAACACATTCAAACTTCAGCTGGCATATCTATGACTCATCTTGCGCCAATGCAGCAATTTCAGCATCAACAGCCTGCAGCAGTGCTTAGAACTGAGTCGCCTGCTGCTGGGCACCCTATTGGGCAGGGTTCTTTAGATCTTGAAAAAAATACTTCAAAACCAGGGAAGTCAGAAAATGCAACTAATTCTGCTGTCAGTGGAAATAAAAAAAGCGGTGCTGAGTCAGCTGTCATGAGACCTACAAAGTCGCAATCGGGTGATGAAAACATGAAAAACGAACAGAATGGTTTTGTTAGTGTTAGAAAAGATGCAGTGCAAACTGGCATTGTGTCTCATGGTTTAGATAGTTCAATTATGAGGAATGGGAATACTGACCAGGCAGGTAATTCACATGGTCCAGTTGTGCAGGGAGGCAAAGTCCATAAGGCTTCAGATGCATCTACTGATCATGCGAAAGGACGGTCATTTCAGCAGGCATCACTGCAAAATGCAGGGGCACTAGGCTCTTTTGTGCCCCCAGGTGTGGTACCACGACATCCATCTGGACCAGATAAAATGCTTCCTCAGCATATGATGAATCCTGGTCATAAGCATGGTTTCTCTGAAAATATCCGTCCTCCGCTGCAACAACCGTATGGTTTGTTTCATTCTGGAACAATACCAAGGCCATTTGGAGAGAACCAGATTCAGATGCCAATGTCACAGCCTGGGGGTATCAGACCTGGTGATGGTATGATTCGACCTCATGTGGTTGGCGCGTTACCTGGACATCATGGTGCAATGTTGCCTCCTTTTGATCTTGAACGTTTGGGCCAGCCACATCCTCTTGGTAATACTCTGGATTATAGGCAGATACTTCCTTTTTTTTTTCCCTTGTTGCAAGTATGCTGAATTGCTGACCTAACATTCATTTATTCAGGAATGTTGAACAGCAATGACTTGGTTGGTGAGGGGTTCAACACTTCAGGGGGTGCTGCATATCCTGGAAGACATGATAGTATCAAAGACGACCGCAAACATTTTCCGGCGCCAGCCCCTCTGGATGGTCAGGGCTTGCAAAGGGACCCTAGACATTTCGAGAGGTCTTTAGGAAGACCTGATGGTTTCCTTGATTTAGCACCTGGAAGGCCTCCATTTCCAAACCATAGAAGTGCAGGTTTGCATGAGGATTTTCCAAGAAAGCAAAATGCAACTACCAGTCATCCTGACTTCCTCTCACACGGAGCAGAATTTGATCATCACAGGGCTATTGGAATGCCTAATTTCAGAAACCCAGGTACATGGCAGCAGGTCTTTTTTGGTTATATGAATGAATTCTTATATGACTCTTTGAACCTTGAATTTATCAATGATGTTCCTCCATTGAATTTTTTCAGGCCCATTTGCTCAAGGGACAAGTGGCGGTCCTGGTGGCCTCCCTAAAACCCAGCTCGGCTCTGGTAACCTTCCTGGGAATTTACAACATTCTTTTGAGGGTCCAGACTTCCCTCCAGCTCCTTTCAACCTCGGTGATTCTTTTCCTTCCACTAGCCTACATGCTGCGTATGGAGAACCCCATGGTAATGACTATTGCATTTAACTGAACCTTCTAGCCGTCACTTTGCAGGTGACCCTCATCTTGTCGCTGACTATTCTCAGCATGGATTTCCTAAAACTGCAGCACACTTTGGTCTGGTGGGTTATCAGTGCCTTTTTACATGATTTTTTTTTTTTTACAAAGCACTAGCACTTCCTATATATGCTATTATTGTTGCTGATTATGTATTGCTTAGCTACTAAACTGTTGAGTGTTGTTCCATCTAGGGTGGATTCTTGAGAAATGGGAATTCTGGTTGGTGCCGAATATGCATGTTTAGCTGTGGGAGCGCAGAGAATCTGGATATGCATGTACAGACAAGGGAACATCAGCAATGTGCGATGGACATTGTCCTGAAAATGAAGCAAGATGTTGCGAAGAGGCAAAAACTGTGAGATATAAACTGATTTGATTTTGAATTTCCAAAGTGAAGCGTTTCCCTGTTTATAAACTGAGATACTATGTACTCAGGAATTATGGAGGCCCCAAGTCATTCAATAACAAAAAGGTTTCTGGGAAGGGCCATTTTCGTGGGAATAGGCGCTAGTGTTACCTGATTCAGCTGGTTTTTGAAGGCGAGTTCTGGCTGTTCAATTGTGATCCACAAGTAAAGACATTTTGCCCCTCTATGGTTCAATTGGTTAGTTCCTGATATTTTTCCAGGTTGCTACTGGTGCTTATGGACGTTTTAAAGGCAATCAAGAATTGAGATCTCTTCAGACATCTTCAGACATCCTGTTCATGCGGTTCAGCGTATTTGAAGTGGAACTTGTAATAGTCCCAAACTTTTGTTGCCATGTTGATCTGCAGAGTTCACATGGCTATGTTTACTTCACTTCTTTTCGCTGAAGTTGTTCTGGGATTGCTTAACATGCTAGTACCCTTCTTCCGTATGCGATCATTTATGAATCATGTTTCTTTGAACTAGGCTCATGCTTTGTCTAATGGCGACCTAGTAATAGACCACACTGAAACTTTTACAATGTGACTTGTAATTGTGCCATCAGACATCCATAACATGGTAAATTTTTATTGGAATCTTTTGTAAGGGGCTAATGGAAACATGTTAAAGGTACTTTCAGTGCCTGAAAATTATGCTAGTTTTGTGTAGTTTAAATCCTAAAAAATCTAAGGCCGCTGGTGTATAAGTAATTTTTTTTACATAACTGAACCTAATTTGCTTAATCATATATTTTTAAAATTATTGAATGTTGTGATATGTTCCCACTCAAAACAAGGGAGGACAAAAGTGCTGCATTACTGATTAAACACATGGGCTAGAGTTGTTGACATGGCAACAACAAAGCCATCCAAATCAACAAAACTAATCTCATTAAAGCGGTTGCCTATTTTGTGCCTGTGAGGGATCCATTAGTGTAAAAGGGAGGTTTGGAAGCCTGGAAGGAAACACAAAGTATGAAAGAGGTTGAGTTGAGACATGTAGCCTGTGCTAAAATGTAGAACCAAAGTATAGGTTGTGCTGTTGTAAAAAAAAGTATAGGTTGTGCTCAAATATAGAAGAAAAAGAAAGATATCTTGGTTTTCATATGAATACTGGTAGGTGTATCATGTATGTAGAGCTTGTTGATATACTGAGTTGTATTATTCACTTCTAGTTAGTCATTCGAGATAGTGATGGTTTTGTTATCATAGGTTTGATGTTTAGTATAGGATATCATTGAACCCTACAGGCACTAAATGTTGTGGGTAAAATACTAAGTTTCTAATTCACTACTGGACAGATGGCTTGTTCAGTTATGTTTGATGTGATTGTTTGCATGTGGTATATTTTGCTGATGGTGGCCTTTCTCTAGATGTCTGTTTTAAATCATTTTTCTTTGCTGTTTGTTTGCTAAGCAGAAACTGGAAAGTGTAGGATAATTTCCAGCAGAGGGCTTCTGTCGTTCTTGCATGTTTCCCTAACAATGGTAAGGATGACATGCTTTGATAATGCTGGTAAGGAAAGATAGGTCTTGTGCTTTTATAGTTTTATTATAATGCACTTCAAACTTTTTGATAGAAGTTTTTCATATATGGATATGGATTATGGCTAAAGTGCTGAAGCCAATCTGTGGCTTGTCAATTACTTAGACACAGGTTCCTGTTTTTATAATTCTGAGGACATCTGCTATGCTTTTGTTCGTAGGAAACAACATAAGATATACTTGTAGGTAAACATGGATTGTGTATATAAATGTTCATTTGGGGTAAGGAATGACATTACGGCTGTTTGGTTGAACTCAATTTATGTGATTGACAATTGGTTCAAAGTGTGTCCCAATGTCATGTTTTATTACTTTCCAGCGCATAGTTAGTTTGCCTTATAGTGCTGCCCACAGGAGATGCCCCCAATCAAACAAATAAAGCTGGTTGGGCATAAATATGGAATATATTTCTCCCAAGCACGGGTTGCTTGGGGTTATACTTGTTATATACATTCTTCACCTGCTCATGGATTTGTCCAAACTAGTGTTATCGTTCACATGTGTAACCTCTTTGAGATGCTACTGTGATTTTTTATGGAACTAGGTAGAAAGGTTATTTAGCAAAGATGATACCCTTGACTTGTAGCTGCTGTTAGTTTGAATATGACCAATCTATAAAAAGGCCCCATAGCTTTATTCCCTTTTGCTGCATGCACAGTTTGGTACTAATATTCCGATTTGCTGCATGCACAATTTGGTTGACTGTTTACAAATGAATTGGCTACATATTTATTCTCTCTTCAAAATTACATGGCATATTTTACATTGCTCAGAGACAAGAAATCATTCGAGATGATTAAACTGCCCCTATTTTTTTTCTCTCTGATTGGAATGGTGTTGGCCACGATGATGAGTTAGCAATTGGAATGCCAAAGTGTGGGTTCTTTCAATGGTTTTGTAATTTTGGGGTTACAAGTTATTTGTTACTGAATGGTCGTTGAAAATGAAAACATGTATGGCAAGTTCCATTCAATTTTTTGACCCAACGACTGGTCTGTTATTAATTGCCTGAAGCTGAGGTATAGTAGATAGACTATACAAGCATTTTTGTAGTACATGTTCCAAGGATCCGGCCAAAATGTATGTTTTCTTGACTCCTGGGGTCCCTCCTATTTAGCTTTGAATGAATTGTAGAATCACTGGCGCTTGCCATTTGTCACTAGTGTCAACATGATATTATTGTACTGTTATTACCGAATCAGATTGCTGTCACAATAGTAACTTGCAGTGCAGTATATTCAATTTGCTAGTAATTAGCAACTTGGTGACATTGTTTGCTGTTAGTGCTCGTCATAATGTGGACTATCTATATTTCTTCTGTCTGTTTTCTTTGTGTTTCTTTGGGATTCTTGTAGATTGTGGATGTCCCTGGGTGCCGACTACTGTTTGAACGAACTGACCGCACCTTGGCTCATTTCCCGCCAGCATCGGATGTTTTTGACTTAGGGCACCTCATATCTACTGTTGCTGAGGTTTAAATTGTAAAATACCTGTCCCGTAGTTCGTTCCTTACCAACTAAAGCACCCAGGTGTAAAAGAAAATTCTTGTAATTAATGTATTGACCATATTTCTATACAAGTGTAAATATATCCATGTTCGTTTCAATAGAGTGCACCTACTAATTAATGTACCTGCCCTTGTAAATAAATATTGTATTCTTAAAACTTTTTTAATAGTGATGTAGCAATCAGTGATGTATGACTACTAGTTAACCTCTCGCCGGTATTTGTAAATTAAATTAATGTAATATATTCTCAAAGGCATGGTTTCTTGTATTCTTTAACCATGATATCGATACAATGTGGTGTCCCGTGCCCGAAACAAGCGATTGTTGCATTGGGCTTTGGCTTTACTTGAGCATGTGGACACTTTAACTACCCACAAACATGAAAGTATTAATGTTTATTTGTAAGGAGTAACGTTAGATGTATAATAATGAAGCATATTTTCACAATAGAACTATTTGGAGATACTAATGTTACATTTTGTATAAATCTACCTAAACTTATTTTAAACTTATGACGTCATTCTTTTTAGGATGAAGTATGAGCGCATTTGTCTTATAAATGATAAGAAAACTTTATGACAAGTATTCTTTTAAATACTTTATTGGTATTATTTTTAAACTGAGGGATTAATATTTGTTTTGTGAAACATAGAGAACAATGTTTTTTTTACTAAAAAATACCCTTGTTCTCTTGGTATGGTATAGACAGAGAACGTTTGAACTTAGCGTACACTTACATGAGCAAAAGAGCTCCATACACAAACCCTATTACGTGAACAGTCATGCAGAATGTGGACCCTGTGTCCCACACCTGCAGTCTATGAGCCCGTTGCCCTCCTGCTTGTATTAGGGTTTCATGTTAGAGGATTTACTCACTGGCGTCTATAGAAGGGGGTTTGGCGTCTATAAAATAACATGCCTCCCAGTGACTGTGGACATCAGCAAGCACCAAGGAACAGAGAATAAGAAGACGAGCCAACGAAGAGGAAGCAAATACAGTACACGACAACAACGGACGAACTACCAAAACCGAGGAATATAAGGAAGAAGACTGCCACCTGCCGGAGTCCTACGTACAAACGAGGTGCGACGCCGCGCCGAAACCAGATCCGGGCACGAGGAACAGAGAGGAAGGCCATGCCGCCGTACACCACACCCCAACACACCGAGGGTCTCTCACAAGATTGGGAGGAGAAGAAACGGAGGTGAAGGCGGAGATCTAGGGCAACCAACGCCGCCTTATAAAGGTGGCACATTTCACCGAGAGGCAAAGCATGCGCTGATGTTTCAGTCTTACCGCCCGAGCCCGCGTGAGCCACCTACCGCCGCCCCGAGGAGCACTGAAGCCATGCAGTGACATCAAACACGGTTCATTGCAGTTGGCGAGCGCAGGCCACCCTCCCAACCCTCTTCCAAACACGCCCAAGGTGTTTCCAAAAGCAATTGTTTGATAGTTGAAGGTGTGTCAACTTCTAAAGCAGCCTCATCCATATCCATCCCTCGTGAGCTATACCAAACACATTTCAACACACTTGAGATAAGAAAAAAAATCACCTATTCAGGGTTGCATTGGTTCTGCATCCGATGATTGGTCAGGTTCTGCATCCGTGATTGGTCATCCTCTTCTCCAGAAAGGATCGGCTGACATATGCGATGGCATCAGTGAGAGTTGCCGCCGCCGCGACCGTAGAGCGCGTGCGGAGAGCACATTCCCACTCGAACTTGCCCACGTCCACCCACCACGGCCGGCCTGGCTCTGTGGTCTGTGGTTCATTGAACCTGGCCGGCCCTTGAGCACTCGGCAGGGCCAGCCAGCTCGCCAGGGCCGCCAGGGGGTGTCTGGGCGTCCTCCTCGGCTCGGCGGCTCCTTCTCCTTCCTGTGCTTTCCTCCACCCCTTCGCGGAGTGTCAGTCAGCTGGACCTGGTGAGCTGCCCCTGCCCGTATAAAAAGCGCAGTGCGCACCACCAGCGGCGGTCAAGCCATCCGCTGCCTGCCCCCGCATCGGCATCGCCATGGCTGTCGCCGTTCGCACGCCACGCTTCCAGCCTCGACAGGCCGCCTCCATTTCTGCGCCCGCACCACCCGCCTCGACCTCTCTCGCCGCCGCCGCCGCCGCCGCCGCCGCCGCGAACGCGAGGCCCCGCGCCTGCGCCGTCGCCGCCGCAGCCGTCCGCGCCTCGCCCTTCACCGAGGCCACCTCGTCCTCGCGCTACCGCCGCGACGCCTGGTCCTACACCGGTGACGGCTCCTCCAGCTCCGCCTCCCCGTCCTCCGCCGCGGCCGCTGCGGCGGCCGCGGCGGGCCGCCGGGACGACGAGATCGCGCTGCAGCTGCCGGAGCTGCGGAGGCTCCTGGACGCGCTCAGGGCGTCCAGGGGCAGGGGCGCCGCGGGGGCGGACGGCGGCGGCGGGCCCGGGAGGGTGGCGCTGGTGGGTACGGGACCCGGGGACCCCGAGCTGCTCACGCTCAAGGCCGTCCGGGCCATCGAGGCGGCGGACTTGGTGCTCTACGACAGGCTCGTGTCTAACGACGTCTTGGACTTAGTCGGGGAGGGCGCCAGGCTGCTCTACGTCGGCAAGACGGCGGGATACCACAGCCGCACCCAGGTGGGAACTCTGTTCCGTCGTTTCGATTTGGATTCAATTGAGGTTTACATACACGCGATTGGAAATGCTAATCGGGCGGGCATTCTGCGATAACGGTTTCAAGTACTGTTTTGTTGATGAGGACGTGTCAGACAACTTCCATGAAGAAAAACAGAGTTTGTGCCATATGGCTGTCTGGAAAAAAAAAACCCAGAGAATTGAGGCGACCTCAGACAGCTTAGGAGTTTGTACCTTTCCTTCGCCTTGTTGGTAATTTGTATGTTTGATGACTGATTGATGCAATGTAGGAGGAGATTCACGAGCTGCTGCTGAGCTTTGCGGAGGCTGGTGCCAATGTTTTGCGCTTGAAAGGTGGCGATCCTCTGGTAATTTTTCTCTTGCTTGCAAATCTACTTAGCACCTGATGATTGTTGTGGCACTTCCATTTGTTACCCAAGCTCAAACAACAAAATCGGTTTGACAGCTTTTGCTAGTGGTAGTGTCATCAGACATTGAGGACTAATTTTTTCAAATGATCCATCCTTGGTGTGGCTTAAGTCATTTCAAGTGATGGATTCGTAGAACTGATTGTCTGATACTGATTAATACTGTTATGGTCTATATGTCATGGCTGTCACATCTGACTCATCAAAGCAGCCGGTCGTAAAATAAAAAATAAAAGTAAACCCTGAGGCTACTGTTTTCCTTTGGAAGGAGGCAATATTGTTAGGATGGAAAAAGATCAATCATCTGTAAGCTGTTGTGTTTGCTCAGCAGTGTAGATGGTCGATCATGTCCTTATTTTCAATTATCATTGCAGAAATGATAGCCTTTTATTAACCGGGACAAACAATGCCACTTAATAATAGCAATACCAACTGATTGTAATTTTTTTTCTATTTTTTCGTTCATTTTTCCTCAAAAGGATTCTCATATTATAGATTATTTGGTTATACCATCTCATGTAAATTCCATGTGGATGTATCATTTTAGAGATCCCAGAGCCATAGGTTGCAGTTGTTTATTTTTCTAATAAAAAATAGAGGTAGAGAAAAGTAGCACCAACATTGCAATTTTTATCACTTTGAGCATAGACAGTGTTTCACTCAACATATAACTGTCTGGAATCGCACTTCTATCTGGGGCAATAAATTTGCTTGCATTCCTTTCAGGTTTTTGGAAGGGGTGGAGAAGAGATGGATTTCTTACAGCAACAGGGAATCAAAGTTGAAGTTATCGCAGGTATGATAATCCTATTGCACTAGCTTGGATACTGTGCATTGTTGGTTGGTAGCAGTTATGAAATACTTTGGACTGAATTCCAAAACTCTGCAGGAATTACTTCTGCTTCGGGAATTGCAGCAGAACTAGGCATTCCGCTAACCCATAGAGGTGTTGCTACCAGGTATGATTAGCCTTTTGTAATTTTGTTCTGCCTAACTTTTAACTACTACTGTACAAAAAGATTTCCCCTTTATATGGAAATGTTTCTTCTAAATGACTTTTCAACAAGCTTCACCATTTCCTATCAGTTTTGTGTTTAGGATCTGCAATACTCCCTCAAATGCAGCAATTAGCATGCCTAAATATGGATCTCTTGAACATTTTCTATAGGATTGAGGTTTTAAGTGTACTGATTACTTGCTGTAACTCTGAAATGGTTCCCATTTTTCATCTTGCATGTCTCATTGTGTAGTAAAAGTTGTTAGTATTATGTTCTACAGTTCTGCTGTGCTATAGTTAATGCAATAGCATTTTTTTTAGTAAAAAACTCTCTTGCATTGTTAAATGACCAGAAATGTGCTAGTTTGTCTCTGACACTGTAGTGTAGAGAGAATTTTTCTATAGTAGGATAAATTGTTGACATATAATCTTTGCTGCAGTGTCAGATTTTTAACTGGCCACTCCAGAAATGGTGGGACAGATCCACTACATGTAGCTGGAAGTGCAGCTGATCCAGACACTACTTTGGTTGTGTACATGGGTTTGTCAACGCTTCCAGCACTTGCTCCAAAGTTAATGAAGCACAGCCTGCCGCCAGATACCCCTGCTGTTGCAGTAGAGCGTGGGACTACACCTCAACAACGAACGGTAGCGACTCTTAGGCCCTCAAAACTAAATTGGCTTTAACCTTAATCTGCCATCCTGAATGTTCCTTACACTGTAGGTGTTCGCATTGTTAAAGGATCTTGTTGATGAAGTCAAGTCAGCTGATCTAGTTTCTCCAACTCTAATAATTATTGGGAAAGTGGTATCCTTGTCGCCCTTCTGGGTTGAGTCATCTGAACATGATGCACTGAAAATTGAGAGCTCGTATGCAAATGAAGCCAGATGATAACATGCTTTCCTGATTTTAGTGATTGGACAATACTTGAGTAATGAAATATCCCAGATACGAGCAGTTCCAATTGAGATCCATTTAGGACATACGAGCACAGGGTTTTTTTTTTGAAGGAAAACGAGCACAGGTTGGACCTGGTGTACACAAAACGTTTCAGGAAGCATGGATTCTGAATGATGGATGGTATTTTAAGCCCATAACAGACTTGGGGCAGAACCGCACTTGGACTGATCATGCTGGACTCTTTGGCCTAATCTTACCTGAGATCCACACATTTTCAGTTTAGTTGTTCGACAATAATTGTGTCCTTCTGTATTGCTTTGGTGGGAGCTGGTTTGATCCCCTTACTTCCGTTGATGAAGAGGCCATGTCTGGAGGCTTGAGCTTCAATATGTAGACGGCTTTCAATACAGTGTCGTGTTTGTCAAAGAAGTCTGAGTGGATGTATGTTTTCACCTCTGTAGCACCTGCCAACAAATGTAGATAATTGTAAGGATTTTACAGAAATTCGACAATAGGTAGTTATATTTTTGTTGGAAATAGGAAAATTTCTGCTCCACAAATGTAGATAATTGTAAGGATTTTTTTTCATCATCTTTAAAATAAATCTATTGTTTCTAGATGTTATGTCCCTCGTCCAAAACTCTAGGTAAAATAGAGCTTGAATGAACCTTGAAGAGAAAATATAGCAGACAGTAGTAGCGCCCCTCATGTTAAGGCGAGAAGAGAAGCGCATGTAAACTTATAGCCACATTATACATAAAAGTCAAATAACTTTATGAGAGAAAAAATGTGAGTGGGGCCAACTGCTATATGAGTGGGTTGATAGGTGGGTTGTAAATGTCCAGAGAGTTGTATTATTAGCTTTGTTATAATCCAGGTTCAGCTCATTTAGGCCCGCTTTGGAATGAGGGACTTTTTTTTCTACTTCCTCTGTGTTCCTGTAAAAATGAACCGAATTTTGTGAAATCCTTATGTTGCAAGGGGCCCTTAGTAGTTCCTACTTTTCTTGTGAAAATTACCTCTAGTAAAGTTGATGTTACGGCTCTAAAGAAATTTTGACGTGACCGCAGTTTCAATATAACATTGTACAACTTTTATAACGGTCAATTCAAACCATTATCATTTCTGAAGGGAGTGTTTTTTTATATAAATCATGCCGTCTATATGAGGTAGTGTACTACGACACTCATAATGCAGACCTGTTATTTATGCTATTTTGCTGATATGTCAGCATATTTATTGAAGAAAGAGGTAGAAAAAATAAGACTTCAAGTCTTATTTAGACTCTAAGTCCACACTGTTCGATGTAATAATAGCCTTAGACTCTATGATAAAATCTGTATTGTAAGTGTCCTTAGAACAGTCACAGTAAAAGACACTATGCTGAATATCCCAGAGTAATTAATATCTAGCAGAAACTATTCTTCTCAATTCATAGTTTCTATATTAATGACCATACAAGAAATAACTTAAATGCAACACAAAATAGAGATAGATCAACTGTGACAAACTCTTTATAGCCAACATATGTTGCCATCTGATAGTATCATAGTAGGCAAAATACAAATAGCAACCAATATATGTTTCCAGAACCCATTAAGGTAGCAGGTATCATCATCGACCATCTCATACATATATAGTTAACAGAAGGAGTAAAGTTCATGATATGTATAGTACTAAATTAAATAATAAGGTTGCACGTTGGCATCATCTCCATTGCACACCATCGTCTCAGGTAGGTTCAGAAGTCCTCCACAAGCCATCAGCTTGCAAAAGTTCCCCAAAAGACATCAGGTTCCACAGCATCATCTACAGGTTAAAATAAACATTGAATTTCAGAAAAAAGATAACAAAGATAACCATATAGAATAAAAATTAACATGAACATGCATATCTCTACAAACTGATGCTTTCACATAAATGAATTCTACAGTTTTCACACCAAAAGGCAGTGGGCTGTGTTCACACCGACTAATGCTTTCACACAAATGGATTCTACAGTTTACAAAAAAGTAGCGGACAACAATAATTCCTGAGAAGTAGTGGACAACACTAATTTCAGTTGATTCTCAATACTCAATACTGGAACACTGCACATTCCAATCACCTATATAGTTGATTCTCGACAAAATATTTTGGCTAAGCATTTACATGGCACCAACAGTATAACACTCTGTACATGGTCGGAAACAGGTTGGTTCATGGTGATTTTGCAGCTTTTATTTGAGAAGGAAAACAAATATTGAAATAATCCAAGAACATTAACAACTACGAAATGCAGTGATTAAAACTGAACACTATAACAGTTAATTTAACATACCCTTCACTTGAGCCCATGGGAGAGGAACTTGTCCACCACGCAGGAAAACCGGCAGCTTGAAGACTTGGAAGAGTTGGAGATGCTGCTGCTGCCACGGCGGCGGGTTCACCGGCGGCCTGAGATCCATCATCAGTACGTGCTGCAGCAGCACCGGCGACCGAACCAAATCGGCTAGCGAGGGCGGCGGCGGGAGCACCCCTGCCTTGCCCTGTCGTTCCCATCCCTGACTTGCCTTGCCCTGCCGTAACTTGCCTAGACCTTGAGGATGGCGGCCGAAGTGGGTTCATGGTCGCGTGATTGGGGATGGATTGGGGCAGGACGAAGCACGGTTTGGAATTTAGGGTCTGGACTTCAGGTATTTGAGGCGGGCACCGCGGGAGCGCGCGCGGGAGAATGGCGAGGCGGCGACGGGAGCGGCGCAGGAAATCCAGCTCGCGATGGAAACTGGAGACGCGGCGGCGGAGCTGCGCTGGAGACGGCAGGCCAGGCGCGAGAAATTTCCGCCACGGCGTGCGAGAGGAACCGCGGGAAGCGGAGGCAGGCGGGAAGGAGGGAAGCGAGCGCGCTGAACAGGCTGTGCAGCGGCGGCGGCGCAGTCGATCCCACCATTACTCCCAAGAAACGACTCGTTTGTTCCCAACGGCGAAATGGCCGCGTCTACGCGCCTCGAACCCAGAGGGTCGACGTCGTTCCTTGTCGTAGAAATCGTTTCCTTCTTTTTTCTCCTCCCTCTTCGTTATTACATGCGCCACGTCGGTGATTTAGCCTCTTAAATGAAGATAGAAACGACCTTATTTATTCGCGTTGGGACTGCCCTTAGGTTGCTAGAAGTGAGAAAGGATGTCATCGAAGGTGACAACTCCCCTAGGTGGGGGAGAACGCCGCGCTAGGTTTTCCCTATGAGGGAGGACGCCGCGTTAGGAGAGGACACTGTGATGGGAAGAGGACGCCGAAGGGACGCTGGGATAGAGGGAGGATGCCACACCTTCCACCACCATGCCTCGCCTCGCCCGAGGTGAAGGTAGAAACACTTCACTGTAGAGAGAATTAACATTCCACCCACACCCAGGCGTTGCCCCCGCCGGCTCGTAGTTAATCGCTGATCGTGACATGTTAGAATTTTTTTAACTTTAATACTATAGTAATTTCATTTGTATTTAATAAATATTATCCAATCATGGTCTAACTAGTTTTAAAAGATTCGTTTCGTGATTTACAGCCAAACTACTCCCTCCGTCCCTTTTAATTGTCGCCTGCGTTTTCCAAGAAATAATTGCCGACAATTATATATATAAAAATATTAATATTTATACTACATAATTAGTATCATTAAAAAAATCTTTAAATCTAGTTTTTTAATAAATTTATTTGAAGATATAAATGTTACATATATTTTCTACAAATCAAGTCAAACTTATGGCACGCACATCAACGACGATAATTAAATAGGGACGGAGGGAGTACGTAGTTAGTTATTTTTTAAACTACATTTAATGCTCTATGCAAGTGGCTAAACATTGATGTGACGAAGAGAGCGAAAAAACTTAAAATTTAAATGACATCTAAACAAGGCCCTACTGAATAACTGTTTAATTAACTGAGTAAACACTCAGCACACCACACGGAATCCCAACCTTACTTACATATGCCTACTACTCATTTTTCTTGCCGCACGCGCTGCACTGTAGTCTGCAGCCTACTACGCATTTTTCATGTCGTAGATAATGACTACTGTACGCGTTTTTCATGCCCGCAGGCCACTGTATCGCACGCGAATTTGAGCCGCGCGGGGATCGGATGTGATCCGCGAGGGCACTCAAAAGACAGAATGCAGTAAAGCCGCCGTCGGAGGCGAGCATGGATCATGTCATGCGCTGCTCCATGTATTCCCTGCTGCGTACGGCGCGGTGTAGCTGGTAGCTGCAGCCGCTGTTCACGAGGCGCGCGCGCGAGCCACGTTTCCCGCCGTCGGCCGGGCCTTGCGTGCCCGTTGCGATTTGCCATGGCGCTCGACGACCGTGCATAAATCGGCGGCGCCGGGCGGAATCAATGCGAACATTTAAGCATTATTAAGTGCCGAGCACCGGCCCATGCGCGCGCGCCCCCACCCGCGGCGCCCGGGGAAACCGCGGATGGCTCTCGCTCCCAAGTCCCAGCCCAGGTTTTCCGGCCGAAAACCACTGGCGGCGATCGCCGATCCATCTCCATCTCCCCCCGCCAATGCAACGCCGCCGTACCGCTGCGAGCGGGGCGGCCGCCGTTTCGTCGTTGGAGGCCGCTCGACACCGCCGCTTGGCCCAGCCGCCGCCGCTGCTCCAATCGAGGCGCCGGCCTCGGGCTGGCAAGCGTACGCACGCACGCGCGACCGACCGGCCGTGACCGGCGACGAGGCGTACACCGCGCATACACCCGCATGTGCCCCGGCCTGCACGGTTAACTGCCGACGCGTATGATCAGTTAACTCGACCCGTCCGCGCGCCTCGGCTCGATCGATCGGCAGTCGGCCGGCACTCCACCGTCGTGATCGGAGCCATGCCATGACACAGTACGTGTCACCGTACCTTCGGATGTGTTCATGCATTTTCACCGTCGTGATCGGAGCCATGCCATGGCACAGTACGTGTCACCGTACCTTCTTCGGATGTGTTCGTTCATTTCCAGCTAATAATGCCTTCATACTACTACGTGGAACGTACGTGTCGAACTCCCCTACACGATGGATCTACTAGTGATCATCCGTAGTACTAAGGAGTATACATAGTGACCAAGGCCGGGTGATTATTAGCTAATGAATTGAAACGTGCACCGTGCAGCGGTGCAGGTAGCTAGCTGCACTGTCACACGGAACTACGGAACACATTTGGTTTCGAGAAGGGACAACGGGCCAGTAGTAGAGTCGCCAAGCAAGCTAGCTACCAAAACACGCGTCTGTGATATGATGCGCACTGTACACCCTTCAATTAACGATGCTATCTTTTACGTACTCGGCGCCGGGACTACCCAGCACGTATAGTACCCGGGGCCGTAGAGGTACTAATCAGGTAGCCAGTAGCCACATTTTTTTGCCTATGAATTCGGCCGGGTTCGCCACTATATGTGCCGTATATATGATGATTCTAGATATAGTGGCCGCGTGGGCATATCCGTCGATCACATGTGTACCTGCTGTTGGGGAAGAATGTACGTGAAATTTTATCAGCTGCACCTACTCTTGTAGACTCTCTGCTGCACATGTGCCTACTCAGTTCCGTGCACATCGGCCGATCGAGCTAGCTATCTGCTCCCTCCGTCCTATTATACTTATCGTTTCAGCTCAGCAATTAAGTGTCCATGTTCACTCTAGAGGCCAGACATTCGAATACACAGACGACCAGATTCATGCAACGGTGGATGAACCTCATTCAAATCTATAACGACAAGTATAATGGGACTGAGGCAGTATATATATGACCGGCCAGTGCAGCGCGTCTTTATATATTCGCCTTCCGTCCTTGAAAACTACTCGACCTAAATCGGCAGGACGGCAGGAGGTCTCTCTCTCGTCGTGGTGAGCTGGCTCTTGTCAGGAAAACTCTTACCCAGTTAAATTTTAGATCCGATATATCCCCTCAGATTTTTTTTTTCTCTATTGGGTGTTCAGCCCCAAGAGAGAGAGAAGGTCGTCCGTGCGTTCGACGCCCAAAAGAGACAGAGAGAAGGTCCGTGCGTGTGTTCGACGTGGGTTTGACTCGCTTGTTCTCCTCGTTGGCCAGACGCTTGTGTTCTCCTCGTTGGCCGGACGACAATAGGACCTTACAGGCTTCCAGCAGGATGATACATATAGCACGTCGACGACAGACCTTGCGGGGCTAATCTTGGTTACAGCGACAGATTAAGATCAAGCGGAGTATCACCATGATGTTTTAGAACATTCTCCAAAAGGACAACCATATAAGCAAATAAAATTTGCCTCTTAATAGTACTGCTATATAGTCTATCAATCCAATTACATTTCATCCTCTAATCACCTCATGACAAGAAAAATATAAGTAGGAAGCCTGATGGATGATGTGGTACAAGAAGGTGTTAGAGAATTAGACTAGTGAGCATTTGTCTTTATAGGAGATAAAGATGAGGTTTGTCTTAGAGATCGAAGATATATATATATATATATATATATATATATATATATAAGATGATTGATAGAGATAAGTAGATACCACTGCTATCTGGTATGTACAGCGACCATGCATCTATAAGCTTTACTACTTGATCGATGCTAGGCTGCACCATATATGCTTTAGTTTGGCAATAATAAACGGCAACGAAATGGTTAAAAGAAAAAAAACTATATATTGATAAAATTGATCAATGTTAGTATTTGCAAGCTGTTGTTAATAACAAACACAAACAACAACTTTAATTAATTTCTTGACTCCGTCTGACCAGATTTATGCATAAAGACTCCAGGCAGCAGACACTGGTGGCGAGACCTGCCTACAGAGTAGTCCGTATACAGCGTAGAGTCACGCCAGCAACTGGGATCTACGGAAGGGGGCAAGGGGCAGAGCAAAGTGTCGATACATCATAAGGTACTACGAAGTATACGTGCTTAGGATCGAGTATACCACGCTACACATCTGACCTCCGGTTAATTCGGCAACACGTACGTACTGCATCATCAGTACGACGTCACTGGCGGAGGCAGCTGTATGGCAAGGTCAGGCGGCCGCCATACCTAAAATACTAATAGAACACTAGTGTATATACTGTATATATACGTACGACACATCACACATACACTGATACACCTGATGCACGTAGCGGTTTTGTTTATGGGCTGGTAGTCTAGTCTATCAAATTCTCCTGGGCTTACGTCTAAACTAAAGAGCCCACGGCGCCACGGACGGACTCATGGTCGTCTCCTTGCCTTCCTCTGACTGATCGATTGCCAATTCCCATGTCGACGGTTCGTACTTGGTGGAACAAAACCTATCGGCGGCACGTCAAGTGCAGAGACCGCGCGGAATCGACGACAGCGAGACGGCGATGGACGATGACATATTCCAGTGTGGGTTTGCAAGAGGCAAGGAATGAAGACGAAATTCATGTCCAAGAGCATATAGCTAGTCAAAGAAAAGAAAGAGGAATGTCATTGCCAAGGTCTGCATTTGCTACATCAACAAGATTTATTTTGTGAGGTATTTTAATAATTATGTGCCGACGATTTACTTTTTAGATATAATATTTGCTTTATTTTTATGAGGTAATATACATATTTACATAATGTTTTAGTGTCTACATATTCGACTTTTATAAACCCGCCACACCTAGAAAATATTCCTGCCTCCGCCACTGTACGACGTGCTTAGGAGTATATGACGTCGGAACGTGCTGCAACTTGATTGGCCGGGGATCACCCGTCAGTGACGCTCGCTGGCCATGCAGCAGCTGCAGCAGGCATGCGCTTGACCACACCCGTGCCAGGTTCCATGACTGACGAGTGACGACGTGGCAGCGTGTGGCCGCGGGCTCTCAGCGGCGCACTCGGAAGTACCGGCACCAGTAGTGTGGTGTGGCGTGGCGTGGCGGTGGTGGCCAACGGCGAGTGGCCGCCGTGCCCTGGTGCACACGGCGCGCCTCATTCTACGAGGCAGAGCGTTCCCGGCCGGCCGCCGGCCCCGTACTCATGAATGCGGTGGGTTGTTGGGTGGTGCCGTGGTGATAAATTTGAATCATGCACCAATCTAATTAGCCATTTGTTGCTTCAAGCACACTCCTGCTTGTCATTAGATTTGGATATACTTACACCTTTGGAAGTACTACGATTATATAGGATTCTAAACGCACCGTCACAGAACAAACTCGTGTGCGTGGCCTCCTTTTCGGCTCTCCTCTTTCCACTTTCCCCCACCCACCTCCTTAAATTCCCCTGGGGACGGCCACCGGACATCTCTACGCATCCGCCGCGCCGCTATATAAACACCCTCACGCACGGCGGCCCCTGGCACTGCCAGCCTCGCCTCCTCCGTCGCCCACCCCAGTCTCTCTCTATTCGTTTGCAGCGACAAAAATAGGAACCCAGCAAATTAAAGGTCTGGCACGCTACCAAGAACAACCATCTCCACAAACAAGCCAGCACGTAGGAGTAGCTATATGCCGGAACTGACCTAGAAGGATTTGCCTGTACTGCACTGCATATATACCTAGCTAGAAAAAGAGGATCGGACAACGAAGATGGTGTTTCCGGATGCCATCCTCCCCAAGGTGGCCGCACGATGGCTCTTCACCTTCTACCGCGCCGCCAGGAAGCTCAGGCGCCACGCCTTCCAGCTCTACTACCGCAACACCACCGCAGCCAAGCCGCCGCCGCCGTCCTCCGCCGTCTCGCAGCAGCAGCTCACCGCCGCCGCCTTCAAGACCGGCGCCGCCGTACCTAACGCCTCCGCCGGCGGGACCGTGGTGTGCGACATGCACGGCGCCCTGCTGCGCTCCACAGCGCTCTTCCCCTACTTCATGCTCGTGGCCTTCGAGGGCGGCAGCCTCCTGCGCGCCATGCTGCTGCTCTGCGCCTTCCCGCTCGTCTGGGCGCTCGGCGGCGGCGCCGGCGTCCCGGTGATGGCGTTCGTCGCCTTCGCGGGGCTCACGCCCCGGGACGTGGACCTCGCAGCGCGCGCCGTGCTGCCCAAGCACTACATGGAGCAACTCAACGCGCGGGTGTACGGCGGCCTGTGGCTCCCGGCAAGGAAGAAGGTGGCGGTGACCGCCGCGCCGCGGGTCATGTCCGAGTCGTTCCTCAAGGAGTACATGGCCGCCGACGCGGTGGTCGGGCCCGAGCTGCAGCACGTCACGGTCGGCGGACGACGCTACTTCACGGGGCTGCTGGCCGCCGGTCCCGCGACGACGGGGCCGGAGCTGATGAGGCAGAAAGCGCTCAGGGAGGCGTTGGGCGCCGACTACCCCGTGGCCGACGTGGGCGTCATCAACCACTCCAGCTCACCGCTCGACCAGCTTTTCGTCCCCTACTGCAAGGTGCGTAGCATTATTATTTTTTATTTACCATTAGTACCATTCCTTGGTAACCCTATATGTATGGGACCTGTTTCCAAGGCATTAAATATGGGTAACACAACCCATAAGCATCGGTAACGTGTCAAGAAAACTACGGAGTAGTCGTATTAACCACCAACCACAAAAGCACCATTAATACGTCAAAAATAAGCGGATGGGGAGATGCCTGCGAAACGATTGTAGTACAGATCATACCTAAATATGCTAAGATCTGAGGTGTCTAGTTAACCGGCATGGTGCATCTATCGCTGGTGGACCTGATGAGCATTAGGCTGACCTGTTACTGTTATTGAGAAAGGTACACAAGAGGTAGTTGACTGTAGAACATAGCATTCCCTGTCCACCAGCTTATAGTACGTAATGTCTTCGAGATCACCGAGCACATGTAAAATCACTTGGCAACATTAAGTCCGTATGAAACCTATGACCCCTCTTTCTCAAAAATGATTAAGTTGATATTTCATATTTTCAGAAGTGAATTCATTTCTATTTTACAAAATATATAAAATAATAATAATATTTATGATACCAAATAAACATCATTAGTTTAATTAGACTATACTCCCTCTAGTTTTCTAAAAGATGTCATTTTGACTAGGTTAAACATTGGGGTTATAATAAATCATAATAACTTTTAAATATTTGTTTGAAGACATGAATGAGTAGATTTTTTTTTCTAAAATATATTTTCTTAAAAGTATCCACATATCAGCTTTCAATGAATATTTTTACAATTAAATTAATCAACCTAAAGTTCGACTTTAAAAGTGTAACAACTATAAAAATCGATTCATTGACACGAAGGGTCAAATTAAAATTAGTTTCGAAATACGAGATGCACATGTGTTGTTGACAATGGAGTAAGTAGGCACGTACCGTACTAGTCCTAGCCATGTTTGGATCAAGACCTGGCAAATACGTAGTACTTACTAGCCCGTGGTAGCCACCTAGCGACGCGCGAGGGAGGAGGACTAGAAAACTCCAGCGCGACCAGAATTCCAGAATGAATGACTGACTGATCGGCCGCATGTAGCATGGGCACTGTGGATTTCCAGAGTTGGCACTGACTGTACCCTGTCGAGCCGACGTTACACGTGAGAGCACGAACCCCGCGCGCATCCGCATGGACGATTTGGACGTAATTGATCGCGCGCATACTCGTAGGTGAAAAACTCTGGACCAGTACCGCAGCTACTACCAGAGCTACTACATCCAGGCATGAAGCATTCCACCTCGCTAGCTGCTCCTTTTTCGAGTAATTGGAGTATTCAATTGTCGGCAAATTTAGACAACAAATAATTGGTCCTTTTCGCAAATAATTGGAGTATTCAATAGTCGGCAAAAAAAAAAGGCATTTATGAATAGCTTGCTTGACCCTCTTTTGAACGCATAAATGTGATATCTAATCGGAAAAGTCATTCATGAACAGTTTTGCCTTCTTTTTGGCAATTATAAATGTACAGTACTTTGTCCAACCTTCCATTGATGGATGATCTCAGTCACAAATTTCAGACTTTAGGGTGTTTATGGAACACAGGAATTTTGTAAGATCGTGCAAACATTTTTTTAGAATCAAATTATCTTCATAGGAAAATTGTAGAAAATAAAAGGCCGCGTTCTAAACGAGTCTTAGTTTGGTGTATGGTCATCAATCCTCTCTTCGGATTTCTAGTTTAATGCACCACATGCTCATTGATAGTAATAAAATCACGAATGTTACTCATCTGCCCATCTTATTCATGTCTGATGAATCATCAATTTGACACCCAAGTCAATTTCAAAAAAGAAAACCGACATGTAAGTCTGAACTAATTCACTGACAAGTTTGATTGGGATTTTGTCGCAGGAAGTTTATGTGGTGAGCAGAGATAGCACCGACAATGACAAGCTACCGCGGGACAAGTATCCGAAGCCGCTCATCTTCCACGACGGGCGCCTGGCCTTCCTCCCCACCCCGGCCGCCATGGTTGCCTTCTTCCTCTTCCTCCCGCTCGGCGTCATCCTCTCCCTCATCCGCATCAACATCGGCATCGTTCTCCCCTACAAGATCAACTGCGCGGCCGGCGCGGTCTTCGGCGTCCGCTTCCGCGTCTCTGGCCTCCGCGACCCGCCGGCGGCGGCCGACGGCGGCGCCGAGCAGCAGGGCAGGGGCGGCGTCCTGTACGTGTGCACGCACCGGACGCTGGTGGACCCCATCCTGCTCAGCACGGCGCTTCAGAAGCCCGTGCCGGCGCTGACGTACAGCCTGAGCCGGCTGTCCGAGGCCATCGCGCCCATCAAGACGGTGCGGCTGACGCGCGACCGCGCGCGCGACGCCGAGACCATGTCCAGGCTGCTGAAGCAAGGGGACCTCGCGGTGTGCCCCGAGGGCACCACCTGCCGGGAGCCCTACCTGCTGCGGTTCTCCCCGCTGTTCGCGGAGCTCGCGGACGACATGGAGCCCGTGGCGCTGGACGCGCAGGTGACGACGCTCTACGGCACCACGGCGAGCGGGCACAAGTGGCTGGACCCGGTGGCGTTCTTCGCCAACCCGGTGCCCTCGTACCGGGTGGAGTTCCTGGGCGCGGTGCCGCGGGAGTGGACGCGCCCCGGCGGCCGGACGGGCGTCGAGGTGGCCAACTGGGTGCAGCGCCGGCTCGGCGACGCTCTGGGGTTCGAGTGCACCGGGCTCACTCGCCGCGACAAGTACATGATACTGGCCGGCAACGACGGCGTGGTCGCCAAGTAGAGAGCGCCCTGGCGTCATGGCGTGCGCTACAACAGCAGCTGGGTGTGTTTTTATTATGCAAACATGCTGGGTAAATTATTGTCAAAAGTTCGTTACTGTAACTTGCATGGCAGTAATGGGTCTTTTGCTTGGTTCCGTTGTGTAAAGGAAGTTTGATTAGCTGCAAAACTAATCAAATACTACTAGATGCTTGGGTTTAAATTTCAAATCAACAGTATATATTTCGTCTGATCGCTTTGCACAGTCTTTTGCAACCCTCGGTAAATTGTTTACGGTATGAAGCCATTCCAGCTAATTGTACAACGGGTACAGGAAACCTTGGAACCTAAATTTGAGGCAATCCCCACCGCACCCTCTTAATACACAACCCACCACTCCAACAAAGATACTAGATTATATCAAATTTGAACTGTCTCTTTCTCTCATGATTTTGTAACCAACTGGATGATGTTGCCTTCCTGTGGAAGATCCGGCGACACCCATGATCCTGGAGACCGACACTACATCGGTTTGTGCCCTAATGAAGAGCCATGTATACTGAGGACCGCTATATTTTATAGTTGAAGAGTTCAAGGAGGTTTGGTTTATAGAGTCTTTTCCACGTGTGTCATTAAAAGAGTTTGAAGTTCCACCGAAGCCACTAAAAAGTTGAAGCGGTCGCGTATGCCATCGCTCCGAACTTTTTTACTGTCCAAGCCACTTCCGTCAGATTCAAGGGTAACGGTGTCAAATGGCACTGCAAAAAGTCAAACATGTCCTTAGTTTTGTCATTTTTCTTTTTTTTCTTGTTCATGTTCTCTCTTTATCCTTCCAATCATGAGCTATTCCACACGCTCGGCCGCTCCTTGGGCGTGACCTCGCAGCAGGTCTAATTCCCGCGGCGACTCGCAGCAGGGCTGCCCCGCGCCTCCTCTGCCGGCTCGGCTACGCGCTGCTGCTGCCCCGATCTTCCTCCGCGCGGCGCCCCGCCCGTCCTCTGCCACGACGACACTGCAGCCGCTCATGCCTGTGACGGCTGTGGAGGATGAGCAGACCGCCGTTAGTGCTACGATAGAGGAGTCAGCGACACCTATGTCGTCTCATGTGTTCGTGCCCGCTCCAGCTGTAGGGGTACGACCGTTTGCTTCGCGAGCGATGCGCCCCGGCCTCGCGGTTGCGGCGTGCGTCGTTGGGTCCGGTGCCGTCGAGGAGGACGATGACGACCGTGACGCCGATGGGGCCACCTCGGGCCTCGGCCTCGCCCGCCGCTGCTGGCTCCATGGACTTTGCCGCCGGAGCAGGTGGCAACGACGACGGCGAGAGTCGACGGGCACGAGGCACTGATCGGTTCCAGCGGAAATAACCGCTCTCGTCCGTTCCTGCAAGCGGCGCCGGCTCCGAAGATGGCGGCTGTGGTGCCGGGGGTGGGGGGTGGGGGGTGGGGCACGTCTCCGTCGAGCAGGAAGGACGCGACGGGGCGGGGTGAGCTCCACCGCGGGCGCTGTGCAGGCTGCACCGTGCCCGCGACCGACGGCATCTCTGCACCCGCGCTTGCACCCAACGCGGCGACAGGCGAGCTCGGCCGCGTCGAGCACCTGCGCCACCACGCCCACGCTGCTCAACGCCACCGAGCTCCGCATGCTCTCGCTCGCGGGGATCTTCCGGACGCACTCATGGGCTGCCTCTCCGCAGCGTTGTGCAGGCTACCGAGCCTCGTCATGCTGGAGCTCGCAGCCAACCGCCCGCCAGCGAGGTCCTCATCGAGGGCCTCGGCCCCTCGGAACGTTGGAGCTCGTTGACCGCTATAGGAGTCCACGGTCGCTCTTCATTCTTTGTTCGGGTCAAGGAGAAGGGGATAAGGTACGGAGACAAAGGGGCAAAAATGACTTCTTAGCTGTCCAGACCCATATGTCTGGGGTGTTAAACGGTAAAAACATGACAAAAGACGAACGGAATGGTTTCGGCGGTAAAAAAAGTTTAGTGCGATGGCACACGCGACCGCTTTAACTTTTTGATGGCTTCGGTGGAACTGCAAACTTTGTTAACGGCATGCATGGAAAAGACTCTAATTTACAAGGAGAAGTTAGTCTACAAGAGAAGAGGGGGAAACTGTGTTGCCTGCGGCACAATGAAGGTGCTACTAGTTTGTATCGACTAAATTATTGTTCAAGGTTGAATATTGCGGCACACTGAAGGACCGCTATAAATTATCGAATAAAAGCCTCTCTTTCCCTGAAAAAAAGGACAATCAACAACAAGTGTTTGCTTATTTTCTTTAGATTCCTTCTAGAAAATCATAAACCCTAAACATTCCTACTATTCTTTTTCTCTTTTTCCCCTAAACATTCCTACTGTTCTTTTTTCTCTTTAGAAAACTAAACATTCCCTACTACTACTATACTAGGAGTATTAGATGAGACCCAATAGGGTGGGGACAGTTGAGGCCACAAAAAAAGGCTCAAGCGTTGTGGCATCGGAGAACATGACAAGCCCAAACTAGCGTGGGGAACTGGGGATCATCTAGAACCGAATTTGTGGAAACAGCCCAGCGGGGTTTGCGCATCCCTAAATGTATACTTTTGTCCATTTGCCATCAACTCACTGATTGGCGCTTCACTCGGGCTCGTAGCCTGGACGGATCACAAAAGCGAAATCAGGAGACGCTTTGGCCACCATCATATCTGCACGGCGAAAAGGGCGCGAAAGGAGACCATCGGCATCGCCGTCTTTGGAGAGCCATGAGGTGAGGACGGAGCGCCGAAATCAGGGAGTCAGGTGGACCTTTTCCTCGTGTAACTATCCCATGGTTAACACCAGTCGCTACAGTGAAAGCGGACGTGCCGGAGCTTCTGCTCCAAACACAGCCGCCGTCGGTCCGTCGCTCGTCGGTGCTCGCAACCTTCTGCTGGCGGATGCGTAGCGATGATGATCGCAAGAGAATCCAATCCACGATGCCAGTTTGTGAGCTGCCGAGAAACACTAGTTTTTCGTTCTCTGTTGAAATGGAACAGTAGTGCTTATATATTTCGGTACCATGATGATTTTCTTCTGCACCACTTTGTTTCAGTTTCTTTATGGATGGACGATGGGGAGGGCGGTTTCAGTATGATCCTTCTGCTGGGCAGAAGGTGATTGGTTAACGCCTCCAGAAGCAAAGTATATTTGTTGAAGTCCTAAGATACTCATTTGCACCGATCCCGGATGATTATTTCACATAATGAACTTGAAAGACGAAATATGAAAGAATGATTATAGTCGACAGAACCAAAGAAGCTGATGGGTCATGGCAATTGAGATTGATATTGTGAAAAATCAAAGGTGGATGGTGCAACTTGCCATTTTCATCATCTAATTAATCTCGAGTACAATCATCATTACATGATTAATTTGTGTTCTATTCCTGCATCTTTTCAGGGCAATGTGCTTTTTCCTGCTATAAACAAAGCCCAATCTAACGTATAACTACTAGCTCCAAAACAGATATGTAAAATCCTACTGGCCATTTCTCATCCACACAGACACAGGTAGTTTACTTTGTTGAAACGGAAATCTACTAAAACAAACAACCTCGTACGGGGGCTGTGCACTGCAGATATTAAACCGCAAAGCCAAACATTCTCTCCAATCCCGATGGTCCTCGATCCGATCGATGCGATCATGGATGCAGGCAGCCGACATGAAGAATTCTTTCACCTCCAAAGTAAACTACTGCGCGCCCGGGGTGGCAGCTTTCCTCCCTCCTGCGGCACCCCGCCGCCTGCGCTAGATCTTCTTCACCCCTCCTGACCCTGATCCACCACCGCCTTTATTTCGCTTTGCCCGTGCATTTCTTTGCCATAGTGTTTGTTAACCCACCCAGCTGTTGCGTTTGCGTGCTCCAACCCCGCAAAGCTCCAATCCTCCCCTCCCAAGTTTCCTCTTATTCCTTGTCGCTCTTCTCTCTCTCCCCTGCCGCGGAAGGAACCTGTGATTCGTTCGACGTGCTGGTGGCGTCATGTTTATATATACGCCATGGACCAAGACAAAGCACGGCCCCTACTTTACACCGCTTCTTCGTTAGTGCAGTAGCTGTCCACCCCGCGCGCGCGCGCTGCTGGTAGATTTTGTTTGCATTTGGTTTTGGAGGGAAAACAAGTTTCACACTGTGAAGACGAGATGGGTCATAGGCTGTTCAATCCCTTGGGCTTCATTTTTGCCATCGTTGTCCTCTATGGTGGTGAGTTCGTTGCTGATTCATTCCTCGCATTCTTTCTTCTCTCTTCTTTTAAACTTCTTGTGTAGAATGTGGGGACGTTTGGTACTGCTTGAATCGTTCGTTTTCTTCTTCTTTTTTTCACCTGAATCTTGAGGAAATATTGTTCATTTCTGTGCTGTAATGATGAACAAACAAGATATATAGTAGATGAAAAAAATGTATATCATCATCAAGAAGTGACTAGATTGGTGGAGTTAACCAGCACCTCCATCTGATGATCACAATAGGAACAGAGCAGCGGGCAGCAGAGGCAGCAGACGGAGCGCACCGACACAGGCTGCTGACCACCGTCTCGGTGATGAAGCCATCCTACCCCACGGTCACCACGCCCATGTCGGCCTACGGCGACCCGGTCTCCACGCCAGGCACCCCGTACCCCTCGCTCCCGTCGCTGGCGACCGGTGGTGCCGGTACCGGTGCTGGTGCTGGTGGCGATGGCGGTGGAGGTGCCGGTGCAGGTGGTGGCGGTGGCGGTGGCGGTGCCGGTGCAGGTGGTGGCGGTGCCGGTGCCGGTGCAGGTGGTGGCGGTGCCGGTGGCGGCGGTGCTGGTGCCGGTGCGGGTGGCGGCGGCGGAGGCGGCGGGACGTGGTGCGTGGCGAGCCCGAGCGCGAGCCCGACGGCGCTGCAGGTGGCGCTGGACTACGCCTGCGGCTACGGCGCGGACTGCTCCCCGATCCAGCAGGGCGGGAGCTGCTTCAACCCCGACACCGTCAAAGACCACGCGTCCTACGCCTTCAACAGCTACTACCAGAAGAACCCCGCCCCCACCAGCTGCGACTTCGGCGGCACCGCCACCATCACCAACACTGACCCCAGTAAGAATACTCATCAATGCATCTATTCTCTATTCGCAAACATGTTGCATTCTTGGAGAATTATTTTGTGTTTGATTAGTCGGGAATCTCTTCCTACAAATACGTATCTCGATCTCAAGCAATTTTCGTCCAACTTGCAGGTTCAGGGTCGTGCCAGTACCCATCATCAAGGTAACCGTTCTGCGTTCATCTATAACAAAAACAAAACATGACTGTTGTTCGAAACAGTGGCTAAAACAATTTTTGATATGTTATGAAATGGCAGCGGCGGCGGTCAGAGCATGATGCCCCCGCCATCCCCGACGACCATGCCGCCGACAACACCGATGACCCCGACAACGCCGGACACCACCCCGGTCTACGGATTGACCCCACCCGACTACAGCGGCTCAATGTCCCCTCCCAGTCCCGGCAGCTACGGATCAACGTCTCCCCCGGACTACAACGACGTCGGCGCCGCCTCGACGACGACGGGGCAGAAGGGCAGTGCGGCGGCGCTGGTGCTTCTGTGCGTCCTCATCGCGACACTATCGCTGCACATCTCGAAATGAGAGCGCCGCACAGGGCAGTTTCATTTGAGACGTTACACGGCGGCACGGCGCGCCCCGTACGTGGTGGCTGAAAGACGCGGCAAAAGGTGCATCGCCGAGGAGGACCTCTTCCGGTGGTGTGCTAGCTTGCTGCCCAGCGCCGGGGGGAGCAGAGAGTCGTCGCAAGTCTGCTTAGTGTCGTATAAGAAATGTGCAGTGGCGAGCTTCTAGCAGCGCCCTGGTTCTAGCAGAAGCACCAGATGTTTATATACATACATATATATGTTGGCCATTCCACTATTGTACCTAGGAGTATATCAGAAAAATTGTTTACTTTCTCTCTCTCCATTTGCTCACGCTGAATAATATTGTTACCAATGATATACCAACAGTTTCAGATGTGGCCTCTGCGGATGGTACAGTTATGACTAAGGGGCATCTGTCTACCTTGTGTCAATGTTTCCTCTCCACTAGCCAAACAAAGGGCCATCCATTATCCAATCCCTTCACCATGCACGCCATCTTCTTCGTTGCCACCACGGTGCACCGGCGCGGAGCTCGGGTCAGAGGGTAGGTTTAGCCTACATGGCCATAGTGATGCGACCATGTCATCAGTGCAATTGGCATGTTTAATCTTTTGTAAATGGAACATTATTCTATGTTGAATTTCCCATGAATTGTGGTTCTAATATTGAACGAAATTTGACTGTTCGAACTTGGTTTGAATTTCTGGAAAATAAAGCCAATGTTACCATGTTCTGGGCTAAATCCTTTAAGCCCATCTCATTTTTGAGCCTAACTCGGGCCTGGTGGCCTTCTTCCTCTCTAGCTTCCCTTCTAGACTGCGGCCCACCTGGGCCCAGGTAGGACCCTTCTATTCCCTTCACACAGAGTATGGTCGTGCTATTTAAAATCAGGGGAAATTGGATTTTTGGCCCTCAAAAAACTTGTCTTTAGCTTCTTGGCCTAAATTTCGTCGAATTTTGATTTCTGGCATTGACTCGAAATTCCTTTAGGAACTTGTCCCTTCCGTCAGTTTGCGTGTTGACGATGTTAAGAGCAAAGTAAAATTACCTGCGCGTAGAGCGAAATGAAATATTTGTATGTATCTCAATATAAAATTATTATCAAGTTTTGGATAAATATATATCAAAATTGTACTGATTTTGGAAGATTAATGATAATAATAGAAAGCCCAAGATACATCGCTCCAGGGGTAAAAAGATCATTTTTACCTTGATGTTAACACTATCAACATGCCAAACTGGTGAAAAAGGCCAAATTCCTAAAGAAATTTCGGCTCGGGGCCGGAAGCTCAAAAAAAAAATTTGGGCCAATAAACAAAAGGAAAATTCTTTTAGGACCAAAAACTTCAGTCGTCTCTAAAAATTAAGGTTTGCTACGCTCTAACTGCTGCGTGATCTTTTGCGAATGTGCAACCACGGCGAAAGGTCGCCCCCGAACGTCAAGAATAGTCGTTCAGCGGCCACGGTGTCGTTACCAATTTTGCGTAGGAGTATGCAGCAGGAGTGCCTTCGTTCCTGGGAAAACTTTGGAGTTCCGTGACTTCCGTCTGCTCTGGTCCGCACGGGCGCGCTCGGAATCTGGTCGCATGCGTGGTAATGTGGTTCACGACCAAGGCCGGTGGCGAACACCAACCAAGCAGGGGTCCAGGGCCCATGGAAAAATAAGTTCGTTGGTCCAGCCCAACTTAGGTTCGTGGGCCCGTCTGCTTGAAGGGCTAACATGTTGAGGTCCAGTCTCACTTCGGAAGCTCGGAAAAACCTCGAAACTAGGACGAGCGAGAGGAGTACCATGGGCAGGCGGGAGAGCTCTAGGAGGACTACTATCTTGTTTGAGAGTTCCATGGGCTGGAAAAAGGCTAGCTATAGTAGAAGCAGGGGAGTAGGCAGCTGTGCCAGCTGCCTGCAGGGCATCACCGGCCGGCCATATCCGGAGGCAACGCGAAACTTTGGGTCACCGGCCACAAAACGGATGGACGCGGCAAGTTTTTCCGGCAGGGCAACTTGTGTGGCACGAGAGGGAGCAGTGCGCTGCTCCAGGCCTCTATCAACCGCCAGCTGGATCATACCACAAGGCTGGCTGGCCGGGAAAATGATCTGCAGTGGAGATGTTGCCTAGGTAGCTAGGACGGCGCGATCGGGGATGGGGCTCATCCATCATCAGGCATCACACACACACACACACACACACACACAACGACGGCGACGTCGGGTATGACTATGAACTGGCTGTGGCTGTAGACGTACGCGTACCAGAGAGTACATGCTCTATGCATGTACCACCTCGGGCAGGGACACCGCCAAACCCACACCCCACCCACCCCCACCCC
>CM041632.1:23743540-23797843 GCA_023333625.1 Bothriochloa decipiens | reverse complement strand
CCCAAAAAAAAGTAGCTTTTGTTGGCAGGCGGCCCGGGTGGAGAAAACAGCTGCGCCGGATGGAGATGGAAGTGGAGGTCCTGGTCCTAAGCCCAATAATGCCCTGCCGAGGCGTAACATGCGCTGCCTGCCGAGATCGACCAAGCTCCTGCGTCCGCGTCCCGCCCGCGCTCGGAGTCAGCAGCAAACGATGCACTACAGCGTGGATGCTTGGATGGGAGGGAGGATTGGGGTTGGGGATCCGGGGTACGTCCGGGGAGTCATGGACATGGACAAGGAGCATCCGCCGCAGCTGTTGTTGTGTTGTGCTACTGTGTGCCCTCCGTCCACCGGCATAACTGCACCAGGACATGCGTATGTATGTACTCGTATGCGTCAGGCGTAGCGGCAAGGATCCTGATCCTGAGTAACTGGACGGCTTAATAAAGGAATATACGTAGTACACTCTACTCTCACCATTCGACTGGCCCACGTATTTTTCTGATCGCCTGATGATTGGCGATGCGCCAAAAGCAGCGGCAACGCAGTGCTGCTCGAACATATCACTAGGTTTGGTAGATGGACGAGCAGCTACTACTAATAATAGCAATTACTAGTAGATACATTAGTAGTTGTTGTTGCACGTACAACTGTAGTATTACTCTGATCCGATCCGCCCACTAGAATGGCGCCTCGATCCCGTACGTACTCTGTTGGGGATACGCCCCAGGACTGGAGGGGCTTATTACCTCCGACTTGTATCTGACTAACAGATCCGACTGTATCAACCTGGCTCATGCTTGCAGGTCTTGGAGAGGAGCCGCCGGAGGCCAGGTCTCTGTGCGGAGGCCTCCAGGAAAGGTGAGGGACCGGTCGATGGCGGAGATCGGGTGGCGACGACTGGTGCTCAAGCGGAGGCTGATCGTCTCCTCCCGGAGGTCGGGTCTTCGAGTGGAAGCCTCTGCGGAGGCTTCAAACTGATCAATGGAGGAGGCTCGGCGGTGATCCCCGGTGCCCGAGCGGAGGCTAGTCGACACAGCCTCGCTGGGCCCGGAGGCTCTGCGTGGAGGAGGCGACAACCTGAGGCTGTTTCTACCTGGGCGGCACGTCGAAGCCAGCTGGGAAGCAGAGGACAGTTGGTGGGCTTGATGGGCCTCTTGCGAGTGGTGATGGGCCACGGCCCGCTGCCGTGACCACGAAATGGTGGCCCAGCCTGCCCCTAAGGGACCCACGTGTAATAGAGTCAGTGTCTAGGGTTTGGAAACTCCCTTTGGGGGCACGCTTTTACTTTCAGCCTTGGGCTGGGGAGCCACTTTTTAAGGCCATGCCCCCTGTGTAATGAAGGGGGAGGATCCACTGGTAGCTGTAGCACCACCCGCTGTCGGGCCCGCATTGTAATTTCCATATTTAATACAGAGAGAGAAGAACCGTCTGGATCATCCGCTCCACCTTCACTCTAACCTACTGGCACCCGTCCCAACAGTTGGCGCCCACCTCTTGTGTGTGGCCGAAGATAACACCCACAAATGCCACCCTGAAGAAAGGCACCCGTTAGGAGACGTACCGCCGCCGAGGCGGAGGTACCACAACCCTCAGCTCGCGGGAGGCTAAGGAGAAACATTCGAAGCACTTATGCTTCCACACCAGAGGACGGGGGTGATGAAGAGAACAACAACGCTGCGCAAAGGGGGACCAGTCTGAGCAGCATCCACCAGCCCAGAACCAAGAAGACGAGTTGGCCAGGCTGAGAGATGAAATGCACCGCATAGAAGCCGAAAGAGACAAGTTAAGGGCGCAGCAAGCCGTCACACAAAGAACGATACAATCATCGTATCAAGCAGACAAGATAAGGCAGCAGATGGCCATTCTGCAAGCGGAGATACAGAGCATGCAGCCTTCAGAAGCAAATCCATCGGAGGTCGCTCAACCAGTCACAACAAGTCGTTCCCCAGCTATGAACGCGCAGGCTACGCACACCATAGTTCCAAGCCTACCCACACCTTCAAGAGTCTTTGACCTAAAATCACCGCTGTCCGAAGGCCTGCAAAGCTCACCATGGCCTCCAAGTTACAAACCCGTGTCCCTGCCGAGGTTCAACGGTAATTCAGGTCTGAGACAGTTTATAATGAGTTTCGAAGCTGCAGTAGCCTCCGCCGGAGGCAATGATCATGTAATGGCTAAATCATTTGTGATTGCAGCAGAAGGAGATGCACTAGCATGGTATTCAATGTTAAAACCAAGCACTGTATACTCATGAAAAAACCTACGAGACCAGATACTGGCAAACCTCAAAGCTTACATGAACGAGTCGCTAACATCATCAGACTTGTTCAGTAACAAACACCTCAAGGGCGAACCCCTCAGAGACTACTACCAGAGATTTCTACACCTCTGGGCTAAAGCGCCAGACGTCCCTGATGGGGTAGCCATAGAAGCAGCAATCAAAGGACTTAGAATCGGCCCGTTTGCTAGTCACTTAGCAAGGAAAAAGCCAGCCACAATGGCCTAGCTACATGAAAAGTTTGAAAAATATTGCAGGTCCGACAATGACCTCCGCAAAAGACTAGAAGAAGCGGATGGTCAAAGTAAACAGTCTTCAAGCAATGGCAACAGAAGAGAAAACAGGAACCAGCAAAGACAACAATACCAGAACCAGCAGAAATAAGTTTTCAATTTGCAGGCTAGCCATCCTCCGAATACTAGGGACAAAAGAGAAAATTATGATAAGAGAAATCAAGAAGGGCAAGGTTACAGCAAAAGCAACAAGTCCAGAAACTAGAGAAAAAACCAGAAACCAAGGAAGCAATACTGCCTCTTCCACGAAGAGGACAAAGGGCACATCACATGGGACTGCCCAGAAGCCCAAGAGACACTTGACAGAATAAAAACCAAACAGTCACAGCTACAACCCCAGCAGCAAGGTAGTAGGGAGGTTAATCACGCTCACAGTTCGCAACTCTATCAGCAATATAACCCAAGTTTCCTAGGATATCTTCTAGAGCCGATACCGCAGCATAACTTGGCTCAACAGTACTATCCGACAACACTACCAGCCTGGAGACCAGTCTATCAGCAAACATCGCAGCACCAGAGGTACACCCAGAACAGAGCAGAAAATGGTCTAACTTACATCAATCAAATACCTCTGCACATAACGCTCATCGAATCAACACAGATACAGACACCTCTGGTGGCACAACAAAGGCAGTATGAAGCATTAACAGCACCTCCGCAGTATACTCTAGCCCAACCATCAACCGCGAAGGCAGAGTCTCCGGCAGAAAACCAGTTAAATCCGCATTCGGCACTACCAACCATTGGCATGATATTGCCTATAGCCGAAGGTTCACCACTAGAATTCAAAACCAAAAAGCAAAAGAAAGACCACCTCCAGCTGGTCAACAATGTGGTAGTACAGGGTGCTTACAAATCAACTGAATAGTCCAAGATGCCAATACAATTTATAGAGCAAGACCTCTAAGTTGAAAGCTATCCGCACGCAGATGCCATGGTCATAAAGGCAAACATAGCAGCCTAGGAAGTAAGCAGGATACTAGTCGATTCCGGGAGTTCAGCGGACATCATCTTCGCCAAAGTGTTCGACCAAATAAAACTCAGCAGGAGCCAGCTACAGCCATCGGACACCCCACTTATTAGATTCGGTGGAAAGAAGATCAACGCCCTAGGCAAGATATCACTACCAGTATCATTCAAAGATGGGGACTGTGCTAGAACAAAATACATCACTTTTGATGTGGTCGACATCTACTACCAATACAATGCGATACTGGAAAAAGGATTCACAAACAAGTTCAATGTGGCAATACACATGGGCTACTTCTGCATGAAGATGCCAGCATTACATGGAATCATCACAGTGCGGGGAAGTCAAAAAGAAGCAAGGAACATAGAGAAAGCAATCTACAAAGCACACAGAAACATCAACACCATAGAAGCAGAGGAGCCTCCGGACATGCCTGTGGGAAAAACCAACATGGCAGACCAAGAGAATACAATAACATTACCATTGGAAGAAACAGTCCCTAATAGAAAAGTGATCATAGGTGCCAATCTATCAGAGGTAGAAAGAGAAGACTTGTTAGAGCTGCTAGCAAAGAATAAGGACGTGTTTACATGGTCAGCATCAGATCTGCAAGTAATCAGTCAGGATGTGATTGAACACACCCTCGACCTCAACCCAAATGTCAGACCCAAGAAACAAAAACAGAAGAAGATGTCCGATGAACGCATAATTACAGCGAAGGCGGAGGTGCAAAGGTTATTAGATGCCAAGGTCATCAGAGAAGTCAAGTACTGTAACATCCTAGATGTTAATGACAATTAAAACTTGATCAAGTGTATTATCAAGCATAATCATTGAGCATCATAACATAAATGCATTTATGTTTTAATAGTGTCTTTTATGTGGTGCTTTGTTTTATACATGAAATGATGAGTTGATTGCTACTTCAAAAACTATTTTCAAAACCTTGTTTTATCCCTTTTCTATATTTCAAAATCTATAAGGAATTTTGAGATACTCTCAAAAGATGGTTTGTAGATCTTGACTAGAGCTACAAAGTTGGTATTTAACATTTTTTAAGTTTTCAAAAGGAATTTTAAATGAATTTGAAAATACAGTTTTCCAACATTTATCCCTCTTTGATTTTAAACTCATAATTCAAAAATTATGCATATTTGGGAAAACTTTGTATATAAAAAATATTTGGCTAGAAAAGTCGAGCATTTCATACATTGAAAGATTTTCATATTATTTATTAAAGTCAAAATATTTTCAAAATGTTTGTTTCTAAGATTTTTGTCCTCTTTTAAAATTTGTTCAAAATTCATATTTCCACTCAAAATCTGAGAAAGCTCATTTTACGAGTTTTGTAGATCTTGAAAAGTTATAAAAACCATATATTGAAAGTTTTTCAAGTTTCTATATGAATTTTAGAGTAATCGGAAAATTTTGAAAAACTAGAATCCCGCTACAGTACCCTGTGAGCAGCCTGCTTGCCTGCTTACCGTCGACGTCGCTGACCTTCTCACCGCTTCCAGGCATATCCATGCCACCTCTTGGCCCTTCCTGCACCTTCTCCATCTTGCCACCTCCTCCTCCTCATGTGTCATACTCATTTGGAAGTGGAGAACTTTGCCTTCTCTCCAGTTTCACCCCCTTTTTCCTCCCTCGTTCTCTGTCTTCTCCTCTCTGTTGGACAGCAGAGGCCAAGGACGAGCAGCAGCAGAGTAGAGCGATGCCCTTCCTCCCTTCCCTGCCAGTGCTACTACTCCTCTATTTCTTCACCACCTCAGGCGCCCCAGTCCCTTCCCTTTCCCTGCTCTCTCATCACCCAGCAGCAGCGCTGCCATGGCCGCCATGGTCACCTCACCATGGCTAGCCCTCCACAGTGCAGCAAACTCTTATCCTTCGTGTTGTGTTTTACTTGACTTGTGCATGCTCACCGGCCTGCCCTTTTCCATGGTTGCAGTACCGGTCACGCGGGAACGCCCAGGTTGCCGACGAGTTCACGCCGCCGTGGGTCGTCCTCCGTCGTCGGTCCACCTCCGCTCCACCTTTTCCTCAACTGAGGTGAGCACCGTGTTCGCCATCATCTCCTTAAGCCGTACGTATCTTCGCTTTAGCCTCTCATGCACCGTAGGCTGCACGCCATCGCGTACAGTACAGCCGCAACCGCTTTGCCGCCGACAGCACCCTAGCATGCTCTGTTTTTTTATCCAGTAGCCCCAAAAGTTTCGTTTTTTCGTGGTGATCGCGTAGGAACAAACCGCGTCAAAAAAGATCCAGCCGTTAGCAAGTTACGCCATGGTCAACCTCTGCCTCACACTAGTCAACAGCCGGAGGTTGAAGACGACACTGTTCATACGATTTATTTATTTTTGAAAATCCACAAAATGTTGTCTTATTTGGTAATTCATAGTAATTCATGTATAGCCTCAAAATTTGTGAAAATTTATGTGTATGCTCTTTATGATGTTCTCTACCTATAAAACATATAATATGCCAATTTTGAATACTTTTTGCATAAGTTAAAATTAGCTCTTTTAATTGAAAAATACCTCTTCTATTATTTTTAATAAATAAAATAATTGGCTAAAAGCTAAAAGAGGAGATTGGTTTTGCCTGTTGGAATCATGATAATAGTTAATAAATTGAGTCCGAATGGGTAACTTGCATTGGGAATGGAGTCCCTCTGTAGTGTTTCCGTCTGTTGATGCCCTAGGTTCCGTGTCGATGGTGATCTGGTGATATCGAGAAACTAGAAAATCCACATGCATGAAATGATATACTGAGGGTTGGAGCCCAAATATGTCATGGAGTGATATATTGTGGGCCAGAGTTCCCACAAATATCATAGTGTGGTATGTTGTGGGTTTAAGTTCCCATGTATATTGGTACACTGGGTCCAAGTGCTCACGTGTATCATGTGGTGATATATGGCTGCGGTTGTTATCCCGGTGTATCTGTGGTCTGGTATGTATTTTGGTTGGAGCCTCAAGCATATCGAGATCTAGGTCCCAACTGGGTATGAAAATGGATTCGAATCGCCGTTGCTTCTCGGAGAAGAAGACTCGATCAGTGTTCATCGTCGTAGTAACAACTTGAATGATGATAAGGTATCAAAATGCAGTTGGTTGGTAATCTTGATCTAGAGCAATACAACTTTACTTTCTGTCGAGCTTTTCTGTAAAAATTTCTTATCTCCTGCAACCTTAACTTTTCCCTCTAGCCTGTATTTCCTGAATCTTCACCCCTCTTTTTTGTCGGGTCAGTCTTGTTGAGTACTTTTGTACTCAGGGTTTGTTGAACCCCTATTGCAGGTGCTAATTGGTGTTCAAATCAAGTTCATGTCGGTGGGCTCGACGTGATCTAGTTGTCCCCTCCCGACTTAGGCGCTCTACCTAAGTTGTCTTCTGTAGTTCTTCTCTGCTTCCGCAATTGAAGTTAAGTTTGTAAAAGTTAACTTATTCATATTTTGTAAACTTAATGTTATTTCTCTTCCGCACTCTGATATATGTTTTATCATAAATGTTATAATGTTGCAGCTACTCCTTTGTTGATCCTGGTATGAGTTGACAAATGTGGTTTAATCGGGGTCCTTTGAGGGCACCCAACATGGCTTTCTAAGTTGTATGGGATGCATGCATGGCCATATAATTTAGGAGGTTCTGCCACAAGTACTCAGATTGGCTAGTAAATGTTGTCTTAGTGCCAAAACAGAATGGCAAAATGAGAATATGTATAGACTTCACAGATCTCAATAAGGCCAGCAAAAAAGATCCTTTCCCATTACCCAGGATAGATGTATCAGTTGACAAGGCAGCAGGATGCAAACGCTTCTCTCTCTTAGATTGTTTCTCAGGATACCACCAGATATGGCTAAGAAAGGAAGACGAAGAAAAAAAAAGCTTCACGACCCCCTTCGGCACCTACTGTTTTGTTAGAATGTCGAAAGGTCTTAAAAACGCAGGATCAACGTTCTCAAGAATGATTCAAACTGTATTGCAAGCTCAACTCAGGAAAAACATTATAGCCTATGTGGATGATCTAGCAGTAGTCAGCAAGCAGACCGGAGATCATTTGGATGACCTCCGGGAAACTTTCGCTAGTCTCAGGGAAGCAGGATTAAAATTAACAGAAAAGTGTATCTTCGGAGTAAGCAGAGGAATGATGCTCGGGTACATTGTTGGTCCAGAAGGACTAAGAGCAAACCCAGACAAAACAAAAGTAGTATTAACAATGAGAGAACTAGAAAACAAGAAAGAAGTACAGCGACTATCAGGCAGAATAGCAGCACTCAGCAGATTCATCTCAAAATCGGCAGTATGAAGTCTACCATTCTTCAGAACACTCAAGGTCTCGGACAAATTTGAATGGGGCAAAGAGCAATCGGAGGCATTCCAGCAGCTCAAAAACTACGTAACAAAAGACCTTATGGTCATAGCACCAGATGCGGAGGCAACCTTGCTACTATATGTTGCAGCCTCCGCAGGAGCAATTGGCGCGGTGCTAGTTCAAGAAAAGGAAGTTGGCAACAGGAGTGTACAGCACCCAGTATACTATGAATCAGAAGTGCTGCAGGGGGCAAACTGAACTATTCGGAGGTCGAAAAAATAGCATACGCAGTAGTAACAGCGTCAAGGAAGCTCAAACACTATTTTCAAGAGCATGAAATTCTGGTACCAATAGCACAACCGCTAGCTGATATCCTAGGCAACAAGGAAGCATCAGGCAGAGTCAGTAAATGGGCAACAGAAATATCCTAGTTTAGCATCAAGTTCATCTCAAGAACAGCAGTCAAGTCACAAGCACTAGCAGATTTTTTGGTAGAATGGACATCTCCGCAGCACGTAGAAGACAGAGCGGATGCTTCAATATGGATACTATACACAGATGGCGCATGGGGCATCCAAGGTGCGGGAGCCTCCGCAGTACTAATATCACCATCGGGCATCAAAACAAAATATGCATCAAGATTCTGCTTCAAAGCAACCAACAACGTAGCCGAGTATGAAGTAGTGATCCTGGGGCTCAATAAGGCCAAAGCACTTGGTCCCAAATACATCATGGTCAGAACCGATTCGAAGATAGTAACAGGACAAGTCGAGAAAGACTATGTCGCAAGGAACCCAGAATTGGATGCATACCTAGAAGTAACCCAGATTCCAAGGCTTTATCCTAAAGCACATCCCAAGGGGGGACAACTCGGAGGCAGACGAGTTAGCCAAAGCAGCAGCAAATCAAACGGAGGTACCCGAAGGAACCTTCTACTAAGAATTGACATTACCAGCTACCGCAAAAACAACAAAGGCATTTGCGGAGGTACTCCTAGTAAACACGGAGGATTGGAGGAAACCTATAATTGATTATATCAATGGAGCCCATGTAACATCAGATGAATCAGTTGCATCAAGGCTGGCCGTACGGGCAAGGAATTACACGATAATAGACGGAATTCTATACAAGAAAGGAATAGTCCAACCATTGCTCAAGTGCATCACAGAATCAGAAGGCAAAAACCTCTTATAAGACATCCACTCAGGAACATGCGGATCACACATTGGCCCCAGAGCACTTTCAGCGAAGGCAATCAGGCAAGGGTTCTACTGGCCAACACATATCAAGGATGCATTGCACATAGTAAGAATTTACAAAGCATGCCAGAGTTTTGCACCACATCAAGCATCTCTGGGAGCACAAACACAGCTAATACCTCCGATCTGGCCGCTTCAGCGATGGGGGATGGATCTTGTAGGTCCATTACCTCCGGCTCAAGGCGGAAGCAAATATGCAGTGGTAGTAGTAGAATACTTCACAAGATGGATAGAAGCCAAACCGCTCGCGACAATCACCTCCGAAACAATCAAAAAATGCTTCTGGCAAAACATAAACTGTAGATTCGAGGTTCTAAGGACACTCATAGTCGACAACGGGAAGCAATTCGATTCAGACAAATTCAAAGAATTCTGCAACAGCATCGGCACACAAGTAGCCTTCGCTTCAGTCTACCACCCAGAGAGTAATGGAGCAGTGGAAAGGTCAAATAGAATCATATTCTCAACAATCTCCAAAACATTGCTAGATCACAAAAAGGGCAAATGGGTAGAAGAGTTGCCAAAGGCTGTATGGTCTCACAACACAAATGTATCAAGAGCCACTGGGTTCACTCCATTTAAGTTACTGTATGGAGAAGAAGCAATGATGCCAGAGGAGATCAAATACCAGAGCCTCTGCACAATAAAATAAAACCTCGCAAAAGATGAAGAATACACCAAGGAGATGACTGAAGCATAGAGGCTAGAGGCAATCGACAACATCGAGAAATACCAAGACCAAACCAGGAAATAGAGGGATGGAAAAGTGGTCACTAAAAACATCAAGGATGGCGACTGGGTAATGAAGCGGAGGCCAAACACTCAAAACATAGGAAAGCTACAGCCAAAATGGGAAGGACCATTCATAGCCAAGCAAGGAGGAAGGAAAGGGTCATTCTATCTGCAAGACATAGAAGGAAGAACGTCAACCCACTCCTGGAACATTGATAGCCTCCAGAAATACTACACATAGAATATAAGGACTCCGTAGAATTATAAGCAGAGGTCCCTAGATTTAAATTCCTACAATTTACTTTTTCTGCAAAAATGGCTTGCACTCTTTTCCTCACAAAAGGGGCTCCAAATCGGAGGTGAGGTTTTTAATGAAGCAAGACCATATGTAATTAATCTCTGAATCTATAAAGAGGACCCCAAAAGGTAATACCTAGGACAGTCAAAAGCAGCCAGCACCGCGGCTGTAATATTCAACAACTATTCATGATTCAGAAGGTTACTTCATGCCACCATTAAGAAAAATGAGAAGGGATGAAGCAACCTCTAAAGTAGCCTCCGCTAAAAGCCAAAAGCTCTCGAAAAAGCCCTGTCATTTCAGGCATCAAGGCAGGCAGTAGCAACCACAGGTTGCGAACAAATGAGAAGGCATGAAGTAGCCTCCGCTAAAAGCCAAAAGCTCTCGAAAAAGCCCTGTCATTTCAGGCATCGAGGTAGGTAGTAGCAACCACAGGTTGCGAACAAATGAGAAGGCATGATGTAGCCTCCGCTAAAAGCCAAAAGCCCTCAAAAAAGCCCTGTCATTTCAGGCATCGAGGCAGGCAATAGCAACCACAGGTTGTGAATGAATGAGAAGGCATGAACTAGCCTCCGCTAAATGCCAAAAGACCTCCAAAAAGCCATGTCATATCAGGCATCGAGGCAGGCAATCACAACTACAAGTTGTGAAGCAAACTAGGGGAAGACCTGTAAACCAACTCAGGCACCAGTACTAGAAAAAGAAAGAAACATCACACTAACCAATAGTGACATCCGAAATAAGGTACTAAAGTAAGCGAAGGTACCATCTATGAGCTCACAGGTCATGTAACCTCCGCATTACACACCTTCCAAGACGGAGACAATATAATTACAAAAAATTAAAGGACCCACATCATTCCAAAGCAGAGACAATACGTAAAGCAGGATCATTTATTATTCAAACTTATGCTTACAATAGATAAGGCTCATTGCACCTTGCTCATAACAGGAACAATGTGCAGAACACATTTAACTGCTAGACCAAAATGCACAACCTTCGGGTCAGGAAATCTAGCCACTCCACCCAGTTAACCTGCTACCACAAGGCATGGAATAGCCCGGAGGTTGCCAACACTTCAACCTACAAAAAACCAAAGGGTACAGCCTCCGGAAATACATCCGAAGGCAAGCAGACTGAGACTTCCTGAAGAATAGGCATTGGCGAAGGTATATCCTATTATGTCATGGAATACTCCCTTTAGCCTCCCGGCTACATACCACCCTGTGCCCCTGGTAACCCAGCCACTTGAACCAAGTCCAATAGACGCTCGGTACAAAGAGAAGGAGGCGAACCCCCAACACCAGCTTGTACATGACAAATTCCACAACCATCTGTCAGCACACCACTTTGCACCTTCCATCGGCAAGCAACCACCGCATCCAAAATCCTTACATCAACAAAGCTAAGTAGCATCACAGCCGGCCACCATCTTCGAGGATACAAAGGCAATATAGGTTGAGTATTGTTGACAAGCAGAAGCACCACCATCTTTAACCATGGGCACCAGGTTCACTGATGTGGCTATTCCATTACGAGTCCTCATATAGTACCAACGTAAAGATAGCCACTAAGAAACACCATTAGTACAGCGCACACAAAGAAACAACCTAAATGATCAAATGGAGAATAGACCTTTTTATAAGGACCTCCAAAGCATGAATAAACCAGTTGCATCTACCTATCATTAAAGGAAGCAAGTACAAAATCAATACCCGTACCATCATGTCTCAGGAGGCAAAAGTACAAAACAGTAAATAACAAAGATACGCAAAGTACACAAGGGGTACTATAAAAGAAGTATAGCTCAACGCCTGCACGCCTGAGCATTAGGAAAGGGCCAACCACAAGCGACTCCATATAGCCAAAACCCGCTTAAGGGAGATGGAGGCAGATGTCCGCATACGGATGACCAAAAATAATGAGATACCGCGCAAGAATTCGTAATGAGATTGGCAAAAGAAACGTTCCAGAGACAACTTTGGTCTTCGAGACAATGCAAAAGAAGTGAGGCAATAGAGCAAGCCAGCCAGGATCATCGCCTAAACAAAGACAAGGGGGGATACCGCATAAGAACTCATAACGTCCCCCCGTCTTTGCTAATAACTGAAGACCACAAAGTCAAACATAGCAAAATCGACATCAGCACTGGTCGAAGAGAAACAACGGTTGTAATATCCGCCATATGCTAACAATAAAATTATTAATATACAAATGTGTTTCAAAGTGGTTACGACCTCCGAGGAGGAAAACAGAAATCACCTCCATAGGTAACACCTGCAATAGGGCACAAAGGCCTCCGACTAATTAAAGCAGGCCTCTGCAGCATAGCGGAGGTCAAAATAAACAACCTCACAAATGACATGTCCATCACAACACTCAACCTCCACACAAACAAAGATAATTACAAAGGTCTAGACAGACCACACCATGCAAGAGAACGAATAAAACTAGGACGTGCATCATCCAAATCGCTAAGAACAAAATCAAACATGTCGTCCACCGAGAGCCTAGGAAACACCGACTTCCAATAAGTCCATAGCTCGCCGCTAACGTAAACATCATTGCACATAAAGGTAATAGGCTCGACCTCCTGCACAGGCCCCAAACTGCAGACCTGCGCAGGATGATTCGGCCATTAATATTTTACAAAACCAAGAGACTTAAATTGTTCTTTACATATACACAACGGCACCAGGTCAGCAAAAGTCAAAACATATACAGACACAAATGAAGATGAATTTCTACACCTCCTCGGCAACGGTCAAGTCCTGAGGCCCCATTCGAGCTCCCGGAGACGCTACCGCTTCCTCCGCCATGGAATCAGTCCCAGCACTGGCAGGAAAACTTGGGGGGCGGAGGCGCTAGCGTCGACAGATCCCCGGGTTCGTGCAGAAGTGCCACCAGAAGAAGTCGGTCGGTGACTGCTGCGTTTGCCATACTTTAGTTGCTGAAAAAGACAGAAAATAAGACAAGGGAATTGCAAATACAGCTCTCACAACAAAAGACACGAAAAGCTAACCATATATACCGTTTCACGAGTAACATTGGCCATCACAATGGTCTCTGACCGGCCAAACTTGGACCAGAACTTCTCCATAAAGCTACGCACGGTGGTCTTAACAAACCGATCCATTCTGCCAAGTTCAACAGGATCTTCTAGCTCAGGATAATCAAAGTTTCCAATTTGAATGATGTCCTTAGACATAAAAAGCTTACACAGATAGGTGGCGGAGGTCTTCACACTGAAATCGGAGACTCCGGTCATAAACTCACTAAGTTTGTCGAGGTTCACCTTGATCCAGGAAAATACACCGGAGGTAGACGCCTCAGGGTTAACCGGAGTCACCGCACCGCCAAAGGCCCGGACGGCGGAGACATAGGATTCAGCCACTTCTAGCCTGATCAACCTGGTGGCAGTCAGCTCCTTCTCAAGCTCTTCAACCCTAGACTTGAGAGCCGGCGCTAATCGCGGTTCAACGTCCACTTCTTGCCGTAGGAGATTGGAAATCTCAGCGGCTTTGTCCATCCGCTGGCTGGCGGTAGCCTCCGCTTCTTTGGCAGCAACCTCTGCTTCTCTAGCAACAGCAAGAGACCTCTTTAGCTCATCAGATTCAGCCCCAAAAGCTGATAGCTGCTTATCCAAATCGGAGGCACTCTGAGCCATTAGTCCCTTCTCTTGGTCTGAGAATCGACCTCCGCCTTCAAGACCTTGATAGCCTCATCCTTCTTGATCAGTTCAGCACAGCTACTGGTCTCAACGGCCATGGACAAGGCGACACTCTAGAGATAGTGACAAAACGATACCGAAATCAGATACTTGACAAAGAGTATATAGCTACAAACGGAGAATAAAACCAAACTTACAATAACATGATGGTTAATATTGGCGTCCATCAAAGTCCAAAACGGCAGCCCAGCAAGACGCCGGTACAAGTCCCTGCCCATTGAATCAGTCAGCTGGCCAATACCTTGAGCCCAGCCAAGGAGAGCACTTATGCCCTTATCAGGGCAGCCGTCGGATGGGAGAGGCCCAGCGCCAACCATGCCCACCAGAGGTCACAAAGCCATAGGCACTGCCTCGGCAACGGCTCCTCCGAAAAAAGGAACACCTGACGCCGGAGGTGGCGGAGGGGCAGGCTGAGCGGCCTCAGCGGTAAGGATATCTGAAAGCAGACACCAAAAACACAAGTCAAACAACAAAACAAGAAAACACCAAATCTCAGGAAAAATATATATATCATACACATGCTCACCGAGCAAGGAAACTTCCCCGTCAGAGGCATAACCATAAGAAACCTTCAAAGTCAGGAAATCCACATAGGTCATACTTCGAGTAAGAATGTTACCTTGACTCAAAGTGTACGCATCTTTGGGGACCTCAGAATCCTTCGCTCCGAGTGGGGCAGTCTCCGCAGGCTTCTCAGCATGATGAGTCATAACACCGGCCTCCTCCAACTCATCCTCATCAGAGCTGGTGTCCAGATATGCACTAGCAAAAGGCTTTACAGAAAGCTGAGCGGACACTGTCTCAACATGCGCAGACACAGGTTCGGCAAACCAACGGCAAACTGGAGCCCGTAGCTGCTAAGGCATGAGATGCCTCCGGGGAAGCAATAGGCGACGGAGACCACCGAGACGGGCCCTCGGAACTGAGCAGTGCCAAAGTATCAGTCTCCATTAGAAACACAGTCCCCGCCTCCGAATTGATGATAATGTCCCTTTCTTCGTCATAAAGGTCTTCAAAAACATCCTCCACCTCTGCAGATTCAGCGGAGGCTCCTCTCTGCCTCTTTGGGACTCCACGCGCCAAAGCACCAACTTTCCTTTTCTTTCCCTCGGCAGCCTTCGTAGCAGTGCCAGCAACAGTGAACTCTTTCTTCTCATTTTTCTTCTTCAGCTTCTCAGGGAGCTCGTGCTCAGTGTAGTGGATGCCGAGCTCCTTGAACACCCTGTTGAGACGAGGCATGGTACCTGCCTTAGACCTCCGGGTAAGATATTCCTTTTCAGAAACTTCGCCAAGTATCTCGATGGCTTTCTGCTCTGTGGCACGGACAAAGTCCTCACCGCTCTGACCCTCCAGGAACTGCAGCCCAAAATGCGGACACGGGATGCCACCAGCAACACCAAAAATAGGAAGATCCAGTTTTTGTATGGCAAACTTCTTCCTGTCCTTGCTGCCGAGCAGGGGCCAAAAATCGGAGGCAATCATCTCCTCCACAAGATCTCTGCCTCCGAAGTAACGGCAGGCATCAGCGAACACTCTGGTACAAGACCTCCTCTTCTCAAAGACACTTGCCTCCCGCTTAACGTTGGTGTGGGGATCCATCCGGGTCATAACGGAGGCAAAGGGAAAACTAATGATCCTCCAACATCCTCTCCGACTTCAGAAGCACCAGAAGTCTTCACGTAAAACCAGAAGTTCATCCAATCAGCGGGCTCCCACTTCCCCCGCTGGCACCAAGAAATAGCAATCTTTTTCTTTCCCTTGCCGGGGTTCCTCTTGGCCATAAAGCTACACGATGTGAATTGAGCAAGCCTTGTTCCGATGTACTTCAGCTATTTTTGCAACTCATAAAATTTTGCGAAGGTGTTTATGCTAATTCCCCCACCATACGATTCGACAGCCCGAAGGAACTTACTCATATTTAGGAACGCATGAGGGGTCATGTGATGAAGTTGCACGTCGAACCACTCAAGCACACATCGAATGAAATTGCAGCAGGGAAAGCGAAGGCCGCAGGTAAAAAAATCCTTGAACACAACGGCTTCATCTCTCTTAGGTAGCGGGACAGTCTCTTCACCCGAAGCTCGCCCGCGGCCAATAGGAATATAGCGCTTCTCCTCGAGACCATCTATCATCGCCTGAGTCATCCGGCTACGACCAAAGTCGTAGCTGACCTCCGAGTCAGACAAAGTAATCTTCGGAGGCATTAGATCACTAGGGGAAGCCTCGACATCATAAAGCGACTCCTCGAGATCCCTGGCCTTCGCAGCAGCCAGCATGCACTGCTCAAAAAGGCCAAGGAAGCCTCCGACTCCAACGCCCTGAAAGTGGGAATAGGGGCCGGAGAACGGATGACGACGCGCGCAGCAGGGGCGTTTAGGTGCCACGACGGCAGGATGCCGAGGCAAATGCAAACGTGGAGGCAGCAAGCAAAAAGAAAACCTACGTGAATGGAAGCAGAGGCAGCAACAAACAGGGCAAGCTACGCGGAGGCAGGCAAAGGAGAGTACGGGTCATTTTCACAGCCCACCCCCTTATATAGGCACCGATGCGATGCCTCGACTTCTAAGCCCAACAGTCACGACGGTTCACGAATCGGACGGCAGCAAACGAGCCAACTCAAAACCAACACATAAGATTGAAAAATCAAACAAAGCTAAAAAGCAAAGCCTCAGGTCCAATGTTCAACGGGCCAGGGGGTCGGAGGTAAGCGCAGCCTCCACGGTCAGGGGCGTGTTGATGGCTAGACCCGCCTCCGCTGGACTTAACCCTCAAGGGGGGAATGTTGGGGATACACCCCAGGACCGGAGGGGGCTTATTACCTTCGACTTGTGTCTGACTAACAGATCCGACTGTATCAACCTGGCTCATGCTTGCAGGTCTTGGAGAGGAGCCACCGGAGGCTAGATCTCTGTGCGGAGGCCTCCAAGAAAGGCGAGGGACTGGTCAATGGCGGAGATCGGGTGGCGACGACTGGTGCTCAAGCGGAGGCTGATCGTCTCCTCCCGGAGGTCGGGTCTTCGAGTGGAAGCCTCAGCGGAGGCTTCAAACCGATCAATGGAGGAGGCTCGGCGGTGATCCCCGGTGCCCGAGCGGAGGCTAGTCGACACAGCCTCGCTGGGCCCGGAGGCTCTGCGTGGAGGAGGCGACAACCTGAGGCTGTTTCTACCTGGGCGGCACGTCGAAGCCAGCTGGGAAGCAGAGGACAGTTGGTGGGCTTGATGGGCCTCTTGCGAGTGGTGATGGGCCATGGCCCGCGGCCGTGACCAGGAAATAGTGGCCCAGCCTGCCCCTAAGGGACCCATGTGTAATAGAGTCAGTGTCTAGGGTTTGGAAACTCTCTTTGGGGGTACGCTTGTACTTTCAGCCTTGAGCTGGGGAGCCACTATTTAAGGCCATGCCCCCTGTGTAATGAAGGGGGAGGATCCACTGGTAGCTATAGCACCACCCGCTGTCGGGCCCGCATTGTAATTTTCATATTTAATACAGAGAGAGAAGAACCGTCTGGATCATCCGCTCCACCTTCACTCTAACCTGCTGGGACCCAGTCCCAACATACTCAACCAAAGCCTTGTCGCTTGTCGTACTGCTGCTATCTTTACCCCTGCGGTGCGAGCTATGCCTCCACTTCCCGGACACACAAACGGACGCGTCGCGACTCGTGTCAACAGCTGCAGCTACCAGCCCGTGCCTGCCTGCCGAGCTCGGGAAAACGACACGAGCCAGCCCGTGCGCCGCCATGGCCCCTTGCGCCACCGTGGCCTCGTGCGCCGGCGTCCTCAACGTGCATCTGGAGAGAGAGGAAGAGGGAGGAGTGAGGGATGGATTTGCGATGAGAAGTGAATGACGAAAGGCATACCGACCTTCGCCCGGATCTGACGAGCTTGGAGCTTGGAGGAGGAGAGGGAGCCGCTCTCACGGATCCGGCCTCTGCAACCTCGCCAGCGGTGGATCTTGGCTTCCAAGGCCCAACGTCGGCCGCTCTCCTCCTCGTGCCTCCGGCTCATCGAGGAGTGCGGAGAGAGAGGAGCCGCGTCGCCTCGCTCCACCTCGCGCACCGAGGAGGCGGAGAGGGAGGGGCCGAGCCGCTGTGCTCCGCCTCGTGCGCCACCATCGCCGCCAAGAGGAGTGAGGAAGGGGAGAGAGAGTGAGAGGGCAGGAGGGGAGACGGGAGGGAAGCGCGTGAGGAGATGCGCGAGGTGCGAGAGTCGCGCGCAGAGAATTAAGTGGAGCGGCGGTGTCAGGCTGGAGAGAGGGGGACTGAGAGAGTGAAACCCTAGGGCTATATTTATACGGGAGCGTCTATCGGGCTTTGTCTTGGGCCGATTGGGCCAAATCATTTTAAGTTGCGGACCTCGGCGGGCATCTTAAGACGCCCGTCACGAAAAATACCTATTTTCCGTGACGGGCATTTTAAGATGTCCGCTGCGGTAAATCGATTTACTGCAGCGGACAAAAGTGCCCGTCACGGTAAATAAAATTGCCCGTTGCGGTAAACCGTGGGATTTATCATAGCAAGCAACGAAAGAACCCGCTTCTGAGGGGCTATTTGAGATGCTACGGAAGTTCGTTTGTGTAGCAGTGCTAATCACTCAATGTTAGGCGTGTAAAGACTTCTTTTGGTTGTATATATTGCATACGCTGCATGCGACATGATGATCGATGCTCGTGGGACAAAGGATATAGCGAACAGCCGAGGAGTAGTCATTTCAGCAACCATTTAGCTACATTACGGCGTCTAATGGACTAATGAAGAGGCAAAATGTTGACTATAAAATGAATTACAGGAGAGTTATTTTCCCAAACCATTAGTTTTTTAACCGAACCTTGCTAGTAGACTTAGAAAGAGAGCTAGCACTAAGGGTCTATTTGGGATGACTTTAGCCATAGCTCCGGTGGCGGAGGAGACGAAGAAACCAAACATGCACTAATAAAGATTTGCATTACTCAGAAACGGTTGAATCATCATCAATTACAAATTGAATATTTGTTTGGATGGTGGATATAATTGTTTTCTCATCCGAATCACACACGCTACCTCAGCTAGATAACTCATGGGCTACATGATTTTAAGAAACTTATATCTTGGTATAATGGTATTGACACAACGCTCTGTTTTAAGGCCAATTTAATAGAAAAATATAAAAAAACTTATGAACATTACTCCCTCCGTCCGGAAAAGCTTGTAAACGGCACAACCGAGGCAAAGCTAGCGACCATCAGAAATTACCAGTTTGCCCCTACTTCTCTGTCTCTTGACTCTCGAGCGCATACGCATGCAGTCTGCGAGTCTGGACGGAATGAGTGGACGAGAACGCATGCAGTCTGTAGTATGGACGGAGTGAGTGGACAAAGAGGTCGTGCAGCAGGTCATGAGTGGGCCGGCTGAGCATTCACCAAAGTAGCAGATTTTTTTATTCCACCGGTTCCACAGCTGCTGCTAGCCTCTGTACCTACGTTTGCATCCTTTATCGGACGCGGCCCTGTTCATACATTTGTAAGCTTTTACGGACGGAGGGAGTAAATAAGCTGGTGTGACATGATATTAATAAAAATATGATAAAAATTCTATGGGTTCAAATTAGTCATGGGATAAAACTTTGTTTAAGATGTGTGTGTTACAAATAGTGACATGGAACCTTTGCAGACAGTCGGGCACTGGCTCGAAGCATAAATAGAAAATGATGATGCATGTTACCCAAACAAAAATGGAGAATGAAATCGAAAATGATCAAACACGTACTAGCATGACTAGCATCCATACGATACGACCCTTCAAACTTGCTGTGAAAATCGTTTGGGCATCGTGGTTTGACGGGTCAAAGAGTGGAATAGTCGACCCTGGTTGGCCTAATCTGTCAGGGTGACTGCGGACCCAACATGTGCGCAGATTCCTGAACATCTGCTGCAGCCACCCACGTCGACGCATCAAATCGCCGACCGCAAAGGATCCGCGGAAGCCCGAGGGAATTTGATGAGCAGCGCCAGCTGTGACCCGGCATGCAACCAAGCACCATCAGACCTGGCCAATTATCTTCTTTTAAAAAAATGCGGAAGACAATAACGAAACCAGCCGCAGCAGCGCAGAATTGCAGGCTGACCTGCGGCGGAGGTCGAGGTCGGGGAATGGTGGCGGCGTGGCAAAAGCTGCTGCTTGTCGTCGTTGGCGTGATGGTGTCATGCTGATGCCCCTCCAGTTACTATTCTACTCCTACTCTGCTCTGTCAGCAGACCTCTCCTTGGCTCACCTCTTTCGTCGTCGTCGTCGTCGATCTTCCTCCCCCCGGTTTTCAGTTTTCACCGCCTTTACTTTACTCCAGTCTACCGCGCCGAGCAGCCATTTCCGCTTTCTTTGACTGCCGCCTTGCTTGCGCCAATGCGCCCGCCCGTTTCTCTTTTCCTCCACTCCTCGCTGGTCCGATCCAGCCATTAATGCCACCACCTGCTGTACATCACTGCCTTCCTCTTCCTCCCCCTTTTACTCCCTCCCCCAGTCCCCAATCTCCCCTCTTCGCTCTCCGCTGTCCATCCATCCCGGCGTCGCGCCGCGCGCGGTTGCGGCCTCGCTGCTGGCACGATCTCTGTCCTGATTCAGAGATTCTAGCCGGGACGGACTTGGCGAAGTGCGCGGTTCGCCGGTCTCTCAGCTCCGTGGGGGTCGTCTTCTTTTTGCGGCTTCATTCAGGTTCTTTGCTTGTGGGATGAGTGCAAGGAGGCCCCGGTTGCAGAAAGAGGTGAGCTTTAAACTGTCCTCTCGTTTTTCTTCCATCGAGCGTCGTTGGTATCCTGATGGGATGGGAATCGCGAGAGGATTTGGTTGGGGACCTGTTCTCCTTTCCCCTGGCTGTAGAATTCAGCATCCTGTGCGCATCGATGGAGGAAGAGGGGCCGCAATCTTGGCCGCATCTAATGTCTCTGACGGTAGTAGTTCTTGAAGGAGCAGAGGTTGTTCTTGTTGGTTCGTAGGTTGTCTTGATTTGCCGGAGCGGCGGCGCAGTCCCATTTGTTTGTCCTCTGAATTTTAGCCTCTACATGACGTTTTTAACCGCTTCGTTCGCGTTTCTGCAGGGAGAATCTTCATCTGCACGCGTTGCTGATGTGCATTAGAGGATCCGCTCCGTGCTGACTGATAATATACAGCTGAAACCCACAGCAAGCTCGACTGAATCAACTGTTTCAACCTGACGACGGCACCATGGGTTCCGGCGATTTGAGCACGGAGATGGAGAGGAAGGTTCTTGGCCTGACGCTGTGGGTCTGGATTGCCATCGGCGTGGTGGCACTTCTCGTGGCGATCCTGCTGATGATCTGCATTTGGGTGGCGTCCCGCCGGAGGACCAAGCGGACCATGGACAGCCTGAGGCAGACGCAGATCCCCATCTACTCCAAGGAGATCCCTGTCGACCGGGTCGGCGGGCGCAGCCTTGCACAGACAATGCACGAGCGCGAGCAGCCGAGCTTGCCGCCGCCGCCGGACAAGTACAGGAACCGGGAGCCTGCCGGGGCCACGCTGGGGCACATGGCGCTCAGCAAGTCCTCGGATCATGATAACATGAGCCAGGGGAGCTCGGTTTGCAATGTCGACCGTGCTGGCAGCGTGCACTCGGGTGAGGATGGGAGCTCAGGACCTCGGAGGAAGCCGAATTCGCCTGCGGCGTTCGTGTCAGCGTCGCCCTTGGTTGGCCTTCCAGAGTTCTCTCATCTTGGCTGGGGTCACTGGTTTACTCAGCGTGACCTTGAGCTTGCTACCAACCGTTTCTCTAAGGAGAATGTGCTTGGAGAGGGTGGCTATGGAGTTGTGTACCGTGGGCGTCTAGTGAATGGAACTGAAGTCGCAATCAAAAAGATCTTTAACAACATGTAAGCTCACTTGTGGCCTCTGAATATCACTTTGATCTCTGTAATTTGTTTGTTCTGGTGGAGCTAGGATACTTAAGTATGATCATACTGTCACCGGGTTTGTAGGGGGCAGGCAGAAAAAGAATTCAGAGTGGAAGTTGAGGCTATTGGCCACGTCCGACATAAGAATTTGGTTCGGCTTTTGGGGTATTGTGTTGAGGGGGTAAACAGGTATGTTCAACTGCAAGGCATGCATAGCTTTTTCAACCATTTCTTTCAGTGATATGTGCATTTTGCGTATTCGAGAAAAAAAGTGATATGTGCATTTTAGGTAAGATTATGTTAAACCTTGTAAGGGCTATTCAAAATTGAATATTAGCTACTACCAATTTAATGGTTTAACAGAAGTTCTGCATTTTCTGTTTTTGTAAACTAACAGCTAAGTTTTAAACAATGCTTCTGTTGCTAGTCTTCATCTTTTTATATTGTCCTGAATGGAATTGAGTTGATTGATCATCCATTGGATTGGATTGTAGTAGGGGTTGTACCAACTGCCAAAAGTGTTCCATGTAACTTCGTTGTGTTACTTGTAATCTTTTCCCCTTTTGGCAAAAGCTTGCATAACTTCTGTAGAAATTTGCTGTTTTACCCCCTTATATATCAGTAAATGTTACAACAGTATTCTTTTTTAATAGGATGCTGGTATATGAGTTCGTCAACAATGGTAATTTAGAGCAGTGGCTTCATGGAGCTATGCATCAGCGTGGTGTTTTCAGCTGGGAAAATCGCATGAAGGTTGTAACAGGCACTGCAAAAGCGTAAGTTTCATTAACTTAATCCGCAAGTTACTACTATAGTTTGCTCTGTATTAGCTATTTAAGTTTGGTTCTTATTTTTCTAATTCTGATGGTTGCAGGCTTGCTTACCTTCATGAAGCTATAGAACCAAAAGTTGTACATCGTGATATAAAATCAAGTAACATATTGATTGACGATGAATTTAATGGCAAGGTATCTGACTTTGGATTGGCTAAACTTTTGGGATCAGACAAAAGCCACATTACTACTAGAGTGATGGGAACATTTGGGTATTCTTTTAACCCATACCTGTCCATTTGCTTTTTATCTTTATTTACAATTATTTATAAAGTTTATCTTTCCTCATTCATTTTTCTTGCTTCAGATATGTTGCACCTGAATATGCTAATACTGGAATGTTAAATGAAAAGAGCGATGTTTATAGTTTTGGTGTTCTCTTGTTGGAAACTGTGACAGGAAGGAACCCTGTTGACTACAGCCGATCTTCCAATGAGGTATAACGTTGGAGTTTATTTACTTCTATTAATTATCTTTTATTGTATCCATTTGGATTTTACATCATTTTATTTGTTATAGTACAATTTTATATAATCAGGACCAGTGTCACAATTGACAATACAACAGTATGAAACTGGATCTCTCTTGTATTGTACAGTAGTTCTTATGAACATTTCCATCAGTTTTACATTCTTAGATCCTTAGGCTTTTGTTGTCCAATCGAAACAGTAAATGTTTTTGTACTTGCGCAAATTGTGGGCATACACTTTGTCCAGCTGATAACCCACCCTTTCGTCAGGTCAATCTTGTTGAATGGCTCAAAACAATGGTGGCTAATCGGAGGGCAGAGGAAGTGGCTGATCCAAGCTTAGAGGTTAGACCCAGTATTAGGGCTCTCAAGCGGGCTCTTTTGGTGGCACTGAGGTGTGTTGATCCTGACTCTGAAAAGAGACCTAAAATGGGCCAGGTTGTTAGGATGCTCGAGTCAGAAGAAGTTCCATACCGGGAGGTAATGATTAAAAAAAAAATACCTACCTTGATGTATACTATAAGTAAAGATGTCTGCTTAATGTATATTTTCTCTTGCAAAAAGGACCGGAGAAACCGGAGAAGCCGCACTGGAAGCATGGATATTGAGTCCATTGCAGAGGGTTCAAACTCCGCCGAGTTTGGAAAGAAGGTAGAAAGGACTGGAAGCTCAACATCTGACAGATCTCAACCATGAGGGCGGTGTCTAAGCTATATCATGAACTGTCCCAGAAGCAATGTTAATCACCAAGGTGATTGCTGTCCTGATAAGGGATGCCGGTAGGTATAACTGAGGCAAGGCAAGCCCAGGTATTGCTACCTAAGTATTAGGCCTAGTTTTCAGGTGGAGTAGAAGCATTCTTGGATGAGGAACTCTCCTGGTCTCCTGTTATTTGTATAGGTTATATATGTTGGCATCTGAGGAATTCCTCTTCAGTTGGGTGTTTAACATTTGTTCATTTCTTTTATCTCTTGCATTGTTGCCTTCTTAAATCAGTTTCACTTCTCCCACGATGCAATGCTGCACATGTGGTTGTGGTCTGAGTGGTACTGCTTGTCGTTGTTTCTCATGCTTTGTGTCGGTGAATACGCAAAAAATTTGCATATAATTGTTTCTCATGTTTTACCTGCGGCCTGCCCTACCTTATTCGATGAGTTCGTTGGCGGAACCAGCCAGAACCTACAGTCGTTTGGCAACATATGCTGATTCTCATGACTTGATGGATGTATTTTCTTGTCTGCTTAAGGTCCTGTCTGGTTGGTGCAATGTTTAGCAAGAAATGAGTTTATGATGTGTAGGATATGGTGTAAGAAAATAGGGCGGTCTATGGTTGCGACAATGAACCAAACAGCTGCTTAAGAAAAAGTGATCGTACTAATAACGATATGTTGGTATACACTGAACCAAACCAAGAACTTGGTCACTGTTTTCGGAGATCGTTTGACGTCTGAATGAACACGACGAGTGCAGCATTGTTCGATGGCCCATAAGACTGTGCAGTCTGTTTCACTGACCTACTTGTCCAGTTATCGCAGTCATAGGTGTGAGCTATTTTGACATGTGGGCCCATTGCCCCTCCACCAACATGGACAAAGTAATAATGCTAAAAAAACAACATGGACAAAGTGGAAAAGTAAATTGTGATTTTTTTCATTATAGTTAGGGAGGCAATATTTAGAAAAAACTTCTTCCACTTTTGTTTTGCCCCTATCATAGCAACAAATATGCTTTGACACCGCCACATGAAAACTTGGCATTCTAATACTATGGCTGAGGGAAATAAGGGCTAATCCGCATTAATTTTTCTCAAACTATGGACCATTCATTTTACAAATTTGGATTTACCTTTTTTTTAAAAAAAGAATCTCAACAACTTGAACGTGCTATTAAGAGTCCCATTTAACTACTAGATATATTGTACCAAATATATATTAAAAGTTCACAAACTGCCATTTTATTTCCCTCGGAAATGCTTTACAGCCTAAAGAAACCTTGATTAGTTTTTTTAGAGTATTGACTAGGTATTTCAAAGAGGTTTTCTATAAACCTCCTCAATTCTTTATATATTTTTTTGAAAGGACAGTCAAAATTTTGCTACAATTTTTAATAGTTTGAGGACCATTCTTTTTCAAATTTGGATTTACTTATATTGTTTTTTACAAAAAAAAACTAAGGTAAAAAATTTATTTAACTACTAGACTAGAGACACACTACCAAATATTACATTAACTCTCACTAGCTGCTATTTTGTTTCCCTTGGAAATGCTTTATACAGCATAAAGAAACCTTGGTTAGTCTTTTTAGAGTCCTTAACCATGTATTATTTCCAATTGTTGAAGAGGTTTTGCATAAACCCCACAATCATTTATAATTTTTTAGAAACGACGATGATAGTTTTTTTTCTACAATTTTATTAGAAGGGAAAAGCTTTAAATAAATCACATAATTTGTAAAGTGTATAAATAAATAAAGAATTTAAAAAAGGCAAGAGAAAAAAAAAATCTACCGGAAGAACGGCCACGTTCTGTTGATGGCCAGACCGTTAGGTGCGAAAAAGAGCGGCGGCGGCGTTCTACAGTACTTTGTGTTTCTAGAAGTGGACAGAAGTGGAAACATAAAAGGAAAGAACGCATCTGATCTGTATAGCCTGTACTATACTCACATAAGCTGCAGCAGCAGCAGCGGCCGCCCTGTGGCCATCGGAGAAGATGCATTCGCATCAGAGATGACGAAACGAGCAACCAAAGCAGGGTGGCGAAGTTTGACCTATCACTATCGACCAATGACATGGTTACAGTTATCGTACTAATAAACCCAATGAAACGGGAATATTATACTCCTACTAGTTGTTAATATAATCATCGCAATTCGCTAGTACCCTGTACACCCTTGCCCAAGCCATCGTCGTGTCTGCGTAGCATCAGCACGGCACTCGCTTACTTCCGCCCGAGATCAGAACCTTCCAGCCAACCACTTACCTGCCCGGTTGACCGGGCCCCGTTTGACTTTGAATCGTCAAGTCCTCTCTCTCTCGTGAGTTGCGATTAGTATTCTGTTCCGTCTCCATCTATGAAGGAGTGGGCGCAGTACTTAGACTACTACAGGTAGTCACGGCACCTGCGAATTTGGGGAAACCGGAAACCCGAGTGAAATCACGCGCCACGGCAAGGGCGGGCGTCGTCAACTCTGCCGACCGCGTGCCGTCGCAGGATAAAAGGCTCGGTCGACGAGAACCGGAGGCCGTGCAAGTGCAATTCCAGCAGACAGCAGCAGCTCAAGGCAAGAAAGGCAGCAGCGCAGGTGCTGACGTGGCAGGCAGCTGGAGATCGACGTGATCGTTTGAGTTGTGTGATGGCGGGCGGGAGCAAGAGCAAGGTGCGGGAGTGGATGCGGAGGCGGATGGCGCCCAGGAGGAAAGCGACCACGGCCGAGACCGGGAGCGCCGGTGACATCAACAGCAGCGGCGGCATCAGCAGCAGCGAGTCGGCGTCGCCGAGGCGGAAGCTCCTGGCGACCGCGGTCCCGTCGGCGCTGCAGCGGTGGAGGAAGGTGGCGGCGGCGCTGTTCCAGCGAGCGACGTACCACCTGCTGTGGCTGGTGGAGTCCGTCGTGGTGGTGGCGCAGCTCTGCTTCTTCTTCGTGCGATTCGGTTTCAGGCTCTGAAACAAAAAGAAAACTCTGCCTGCCTGAATCGTGCCCAACCATCCCCCCGATTCTTTCGTTTGTTTTTGTCTTCTTTTCTGTTAGCCAATGTCAAGTGGCTCTTTCGATTTCCAACACCACAAGCTGTAAGTAACATGTTCTTGTGTTTTGGAGAAAAAATGTGTAAAGGGCAACCTTGTCTTCTCTTCAGAAGGAACTGTTCTTATTTCCCAATTCTGCTAGGAACTGTGTTATGAGACGAGTGCCCTGTCACGTCAGAATGCTCTTGCGATGGCGCTTCTCTCCTCATGACAAACTACAGACGTCATGACATTGCCATTCGGTCGCATCATCCACCGAGTAATGACTATTAGCTAGAGTGGTCTGCATTTCACGCAAACGCGAGCAATGACCCGGTCCCCCTGGTTCGTGGCAATGGCAAGCACCAAAGCACAATCAACCCTCAGTAGCTTAACAAATATGTTACGTACTTTTCTATCTTCCTAGACAGCCTAGACTAAACAGTCTCCTCCTCTCGGATGTGCTCAGTCAAACAACAGAACGGGAGCTTGATGTGCCCTTGGCATCGCCGACGGCGAGGCCCCCTGCTTGCATGATTGCTACTGATCCTACTTTGCGCTGCGAGCACTAGAGTACTAGGCATTTAGCCATCCGGGTCAGGTGCTTTACGGTGCGCCCGGCGGGGCGGGGCGGGGCGGGGACGTGGAGTGGAGCACAAGTCCACGCTCCCGTGTGGCCGTGCTATACTGTCTTGCCCCCAAAGGCTGCTTGAGCAATGAGCATCCTCACAAACCCAGCCATGGCGACATGACCATGATGTGCGTGGGGGAGAATCGTTGATCTTCGAAGGCACCGCACCTAAGACCTGACGGCAGCCGCCAAACCCTGCTTTGCTCCGAACCCAAATGCGGGCAGGGCGTATGTACCGCTACGACGTTGTTGTGCTCTCGTACTACGTCCTCCGTGACTCCCTCTATAAAGTATTCCAACACCGCCGCTTCCGATTCCTTGCCCCTCTGCATGTAACCGCCTCGGTCTATCCGTCGCCGGTGAGTGTTTTTTTTCAATTTCCCGCTATCTGTACTACTTGTGTGCAAGCTCCAAAACTCGTCCATTAAACTGTGATGTTGTTGTTACAGCTCTGCTTATGAGGATGGGTCGTAGGACACGTGGAGCGATCTTCGTCCTTCTCTACGCGCTCTCCACGTCGACGCTGCTCGCATCATCGAGCACCAATGGCCTCATCCGTATCCCACTGAAGAAGCGATCGATAATGGACAGCATCTACGGCGAGCTTCTGCCAAAACCTAGCGTGCTGAAGCAAACCGCGTCAGAGACAGAGGCCGCCGGCGTCGACGATCCGGTGCGGGACGCCATCGCGCAAGCTCGCGAGCGGCAGCACCAGATGCTGGTGGAGGCCGCGGCCACGGAGCGCAGGCGCAGGTACTACCGGAGTTACCGCGGCGGCGGGGGCAACGGCAACGGAAACAGCAGCGGCGGTTTGCGTGGTGGCGGCCTCGGCCAGCAGGGGGAAATCGTTGCGTTCAAGAACTTCCTGAATGCCCAGTATTTTGGACAGATCGGGGTCGGCTGCCCGCCCCAGAACTTCACTGTCGTCTTTGATACCGGGAGCGCCAACCTCTGGGTCCCTTCTGCAAAATGCTTTTTCTCGGTAAGATAAGAATGGCGTGTGCTTTTGGTTTTGTTCTCCTTCTCGTTTTGGATGTCTGTCGTGCTTGGGGTTTATTTGTTTGTTATATACTTATTATTGATCTTGGTTGCTCCGGAAACAGCTCGCGTGTTTGTTCCATCCCAAGTATGACTCCAGTCAGTCCAGCACTTACAAACCCAATGGTATGGTTCTATATATTCAGATCAGTGGGAGTAACATTACCATTGACGTTGCCCTGTTGGTTTGAGCTCTGCATTTCTCTTCGGCATTCAGGAACACCGGCTTGGATTCACTACGGAACAGGAGGAATTGCTGGTTTTTACAGTCAAGATCAGGTCACCGTTGGCAATCTAGTAGTTCAGAACCAGGTGCTTCATTTCACATTTTGTTGTTTATTATGTCAATCTTATTTCACCTGCGAAATAAACTGCAATGGTTTTACTGAATCCAATTGTACCACCCAGGAATTCATTGAAGCTACTCATGAGCCTGGTTTCACCTTTTTACTAGCGAAATTCGACGGCATCCTTGGGCTTGCATTTCATGAAATCTCAGTTGAAGGCTCAGTTCCAGTATGGTATGATAGCTGCTGCTGTTAACCGTGTTCTAGTTTTCTATAAACTCTGATGGTCTAGTATTTACTTACCACAACCTAGATTCATGCCAGGATAACAAGTATATTGCATCAAATGTTAAAAAAAAAAACAGTTTAGCCACAAGTAACTTACCAGTGAATTGGAAGTTAAAATAACAATTTTGCTTTCATGATTATGATATCAATAGCATTTTTTTCCAAACAAATATTTGTCCTCAGTATAGATATTCTGATGAAACAATCTCTTATTCATCAAGTGAAGGCACCATCATGAAGTTATCATAGATAGTTTTTACTGAACATTATTTGCCGTGAATTGTTTTCTACTTTGTGGAAAATGACTTTTGAAATGTAATGTCAGGTACAATATGGTGAACCAAAGCCTAGTGGCAGAACCTGTTTTCTCCTTCTGGTTAAACCGAAACCCATTCGATGGGGAAGCAGGAGGCGAAATTGTGTTTGGAGGTTCTGATGAGCAACATTACAAAGGAAGCCATACGTACACCAGAGTTACTCGGAAAGCTTACTGGCAGGTTGACCTTTTAGTCTGAAACTGCTGTTATCTCATATAGCAATGTTTTTTTCAGAGTCTACTTGTTCTGATGTCCATGTCTGCAGTTTGAAATGGGTGACTTTCTTATTGGTGGAAGAAGCACTGGTAATGCGTTAAGCTTATTTACTGTTCCCACCACCATTCGTTTCTCTGATAGATAATGTGTGTCATGAACTCATGATAGGGATTTGTGTGGATGGTTGTGCGGCCATTGCAGACTCTGGAACTTCCCTGATTGCTGGTCCTCTAGTAAGCAGTTCATAGGCTTCCATTCCATATGTTTCATCCTAATACAACTAACGTCATCGTCAGAAAACAAAACATCACTGAAATTACTGTCTCATGAGGCTGTTTCATAGTAGTATTCTCTGCTGTGCAGGTTGCCATTGCCCAGATCAATGAGCAAATTGGAGCTGCTGGGGTGGTCAACCACGAGTGCAAACAAGTCGTTGCTAGCTACGGACTAGAGATGCTAGAGCTGCTGAAAGCTCAGGTCAGAGCCATTTCTACCACGTTGTTGGAGAAAAGGATGCACTCTGTTCTTACTGAATGAGTCAGGTTATTCAGCTTCTTTGGTTAATATTTGGCAGACTCTACCATCACAAGTATGTACGAAGATTGGGCTCTGCACTTTCGACGGAACACATGGAGTAAGGTTCGTGCAATGGTTGGCAAGTTTTGCTGTGATTCTGAAACCAATATAATTTCCAACAAAGCCTTCCGTTTTGTGTGCCTACAAATGACAGTTCTTCTGCATACATGACAGTGCTGGTATTGAGAGCGTATCAGGATCTGTAGATGGCATGTCGGAAGCTATATGTAACGCATGCGAGATGATAGTGTTCTGGATGCAAAGCGAGTTCAACCCGAACAAGACCAAGGAGGGCACATTGGAGTACGTCGACAGGGTGAGAGGCTATCCTATCTATCTTGAGCCGCTGATTCTTTGTTCTGTTTTGGTACATCAGATTCAGACAATTCAGACATGTCTAACTAGAAGCTGAGTTCATCGATGGACAGCTCTGCGAAAGCATGCCTGATCCAGTGGGATCACACGTGGACTGCAGACACATAGGCTCCCTACAGACTGTCGCGTTCAGCATCGGTGGAAGAGCATTTGAGCTCCGGCCTGATCAGGTTAGCTTTCCTGAATCGTTTCACAAACTTCGCTGCTGCTTGATTCAGGGAGTTGTAATGGCATGTGACTGAAAAGGCTAACCAACAAATTTTGTATCATCTTTCTGTTGTCGAGCAGTACATTCTCAAGGTCGGCGAGGGATTCGGTGCACATTGCATCAGCGGGTTCACGGCTCTGGACATTCCCCCTCCAGTAGGCCCTCTGTGGTAAGATCATGATAATATTTTCTTAAAAAAACACAATTTTTATAGTTTTCTTTTCATGGAATGCGATCCCTGAATCCTATTTGTGAACGAAACTGATGCAGGATACTGGGTGACGTCTTCATGGGAGCCTACCACACCATCTTTGACTACGGCAAGATGAGGATTGGGTTCGCAGATTCCGCATGAGACACGAGCATTTCACTAATCATCAGTACTAGCTACAGATGTATATAACCTCTGTTGGAGGGATACGAAATCGTGGTCGTTGGTGCTTACCTTACATTACAGTTGCTGTTCTCAGAGAAACCCTGCATCGTGTAGTGGTGGATGTCAGTAACTACACCCTGCAGAGTTTTTTCTCTAGCTTTTATAGAGTGCACGGCAGGACAAATGTGCACCTCTGCATCGAGAAGAAATAAAGGAAACGCGTAGCTTTCATTTGTTATCTCAGCTGTGGTCATGTAAAGCGAGTAGTGGGATCAATAACAAAACAATACAAAAAAAAATCATGTCTTAGTTTTATGTATCTTGGACCAGAAACAAAAGAAAAAGAAGAAACATATGTTCGTTGGCCATCTTCTATTCCTGCCATTCTTATCTTAGTTTATGCACCCAGAATCCCAGATATATCAGAACTAAAGAGTGGCCAACATTGCCACTACTATTTTCATTGACAAAGTGTCGAATGCCCTTGCTCTGCTGAGTGCTGACGAGGAAGCATCAGATTGTCATCATAGGAACCTAACATCATTCATGGACGAAAATTGAAAGAACTAGTAGTATGGATTGGGCTAGACTAAAGGGGGCGTACCCAGTGCCGTAGGCTCCCGCACTGCGGGGTCTAGGGAAGGAAAAATAGCCAGCAGCTATCCCTGCACAAATGTACAGAGGCTGGGGCTTGAATCCTGGACCTCTTGGTCACAGACGGTAAAGCTCTACCGCTTGCACCAGGGCCGCCCTAGACTGCTGGAGCATAATCAAAGGGGAATTAAAGCAGCCTCCTCTTGTCAAAAAAAAGCAGCCTCCTGGGTGCGTACTGCACAAAGTAGCATTCCAAAAGCTATATTTTGTTGGCATCATCCTGTTCCCACTGCCACCAAAATCGCTGAGAATGCTAGCTTTTGCTGGGTCAGGACTAAGGACTAGTAAACCCACAAGTCTCCTGCCACACGGGAAGAATCATTGCATCAGAAAGGATATGGAAATTGATGTGTATAGAAATAGATAACCAAAGTGTGTTAGCACTAGTGGACATATGGTTGCTAATATTGTCGGCAGCGGCGAGTTGTATAAGAAGGGTGAAGGAAAATTTCTTTTGCAACTACAGAGGTAAAGGAATGGCATTGAGAACACTGAAATCGGACGAATTTATCCCTGCATTTTTCGATGTAAGCCTTAGTATTCTTCTAAGTACATTAATACCACTTAATACTTTCCATGTATGCGCTAGCTTTGTAGAAATGATCAAATTCCATGTATGCGTAGCTTTGTGGAAATGCTCAAATTCCATGTACTCACTCCGTCCTTAAATGTTTTCCGCTTCTCAAGAAACAACTTCAATTAAATATATATTTAAAATATTAATATTTACATTACATAATTAGTGTTATCAGAAAAAATCTTTAAATCTAATTTTTTTTAATAAATTTATTTGTAGATATAAATATTACATTGTTTTTCTACAAATCAAGACAAATTCATGACACGTACACTAGTATCAAAATACCTATCTAACAACTATTTCATTAGTCGGACCAAACTAGCAATAGCAGCTGATATTAGCTTTGAAGTATTAATAGCTAATAATGGATCCAAATAGGACCTTGCTATGTAATACAGTATATTAACGCATTTCGTACAAACTTCTTATTCTTATATAAAATTAGTGAAATTCAAAATTGTTTAACTTATGGTACAAATAAAAATGCATTGTTTAAGGTGCATCTGCGCAACCAGAAAAGGACCCTTTTCATCTATGGAGGCAGGTCCAAGATGACATGTACTGCTGGTTTATATATCACTAAATAAAAGCAAGCCGATAGAGGCTGAGACGTAGATAGATGCAGGGGTCCGGACCAGCAGCAACAGTGTGAGCCATGCATGTGCACGTACGCGGCGGTACACGGACAGTTCATGCAGGGCACGCACGCACGCACGCAGCCTCGTCGTCGTCGCGCGCACTCCACGCAAAGCCACAGCCATGTCAAACCTCGTGCTGGCCTGCAGTGCAGCAGGCTGCAGCGAAACTGCGAAAGGAAAAGGGACCGACGGACGGCACACCGGCGAGGTGAAAACTTTTGTTTACGTGCACCTGCGTACCTTGTTGTCGCGCGCGTATGTACCACCACGCGTGCGTTCTGAAATTCAACCCCAAAACAATACTGTAATGTGCTCCATCGACCTTCGTCCAGAGAAAACTGCTTTTTTTTTTCTATGTGCGTAGAATGGTCATGTCAGTGTGCGCCAGCCCCACACCCCCTCCCCCCCCCCCCCCGCCCCCCCCGGGCGCCGTGCGTCTCTCTCCTGCTCGCGTAACGCGCGTTGCACGGTAACAGCAGCTCCCGCGGCGTTGCATTGCATCGTCCGGCCGGAACGAACGGTGACCCATCATGGCCATGGCGCGGGGCTGCCGCGTCACTTTGGGGCAAGGGTGGGTGGCCGTGGCGTGCACGAGCAAACGTCCCCGGCCGGCACTAACGTCTGTATACCGAGCACCGAGTCTGGTATGCGCTATCATCGCTGCCGATCGATCGGGGGGTCATGCAAGGTAGGTAGCTGTGCGCGATATGAACCGTCTAATCCGTCGTGTCCCAGGAGTGGAGACGAGACCAACGACGATCTGTGCTTGCAATAGTAGCTAGCCGCTAAAAGTGTTACTAGTACGATGGCGAGCGAATCTGCTCTAGCTACATCCTGTCGTCGCCGACTCGCCGCTCCAGTAGCTCAACTAGCTAGGCGATTATATCCCATCCACGTAGTGTGTTCGCGTCTGGGTCATGTATATTGTATGGTTTCAATCATCGCTAGATGGATCCTAACAATTAGAAATTTCTACACTGAAGAAAATGCAGAAGCATTGGCAGCAGTCTCTCAGCGTTGAGAGGAGCGAAGAAAAGAAGAAGAAAACGCCTTCGGAAAATTCAGATACGGACATACGGTGAAGAACGAACGAAAGAGAGCGGAGCGGCGGCCAAAAGGCAAGAACTTGTTCATTAACAAAGCACGGTTGGCTTGGCTGTTGGCCCCTGTTCTCTGCTCTCTCGATCCTTTCACATTCTTCAGCGCTCTTATTTGCAGTAGCGGCGAGCAGCCTTGGTTCGCTCACTGCCACTGGTGGGCTGGTGGCTGGCTGCGTTGCTCGCTCGCGCGCTCACTTCACGGCCACCGCAGCAGCAGCGCCGGCGAGCGCCGGGCCGTCTTCCCCACCGCCGCCGGCGCCGCCTCCGGCATGGGCGATGACCAGGGACTCCTCGCGGAACAAGGTTTGCTGCTTCGCGATGAACGCCTCGATCAACAGCCGGAACGCCTCGTCGTCCGTCACCAGCTCCGCCGGTGGCGCCGCCGCCGACCGCCGTTGCCGCCGCCTGCCGTTCTCGGACTTGGCGCGCCGCAGCTCCGGCGGAGCCACCTTCGCCGTGCCCGTACGGTCCACTGCTGCTGCGCCGCCGCCGCCGCGGGTCGTCTTCTCCGACACGGTCCGCCATGGGGGCTGGGCGCGCACCTTGGTCTTCACGTGCACCGCGTGCTTGTCCTCGAACACCTCCTCCCCGGAGGGCTCCGCCTCGGTGGTCTGCTGCGTCGTTCGCGACGCGTCCAGGAACTTGAGGAACGGGTGCTGCTCGGGGCCGGGGGCGTCGCCGTTGGAGTTGGAGCCCGGCGGCGAGCCGGAAGCGTCCGCGAACGTCGGCGAGAACGAGGCCGCGTCGCGGACGAAGCGGATGGCGAGGCCGATCACGATGCCGTTGGCGAGGATGAAGCCGAGGCGCTGCGGGGTGAGCAAGAACGCGGCGAAGCGGAGGATGGACGGAGCCCCGGCGGCGACCCAGGGGAACTCGGCCAAGGCGCGGAGGAGCACGACCAAGCCAAGGACCTGCGCCGCGTACAGGAGTGCCCTCGCCACCACGCGGGAACGGAACAGCGCGGACCTGGCGTCGGCGGCAGCCATGGATCGATCGCAGTCGTAGCGGCGCTTTTGGTGGTGGTGGGTTTTGGGGAGGCACACAGGGAGATGGAGGTCTGCACTCTGCACTACTATTCTGCGTGAACCAGTGGGTTTAGGGGAGTGTGAGAGTGGTAGCCTGGTGGGGTAGCGCCGGTTCGCTTCTTATCTTCTATGGACTTCACCCCATCGGTTTGTGCTGCCGTTCAAGAAAAAAAATTCAAGGCACTTCCACATTTTTCAGTTATTATTAAATACATTTTAATTTGTTTACTAGCAGTGGGGTATTAGGGGCCAACGTCGCGCACCGCTCTTTTAGCGGTGCCGTAACGTATTACGAACTACGATCACGGAGAACACTGATAAACCTAGAGCTGGGAGAGAAAAGCTGGACATCGTAACGGTAGGAGGCGGGCTAAAGCGCGGTGTAGATATATGCCGAAGAAAGTATTTATTAGACGCCAACGTCGGATATGTTGGCTGTTGTTTACAGATAACGTTGCGGCGTAGCGATAGATGAGTAGTAATCTTTTGCTGCCAAGAGGAACCGCACAAGGCTTGAATGCCCAGCTAAAAGACTGCCAAAACCCTCGTCACGTCTTCTAGACCGGTGTGATGGTAGACTGTAGGATAAAGCAATGATGTCTCTCTAGAGTAGTCGCAAAACAGAAAAGAGATACCATCCAGTTATCCTCTCATCACGCACCGAAGAGCAATCGAGACTACTTATGGTGTTTTGGATGGTACTAAGTAAGCATAAGTCGTTGGCGGTGTCATGCAGATTTGGTGGCACAAGCGATGCTTTGGTGGAATTTCATCTACCAGTACTTCTCACAAAGAAAACTCACACTCTCATGGTTGCAAATTACAAGACAATCTGACTTTTCTAGATACATTTTTAATGATGTATGTATGTCCGATGCATATGTAAGTGCATAGTAAGATCTGTACATCTTAAAAAATAAGACTTCCTACAAAATTTAGAATAGAGAAAGTACACATGTAAAGTACAATGGGTGTTATTGTGCTTTAGCCTTGGGTATAGAATCGAGACACAACAAAAGATAATAAGTTTAACCATAGAGATTATATATATGACAAGTAGTAAAACATTACAACAAGTTTGATTGAGACGGCGATGTTAGTAAAAGCTATAGAAGTGTGATTGAGACGGCGATATGTTGGTAAAACCTATAGCGATGAACTGTCGTCAGAAAACAACAAATGCAGCTTTTAGAATGTGTTTATGTTTACTTTGGAGACCCGGCTGGACCAACCGAAAACGACCTCGATCGATAGTGCTCCGGTCCTACGACACGCCTGGTTTAGATATTAGAATTTTTTTCAACTGTGTTACTATTTTTGTTTGTATTTAATAAATATTTTTTAATTATAGGCTAATTAGATTTAAAAAATTTATCTAATGATTTATAATTAAATTGTGTAATTAATTATTCTTTTTATCTATATTTAATACTCTATGCAAATGGCTAAATATTGATATGATAAAAAGAGAGTAAAAAAACTTAAAATTTGAGGTGCATAACCAGGCCTAGCTATCCATGAGGTCGGGAGCTAGTGTGTTCTCATTTCTGAAAGTGAAAGACATGTTCACGTGATGGGACAGGGATCAAGCCAGGGACAATACCTTTGGGGTAGATAGTTGAGTGTACTCATTTTTCCCACCGATTTCGGAACATCATTTTGCTTATCGTCCCTTTGCAGCCTATACTTACCAAATCAACAGGCAAGCTTTCACACTTGCCGCATCATTGTGTCTACTACACCTGACTTAACTGATTCTCTGTACTGTTAATCCTAGAGTAATAAAGCTATAATGCACATCTAATAAGCCACCGAATTAATTTATCCACCCGCTCTTAACATTCCAGTACATATTGCATATGTAGCTGGCTCAGTCAGAACTTAGAACCGGGCACAATAACGATCGAAATTACTAGTCATCTTGCCTTGTTTAGATGTCTTTTAAATTTAAAATTTTAATGCTCTCTTTTTATCACATCGAATCTTTAAATAATAAATATAGATAAAAAATCCTGCTGGCTGCTGCCATTATTAATCATCCGTGCCTGGCTGGCTGCTGCCGCACCAGGCCATGTTTATGCCTTGCCTTCCGGCGGCCACGGCGAACGCCTCGGCCTCGGCGCACCAAGGTGAACGTGATGTGACAACAACGTAGTAAGCGCAACCCTTGGCTTTCCATAAAGAGCACCCCACAGCATAGAGTCATAGACCAAGACCAGCAGGTTTGAAACGTCAATCGGGTTCCACGCGATGATGCTCCAGCCCGCTTTTCCGTCACGCTGGGAGTGGGACGGCTGCCTTCGGAGTCGTCCAACGGAAACTGTATGTCAGCACCAAGCAGGTGGTAATAAGCGTCGATGAACTCCCTCCGTTTCATACATAAAGGAACGTTTTTTATTTTTACGACTATTATTTAACTATTCATTTTATTTAAATTTTTTATGTAAATAATAAAATATATAAATCACTATGAACGCTTTTCGCTGCGCACAGGAGTGCCGGCTTTTAGTTAGGTTTTTAAAAAGGTAGACGGGACGAACGAGTGACACGACGACGGGAAAGCATGGATGGTCACAGGCCAATTCTTCAGGTAACGTGGAAGCGAGCGCCGCGGTGACCCGCCGATAATCGCTGCGCGCGGTGGAGTACGGTCGCGTAGGGATCGATGCAATGCAGTGCAGGTGCTGCCGAGCCACCATGCCGAGGGGCCAGGGCGTTGCTTCGGCGCTGATGTTTGCAAGGACGGTGCTCGAGGCCACCAAATCAGGGCAGCTCCTCCCTTGTCGCCGTGCGGTCACTTCACTCCTCCACTCCACAATCCATCCAAAAAGAATAGATAATGTGCCAGTACGTACTACAGCCATGACAATTCTAGTATTTAACAATATATAAAAAAATAAAATACCGATATATATATAAAGTACTAAATATAAATAAAATTAAAATTTAATTATATAGTTTATTTATACTTTACGAGATAAATATTTTAAATCTAATTAGTTAAAATTTAAATAATTTTTATCAAATATAAATAAAATATTATAAAAATTCTGCTATAAAAATTCTGACCCCAGTTCAGTAAACTAAACAATGCCTTTGGTTCTAAGATCACAGGACGATCGGATGGGTTGCCGTCGTTTAGACTCTTTCTAGGAACCGTGCGCATTTTTATATTCTGTGCTGGTCAAAGTCGGCCAGTCAAACTATTCTTTTCTTCCTCTTGTAGGAGTAGGACTGTATGCCCTATGTAGGAGAAACGTCGCTTATCCCTCTCGTTTAGCAAAGGGCGCTCTTGATTCCAATGTCACTACTATTGCCGTGCTAGTTTTAAGTAGGAAAAACAACAATATGCCACAGCTAAGAGGGTGTTCAACTGCTGTTAACTTGCTCACCTCCAGCCGTTTGTGTGGCCATTCCAGATTTCCAGCCGTTTTTCCTCTCTTCTTAGGCTACCACACACATTCTAATAAAGAAGAGAGAAAGTGAGGTTTCTAAATAGTAAAGAAGAAAGGAATGTTCGAAAGAGTTACGTTCTAAGCCTTGTTCATCCTTCCCATCAAGAAAGCATAAGACCGATCAATTAATAACCTAACTAACAATACCCAAACAAATGCAGGCGAAACAGTAGGTGCCTCCTGGTTTGTCCCTGCTTTGCAGGGGATCTTTGGGAACATCAAAAGCAGAACAACCTTAATTTTGGCCCTAACATGCATGACATGAGCTCAGTAAAGAACATCGGCCAAAAGAAAAGCGAAGAAACACTACTTCTTAATAATATTACAAATATTGCCTCATGATAGAAAAAAAAAATCTTATCTCGCGTACCAAAGTAGCCTCCTAAGTTCGGTACCATGTTGAAATATGAACATAATAATGATTTAGTTATAGCCTCGTGATTACCCCTTTTCATAAGCGCCACTCTTTCGTCAAAGCAGGTTGTTCTTCGTTTGACTCAGAAAAAGAAATGCAAACGCACCTTTTAATTTGTCACTGGTTTACAAAACTTTAAATACGGAGTATCACATTATAAATCTTATATAAGGAAAAAAATCTCATTTCATATTAAAAAAAGATCTCATTTCTACTACAAAGATGGGTCGTCTACTTCTTGTTGTCTGGCTTTTTTATTATTTTTACACTTTTGAAAAGAAACGATGTCTGTGAACAGCTCTGTTGCCCCTGGACAAATGGGACGTGGGAAATCAAACCTTTTGAACCAAGCTGAGAACAGGAGAGATGCAAAAACTGAAAAGGGACTTTTTTTTCTTTTCCTTTTGGCAAAGGAACATGTCTGTGAACAGCTTTGTTGTCCCTAGATAGACAAATGAGACGTGGTAAATTTTTTAACCAAAATGAGAACAGAAATTAAACTTAAAAAAAGTAATGAGAAGTGGTAAATAACCAAACTGAGAAATCAAACCTACGGCCTTCTGCTTAGGAAACAGACACTCTATCCACTGAGCTACAGGCGCTTCCTTGGTGTTGGATTAAGAAATATATTCCTTATAAAAAGGACTTTGTTATTGTTGTCAGACCATCCCCTATGATAACAATCCTGAATCAACTAATTATACTTACTAGCAAATGTGTTCGTACGTTGCAACGGGAGGAAAAACATTCATTTAAAATGATAATATGAATGATATATATTTACTTATATTTTGTACTTTTATAATTTATTTTATGATAAGTGTCACATCTAAAATGTAGGTTAATGCTGATAATAAATAATAATACCATATTAAAAGTTTTATGATTTAAAATACACCTTGGTATAATTCTTACTTTCTCTGCAAAGCGCTTATAGTTATTTAGATATTAATATCATAATTTTACTTTTTTCCAGATTAAAATACGATACTTACGAAAGTAACTTGAGATTACTCTTGTGTTCCAGTTCGTTTTAAAATATTTGAATGTACACTTTTAAAACTTGTATGAAACCGATGGCTCCATATTTATCCAATGATCAAACCATGCATTTCAATTTTTCTTGGACTTGAACGCTGAGGCATGACTTTCATACTATGTCGTCAGGACACGCGCTACACTTAATCATATGGGCATGAGAGATTTGAAGATTTTAATCAATGATGATGTCATTTACTCTAATTAATGTTGTGCATGAGAGACTTGAAGATTTTAATCATTGATCATATTATGCACTAATTTATTTATTTTAGAATTGGACTCCATGTACCCTGTGCATGGACTCAATCACACAATACTCTAATACTCTAATTCACATATATGTGGTGGCGTGGTAGCAGTTCATTGCCATCGCTACATGGGAAAGCTTAAAAAAGAGGGAAAAAAAAAAAGAAAAGGGAACACACACACTATCCTACCAAAGGGGCAACGGTCTCATCTTCTAGCTCTAGCATGTCGTTGCCGCATCTCTCTCCATTCCACCCGCACCACAAACCCATGCTCTTCGTCTTAACGATCCATCGACCAGATGTCGTACCTGCTCTCTCCTCCATCGTTGGACGCGGTCCATGTTCCTCTTCGCCTCTCCTGTCATCCCTGCTCCTCTTCTCCATGCGATTCATGCCTGGCCAGGCCGCGTCGAGGCAGTGGCGCGCTGACGTACCTAGCCGGGCACGCGAAAGACTTGGCCGGCGGAGGGAGGGGATAGTGCAGGCGCCCTGGACAGCGAGCACAGAGGGGCAAAGGCGGACATGGCTGGCGGCGGCACGGACATCCTGGAGGCATGACCATGTCCTATTCGATCGATTCGTTATTATATGGAGAAGAAACCACAAATTTGTTGTTGTTCTCTTGATTTGTCCGTTTCGATACAGCCTTAGTTTGAATTTGACTTGATTATTTGATCCAAGCTCTTCTTTTAATCTCAAATCTAATGCACGGTGAATCAATTTGCTTCCGTTTTGGATTTTGGATTGGAAAACTCCTCCTTGTGTCCGTCTCCAACTCTGGGATAGGCTGGACATGCTGGACGAAAAGAAGAGGACACCGATATAAGTGGCGGAAGAGGCAGACAGAAACTTTCACGATTAGATATTAGGCAGAGATAAGCTTGGAATAACTGTGACCCTTTGTTGGTATCCCGTACCAACAGCAACCCGCTTATAACTCGTAACAAGAACTTCTAGTTGACTCAATTTTTTAACGGATATGTCGCGCTAAAAACATCATGTTCCGGCTTCTGAGTGGTCTTGACTTTTGGGCTCTCGTAGGATACTGTTGTTAGGAGTCGGCGTGCGACACGCGTTGTAGAAGGTACACGAAAGGTGTCGATCTTGACTCACGGAAATTGGATCACCTAGCAACCGAAGGCTAGTTCTATCAAACAGCATGCGGTCTAGACAGACGACTCGTAGATGAGCAAGCACTAGCATTTACTCCTTCCTACTCCTAGTAAGAAAAATCTGTTTCCTCGAGCCAGGATCATTTGCTTGTTTGATCAATACTATACTATGCTCTAGAAAGTTGGGGGAAAAAAGACTATGCTCTAGAATGCATTTGCAGAAGCGTGCTGCCCAACCCACTAGAGTGCATTGCAAAGAAGCATTACACTTACACTTGTACTATCCCATAATTCGCAAAGTCGTAACAACGGTACATTATTTCCATTCCGAACATTAACCGAACACCTGGAGAGCACTGCAGCCAGACCAAGTAGTCTCGATTCCATTCATCAATCAGTAGCACAAAAGATAAACAGGACCGGTGACCACGCACCGGGTGATGAGGAAGAGGAAGACGGGAGCCAATTTCAGTTGTCCCCCTCGGGCTCGAACTCCGGGTCGCCGTCGGGGTGCATCTCCCTCCACTGGTCCTCGGGCCAGTACTCCTTGACGTGTCCCCACTTCTTGCGGAACTTCTCGATCTGGCTGTCCATGACCACCAGCGCCGAGGTGTCGCCGACGTAGTAGGGGTGGTTCCCGGACCACACGTCCACCGTGTACTCCGGCTTGGTTCCGCCCGTCACCAGCACCAGCTCGCCGTTGCAGTACACCTTCGCGTCCTCGTAGATCTCCGGGTGCAGCCCCTTCTTGCGCATCGAGCACCGCATCCCCTGCACGCCCAGAGGTTTCGGTCGGTCTCATCAGGAATTAATTAGCGCTCAGCGGCGGCGCCGATGGATGGATTGCAGGAATCGCGACAGCGTGCGTACCTGGGAGGGGACGACGGAGCGTAGGGTGCGGGCGGCGGTGGCCCTCGCGGCGGCGGGGGTGGGGAGGAAGGAGGTGGAGAGGGAGAGCGTCATGGCGGATGATGCTTCGCCTGCTCGTCTTCTCTTCTTTCCCTTCCTCTTATCTATCGCTGCCTCGCTAATGAATGTTATCCTCTGGATTCTCTCTCACGCTTCTGTGGCGTTGTTTGGGCTCGATATTTTCCATCAAATTCTGTGGTTTGCTTTGGGCTACGTGGGAAATGCGACGGCCCACGAAAATTCCAGTGCCTGATTTTCTCCTTTTTTTCGGATTTCAGATCTAGATCCTCTAGAAAACATATTTTGGATATAAATCAGAATCACTTTACGAGACTGTTTGGCTACCATATTATTGGTGGAAAAGTCTTATAAAGTTACATAATAAATTCGTCGCAAAAAAAGTAACATAATAAAGATACACTTGACGAAAAATTAAAACCTTTTAATGGATAAGGAACAAAAATCCATTTTAATTTGTTGCCATGGTTTATTAATGCACTTTGTTGTCACTCATTTAAGAAATTTACTTTGTGTTATGTAAAAAAACATCGTGCTCCGTCTAATCACGGTAGTTTGCACCCAAAAATCCACACGAGAATTAAATTTCTATATTTTTCCACGAAGTGAAATTTTAAAATTCATATTTTCAAAAAATGTTGTTATTGCTCAACATATAAACTTCATTTTTTAAGAAGTAATTGAAGGCTTATTAGCAACCTAAAAGGCGAGATCCTTATTGGCCATGTGCGATTGATAAGCCTAAATGGCCTAGTTTTCTAGTTACTTCTCTGCATCCATTTCATCTGTCGTTTTGGACTTGTACCACATACATGCAAGATTAGACACACATTAACCTAGACTACTAGAAGCACGGCTACAATGACACATGAATAGGGGGGACAAATGGAGTATATCACCGGACCTTAATGTAAGCTTGCCACTAGTTCAATTTTAATCTTTCAAAGTTAATGACGAATACAACATGTATACAACTAATGGGTTGTGGACGTAATATTCGATTTGATGATATGGATTTACAAACAATATATCTTAGAGATCACGTCATCCCAGTGTGAAATTTTCCTACTAACCCACCACATTTTCCCATTATTCCACATGCCCACAAGTGGATTTCTTCTCAAGTTGCCTACCATCTGAAAACTCCACCTATCAGTGCCTCTCTACGGATGGACGCTCCAAGGTCACCGTCGGCTACGGTGACAAAAGGGGTTTTCTGCTCTATAAACCCTACTCCCTGTGACCGCTATCTAAGCTATTCGTGTAGACTTTGACTACCTCTAGCCACCGTGCCTTCCGCATCACACGCACAATTAATATCACCATCGCTAGCATTTTTTTTGTTTAGCATTCAGTTTAGAAGATGTCTTTCCACCTCTTATATTCGTCGAGCTAATACATACTATCAGGACTCCATACTGTCAGGATTCCTTTTCTTTTTTATCTTTTCTCCTCTTTTTAGGTGGAGAAAATAAAAAAATATCCTTATGATGTAAAGTGAGGTTTGCCCAAATGCTACTGTATCAAGTTGTGCCGGATCGCTCTATCAAGTAATGCGCGCCGTAAAAATGTCATTTGAGGATTCTAGACCTCATTTTGTCCTTTTCTTTTTGCAAGAAAACTGATATCGACTTCCCGTTTTGCCCTGCCTCTTCAATCTCTGTTTTTCCTCCTCCTCGTCCCGTCGTTCGTCTCCCTCCCCCTCGACGTCACACACCGCCACCCACAGCTAGGCCGGCTGCCAAGCCCCGCCGCTGGCCCGCGCCCTGCACCGCCGCCGCCGCCGCCTCTCCGCCCGCCCTAGCCCCGTTTGCGTCGGCATGTCCGGCAGGAAGGACACAATCTTCATGTCCGGCGTCGATCTTCGTGCGAGCGGCGAGCCACTACGTTGCGCTGCCCGTGTCGGCTACGGCATCCAGGCACTCGTTGTGCACGCCGACGATGAGCTCGAAGCCGGTCCCTGGCAAACGCGTGCAGCGCGGTGGGGTCGGCGTCGTACGTCCTTACGACGATGCCGATGCCAGCCAGCAGAGGCATGACAGACTGCGGCGCCGGGAGGTTGCTCCAGTGGGCGGCAAGAATGGGGGCGGGCCGGCAGGCGAGGCCTATTGGCGGACGGGAGGAAAGAGGATAAGGCGATTTGAGGCAGGAGGCAAAACGGGAACTTCAGGTCAGTTCTCTTGCCATTTTTTTTTTAAATAAATGAGGCTCAATTCTGAAATGGCATTAAGGCCGATCTCGCGAAGCCCACAAGCCCGAATGACATTCGGGCAAAACCCATTTCGCATAAAGTTTCTAATTCTCTCTCTTTTATTTGGGTGTGTGGATTGCTTGTATTTGTAGTGACTCACTTATGTTGATGTAGTTTAGCTGGTAAAAAGGGTATTATACATTATCGGGGCAAATGACACATTGCGTTCACGAAGTATCCAAACATCAAACCTTACACACTAGGCAGTGTATCTTGGACAATTTGTGTATACGGTATTGTTATTTTTTGGTAATGGCTGAAAATGCATTAAAATAGGATGCCAATGTACGATTCAGGAATTCTTATGAAATAGTTAGACATTTTTTTAACAGGGCCGTGCCAGGCTTGTATAAGGAAAGAATAAAAAAAGTTTATTACACCACAGAAGGTAACAATAACTCATGAGTTGCATCACACAAGCCCTATAGTTTTATCCAGGTATCTTGCACTATTTACTTATTGTTTTTGGATCCATTCTTTGGTACCTGTAAACCCATACAACATAACTTGAATATGAACAGCAGTGCGGGGATAATTGAAACCTAGGAAAAAATAAAATGTATATGGACGTTTAAAAAAGTATGTATTCTAATAGACTACCTAATATTTTTAGATTATGTCACATTCTATAAATGCTTTAAAAAACATAATCATAAGAGGGTGAACTATGCAACGTATGTCCTCAAGGCAATTTGGCATTATCTGAAAACAGTATCGATCTCTGTTAGTTTATCTTGCGGGAACGTTTGTGGCTACTACTAGCTTACAAGCATTAGTGACAGCTCAGAAAAAAATATTTCTGAAAGGTTTCATGTCTACCGTTGGAAATGTTGCCAACTCAAACACCTTCAATATGTTGTTTGCACGCAAATTCTTCTGGAAGGTGTCTAAAACTATGAGCGGGTTACAGAAAGATACAAACCATGGCTGTGCATTTTGGAAGTATGATCCATAGATGTCTGTTGAGGGGAAAGCCACACGCCAAGTTATTACTCAGAAACAGCTTCAACACACAATTGTTTGCTTTATGATGGCATCTCCACCCAGGCACCCACCATCACCTCTCTCGTGTCTGTTTATTTCTCTTGCCCTTTCTGCTCATAAAAATCATTAAGAGTTTACAAACATGCATAGGCATACGAATATGCACATCTATTATTTGGCCAGCAGACCATCTTCCTACTCTTTAGTTTATTTATTGTTTGAAAAAATATGTCCTGCACCTAGGGAGCTCATGCACAGTACCAATGCATCTTCATTAAGTTTGAATTTCAAAATGGAAGTAGGAAGCTATGAGAGTATTTTTGGCTTCTATTATGTTTATACCAAAGGCAAGGGCAAAATGGAACGCTAATTATGGTTGCCTGCGTGATTCTGTCGATTACTTGTGAGAAATGTGAACCTTTGTTTCTGTGCATGGAATAAAACCAAAAGCTTCTAGCCTCTTTCACGGTACTTGCACTTGCAAGAAATGTGAACTCCTTTTCATTTCTGTATGTGGACGTAATGCCAAAGCATCCAGGCTTTTTCATGGTTGTTGATATCTTTGCACAGTTCATCTCCACCAGTATGCCCCCCTCCCACCTCTATATAAACACATCAACAGCACCTGAATTAGACACAGGCAGCAATTGGAGCCACAAGAAGACTTGGGGAGGCAAGTGCGCATTTCGATCTTGCAGCAACTTCCGTGTTCTGTTGTAAGTATACACTCCCTTGCCATCTTTATTTGTTAGCTCAATTCATATTGGGAAGTATTTAGTGGAAAGAGGGAGAGATGCTATCATCTATGTACTCCGTAAATGCATCTGAAGTTATACGTGTTGCTTTGTATAATTTGAAGGGCTCCATTCTTGCCAACAATATATTGCAAGGTATATGCCTAGTTGCATCAAAGTTCAGTTTTTCACTATAAATGCATTATAGTGGCATGCAATTTTTGTCCATGGGGAAAGGAGATCTGCTTTGGTTACTTTGATTGAGGAGCATTCTTCATGAGTCCACTTATATGGAAGTAGTAAATCTCGGTTTGGTCATAAGACATCATATTGTAGCGCAAACATATGTTACTTCAATGTCCAATTCATTGTAAATGTTCCCTTGCTGTAAAAGAATTGCCTACTCATTTATTTGAGTTGCAGGAGTGACTAGTGGTCGGAGGAGATATGCAGTTCTCACTAGCATTGGATGCGAACTCAGGTCCTCACCCGATAAGATCTTGTGAGGGTGGTGGGATTGATAGGTCGGAACGATTAAGTATTGGGGGCAGCAAGCAGGAGAAAGCTTTGAGGAATGGGTGCTTTGGTGGTAGAGTTGCTGCAAATAAACAATGTATTCTTACCTCAGATGCTTGTCCTGAAACTCTTGTAAGTATCCAACTCAATTTTTACTCTTAAATGGTGATCTACTATACGTTTGTTCTACTTCTGTTGGACTGATTATTGTAAAGATTTGTTCAAATAGGGTTATCTTAATTGTTTGAAATCTGGGAACTCTGGCTTCACTGCATTCAGGAAAAGGGAATTCTTGGTTATTGCACGAATAACTTATGGAAACAGACCTTAGAGTTATTGCATGATTATCACAAATCATTGCTATGATATCTTATAATAGTTTTTTCTATTTCGCATTACAGATAACTGCAACTCTTAGTTGCGTAAAAAAAAGAGAGCTGCAACTCATAGAACACTCACCACTTTAATCTTTCCTGAATTGTTGTTTAATGGGATGTATAGATGCAGTACTTATGTACTTATCTAGGATCAATTAATCTAACTCTGGGCCCCATATTCGCAGCATTTTCAAACACAGTCCTCTAGAAAAAGTTATGCTGATGCGAACCGTGTATCTGCTATCATTTTGGGGGGAGGCACTGGATCTCAGCTCTTTCCTCTGACATGCACAAGAGCTACGCCTGCAGTAAGGGATAATGCTGAACATCCAACGATTACTCTATTATAGTATTACATACTGTACATTTGGAATACATCATAGTTTTCTACAATATTTAGTGGATTCTTTACGTTTTCAAGATACACACTGAACCATAATTGAAGTGGTATGTAAGACAGCCAGTTAAAGAATTATATTTTTTTGGGAGACTTCCATTCAATATTTCTTAGAAGTTTTTTTGGGTACAGATGTTCATAATGTCGTCAGTTTCATACCCTTTTTTTTATTTGGTCAACTACTTAGGTTCCTGTTGGAGGATGTTACAGGCTTATTGATATCCCTATGAGTAACTGCTTCAACAGTGGTATAAATAAGATATTTGTGATGAGTCAGTTCAATTCTACTTCGCTTAACCGCCATATTCATCGTACATACCTTGGAGGTGGGATCAACTTTGCTGATGGATCTGTACAGGTAGTTTACCTCATCTTGTTGATGTGTAAGTGGCAGTAACTTTGTGTGGAGAGAATAATATAGATATGCCAAGATTCTTCTCTAGAAGTCTAAATCCAAACGCTTTGTGGTTCAAAACATAGACTTCATTTACGTCATTGCTTTGCCTTAATGTTCTATTGAATGGGGAAAATTATTGATTCGTACAAGTGATTAATTGAAAACTAGTTTTTCCAACATGCAGGTATTAGCGGCTACACAAATGCCTGAAGAACCTGCTGGATGGTTCCAGGGTACAGCAGACTCTATCAGAAAATTTATCTGGGTACTCGAGGTAGTTGATATTTTCTTGTTTATGGACGGCCGTTCACTCATTCTTGTAGCATTGTTTCTTTGTAATTTTGAGTTCTCCTGTACTTATTTAGGATTATTACAATCACAAATCTATTGAGAACATTGTAATCTTGAGTGGCGATCAGCTTTATAGGATGAATTACATGGAACTTGTGCAGGTATGGTGTTCTGCTTTTCCTCATGTTTCACAAATGCCCTGATTTTGGATTAACCACTATTTTGGCATGCATTATTTCCAGAAACATGTTGAGGACAATGCTGACATCACTATATCATGTGCTCCTGTTGATGAGAGGTAAATCAATTGTTTATATCATCCTAATATGAATATAATATCATCTAGTTATCCAACACAAGATGCACATGGTCTAATCTGCTTTACTTTTTTTTTTCCTTTGGGAAGCCGAGCTTCTAACAATGGGCTAGTGAAGTTTGATCATACTGGACGTATACTTCAATTTTTTGAGAAACCAAAGGGTGCTGATTTGAATTCTATGGTTAGAAATTCCTTGTGTAATCCATTTCTTTTGTTTTCCTTTCTTTCTTGAGATGAACCTCTCTTTTAGTTTTTTTTCCATGGATCATCTCTGCACCTGGTTTATTCAGAAATGATTATATACTTTTCTGTAGATTCTGACACCGAAGCTAATAGCTACTGATGTTGCAGAGAGTTGATACCAGCTTCCTCAGCTATGCTATAGGAGATGCACAGAAATATCCGTACATTGCATCAATGGGCATTTATGTCTTCAAGAAAGATGCACTTTTAGACCTTCTCAAGTAATCAATTTCCTGTGATTTATTTCTAACCAACTCCTAGTTTACCTTCTAACAGTGTCAATTCTTAGATCAAAGTATGCTCAATTACATGACTTCGGATCTGAAATCCTCCCAAGAGCTGTACTAGAGCATAATGTGCAGGTAAGTCTGATCTGTTTGGAGTATGTATGTGTTCTGTAAACTATAAAGTCTCCATGTCAAAAAGTTTTTATCGTTTCCAGTTTCCACTAGTTTTTATTTATCAACGCATGAGTTTCCATGAATCATACTGACTATCAATACATTTTACATATTGTGTTAGGCATGCTTTTTCACGGGCTATTGGGAGGATGTTGGAACAATTAAATCATTCTTTGATGCAAACTTGGCCCTCACTGAGCAGGTATTCCGTCATATATGTATTCTGTACTGCATATATATTACCTGAAATTCAATGCATAAAATGTGTGTTTGAGCATCTTAGTTCCTTTCTATTGTTCTTCAGTTAACTTATTATCATCTAATAGTTGGTGACTTGAATCTAAACACAAATTCACCTAATATGTTTCTCCCTTCAGCCTTCCAAGTTCGATTTTTATGATCCCAAAACACCCTTCTTCAGTGCACCCCGGTACTTGCCTCCGACGCAATTGGACAAGTGCAAGGTATAGGTCTTATGGAGCACAATTGTTACCTCAGAGCAGGATGTTTGCATACTTGAAGACTTGCTTTTCTCCTCCGCAGATCAAAGATGCATCTATTTCAGATGGTTGCTTACTGAGAGAATGCAGCATTGAGCATTCTGTGATTGGAGTCTGTTCACGTGTAAGCTATGGATGTGAACTCAAGGTACATACTCTGTCAATGTGTATGCTGATGTTTTATCATTCTCTTGCATCAAATTTGTTTCGAGTCACCACAATTAGTGCAACTGCAATCTAGTCTTTGGTATACCATTTCAACACCAGGGTTCACAAAATCACACAGAAGATTCTGGACCCCAGACAGGTTCATCAAAATCCTTTTTGTGTTTTTCTTAAAACTGAAGATTCCTCCAGTTTCTAGTATTGATATAATATTCAATCTGTTTAGCACGTGAACATCTCAATTCTTGTTATTACTGTACATTCCACTCAATCCAAGAGGCCCAGACATGAATACAAGAAGAATATTGAACCCAGATCTAGAGTTACTTCTGTTTGTTGGTACTGTTGCAAATTTGGTGGTGATTCATTTTGTTATTGCACTTTCTGGTAACAACAGGACTGTGTGATGATGGGAGCGGACATCTATGAAACTGAAGAAGAAACTTCAGAGCTACTGTTAGCTGGGAAGGTCCCAGTTGGAATAGGAGGAAACACAAAGATAAGGTATGGATATGGAACAACATTGTATATGTATAACCACCGGTATTTCCCAAATATCACACTCACTGCCCTGACGGTATCCTCCTCTGATGATTTTCAGGAACTGTATCATTGACATGAATGCTAGGATTGGAAAGAACGTGGTGATCACAAACAGTAAGGTGAGCGAGCGCACCTACATGGGCGCAGAAACTTGTATGCTCATCTATCCATTCCAACGCTGGTGTTGTGACCATGGGTTGTTCCACTCATTGTGACAGGGCATCCAAGAGGCTGATCACCCTGAAGAAGGGTACTACGTAAGGTCTGGAATTGTGGTGATCTTGAAGAATGCAACCATCAAGGATGAGTCTGTCATATAGACCGGGTTCGTGTGCGCCTACAAAACAAGAACCTACAATGTCGATGGATCGTGTAACCTCAGTATGGGAAGAGCCGATGGATCGTGTGACCTTGGCATGGGAAGAGTCGCTTGCCAGAGAATTCAGCGTTCGGGCACAAGATGCATAGCCTGGCATGCTGTTCTTTGAACCGTGGTACTGCTAGTATGTATACTGTACTAATAAGCTGCCCTGGGAGTTGTAGCAACAAGCCTTTTATGAACCTTTGTATTTTTGATCAACTCTATCTTTCATCCTATATACATTACTGAATTTTCGGTGTTTTGCTAATTTGGTGCTGAGATCTGGCTACGATGACCGTTGGACTCTTGGCCATCGGTTCAGCTCTGCTCATTATATGCGAAGAACTTCAGCCTGTCTGTCGTCCTCGCTATACGCTCTTTTGCAGAGTGTAGCGGTTGTAGCCGTGTTTAAGGCCCGGTAACATGTACTCCCAAATTCGACAATCCATAATATAAGAAATAGTAAAAAGTCTACTTCTCCCTTAATTTCTTCGAAAGACTAATTTGATACATGAGGGAGCACTTATGTCCAGTTTTTAAGTTTAGGGACCAAAATTGAACTTTAAAAAAAAATTAAGGGAGTATATATTTATGTATGGACTTTTTTAATTTTAGAAAGTAGACAAAATATAGTAGGCAACTATCCTGGATTTCACGTCTTCCCTCGCATGGATTGACCACCACCACACGCGTGAGTTACGAGAGAGTTGATTCTCGCGCGTGCGTGTTGAGTTTCGAGGACCGTGAGCCAGGTGGCGGCGGCTGCAGCGCATGCGCATGCGCATGCCTGACGGATGGCTCGGGTCACGGAGCGAGCCAGGCGCGGCCGGCTCCGACGAGCCAAGCGCGAGCGAGATGACCCTCCCTCCCTAATTCCCTTTCCAGTCAACCAAAGAACGGATTGCTATACATCCGTCTCCATTTCCCTCTCCCGACTTGCCGAGCTCCGTATCCCAATATCCAAACGGAGGACAGTAACAGCACCCGCCGATTCCAGCTTTTACTCCTCCCCCGTCCGCTCCCTTTTTCCTCTCCCGTCCACCCCGCGTGGCGCGCGTGCTCACTCTCGTGCGGCAATTGGTGACAGTCGGCGCCCTACGCCACTCTGCCTAGGCGTTGGTCGCGCCGTTCGCCGGCGACGAGCGCCCACCAGGTATGAGCACCCTTTCTCCGATCTCTGCTGTGCGAAACTGGGCACTCGAACCAGAACTTAAGCTATTTGGCTATTTTGGTTCGGATCTGGTCTAAATACAATGTATCCATACCTACAACCTTCGATTTTTTTTGGCAAAAAAAAAAAAAAATGCGCACAAGGGTCCTCCAAGGGTACACCCATGTCTCTGCCCCCTGGATTCCACGTCTAGTAGCATTGCTTTTGGTTATCCATTTCGTGTCATAATTGGTCTCAGTGTCACCTGGCGATTGTTAGGCTTGCAAAGGGATCGGTGTGGGGTGCTCCTAATCCTGAATCCGCTAATCCGTTTACTCAATTTGAGGGGCTGGGTCAATCCGCCCGTTCATTTTTTTTCCTGGCAATGAAAAAGATTCGTGGGCATCGAGGTTTGACCCTCTTCACCTCTTCTTTAAGGACTGTCTTCACTCTGGTTTGCAAACAGAGCAACAGACCTGAAAGTTATCTATGCATGCAAAGCACACTGCACACTCAATGCCTAAATACAGAAGAGAAAATAAATAAAAGTATAAAAAGTTAGTATCGAACAAAGATTAACAAATTACAGATTCTTCAATAAGGATTTTTTGATACAAATGTTAGTAAGCCAATGCAGTTTAACACTAACTGGATTTAATGTTAGCAGATCTCCTACAACAACACCTGTCTCTTGGAACCAGGAGCAGTCTACAAAAGCAAGCAAACAAATACTGAACAATCATAGCCAGTACGTGTAACATCTCCTTGCATAAACATGAGAGATTTGGTCAGTGACCACTACCCTTAGGAAGGCTAGTGAAGTCTGCTCTTGAGAGTACTTTCATGCAGCCATTCCTAAAGGTGTTCCGACAACCGAGATTAAGAAATGGGCATTGACCTTCTGAGCAATGGTGTCCAACTTGGCAAGAGCCTTCTTTAGTAATAGCTCGCTTGAGATACCTGAGGATTAAAGCTCACAAAACAAGTTACCAATATCATTCAGTTAGGAAAGAAAGAATTCTTTTGTCAGCTTTCAATAAAAGCTGGACCAAGAGGTCTGTTATCTAAAAAAAATTCAGTTAGAAAAGGAAGATACTGTCCAAATTGAAGGGTTTCAACATTGACAGCATCAGGAAGCTCACTTGACAACATCAGAAATTACACGCACCTGACCAATTTGGCCATTTTTCTGACACCCTACATATCTACCTTACTGTCTAAGAAAAGGGCAACCGACCTATGGAAGTCGGCAGCTAGCTAATTAGGACAGAATACGATTAATGCTAGCTAGATTGGTGGTAAAATAGCCTGCTATAATGTATGGCGATGTGCAGTACACACTACAGACGCGTGCCCTTGGGTTTTGGTCTGATCCTCGAGGCTCTGATCTGTCGAGTTGTGCACATTTTTTTCAGAGTTCTTGCTAATAGAAACAGAGCTGCATGCCAACTAGTAGAAGTAATAATTCATACATGCTACAAATCCTTAAATGATGCCAACCAAGTGCAGGTGCTTCAGATATTCACTACACATTCTTAACAAAGTAACCTATTAGAAGAAAGTTGTGTTCCCTACACAAGTTACAATCTGCTAATAGCAGCATTACCACAATAAAAACTCATGGAAGCTTGCTAACTAGCCTTTATACAAACATGACTTACCAAACTGAAATCAAGAATAATCCAACCAGACATGACATCACATTGTTGTTAGATGATTCCAAGCAAGATATTTCTTCAAAAGGAAGTGGAAAATCTTTATCTGAGTTTGCTTTCTCGAGGGTTCCCTGACAATAGTGAAGGTGGTGGATCCACTTCAAGGAAAGCTGGTAAAATCCACTAAGAAATCTTGAAACGAAAACCTAGCATCTCTACTAATCCTCTAATGGGAACCAACCTGACATCTATAAAGAAAAAGAAGCATGGTTTGGATCTTCAGGGTCTCAGGGAACAGGAGGGTGGAAGGGGCACCTTTTGGACATGTTCAGTGGTATGGTGGTTGTGGTCATCGCTAGCACCTGCATCTGCAGGATCATCAGCTACTGCATCTCTTCTCAGCCACGAGTGGGAGGTCACAAGTGAGGCGGAGGGAAGGGGGACACAGCCAATCATGAGCAGGGCGACCTAGGGGTCAATTGGGCTCAACAGGGTTCCGACCCTTTGGATCCTCTTCCTGTTGGGGTCAGCCCGCTCTGAACCATGGGCTCAATTAAGGAGCCGTGTGTTTCGGAATGGGTTGACCCACCCCCCTTGCATGATATTGTGTCAGTGTTCCATGCTTGTTGTTCTCTAGTATTACAAGTTCCCAAGTGCTCATTTGTGTTTCATAATGAAAAATTAGTTCGAAAAATAGACTTGAGTGCTGTGTTCTCAGTCTTATTTATTTTTCCTGGTTAGGTTGTCTATATTT